>CM057339.1:21993648-23193648 GCA_030015575.1 Agapanthus africanus | reverse complement strand
GTCACTTGGGCGAGTTGTGGAGCAACGAAGAGAGATGAAGGATTTTGAGGGAACGACGACGCGAGAGGGAAGAAACGTGCTCGACTCCTTGAGAGAACTTGAGTGCTTGAGAATTTTGAGAGAGAATATAAATTTGAGAGAGTGGTAAGTCTTGGGGGAGAGCTAGGACTGGTCTAGGTATTTATAGTGAGTGAGGGATAGATGTATGGATAATTGAAAATAATTAATAAGAATTAAAAAAGGATTAATTGTAGAGATGAAGGGTCTGACAGTTCTCTGATTAAATTCAGGAAAATCAAATAGGAAAAAGGAGTAGTGGGGAGCTGAAGAAATGTACGTACAAAGAATGGAGAAGTTTGGAGCTAAGCGGGCCGCCGATGGCTGTTTTCTGACGGTCCAAAAAGAGGCAACTGCCTCAGGGTTCGTGCTGTGCATTCATCTGGGTATTTATTTATCATTTATATTGTTTAATTTATTTGCAACTCTTCATTTCTCCGTATAATGCACGTGCAACTCTTGGGCTTCTGAAAAGTTAAAAAGAAAAATTATAAAATAATTGGGACTAGTGGGATTCAAACTTGTAAGCTATGAAACAGCAATGGAGAGTCTTAACCAGTGAGCTATAAAGAGTTTCTTGTACATAAGTTATCAATAATAATTTATAATTCGAAAGCAGAACAGAAATATACTCTTTTATTATCATTGGATCAATAAAAGTGTATAGGACTTTTAGGGTCGTTACATATTTGGATAAATGTTTCTATGTGGAAGTAATTATATTTTTTTTGACAAACATATGTTGATGAATGATGGTGCTTAAAAGGTGTTTGTGTAAATGTATAGTGTTTGGAATATTTTTACTCAATTAACTAAATGATGGTATTTGGAAGGTGTTCGTGTAAATACCCGAATAATCATATTTGAAATATTGTTGTGCAACTATTTCAATATTTATGCCTGTAAGATATTTGTATAAATGTCCAAATGACCGTGTTGTGAATATTTATGTTCAATTTCTTGAATGATGGTGTTTTGAAGGTGTTTACGAAAATACCCAATTAATCATGTATGCACACGGCATTAGTATTTCATTGGAATAAGATTTTTGCATAAATGTCAATGTAAACAATTTGTCGTGAACAACACCAGTTTACATTAAATAGGATATTTGTGTAATTGCCTAAATGAAAACAACAAACAACGAATATAAAACCTGCTCTTGATCAACGCCTAATCACTAGTATTGAAATTTGACACGCATGACGTAAAAAATGGAATTGAATATGTAATTATAATTTGACATGCACAAACACAAAATTTAGATTTTCTTAGTCCAACAGTTTGAATTGAAACTTGACCAAAATTGAAACAAAACAGAAAAATATATTGAAGCTTGACACATATCTCTTAAATACAACAATTTGCACTCAACCACATATCCAAATCAACCATATCATCTGAAATTTAACTGTCATGGTTGAAATTTAACCACAATGAGATCACGGCTGCTGCTGCTGCTGATGCAGAGGCCATGAGAGATGAGGTAAAGAGAGAGAAGCAGCTGTTATAAGAAAGAAGAATGGTGAAATGAGGATTTCAAAAAATTTAATTGGTCACGTGAGGTCATATAGCCATTTATAAGTGAGATTTAACTGTCCAGTAGTGATGGGTAACGATTGTCAATTTTAGGTGTTTTCAACTAAGTCAGGACTACAGGTGGATTTCTGTATATTATCCCAAATTTCGAGGGGGTTTCCGTGAAATAAACCATGTAGGTATATTTTGGAATATTTTTTTTCCAATGTGTCCCAAACACACGCTCATGTCGTTGTAGAATTGCATTTCATGATGCTAGCTATCCGGTTTCTTGCATGGAAAGTGAACAAATTTGTTGCAGAGAGTACCAAATGCATTGCCTGTATTGGCTTTATTATTAAAATACTAGTAATATAGATTTTAGAATGCCAAAAGCTTGTTAGGGGCTGTTTGGTTGTCAAACTTGGGTTGGAATTCATGAGTTTGGTGTTTGGTTCGAGGAAATAAGAGGGATGGGATTCGGTGCCATGTCATCATTTTGGAAGAGTTTGTAATGGAAAATACTTTTCATGCCCATGTATATCCCATCCCAACGTATCTAAGAGAATGAGAGATATCAACATGGAGCTCACATGAACCGTAGTTGGACTCCACATTGTCCAAAAAATACTGCTAGAATAAGGATGGGTAGAATGAGGATGAGATGCCAAAATAGACAGGAAAATTATTTTCCCAAAAAAATTCCACTCAAAAAGTCGGTATTTGGGTGGAGTCTGTGGCCCTGAAGGATTTTGTAGGTAATTTTATGGTTTTTTTTTATGAGACATAAAGTAAGATTTAATATCCTTTTTCCTTCTTTCCTCTTAAATTCCCCATCTTTGTTCATTGCAACCAAACAATAGAGTTGTCCAAACTCTTAATTTCCTTTTTCCCATTCTTTACTAACCAAACATAGAATTTGCAATTCATAGAGAAAACATCTCCTAAGACGTTAGATTCCATGTTTTCAAGTTTAGCAACCAAACAGTCACTCAGCATTGATGATATATCATATTCCAGTGATTATAGAGATTTAGGTGTTGCATTTATTTGTTTACATCTTACACCAGGAATTCAAGAGAGCAATAAATGGATAAACGGAGGAGGCCGGCCAGACAAGTGTTAACCTACTCTAAGATATTTATAGTCCATTTTAAAATTAAATCGAGAATATCCATTCGTCGAACCGGTGCTTCTGTAGGTCTGCGTCGCATATGACCAAACCATTTAAAACGGTTTTCCAGTATCTTATCCTCCACGGATGCTACACCAAACCTTTGTACGAATACCCGCATTTCCCACTTTATCTTTTTTAATGTTACCACACATCCAACGAAGTATGCATGTCTCCGCTACTTGCATCTTCTGTGCATGATGTTTTTTAGGAGCCCAGCATTCGGTACCATATAATAAGGCAGACTGAATAGCGCTTTGATAAAACTTCCCTTTCAAACTTAACGTAAAGTTACGATCGTATAAAATCCCCGTTGTATTCCTCCATTTCAATCAACCAGTTTGAACCCTCTGGATGACATCGTTATCGATCTGCACATCCTTTTGGATGATGGAAGCGAGATATCTTAACTGATCGCTCGATGATACTCTTACCATTAAGTTCAGGGATAATTCTGTTACATATAGCCATTAGAGAGGGCAAAAAGACTATTTTTCCCCTCAAAAAATTGAAGTCTAATACGCAGATATAGGAAATTAGGTCAAACTTGTTAAAATTTAGGGAAATTGGTTTGAATGTGCATGATATAATAAAAAATAGCCTGTAAAGTCCTAAAAATTATAATCAATATAGCAACCCCCAATTATCCAAATTATAAATTGCTTGCAAAGACTAGATGAAAAATGGCATGCAAAGAACTCAAAAATCCCAGTTTTTACCTTTCAATTCTAAAATTAGGGCAAAGTAAGTAAAAATCAGAGGAAGTTTATCTAATGGTACATGAATACAATAAGTATAAAGTATTTTGTCCAGAAAAAATAAAAATACTAACAAAGTTGGAATCCTTACCTTCAATTTACATTACGAAGCCTTGGTGGTCTTCGCTGCATCTGAGAAGAGAGAAAAACGAGAAAGAGGAAAGCATAGGAGATCGAGAGAAAAAGGAGATTTGGTCAGTGATTTTTTAGGGTTTAGAAATTTTCATGCTTGAAATAGAAGGAAAAAATTTAGAGAGGGTAGAGATGGAGAGATAAGGGTATTTAGGTCAAAGACCTCATTTAACCGTTAACCGTGGTTCTCTTAAAATTGGTGCCTAATATGGTTAATCTTACATAATGTTATTTTTAGTTAATAATTAAGTTGTAAGGGTTTTTTTTTATCAAAATAGTCTCTTAGGGGCTTTTTTTTTCCAAAAAGTGTAATTTTAGGAGTTGTATATAAAAAAATCCTAAAATTAAATATTATCTGTAATATTATAACTATAATTCTTTGGGTCCCATATTAAAATTTTGATTTGGACTAACAACCATTCATTGAATGCCACATGTCATTTTTATAGGGGGGAAAATGAAAATATAAATCAACAAAAATAAATAATTCTAGAACACTCTAAAAAGAAAATTGATATTTATTCCCGTCATATTTTAAGTAATTCTCCGTCCTAACAAAAAATCTCTGTCCAACTAAAATCCCGGTTCCTTATCTTCTTAGAATGCCATTTAAAAATCTATCATTATCCTAACTAAACTCATGGTTTAAAAATCTAAATAAAATCCCTATCCCAACTAATAATCCTAAATAAAGAAAAAAGTTACATAGTTTTTAAAAATATATCATATGATTCTTTATAATCGAATTGGAATACATTCTCGTGCATAGCAGGTGCAAAAACCTAGTAAATAAATAAACCAAAATCATCCAAAAAATATAAAATGATTTGATAAAAGTAACTACTTATCTAATAAAAACAACCTTTTAGTTCATGAATTAAAACTAAATTTAGATCATGGGTTAAAACAACCTTCACCGGTTATTAGACGTTATTGCTTGCAGTAAAAAGAGAAGAAGAAAAGGATGAAGAACAAGGAAGAAAAGTAGGTGATGGAGCCAAATAAACGATTATTTTTTTCTTTTTCCCATATACTTTTTATTACTTATTACGATAAATGAGTTCTATTTTCTAATTTATATTTTTCAAGATTTTATGTTTATATGATAAATTTGATTTCAATTCTAATGTACTTCTTTCTTTTCTAAATACTTCGTTTGAGAAATTATAATGATATAAAGATAATGATCTCTAAAGGTTGATTTAAATCTGTTAAATATGTATGCCCTAAAGTCAATTATTGTAATTGTTGGACATATATATGTACATGACAATCTTTCTCTATATGATAGTATGCTATTGTAGGACTACGGTAGCATCCCGGCCGTCTATCCGAGGCCAAAATGCGAAAACGAAAAATTTTCTTGACTTTAAAACCGGCACTACCGCATCCTAAAAACCCGGATCGAACCATTAACCTAATACTAGCAATCAAGAGAAAGGGTAGAGAGCTATACCGAGCGATCCGTGTCCTTCGGTCTTCGGCCTCCACTCCGATCTCCTCGCGGAATCTCCGGTCTTCATCTCCTCGTCGGAACGGGCACCACATCGCCGGGTTCTTTTACGGGCTCCCACCTCTGGACCGAGGCAACTCGGGCACGAAGTTGGCGAGCCGACGTGCCCAAGGGTGCTGTAGGATAAGTGTAGAATATTGTCTCTTGGGGTTTGAAGTTGCCTTTTGATGGAGGTGAAGAAATCAACTTTGGAGATGTGTTAGGAATTTTGTAGCAAGCAAGGAAAATATGAGATGAAGAAAAATTCCCACACCAAATGAATTCCCTCTCCTCCCTAGAAGTGGCCGGCCTCCCTCTCTCATGGTGAAGGGAAAAATCCAAGCATAAAGCAAGTGGAGAAAAAGGAATGATAATGAGGAATTAATGTCACACCAAGGCCAAATCATTTCACATCTTATTTCCATCACATTTAATGCAAACCATGTGAAGAAAAGAATGGAATCAAAAGATGCTAGATTATCATAATCCCTCATTTACAAGAAACCGCCTCCACAATGCTAATTTGCAAATATGCAAATTAGCCCCTCCCATCACAAAAGTCCGGCCGTGAAGGAACAAAGGAAAACTGGTCGAAACGGAATGCAAACTGGCAACTTCAAAAAACTGATCCCGTAATAAATTACAGGAAAACCCCGCGACTGTATATACATACCCGCATTTGTATTCCCACTGAATACAAATGCAAAGAGACAAAATCTACACTGTACAATACTAGGATCCGGTTTAAACCAAAGCCCGCTAGTATTATCCGTCCGATCATGATCCGTGCAATACCGCACGTATACGATCGAACCCTGCCATATCTCCATACGGCATCTACAGCGTTTCGCCCGAAACTTGAGAAAACGGTCTGTGGGGGACTCTAAAGACTCGTCAATACTTTGGTTGTGGATTTAACCACAAGCACGTCAGAGATATTAGCCATACGTAACGGGTTACCAGGTATTGACCAAAAGGGACGTCGTTGAACGAACTCATCCTGATACCCTACTGAGCCTGTCAGTGACAATATCCGTACAGTCCGGTCCGTTCGTCTATGAGCATCGCATGGCGGGCCTAAGGGGTTGGTAAAAGTCAGACCCCCAAAAGCGGTACAAGTCGTGTCGGAGTGTAGCCCAGAACACCCTGAGATACTACTGGAATACCTACCAGTAAATCTCCTGCCTCGGCCGAGGGCTTTGTGTAATGGCTCTCCTAGACACAGCGCGACCTCACCCCCAATATCGGGAGAGACGAACCCCTGCAGATCCGCTCACTGCCTCCATGTGGCTCGGGACTGTACCCAACTAAAACCTGTTTGCACGACTCTTTTAAGCCGTGGTAGGGTAGTAATCAAAGTATAGTGGGAACTCACACGAGACAAATGACGATCTCAGGTCGATGAACTAACCTGTACACATATCACCAGGGAACTGCTATCTGACGTCAGGTATAAGACCAACTAGCATGTTCCCGGCGAGTCCTGTCCGGTGTACTCATAACCCAATGAGCACCTGTATACATCTTAGGTGAACCAACTGACACCAGTGGCTTGTGAGACCGGCCACCGCCCCTCGTCGGGGTCTCGACTGTATACACTAGTTTACTCTGGAGTATCGATGCCCTGTCTCGAAACTCCCACGACTAGGGACCTTTTAAGGATGTGCTTATAGACCCCAGCTCCCACGTATATGATCGCCATCATACTGCTGGCCGTCAAGCAAGAATCCTAAGGGCTCTATCAACGCGCAATAGTGACCTGTAAGGTCACCTAAAGCAGTACACGATGATAAAGATAAACCAGATAGCATACTATCATCTTGAGTAAGACTGTTCTAACGGTATAGGTCCTCCCTCAATCATTGCAATCATAGGCGTGCGATCCAATAATTGACTCTGAGGGCACTATATCCAACAGCTATTTGATTTGACTTTATCATTTATGTTTATGGTTCTACTTGTTATTACTGTCGCTAATATATGTTGATAAAGCTCCTAAGATCTTTACTTGATTACCAGGATTATGATGTAAATCATACTAGTTGGTCATGGATAGTCTATAAGAATATCATTAAATGTTCCTAGTCGAGGGGATATCGAGACAGAGCATCGATGTCCCAGAGTAGACTAGTGTATACGTTTCTTGACCCTGTATAGGGGCGATGGATGATCTTATATCCATTAGTGTTTGACACCAAAAATTGTATACAGATGCTCATTAGAGAATGAGTACACCGAACGGACTCGTAAAGAACTCCTAAATGGTATTATATATACCGTCAGATAGCAGTTCTCTAGTGACATGAATATAGGGTAGTTTGTAGACCTGAGATCGTTATAGCGACTTGTGTGTTTGCTACCGTGCTTTGATTATTACCCTACTACGGTTTTAAAGAGTCGTGCAAATAGGTTTTAGTTGGGTATAGTCACGAAACACATGGAGACAATTAGCAATCGGAAGGGTTTTGTCTCTCCCGATATATAGAGTAGATTTCGTACTGTGTCTGATCGACTGTAACCTTAAGTCCCTGGTCAGAGCGGATGAGATAAACTGATAAGTGTTATCAATTATATCTAATGTGGTTACAGGTTACTGATTGGCACGACTTATCAGTTATTGGAGGTCTAACGAATACCACCCTCCAAATTTGATATGCGACATTCTCAGACGAAGAGACCGGACTGTACGGAGACTGTCATTATAAGGCTCTGTTAGATTTTGAACGAGCTAGCTTGTTAATCTTCCTATTTTCTTAATACCTGGATAGCCATTACGTGTAGCTAGTATCACTGACGTGCTTGTGGGATTTTGATATGATCATATCCTACTGCCAGCGTATTTGTAACATCCTAGTTCGATCGTACGTTATTTAATGATATTAATTAGTATTTTGAATTTCTTTTAACTATTATTGTTTGGGTTGTGATTGATGTTTGGATAATATGTGTGTTTATCGGATTCGACCCGCTTGTGTGAAATCCGTTATTGTTTGATAATTAGATTCGATTTAATTTTATTGATATTTATTTATAGACTAAATCTATATGAATCTTAAGTAATAAATATACAATATTTAAACTATATATATTCTGGTAGCCATACGTATATGTATTTTATATTAATTGTTAGTATGCTATATCCTATTTAAAGTATTCCTTATCCTATTTAAACTATTCCATGATATTATATTAACGGTTATCTATTGTAGGTAAAATCCTAAACATCCTAAGATATTGTGTATGATATGTTAGATTACAATATATTTTTCTATCCATTATATTTTGTTTAAGTGGGCTACCAATCTGTAGATAACTCCTAATATTTTTGAGTTTTAGTAGAGACGGATCGGAGATTGTAATATCTTTGTAAAATATTATTTAGTTATTAGTTATATACAAATACACACACACACACCTAATATATAATAATTTATATATTCTTTTTTTATAAATAAAATCTCTCTCTCTCTCTGCTTCATCTCTCCTCTCTCTCTTTCCCTCGTCTCTCTTTCTCTTTCACTTGTCCCCGACTCCTCACCTTCGTCACCCTCATCGCGACTGTCACCATCGAAACCCACCTCCGATCACAACCAAACACCGGCACCCTCACCTCGTCGCCACCCTCCTCTCTTACCCGAAACACCCACCATCGCCGAGGCCATCTCCACCTCTTCCGAAATACACCTCTGATCCCCAGTGTTGGGAATTCACCCCCGCGCGCAAACGCGTATGTTTTGAAATGGATATGATATTGAGGAAACGGATTGCGCACGCGCGATCGTTCTCGTTTTAAATATTTATAAACCGCAAGTGCACGGCGCGTTGTAGCAAGCTGGCAAGTACGGGTCGATCCACAGGAAATTGTGTATTAGGTTTTGTAATTTAAGGTTCAACAAATAATGAATGGTTGGTTTTGTCACAAAAAATAGAAAATACGAAAACAAGGAAAACAAGCAAATAGGTTAAGGAAGAAGTGGTTGCGGCTTTGGCTCGGAAGATCGAATCGCGATGATTCCTTCAACGCTCCCTTAATCATGAGTTGTCCATCCTTACGTCGATCCCGGCATGAAGCATGACTTGTCAACGCGGTTACGGAGCACAAGTCATCAAATTCTGATGTTCGCCGCAAAAACACGAAATGAGTTCGTTTGTTCACATACCGTTTGCATGTCTAAGTTTGGGGTATCAACACTAAACACATGGGTTAGCAAGCATACATCAACATCAAAGATACAAGTTAGTGAGTAAGAGCAAATGATTTTAGTATTACCTTTGCTAAGGGGTTGTGATAGTATACGGTATATGAAAACTGAGGGTTTGTCAAGCTCTTGGTCACAAAATACCGTATCCAAACTTAGCAAACTTAACACCAATTTGATTTTAACTTAAACATTATGAAATAGGGAAGGGGAGTGAATATGGTATTTGAAGAGGTTACAAATTAACCATGGGTTCAAAATACCATATCACATCAATATATAAAACAATCCTTAAGTTATAATCATGTTAAAGCACATTAAACATAAACAGGAGGAGGAGGAGGCAAAGCCTTTCATCTCACTTCCTTACCATTACCACCACCAAGAAGATTAGGTAAGCATGATAATGAAAAGCAAATAAGAACAAGAAAGGAAAGCAACTAACAAAGCAATATATTAACACTTGAAAGTGAGTTACAAGATATTGGTAATTTGTTCAACCTCCATAATGAAGCTCTCTAAAGAAAGCTTCAAGAGAGAAGAAGAAGAAGAGACCAAGTTAAAATCACACAACTCTCAAGCCTAAACAAAAAATGAACTAAAACAAAACTATATATTACATATGGTCCCCTTTGCTCAACTTTGTTCTGGTATTTATAGGTCTATCATCAGAATAAATAAACAATATAAATAAGATGATGTGACCTAAATAAATGACCAAAAGAAAAATGGAAAAGTTTGGAGCAAGGGGGCCGAGCTCGCCGTATTATTTGGGCATACGGCCGGTCCAAAACCGAGCACATGGGCTCGTCTTGGTATGGTGGTCATGTGTGCTCTCCACAATCACAATGATGCTGCTTGATTTGTCTGTTTAAATCTGGTTTGCATTCAGAAATATGGAGGGAAACTAGATGCCAATATCACATCACAACTTTATTGCATTTATTGCCAATTCAATGCACATCACACCATACATGCACAATTTATGCCAAGGGCAGCCCCTCATCATGGTCCATGCCAAAGAGTCATGTGCACACTTGTATGTGTTGGACCAAAATTGTTGTGCACACATTTATTTGCAAAAATAACTCTTTGGGTATCGGTCGGTTTTCTGTTCTGTTTGCAGTGTCGGCTCCCAAACGTTATATCCGTGATATTGAGTTTGTTTCCAGCATTTAATCACGAACACCTGTAATCTATAATTACTAAGCAGACACTGGTTAAAAGCACCGATAAACAACAAAATAGATAATGAATGAGCGGTATTAAAATGCAGTTTTCTGAGATGAACAAATAACCCCAAACTTATCTTTTGCTCATCCCGAGCAAAACAAAAAATCCTAGCCTCACTTTCGCAGGGAACGCGATTGCACCGAGCATGTGCAACAAGCCGTTACACCTCTAGGTGTCTCTAGTAGGAGGAGTGTTGTCTCCTGAGGGTTTTTAGCGGATTACACCCATAAAATCCAGTCAAGTTAGCGTTGTGAAAAAACTGTTGATTCTAATTTTAAGATTAGAGATCAAAGTTAGAAGTTTTATTACCCAAGTCAGAAATGTTAAACCCCTATTTTTCACACCTCGCAATTTGTTTAACATAACCTCATACATGTCTTTTCGTGATTGTGCGGATAGTGTCCATAAGGTTTTAAGAATTATGATTAGAGTCATCATGTCGTAATTACAGACCAGGATAAACATCTGAAGGATCACACGAGTTTGAAAGGAGTTAATATTTTCTCAAGTTTTATTCTCCAGTTATATTTCAAGTCAGAATATATATCAATTTTAACAGAGAACCTAAGTCTTATACTTCACTCCACCATTTCACCTGTTTTTGTTCATACACACCTTTCGTTATCGTGCAAAACGTTTTAATAAATACAAACCTTCATATCTCCACGAAAAACTGTTTTAATAGAAAATTCGTCTCCACCAAAATTATTCTCCCACAAACAACCGTTAGGACTTTTAATTCGGACAGAACACTTAGTTAGCTTGTTTTATCGGGCGATTGGAAACTTAGCGAGTTTTGGGTCAATGACTCTCAAACCAGATGGTTTTAAGGTATTAGGTGTGGAGACACCCCAAGTACTTAATTACCCAAGTTACCAAGGCCACAAAACAAAAGACTCATTTTATTTTAAATAATTTTGCACTCAGTGAAAACAGAGATATAGCCAGCTTTTTCTTTTAAATCCAAAAATGTTACATGTGGATAATGTGTGTAATTACTCCAACAAGGTTTCAGATGGGTTATTTTTCAGACTTATAACTTCTGTTAAAACCTCTATAAAATTATTCATATCTACTTCACTATATGAACCATTCTTGAAATTTTGCTTAACTTAGAACAAACTTGCTTGATCCTAACGATTTTTATCAATTTTTAAAAGTTTTTCAGACATATCAGACATTTATCAAATTCTCAAAACACATATGACACGTGTAAAGTGTTATAAAATACGTATATCAGTTATGGTTAAACACAAAGGAGGGTTATTTTTCGGGTTGTCGGTCTCATAAAAATGATTTAGTTATTTCAACTTATCAACCGAACCATCAGATTTTGAATCTAAGTTCCCCCGCTAGCTAACATGACAAAGTTTTTATATTTTTGAAGAATTTTTTTAATTTTTATAAGTTTTTCAATACAATGCAGTACAAAAGCAGATATGAAATGCAACTACATGCAAAAGAAAAGAAAAATACAATATGTAAGTGCTGAAATGCTGGAAATATACACATGCAAACTATATGCAGATACAAAACACAACCAAAAAGCTCCACCCCCAAACTGAATCTGACGATGTCCTTATCGTCGCTTGGCTTTGCCCTTGGTTCTGCTACTTCCGCTCGCTTCTTCTTGGTTTGCTAAGATCTGGCTGAGCCGTTCTTTGATTTCTTTATTTTGCCTGATCAAAGTCTTGATGCCGTGGACCTCCATCCTGTGTAATTCATAGGGATCTGTCGGAACGTCCTCTCCCAAGTAGATCTCTGATGAAGTCTGTGGAGCCACGTGCTCGCTGGGGTCGGTGGGGGACCAAATCTGCTGCTCACTTCGGGGGTCTGTATAGCCCAGTGAGATCTATCTATCTCTACCGGGACGGTGTCATACATCGTGAGGCAGGCCGTGAAGTCATCGTCCTCCATATAGTATCGACAAATCTGGGTAACGAGGACGGGAAGCAAAGATATGCGCGCGGTGACACTTTCCTTAACTGTGGCGAAAAGCATGCTTGCTATGAAAAATTGGTAATCTCTAGTCATTAAGCAATGGACCATGTGCCACACAATCGCCGGAAAAGATGAAACTCGAGCAATCCCCCTGACGTTACGGTATGCCCAGCGGCATGCCGTATAGACGTTCCTATAAATCTGCTGGGCATTTAGCCCAGCATCTCGTAGCTCGCACCCGTCCCCCATAATCATCCTATAATAGGCCAGTTCTAATGGTCTTTGAAAACCAGATCGGATCGGGATATTAGTTACGTTGGATTTGTATCAGCTGAAAATACCCTCCGTCTACCTTGAAAGTGAAATCTAATCCGATTCTGGAGTATCTCTCTATTTCTAAGCGCATCATAGAACTCATCAACCAAGTGTTCGCGAGAACATAAACCTTCTTCCCCATACAACAAGAATTCCCATCCCAACTGTCGAATCGCATCATGGAAATAGCTTCCGAATACCTCATGGGTAAATATATCGACAAAATTTCGCTCTAATTCGAAAAGGGCCATGATCCGTGGGATGTGTAGATTTGTAGAAAATTAACAGTGCAGGAGAGGGGGGAAGAGAAAAGCTTACGGCACTGAGGAAGCCAAACGGAGATCAGAGACAAGGAGGCCGAGCTCGCCGGATTTTTTGGTGAAGTCGCCGGCCAAGATCTGAGGAGAGGGGCTAGGATTTTGGAGGAGGGTGCAGGGACAGAGAAGAAAGAAGATGCTGTTGTTTGAGAAATGATGATAGAGGGTCGGGTTCAGGGTCTGCTTGACTTATAAAGGCATTTTTACAAAAAAAAAAACACACAACAAAAAAACCCTATTTATTTACAATCATATTCAAACAAAAAGTGAAATCAGCCTTGTCCCCAAGAATCAGCACTCACCCCTTAACGGGTGAGATCTTATTTAAAAAAAAAACTAGGAAAAACAAAGATTAACTACGGTATTCACAAGCTAAACGACATGGTTAGTCCAGAAATTAATACCAGCCACCAAAAAATTTTGTCGATATAATGCAGGGGCTGGTAAAAGAATATGTATATAAAAAATAAAAAGAAAAATATGTTAGTTGTTAGTGAAGGGCGTGGGTGTGTGTGAGTAGGGATCAGAAGATATTGAAAGTAAAAATGAAATTTTGAAGATGTCAATGAATTGTTGCCCGGATGAATTGTGTGTTCAAAAAGCACATGTCGAGTATCGGAGTCAATCATGTTTAAAAACCGGATTTCATCCGCAAAAAATTTGGAAAAGGAAAAGTTCAAGGGATGTTCCGTAATTGATACTGACTCACACTCACCGAGGATATCCAGTTCATCCGTAAATAATTCTATGAAAGATTTGTTTTCAAGACTGTCTTCCTCCCTATAATTCTGCACAATCCTATACTCACTGCTATAGCTCACAATCCCCAAAACACGTTTTTCTTCATCACATTCATCTCCGGGTAGGTTCATGTCATTTAAAAAGGTAGGTTCCCACCCTAACGTTTTTTCCGAAATAATATCACTAGGTGATACAAAAATTGTGGGTTCCTGATCATTGATCTTTTCTAATACTTTATCCAAACCATACCCGTCAAAATCACAAGATTCCTCCTCTAAAATTGGAAAGCAAAAATCAGTCGGTGGATTTTCTTGTGTGTCCTGACAACACTTAGTCAATTCAATTGCATCGTCGTCTATAAAATCATCAAAATTCAATTGATCATTTATCTTACTTGGGTGACTTCCTAGATGACAGATATCAACACTATGTGGTTCTAATTGACTGTGTTCACTCTTTAGAATCACTACAGATACATGCTCTTCAATTCTAGCCAAAGATTGAGCTTGAGCGTGAAACAATTGTTCAGACTGCTGTATACACAGGGCTAGCGTTGCAGCTGTTTGATTCTCGACCGCAATCATCACTTCAATACCTTTCTCTAAAGCGGTCAACCTAGTATCTATCTCACCATCATTCCCTAAGTATGGGTCAGTTGTTTCAGGTAAAGAGGGTTGTGACGGCGGTGATGCTAAAGCAGTCAATCTGTCGACCTCTTTCTCAAAATCTTCAATCATTGGATCTCTAATTGAAGTGGGACTGGGTTCAAGAGTGTTAGGTGGGTGACCGTTAGCAAAACTCTGGGACGGTTGGTCACCCTCTAGAAAAAGACAATTTTCATGAATGTGGGAAGAATCGTGGCAGTTTGAACAAAAGAATTGGGAATGGGTATAAACAAAAGAATAAGACTCGTGAGAAATTGAATTAAATCGGGTATCACCCATATTAACAAGAATTCACAAATATCACAAAAACAAAGAATATCACACCCCTACTAGTATATGGTATGCTAGTCAACTAAACCTGCTCAAGAACCTGATTGTCGAAATAAAACCGTGACGAGAAACAGGCTCAAGATATACGGATCACGAAGCCAGGTAAGTTGTAACACCCTAGTTCATTTATACCAGTTCTAGTTCATGTATTTCTTTATATTTGGTATTTTCCTGATTTACTGTGTTTTGGGTGCGAATAGTATATTTGACATCTGTATTTGCATCCGACCCGACCCGCTTGCTTGAAACCTGTCTTGATGCATGTTTATGATCTATCCTGACTTGTTACGTAGACTCGTGCACTTTCATTTTAATTTATACATTACATACTCGCATTATATCTGGTATCTGTATTTATTTATATAACATTTAAAGTCACATAAAATATTTTAAAAAAATACATTGCATGACCTGCATGATACCCCTAACCCCGTGGTAGCATCCGCGCATCTTGTTCTCGTTCCGTTCAGTGAAACGAACTTGTTTGGATGGTTACGCGCACGTACGTGTATCCGTTCTTGGGGGTATGCATTTTCGTTACCCGAATATTCATTTTTTATTTTGGTCGACATGTATATTTTTCGTATTTTAAAACTGAATTTTAGACCTGACCCGGGCATGTTTTGGACTATGTTTGTATTTACCAGAATATCAAATTTTATTTATATAATATTAATTTTATAAACTGATACAAATTAAAATTTAGTTAATTAATAAAAGATTTTTTAAATTTAAATCTAAACTAATTTCCTAACAAACTAACAACCTCTCTCTCTCTCTCTCCTCTGCATATATATATATTTATAAATATTTTATTTATTTATTTATTTATTTTCTTTCCTTATTTAATACACAGCCTCTTCTTCTTACTTCTTCTTTCTTCTTCTTTCTTCTTTCTTTTTCTTGATCTTATTTCTTGATTCCGGTGATCACCGCCGGAGCCGTGCTCGTCGCTGACGAACCGAGTGATCCAGTGAACGTACCTTGCCTGCATGATCACCCTCTTGCATTGTTTAGACCTGTCCCGTATGCCGTGCGTGCGTTGCGACGTTTTACCGACGTCGGACGTGCCGTACATATCCGTTTCGCGATCCGTCGAGGCAAGTTAATCTTGCTACATGCTATACTACTATATTCTATATTCATTTGAATATCAACAACACATAATGATTAGTTATACATCCCACATTATCATTTTGCATGTTTCACCGTTTTCGGATATCCGTGTGCATCCGTGTAAGTTACTTTATATCTAGTGCATGCAAATTTATCTTGATACATGCTAGACTACAATATACTGCACCCAATTGAATATTTATATTTCATATTGTTTAGTTGTACATCCCGCATTTAACAGTTTATCATTTTACTGTTATACGACGTCCGTACACATCAATATCATTATTTACATGTCTAGTCGCATGCTAAATCATCTTGCTACAAGCTAGGTATAGTATTATGCATCCATACTGAAGTTTTACTGTTTTCGGATACCCGATAGCATCTATATCATTTAAAATATATGTCGTCGTAATATTTCTTATTATTATCTTTAATTAGTTTATAATCTACATTTTATAATGTTATATAAAAAATATTTTGAAAATATTATAGTTTACACATGAAACGTCGTTGCAAAGCGGATACGACAAATCTGAAATTTACTGTACACCTTACTTTATAAAATTCATTATAAATCATAAAAAAATTATTAGTATACGTTCTTTAGTTCGTTACGAATCTAACTCAGAATAACATAACTCTATGAAATATTTACTTGCAAAATAAATTTTTTAAATAACGTTAAATGCAAATGAAAATATCTCTAAACTGCTGTCCAGTGAAATTCCAACAGTAAACTTTCAATTTCGAATGTTCATAACTTTTTTAGGAACAACCTAAGATACTTCAACTTATAAAAATGAAAACCTTATTGAATTATCTTTTTTTTGGTATAAGACACGTCCCTTTTGGAGAACGTTTGTTAATTTAAAGCTATTTTACAAATCAGGGTGACGCTGAATTTCTGAACGGAACTTTCTGGTGCATGGTTAATCAATACCACTTTTATAGTTATTAATCGGTTTGAATATGTTATCCATGTTAATATTATTATATCAATATCTATTTAATAAATAATAGTGCTTGTGTTTTAATATTCAGCAAATTTTATCGATTTACAGTTTTATAGTATCCTTCTGTATCCGTACGGTTTATTACATAATTAGTTGCACGCCGAGACCATATTATTTCATGTTACTGTTGTATTAGTGCACTATGCTTGATAATGTGCATCCTACATAGTCATGATGTAACCCCTGATAGATGTTTGTGCATCCATACTTTCACCGTACATCCATACCTTTACCGTGATTCGATACTTGCTACATTTTACTGTTAGGCATCCGCTTGATACCTGTGCACTACCCGACATGACCTGATACACCACTACTTGACATGACTTGATACATGTACACTACCTGACACGACCTGATATATCCCTACTTGACATGTTATCTGATTCTGTTTCTAATGCCGACAATCCTGACATGTTGTCCCGATGGACATATCATGTTGTCTGTATAGACAAACCTGTTCCTGCTTGATCCTGTGTTGGCATTAGCTTAAGATTTATCAATACCTGACTTGAATACATAACTTAGGGGTAAGGGGAAATCAATGATAAAACCTGATTTGTAACTCAACAGTTCGACGCTTATACTGATCAGTTTTGGGGGCTAGGCCAGTCCCGGAATGATATTGCTGACATCATTCGTCTGTACATGTTTCCTGTTTGTGCTTAGCGGCATGTCTCGGATTCAGCCCCGAGTGTCTGGACCGTGGTCCTGGGTATGCACGTGATACTATTGAGTTACAACGACGATTCATTAAATTGATTTCACAGACTTGAGAGTAGTTAACCCAGTAGCTTAGTTCAGATTACTGACTGCACGACATATATGCTTTTACCCTTCACTGTTCCATATTCGTGTTACTGTTATACTTTTATTGCTGTTCATACTCATGCTTGCATATCCTGTTATCTCCTGATTATATTATTGTTGATATTATGACGCACTGACGTCTGGGTTTTGCATGGCCCAGATTCTCTACCTTGTCGCAGGCTAATCAGGAGTATTTTCGCCGTTAGGCTGAGCAGTGAGGACCTGTTAGTATTTTAGTTTAGTTTTCTTTCAGTATTTTCATTCCTGATGTGAGCTCGTATTTGGGACGTACTTTCCAGATTATTATTGTTTATTGGATCTATTGCTTCCGCATATTATTTCTTGACTCGTTATTTTTGGCTCATGGATATGTACTAGATAGTTTATTTTATTTCTACTGTTCTTGATATCTCTAGACAGCCGTAATGTGACTGTGGAGGGATGTTTCCTATCTACAGGTAGCATGTTTGGCTCTGTCACGTGCCTATCTTAGCATACTCTGGGAAGCGGGGCGTGACAGTGTTTGTTTGGTATCAGAGCCATAGGATTTAGGTTAATCGGGTTTGATTCTTTTATAGTTGGGTATTGGACCCAATACACGAATCAGAATACTCGTGATTAGGAACATGTCCTGCCACTTTACCATCTTGCCATTCTTGAATCTTAACTTCCTCCTGATCCTTACCTTGATGATATGCAAACCTCTTTGCATCTCGACTTGAAACTTTTGGTTCTCTATTGTTTATCTCTAGGATTTGGACGACTTGAGTGGAGTTATGTGATTGTAATTATGAACTGCAGCATGGTTACAATGCGGTACTCTATTTAAGTAACTTGGAGTCCTAGTCTTGATTCATTTCCTTAATTCATGGTCATGAAATTTCCTTGGTTCTCTCAGTTTCATTGCTTACCAGTTCATGTTTTGCAGATTTCTTGGTGATCGATACCAACAGTTATGATGTTGTCTTGGGAATGGACTTTCTCATCACTTTCCATGCTTACATTGATTGTAGGGCAAAGAAAGTGATTTTCCAGATTCCCGGACATCCGGAGTTTGTTTTTGCTGGAGGTAGCAGTTCTAGCGGGCCAGTCGAGTTTAGGGCTGGCCGACAAACAGTGTTCTTTCGTCGATAGAAGTTGATAAGGAAGAAGCGCCAGTTATAGTTCGAGAGTTCATGGACGTGTTCGAGGACATCTCGGGTTTACCGCCAAAATGAGATGTGGAGTTCGCAATCGATCTTGTTCCTGGTACAGCGCCAATCTCAAAGGCATACTACCTAATGGCACCAGTGGAGTTGGAAGAAGTCAAGAAGCAGATTACCGAATTACTTGAGAAGGGTTGGATTGGCGGCATCAATTCACCTTAGGGAGCTCCAGTTATTCTAGTCAAGAAGAAAGATGGCACAAGGAGTATGTGCATCGACTATCGAGAATTAAACCGGGTGACTATTAAGAACAAGTACCCGATTCCTCGCATTGGCGAATTATTCGAGCAAATCAGTGGCACGAGGGTATTCTCAAAACTAGATTTGCGATCCGGATATCATCAAGTTCAAGTTAAATAAGAGGATATTTGCAAGACCGCGTTCCGAACTCGATATGGACATTACGAGTATTTAGTGATGTCATTCGGAGTCACGAATGCACCGGCGATATTTATGGACTTGATGAACCGAATCTTTTCACCGTTCTTGGACCAGTTTATAGTGATGTTTATCTATGATATTCTGGTCTACTCGAGGAGCCTAGAAGAGCATGCAGAACACTTGAAGATTGCACTGCAGATATTGAGGTAAGAAAGATTATATGCGAAGATGAGCAAGTGCGAGTTTTGGCTTGAAGAAGTGAAGTTTTTGGGGCATGTCGTATCCGGAAATGGAATCGCCATTGATCCTGAGAAGATTGCAACAGTTCAAGATTGGCCAATTCCGAAGAATGTAGCAGAGATCAGAAGTTTTCTGGGACTTGCCGGATATTACAGAAGGTTCATGGAGAATTTTGCTCGTTTGGCTGAGCCTTTGACCAAGCTTACGCGAAAGGAAGTACCGTTCGTATGGAAGGATAGTTGTGCGTCAGCTTTTGAGGCGTTGAAGCAAAGATTGATAACCACTCCTATTTTCACCGTACCAGACGGTTCCGAAGGATTGGTGATTCACAGCGACGCATCTGGTAAATGTTTGGGATGGGTTCTGATGCAGCATGGGAAGGTTATAGCCTACGCATGGAGACAGTTGAAGACCCATGAGAAGAATTACCCAACTCATGATTTGGAACTTGCAGCAGTGATTTTCGCTTTGAAGATTTAGAGACACTACTTATTAGCCGAAAGGGTCGAAGTATTCACCGATCACAAAAGCCTAAAATACGTGTTCACACAGAAAGAGCTTAACATGAGGCAGCGTAGATGGTTGGAGCTGATGGCTGACTACGATCTTGATGTTAAGTACCATCCGGGGAAAGTTAATGTAGTGCCGGATGCATTTAGTCGGTTGCCCACAATTCGGATGTTGACTGCACAGAAGGAGCTTATCGAAGACTTTCGGAGATTTGAGTTGGAGATCGTGCTACCGTATTCTTCGGGATAGTTGATGCAGCTGCAAGTACAGTCGTCGTTGATCTATAATATTAAAGCAGCGCAGTCACAGGACCCAAGATTGCAGAAGTTTCGAGAACAGGTTGAAGCTGGACTTCGAACGGACTTGTTAATTCATGAAGATGGTTCGTTGCGATATGGTAGCCGTTTGTGTGTGCCAAAAGAAGATATTCGCGAAGAAGTTATGAAGGAGGCACACAGTTCCGCGTATTCCGTACATCCAGGAGGCACGAAGATGTACCGCGATCTAAGACAGCATTTCTGGTGGGAAGGCATGAAAAGGGATATTGCTCGCTTTGTAGCAAAGTGCTTGTTGTGTCAGCAAATTAAGGTTGAACATCAAAGCGTTGCTGGTTTATTGCAACCACTTCCGATTCCTCAATGGAAGTGGGAACATATAACCATGGATTTCGTGACCGCTTTACCGCGGAGTCCAAAGGACAACAATGCAGTTTGGGTGATTGTTGATCGATTGACCAAGCAGCTCACTTCATACCGTTTCGAGTTGGTCAGTCGACGGAAGCGTTAGCAGAACGGTACATGCAGGAGATTGTGAGATTGCATGGAGTACCTGTGAGCATCGTGTCCGACCGTGACACCCGATTCTTATCGCACTTCTGGAGGAGTTTACAGGAAAGTTTGGGGACGCGATTGAAGTTTAGCACAGCTTATCATCCTCAGATAGATGGCCAGCCGGAGAGAACAATCCAAACTCTTGAAGATATGTTAAGAGCTTGCATGTTGGACTTCAAGGGTTCGTGGGAGGATCATCTACACTTGGTGGAGTTTTCGTACAACAACAGCTTTCAGGAGACTATTCAGATGGCTCCATTAGAAGCATTGTATGGTCGCAAGTGTCGCTCACATGTTTGTTGGGACGATGTTGGAGAATGAAGATTGTTGTGACCGGATTTGATCGTGCAAACCATGGAGAAAGTTAATACTATCCGGAATTATATGAAGGCAGCACAAGATCGGCAGAAGAGTTGGGCCGACACATCGAGAAGACCTCTAGAGTTCACTGTTGGTGATCGGGTATTCTTGAGGATATCATCGACTAGATGAGTGATTCGTTTTGGGAGTCGAGGCAAGCTTAGTTCTCGATTCGTGAGGCCTTTCGAGATTTTGGAGCGTGTTGGAGAAGTGGCTTACCGATTGGCTTTACCACAATCTTTGGCGAATGTTCATGACGTATTTCATTTATCCCAACTCCATAAATATGTTCGAGATGAAACACACGTGCTGGATCATTCAGAGCTGACTGGAAGAGAGGATTTGACCTTTGAGGAACGACCGATGTCGATTGTTGATCGAAGAGAAAATGTGCTTAAGAACAAGGTTATATCTCTCGTACTTGTTTCTTAGGGAAATTGCTCGCATGGAGAATCGACTTGGGAACGAGAAGACGAGATTCGACAGAAGTTTCCATACCTATTCTTATAGATTCTTGATTGTTTATCTTTTCTTGTTCCTGGAATTTTGAGGACGAAATTCTTTTTGTAGTTGGGTATAATATAACACCCTAGTTCATTTATACCAGTTCTAGTTCATGTATTTCTTTATTTGTGGTATTTTCCTGATTTACTGTGTTTTGGGTGCGAATGGTATATTTGACATCTGTATTTGCATCCGACCCGACCCGCTTGCTTGAAACCTGTCTTGATGCATATTTATGATCTATCCTGACTTGTTACGTAGACTCGTGCACTTTTATTTTAATTTATACATTACATACTCGCATTATATCTGGTATCTGCATTTTTGTATATAACATTTAAAGTCACATAAAATATTTTTAAAAAATACATTGCATGTCCTGCATGATACCCCTAACCCCGTGGTAGCATCCGCGCATCTTGTTCTCGTCCCGTTCAGTGAAACAGACTTGTTTGGATGGCTACGCATACGTACGTGCATCCGTTCTTGGGGGTATGCATTTTCGTTACCCGAACATTCATTTTTTATTTTGGTCGACATGTATATTTTTCGTATTTTAAAACTGAATTTTAGACCCGACCCGGACATGTTTTGGACTATGTTTGTATTTACCAGAATATCAAATTTTATTTATATAATATTAATTTTCTAAACTGATACAAATTAAAATTTAGTTAATTAATAAAGATTTTTTAAATTTAAATCTAAACTAATTTCCTAACAAACTAACAACCCCTTTCTCTCTCTCTCTCATCTGCATATATATATATATATATATATTTTATTTATTTATTTATTTTCTTTCCTTATTTAATACACAGTCTCTTCTTCTTACTTCTTCTTTCTTCTTTCTTTTTCTTGATCTTGTTTCTTGATTCCGGTGATCACCGCCGGAGCCGTGTTCGTCGCCGATGATCCGAGTGATCCAGTGAACGTACCTTGCCTGCGTGATCACCCTCTTGCATTGTTTAGACCTGTCCCGTGTGTCGTGCGTGCGTTGCGACGTTTTACCGACGTCGGACGTGCCGTACATATCCGTTTCGTGATCCGTCGAGGCAAGTTAATCTTGCTACATGCTATACTACTATATTCTATATTCATTGGAATAATAACAACACATAATGATTAGTTATGCATCCCACATTATCATTTTGCATGTTTCACCGTTTTCGGATATCCGTGTGTATCCGTGCAAGTTACTTCATATCTAGTGCATGCAAATTTATCTTGATACATGCTAGACTACAATATGCTGCACCCAATTGAATATTTACATTTCATATTGTTTAGTTGTACATCCCGCATTTACCGGTTTATCATTTTACTGCTATACGACGTCCGTACACATCAATATTATTATTTACATGTCTAGTCGCATGCTAAATCATTTTGCTACAAGCTAGGTATAGTATTATGCATCCATACTGAAGTTTTACTGTTTTTGGATACCCGATTGCATCCATATCATTTAAAATATATATCGTCGTAATATTTCTTATTATTATCTTTAATGAGTTTATAATCTGCATTTTATAATCTTATACAAAATATAGTTTGAAAATATTATAGTTTACACATGAAACGTCGTTGCAAAGCGGATACGACAAATCTGAAATTTACTGTACACCTTATAAATCATAAAAAATTATTAGTATATGTTCTTTAGTTCGTTACAAAGCTAACTCAGAATACTATAACTCTATGAAATATTTACTAGCAAAATAAATTGCTTAAATAACGTAAAATGCAAATGAAAATATCTTTAAACTGCTGTCCAGGGAAATTCCAGCAACAAACTTTCACGTTAGAATGTTCATAGCTTTTTGTAGGAACAACCTGAAATACTTCAACTTATAAAAATGAAAACCATATTTAATTATCTTTTTTTTGGTATAAGACACGTCCCTTTTGGAGAACGTTTGTTATTTTTAAGCTATTTTACAAATCAGGGTGACGCTGAATTTCTGAACGGAACTTTCTTGTGCATGGTTAATCAATACCACTTTTATAGTTATTAATCGGTTTGAATATATTATCCATGTTAATATTATTATATCAATATATATTTAATAAATAATAGTGCTTGTGTTTTAATATTCAGCAAATTTTACCGATTTACAGTTTTATAGTATCCGTCTGTATCCGTACGGTTTATTATATATCTAGTTGCACGCCGAGACCATATTATTTCATGTTACTATTGTATTAGTGCACCATACTTGATAATGTGCATCCTACATAGTCATGATATAACCCCTGATAGATGTTTGTGCATCCATGCTTTCACCGTACATCCATACCTTTACCGTGATTCGATACTTGCTACATTTTACTGTTAGGCATCCACTTGATACCTGTGCACTACCTGACATGACCTGATACACCACTACTTGACATGACTTGATACATGTACACTACCTGACATGACCTGATATATCCCTACTTGACATGTTACCTGATTCTGTTTCTAATACCGACAATCTTGACATGTTGTCCCGATGGACATATCCTGTTGTCTGTATAGAAAAACCTGTTCCTGCTTGATCCTGTGTTGGCATTAGCTTAAGATTTATCAATACCTGACTTGAATACATAACTTGGGGGTAAGGGGAAATCATTGATGAAACCTGACTTGTAACTCAACAGTTCGACGCTTATACTGATCAGTTTTGGGGGCTAGGCCAGTCCCGGAATGATGTTGCTGACATCATTCGTCTGTACATGTTTCCTGTTTGTGCTTAGCGGCACGTCTCGGATTCAGCCCCGAGAGTCTGGACCGTGGTCCCGGGTACGCAAGGGATACTATAGAGTTACATCGACGATTCATTAAATTGATTTCACAGACTTGAGAGTAGTTAACCCAGTAGCTTAGTTCAGATTACTCACTACACGTAATATATGCTTTTACCCTTCACTGTTCCATATTCGTGTTACTGTTATACTTTTATTACTGTTCATACTCATGCCTGCATATCCCGTTATCTCCTGATTATATTATTGTTGATATTATGACGCACTGACGTCTGGGTTTTGCATGGCCCAGATTCTCTACCCTGTCGCAGGCTAATCAGGAGTATTTCCGCCGTCAGGCCGAGCAGTGAGGACCTGTTAGTATTTTATTTTAGTTTTCTTTCAGTATTTTCATTCCTGATGTGAGCCCGTATTTGGGATGTACTTTCCAGATTATTATTGTTTATTGGATCTATTGCTTCCACATATTATTTCTTGACTCGTTATTTCTGGCTCATGGACATGTACTAGATAGTTTATTTTATTTCTACTGTTCTTGATATCTTTAGACAGCCGTAATGTGACTGTGGAGAGATATTTCCTATCCACAGGTAGCATGGTTGGCTCTTTCACGTGCCTATCTTAGCGTACCCTGGGAAGCGGGGCGTGACATAAGTGCAACAGAGAAGGAGAGGTTTTCCAACGCTTTCGCGAAGTTCCTTAATTAGATAACCCTTTCTCTTGAACACTTGCTTAGACACCCCGTGAACGATATACCGTTAAGCAGTATTCTAAATACAGTTAACTTCTCCTAATGAGCGCGAAGTCCTTAAAGTCAAAGTTCTAGTTGATTTTAAATTACCGTGAATGCAGTTTTGTGATTTGTGGGCTACGGAAAAAGGTGATAAATCCTTTACCGTATCTTGTTTGGTCTTTTTGCCCTTAAATCCGTATTAAGATGCAAATGCGCAATCAATAAAAGAATTCAAAAAATCAAGCAATTTAAGCAATTCTTTTTCGGTTTAATTTAAGCGCTGCAAAAAAATATGGTGAGTTCTCTGTTCAATTGGTGGCAAGCTTGTGCGAAGAATCCTGCAGAAGATAGGAATAGTGGAATGTGTCGAATTCAGGAGGAATGTGTTAGGAAATACGTACCGATGTGATTTGGTTTAAGAAAACCCATTTGAAAGTGATCCGAGTCTTTGATTGTTCGCTTGCGCGGGTCAAACTATCCGGATATTTGGCACTATACTTCACTAACGTCTTGCAATTGAATTTGAGCCTCGCTCCACACGATTGCTGGTCGTAATTCCTTAAAAACTGAAATGTCGGAAAAATACGATATTTAGTGTCAAAAAGCGATATAGATGCCCCAATTCATGCACACTCAAAATTATAAAAATCAAGCAATACCACTAGAGTACTGACAACACACTGGAGATCACACAGAAAGAAAAAAATCAAAAACATCCTCACTGGGCCGGCGAGCTCGGATTTCCCCTTGATGTCGCCGGCCAAATGAAGCTTGTTTGTGCTGGAATTTTGTGTGGCTCCTCCAGACTACATTAGTATTCTAATGGTCTAATTTGATTTTTTAGTTGAATCACATAGTGCTATCAGGTCTGAAGGACAGAGAACAATTATGAAAAAATGTCGTATTGTTAGTTTTGAAAAAAATTGAGTTAAAAAAATAATGAGTTAGTACGAACCAGAAATAACAATTCCTAATAACTACCAACTCCCCGGCAACGGCGCCAAAAACTTTTTGGGAATTCACCCCCACGCGCAAACGCGTATGTTTTGAAACGGATATGATATTGAGGAAACGGATTGCGCACGGGAGATCGTTCTCATTTTAAATATTTATAAACCGCAAGTGCACGACGCGTTGTAGCAAGCCGGAAAGTACGGGTTGATCCACAGGAAATTGTGTATTAGGTTTTGTGATTTAAGGTTCAACAAATAATGAATGGTTGGTTTTGTCACAAAAAATAGAAAATACGAAAATAAGGAAAACAAGCAAATATGTTAAGGAAGTAGTGGTTCCGGCTTTGGCTCGGAAGATCGAATCACGACGATTCCTTCGACGCTCACTTGATCATGAGTTGTCCATCCTTACGTCGATCCCGGCATGAAGCGTGACTTGTCAACGCGGCTGCGGAGCACAAGTCATCAAATTCCGATGTTCGCCGCAAAAACACGAAACAGGTCCGTTTGTTCACTTACCGTTTGTATGTCCAAGATTTAGGTATCAACACTAAACACAAGGGTTAGCAAGCATACATCAACATCAAAGATACAAGTTAGTGAGTGAGAGCAAATGATTTTAGTGTTAACTTTGCTAAGGGGTTGTGATAGTATACGGTATATGAAAACCGAGGGTTTGTCAAGTTCTTGGTCACAAAATACCATATCCAAACTTAGCAAACTTAACACCAATTTGATTTTAATTTAAACATTGTGAAATAGGGAAGGGGGGTGAATATGGTATTTGAAGAGGTTACAAAGTAACCATGGGTTCAAAATACCATATCAGATCAATAAATAAAACAATCCTTAAGTTATAATCATGTTAAAACACATTAAATATAAACAAGAGGAGGAGGAGGCAAAGCCTTTCATCTCACTTCCTTACCATTACCACCACCAAGAAGATTAGTTAAGCGTGATAAAGAAAAGCAAATAAGAAAAAAAAGGAAAGCAACTAACAAAGCAATATATTAACACTTGAAAGTGAGTTACAAGATGTTGGTAACTTGTTCAACCTCCATAATGAAGCTCTTCAAAGAAAACTTCAAGAGGGAAGAAGAAGAAGAGACCAAGTTAAGATCACACAACTCTCAAGCCTAAACAAAAAATGAACTAAAACAAAACTATATATTACATATGGCCCCCTTTGCTCAACTCTGTTATAGTATTTATAGGCCTATCATCAGAATAAATAAACAATATAAATAAGATGATGTGACCTAAATAAATGACCAGAAGAAAAATGGGAAAGTTTGGAGCAAGGGGGGCTGAGCTCGCCGGATTATTTGGGCATGTGGCCGGTCCAAAACCGGGCACATGGGATCGTCTTGGTATGGTGGTCATGTGTGCTCTCCACAATCACAATGATGTTGCTTGATTTGTCTGCTTAAACCTGGTTTGCATTCAGAAATATGGAGGGAAACTTGATGCCAATATCACATCACAACTTTATTGCATTTATTGCCCATTCAATGCACATCACACCATACATGCACAATTTGTGCCAAGGGCAGCCCTTCATCATGGTCCATGCCAAAGAGTCATGTGCACACTTGTATGTGTTGGACCAAAATTGTTGTGCACCCATTTATTTGCAAAAATAACTCTTTGGGTATCGGTCGGTTTTCTGTTCTGTTTGCAGTGTCGGCTCCCAAACGTTATATCCATGATATTGAGTTTGTTTCCAGTATTTAATCACGAACACCTGTAATATGTAATTACTGAGCAGACATTGGTTAAAAGTACCGATAAATAACAAAATACATAATGAATGAGCGGTATTAAAATGCAGTTTTCTGAGATGAACACCCAGTCATCGTCTCCAAGTCCTGAGCATCACCTCATTGTCCCCCTCGTCCCCACCTCCGACCATCACCTTCGTCTTCTTCTTCCTTCAACTCCATTACCTTCATCTTTCTCCTCAAACCCAACTCAAACCCTCGCCAGCACCCTCGTCGGGATCCCTTCGCCACTGTCGACCAACCCAAAACAACCCAGTGTATTCCCTTATCACCGTTACTGACTCCCTCTTCCCCGAGACCTCACCTCAGCCACCAACTCCGGTTGCCATCGTCTTCATCCTGCAGCTTCACCTCTCGCAGAGACCTCACCGGTCGCCTTGTTGTCGTCGATCAACACTTGTAAACGCCACCTCATCCCAGTTCTCACCATCAACCGAAACGAGCAGTAGCCAATCGTCGTTGACTTCATCGACGAGCCAAGGAAGCTTGGATTTTTGGCTTCGTGTTTTCCATTGTTCCGTGTTCGTATTGCTTTGTTCGTGTTCGTATCCACATTTGTCGAGACTAAGGCAAGTTTATAACTTGCTACATGCTATAGTTTACGCAATTTACCTATATGTGTCGTATTATTATTATTTTTATTATACCGCTATATCTATATAATTTATATACCGTAGATATTTAACATTAATCAGTTTTACAATATACAGTGTATGCAAGTCTATTTAAATAATAATACCTGATGATTATAACAAAACTATTATAATACAGTCAAATGGATAAATTCAACTTGAAGGAATTAATATGGTTATTTCTTTACATTGCATATCGCACCTAAATAACGGTTACAACCGTATTTCATCATGACCTATTTACACGAAGTTAATGCAAATAAAATTTTTATTTAATTGAATACACTATCACTGATATGTTTGTAATCTGTTAGACTACTACTATTTTGTTATCATGTTAATATTGATATGATATTTCAGTGCGTCCACCATGCGTTTTCTCGGTTCTGAGACGTGTGACATGTGAATCCGAATCGAGGAGCTGGACGAGGCCGATTGCGGGTACATGGTGGACCCGGTATGGTACCCCGGGACAAGAAAGGAATGCTGTGTATACAGACGGTAAGCCTGGCAGAGGGATTACTACCTATCGGTGATTGGTTGGACCTGGCGGTTATCCGGAGGATACTGACCAGAGTCGACAGATGGATACGGGACGACACATACTGCCGGGGCCGAGGGTCGATTACACAGACGGGGCCCGTGGGCCGATCCGGACTGACGGAGCCCGATACTTCAGGATTTGCGTGTCGATGCTGGACACGATTATTTTATGATATTTCGAGTACCGATGTTGGGCACTCACGATTTTATGAGATTTACAGGATTTGAGGTCCGATGAGGGTGACGGCGCCTGAGTTTTACTGGGATTTGGGTGCATTGATGGACACCGGTTATTTTTCCACGTTGACATTCCGTGTAGATGTTATTTTATCTCATGCTCAGCATTCATTATTTTACATCTCATCCTGTAGTTATAGTACCTGATAGAGTACTTTGCATGATTATTGCATACCCTGCTCATCATATATTGATGTTATTAAATTGCACTTGTTTGGCATGATTATTGTGTATCCAGTTCATCATATAGATTTTATCTGCTGGCATATGTTAGAGTATCGCAGTACGTGCATACTCGCGATTACCTTTATATGTTATCTACTATTTACGAGTTGGCAACTCACCCCCGTTGTGCCACAGTGTTGCAGGTTGCCCCTCGGAGTGGTCGCGGCAGGCTGCTTCCTTACACCTTTTGATACGGATACCTCGGTAGTTGGCGCGTGAGCCATTTTGCTGATAGGTGGGTTTTTGCGGTATCCGTTTATTTTCCAGTTGTATACACTGTTGTATCTTGTACTCTCCATCTACTTTTCATGTATTGACTTAGAGACCAGTTGTGAGGACGATGTATATTATTTAGTACTCTGGTGTCGAGCTCGTTGTGAGCCGACTTTATTTATGCAGTTTTATATTTCATGTTGTCTTTACTTAATTTTGCTTATTTCTTCGCTACGGCGTCGTATATTATTATTGTTGGGATTGTTTCCGCCGTCGGGCATGATTGCTTCCGTTTGGGATGCTTTATTCTTATTGTATATCATTTTACTCATATCTTGTCTTGTACCCGATTTCGGGGCTAGTTTTACAAAGGAAATGCTGCCAAAATTTTTAAGATAACAATTTGAACTTTAAAGAATTTTACTAAACTACTTAAGGTTTTCTAAATGTTTTAACTAATGTTACCTTTCACTCACTTTTTCAATGGTTTTGATTTCTGGGTTTCGGCTTACTTAGTCGCGTTACGCCTGTAGACGTTACGTAGTTAAGTGCCGGTCACGGGCCGAACCTTGGGTCGTGACAGCTACCCCGCACTATGTAAGGGAGTTGCTAGCCCTCTTGACCCCCAGCCCGCTATCCGGGTAGCGGGACCCCCGTAAAAACTCTGCGGGGCCCCCGATATATCCAAAACCCCTTCAAAACAAAACACTACACATTGAGTTCGCAGGACCTGTTTGACCCGTCAATCGGAGGTTCTCTCGCTCCAAAGGCGAGGGGTAAATAACTACAGCTTAGTCCGCGGCTGCCAGAGATTCGGATCCCTATAATCAATAAACCCCAGCTTACCCTAGGTAAAGGGGAATCTGTAATGCGCCTGACAAGCGCGCGCGTATTCCCATCTCAATGGGGGTGACGCAAAACACCCTACAATAAGGGAACTAAGTTTCCAGAGTATTATGGACTCCATTTTCTTCATATTCTTCCTTTCATGTCATTTTCAACCTTGCTCTTCTTTGAATCCTTGATTCTCAAGAACAAAATCTTCCCGATGAAAATTAAATTCTCAATTTATGGAAAACTTGTCTTGTGGATCTCAGATCTAGAGAAAGAACTAAGTGTTTTTAAAGGGTTAAACCCTTAAATATGATGTGATAGGTAAAGGAGATATTTTGATCTTTTTTTTCTTTACATAGGGTTTTGAGGAGGAAGACGGTCTTTCTTCTTTATTAAGAATTCAATTCTCTATTATTTTGTGGAAGCTTGTGGAGAACTTTATGTATATTTTTTTTTACACAAGCTTCTGGGGTGGGGTCACCTCACTTTTTTAGATCAAGTCCCTCCTTCCGTCTTTTCATCTCTTTACTCCTATTTATAGGAGGAAGAAAAGAATCAATTTGTTCAGAAAATCTCTCATTGAGAGGTCATGATTGATTTTTTAGATCAACCGATAAATTTTATTCACCGTTGGATTTTTAATCTAAAGACTCTCTGTTTAACATACAAGATTTCTTGTTTGTTTTAATAAAATTAGTAAAATATTTTCTTAAGATAGAATTTAATTCTATCGGATTAATATATTGTTAAGAAAATATTTTCCTAATCATAGGATTTTATTCTGTTTAACAGAGTATATCTTTCTAATTTTAGAAAGATCAGGAAAATATTTTCCAAGTAAAATCCAGTTCTATCAGATGGTTTAATTGGTGATTTTAAATCCAAAATTCTCTGCTAGAGAAAGATTTTTCCATATTAGAAAGATCAAGGAAAATATTTCCTAAATAGAATTAAATTCTATCACATAGAATTTAATTCCATCAGATGGTTTAATTGGTGATTTTATCATCATTGGATTTTAAATCCACGTTTCTTTGTTAGAGAAAAATCTTTCCATATTAGAAAGACCAGGGAAAATATTTCCCAAATAGAATTTAATTCTATCAGATGAGAGCATTTTAAATTGGGACGCTCACGTGTTATCACGTGAGTGCTGCCATATACATATATGGCAGCGACGCTCATGTGCTTTGCATGTGAGCGTTGCTAAAAGAATGCGGTAAGGGAACTCACGTGGATGCTCACGTGTTTAACACGTGGGGGCTATCATAGGATTTAATCTTATTTGAAACCGGTACTCACATGCTTTGAATGTGAGTGCTCACATGCTTTACATGTGAGGCGTTGCTATAGGATTTAATCCTATCTGCAGCAGATACTTGCGTGTTTTGCACGTAAAGCGCCACCCTCTATTTTTGTAAAAGGAACAACAAGCTAGAATCTGTTTCCCGCCGAAAATTGGACTGAGACGTTGAGACGTCTAGCTTGAATTTGGGGGTAGATGTTATTTGGATATATCCACCCACCTCTCTGAAAATACCAAGTTGATTTATGGCACCATATATCGGAGGTTTGGATAAATACGACCGATATAGCAGACTTTATCAGATTCCCCTCATTTGTGAGGGTTTTTTTGATTGTGCGGACACTTTTCCCTACAAGCGAAAACCCCTGCAGTTAATTATGCTACCGCGTTGCGATAACAACTTTCTCATGCTCCGGAAGGTCACTTCCTGTCATGTTGTATTTTTGTTTATTAAGGTTGCACGTATATTGTATACGGAGACTATTTTATGTTGTCTCCCGTAGGGTGCTGATTAATCCAAATCCGAACATATATTTTCATGATTCGGGTCAAGCATTTGCTTGACGGGGTCCACGTTGGTAGCTTGGTTTGCCAATGGGAATAAACTTAGGACATATTTCTCACATTTGTGAGGTCCGTCGGTTCATATGAAATTTGGGCTTTATCTAAGGGCCGTTAGTCTTATTTGAGAGTAAGATCAATTTAGATGTTTTGGGTCAAGCATTTATTTGACAGGGTCCGCGTTGGTAGGTTGGTTTATCAACGGGAATGAACTTAGGACGTATTTCTTACATTTGTGAGGTCCATCCGTTCACGAGAAACTTGGGTTTGATTTAAGGATCGTTAGTCATATATGAGACTAAAATCAACTTAGGAACAAATGAGCATATGTGCTCAACTGATCATTAGATCATATATGAATAGCCTATAGATGGTATACGGTAGTCAGCATAGAGACAGTCCGCATGGAAAAACATATTAGTTTAAGGACATCACGGTCCAACATCACCGTGTTTAGGACGACGCGCTAGTTTAGAGACATCTCGGTCCAATATCGCCGTGTTTGGGACGAGAAAAGAGGAGCTGTTGGTTGTTGGGACCCGCCACCACTCTGAAGACGTTGAGAAATTATAACGACATATATCAGAGGTGTGGAAAGATGTACCCTTGAACCAAATTCCGTATTTGAGGGAAAAATCATGGTGGATCTAAGAATCGTTGATCTTATATAAGACTAAGATTAACTTAGAAGATATGGGATGAAAATCATTAGTCGTATCTGGGACTAAGATTATCTTGGATATCATTGATGAAAGATCATTGGTCGTATGTGAGACTAAGATTAAATTGGATATCACGAGAATATGGGCTCAGTTGATTTAAGAAGAAGCTTAAGCTTCACAGACTTAACCAATTTGGTCTAAGATAGGGTTTCTATACCACCCAGCAGTGCTAAACACTCAGTCGCGTAGCACTCACGTGAATATCACATGAGGCGCTATGTTTCTTGAGCGCTCACATGCGTTTCACATGAGGCACTGAGTTCTTGGACGCTCACGTGCGTTGCTCGTGAGGCGCCGAGTTCATAGCGCTAACTTGCGTTGCAAGTGAAGCGCTGAGTTCTTAGAGATTTAATCTCTGTTGATGTTTTTAGAGGAGTTAAATCTATGTTAATGGTATTTTGACCATTAATGATCACCAAGATCATTATTTTGAGGATCCGGGATTTTAAGAACTATGTTTTTGATTTATAAGGGAACTAAGTTCCTGGAGTATTATGAATTCCATCTTTTTCATGTCTTTTTCAACCTTGTTCTTCTCTGAATCCTTAATTCTCAAGAACAAGATCTTCCCAATGAGTATTAAATTCTCAATTTATGGGAGACTTGTCTTGTGGATCTCAGATTCAGAGAAAGAACTAAGTTTTTTTTAAAGGGTTAAACCCTTAGATATGATATGATAAGTAAAGAAAATATTTTGTTTTCTTCTTTTTTCTTTACCTAGGGTTTTGAGGAGGAAGACGATCTTTCTTTTTTATTGAGAATTCAATTCTCTATTGTTTTGTTGAAGCTTGTGGAGAACTTTCTATATATTTTTTTACAGAAGTTTCTGGGGGTCACCTCCCTTTTTTATATAGAGTCCATCCTCCCGTCTTTTTATCTCTTTGCTCTTATTTATAGGAGAAGAAAAACAATCAATTTGTTGAGAAAATCTCTCATTGAGAGATCATGATTGATTTCATAATCAATCAAATTGATCTTTTAGACCAACCAGTGAATTTTATTCACTGTTAGATTTTTAATCCAAACGCTCTCTGTTTAACAGAGAAGATTTCTTGTTTATTTTAATAAAATTAGAAAAATATTTTCTTAAAATATAATTTAATTCTATCGGATGAATATATTGTTAGGAAGATTTTTTCTTAACCATAAGGTTTTATTCTGTTTAACAGAGAAGATCTTTCTTATTTTAGAAAGATCAGGAAAATATTTTCCACGTAAATTTCAGTTCTATCAGCTTGGTTTAATTGGTGATTTTATCACGATTGAATTTTAAATCCAAGATTCTCTATTAGAGTAACATCTTTCCATATTAGAAAGATCAAGGAAAATATTTCCCAAATAGAATTTAATTCTATCATATGGAATTTAATTCTATCAGATGAGAGCATTTTAAATTGGGGCACTCACGTGTTATCACGTGAGTGTTGCTATATACATATATAGCAGCGGCGCTCACGTGCTTTGCATGTGAGGGCTGTCAAAAGAATGCGGTAAGGAAATTCACATGTTTAACACGTGGAGCGTATCATAGGATTTAATCCTATATGAAGCTGGTACACACATGCTTTGCACGTGAGTGCTCAAGTGCTTTGCACGTGAGACGCTGCTATATGATCTAATTCTATCTGCAGCAGATACTTGCGTGCTTTGCACGTGAGTTCTCACGTGCTTTATACGTGAGGCGCTGCCCTCTATTTTTATAAAAGGAACAATAAGTTTTGAGCCAAAATTTTTGGTGGGAATAATACATCTTGCATCTGTGGTCCCGGGGGAGGGACGGGATATATCTTGCGTCCGTGGTCCCGGTGGGTAACGAGATATATCTTGCGTCCGTGGTCCCGGTGGGTAACGAGATATATATTTTTGAGTTACATGGAAGAGTACATTCATTAGTTTCAAATAGCTGTAAAATATTTAACCTAGAAATTCAGACCTTAGGATACACGTGGCATGTTTGACTACTTATAGCCTGCTGTTATTACACCCGTGGTTGATTTTGTTTATATTCATACCTCACTCTTGCACGTGACATCCTGTATAGCACACTGTTCAGTTTATTATGATAATGATGATATTTATGACGCACTGACATCTGGATTTTGCATGGTCCAGTTCCTTGAACTTTATCGCAGGAAAATCAAGAATACTTTGACAGGCAAGCCAAGCAGGGAAGAGCTTTCCGCTAATTTAGTTTAGTGATACTTTAGATTTATTTTCTAATTAGGGTTTTGTTGTTGTGATCCCATAAGGGACGAGGCTAGAATATTATTTCTGTGTTAGATCTTTATTTGTTTTCTCTACCTTTTGTTATTATTAATTGTTGCAATTTGGACATGTGATAGATAGATATTTATTTACTGTTCTTGATATCTGATTGACAGCCGTAATGTGACTATGAAAGGATATTTCTTCACCAAAAGTAGCATGGTTGGTTTTGTTACGTTCCGTATTTACGTATTTTGGGAAGTGGGGCGTGATGGTATCGACGAGTCTTTATAGTCATACTGTCACGTCCCACTTCCCAAAATACGCAATACGAGGGGTGACGGCCAACCATGCTCCTACGGTCAAGGAATATTCTGCCGTAGTCACACTTTGGCTTTTAGCATTACGTGGTCATCAGTAATCAGTGCACATGTAATGAGAAATGCAGTCACTAATTCTGTTAGAACAGATAAAATACATACCATATAGGGATCAAAGGAAGGATAGCGCTAGCGTCGCTGATCTGGATGTGCGCAAAATTCTCGAGGTACGACAGGTGCTGATCCGAGCTGAGTCCACCTCTCACTCTGAGCATGCATACTCAGGTCATCAGAGCGACACAATATCAATATATATATATAAACATATGTAAGCACGTGCAATGATGATGAACATGAAGCAGTAAATATGGAACGATGACAAGAGCATGAAATAATCGGTACAGGTAAACAGTAAAGCAGGTATATCGAATCAGTATCAATGCATATCCATGTCACTAAACCTATCTGTCTCTAAGTATTACTGTCCAGGTCGCTAAACCTATCGTCATTCCAAGTGTGAGCGTCAACCACCGCAGGAGTATCCCCAACCCAAGGATAGGCCCCAGGGGCAAGGGAACACGGGCCCGAATGACGCTCGCTAATAATCAGTAATATCACTCATATGACTCCCAAAATCGTTGTATATGCCTGCAGTGGGACTCCCGAGATTCCGTTGATCAAACTCACACTCAAACTACCCCACACCCCATGGTCTACATCAAATACCAACAATGAATCCAAATACTAGTCGGTCCATAACAAGTCTATACGAGAACTGGAGACATGATCTCCATCAAGTATGTCTCGACTAGTATCCAAGATAAATGGACAGTGTTTGACGCCAATATAAGTGCTTCCATAGCTGTCCTATTCCAGTTATAGTTACACTTATATATGTCCCATAAGCGTCGACAATGCAAAAATTTAACCGGTTCCGCTGATTGTGTACAAGTACGGGTCACTTCACTTATTCATTCACGGTTTAACACTAACGTATTTGCTACAATCCAATCACTAATATTTATCACTGGATAATATATCACGGTTACTAGGTTATCAATATTTATGACCACTATTCAAATGAGAATATAACCGCTACATGATGTGATGAGTATGCAATAAATTACAATACGAATAAAATATAGCAGCCAGTATCATACCACTCGCAAAATTTACTATAAGTCACACGTACAGAATTAAGCAAAAAAATATAAAAGGGGTAAGAAACATATTTAATTATCTGTCCATAAAAATTGGTTCGCATCAATCGGGTTTCAGGTTTGCTAGTTATGGTCATTTCATTTTATGTGTTTACTGCGGGAAATCTAGTTTCTGAACTGGAAGTCCGTTTCGTAACATGTTTTACTCCCAGTTGGGAGCATAATTAGGCAATGCTACTGTTCAACTAATTATAGGGTTATGAGTTAACTTTACAGAACGGGAGACGGATCAACAATATTCATTGTGGTTTAGGATTTACGATCAGATTACTGAGGAAGGGTGCAAACTGAAATGACAGAAAACTGCCATACAAGTCATCCGTTTAAAATATGATTTAAATACCAAATGACACTGGATTTTAGTGAAACGGGTATCATTGGGAAGATGAAACAATTGTATACGCAGCGGTAATTGTCTATGCACACTATCACAATTAAAAATTAAGGTTTCAGGGGTACAAAAGCAAGTCAAAGGGTAAGTTCCGGCACTGGACTGCGGTCCAAGGTAAGATAAGTTCTTTGTTTTCGATATCCAGAGGATATATCTAATAGTAAATCTATATGTCGGGTTAAATATTTTGCAGTACCCTTCCCAACGAACCCAAGCACGCTGCGATTGGATTTTTCTCGAATTAATTATGAATTTTACAGTGTCAAGGGTGCGGTAAATCGTAAGTTTCGGCATTAAGGTTAGGGCGTCACTTATGTGTGGAAATGGCATCGATTTGCTACCAAATTTCTACATATCATTTGTTAACAGTGGCAGGGTCTAAATATCATGAGTTCCACCATTTTAGATTTCATTTCCGTTTAGGGCTCGCATTGAGAACCTGAGATAAACATTCAGTCATAGCTCGAAACTAACAATTCTTCTAATAAACTAAGTTAGACGTTAACCATTTAATTTACACGCATTACAAACACAGTAATAAGCCCCAGTCGGGGCCTCTTCAAGTAAGACGGCACGATGATTCGCTACACGAGATTCAAGCATGGGTTCCGATCCAATTATATTTATTTATATATCTAGCTATAATATAATCTCTTACCTAATACTTATCATAGCATGTTAAACAAGTGAATAGGGGGTCCACTTGCCTCGTTGATGATATCACGGAGATGATAGATCGGTCGGATGCTTCAATGCGCGACACGGATGTCGAAAAAACGGTCGTTGTGACGAAACCGGAGTTCGCGAGCCTTGGAATCGCAATGGCATGGCCTCGAATCCTTGCTTTTGATTGGATACAGCTTGCACAGATCGACGTGGGTGGCGGTACTTGAAGGCTTCGAGTTCGCAGAGATGAAGCCGTCGATGGTGGAGTGGTCGTCGCGCAGTTCTGGGTCATGGCCGGAGCAGGTGGAGGGAGCAATGGGAGCTCGGGTACGGGGCTAAGAGATTGGTGACGAGCTGCGGTGCGGGTTAGAGTCGTGATGGTCGCGACGGGGAGCTTAGCTGGCAGTGGCTTCGTGATGGAGTTGCAGCAGGGAGGTTGTGGTGTTTTGTTGGCGAGGATTCGAAGTCGGAGTGGCGTTGGTGAATATTGTCGGCTCCGGTGACTCGGTCGGGATGCTAGTCGATGGAGGGGAAGAGGAAGCTCGGGGTGGGTTGCAACAATGGCGGTGGGTAAAGGAGGTGTTGGCGGTGGTCTTGGTGATGGCGTCTCGTTGAAGGTGGCTGCGGGATGGTCGGCCAAGGTGGTGATGCGGTGCTTGGGGATGAGCCGTGGCTGTGGTGGTCGGCCACTGCAGAGGCAGGTCGCGCAGGGGAGTGGGGCTGACGGAGGTGATGGCGAGAGGAGGGGTATCCGGTGGCAGTGGCCTCGTCGGCGACGGAGTGGGGGTGCAGCGGGTAGTATTCTCAATTGCAGTAGAGGAGGAGCTCAGGTAGCGGTGCTCATCGGAGGGGGTGCAGTAGGCGGCTATGGGTGTTCGGGCGTGGGTTGGTGGAGGCGACGAGGTGAGGTAGTCATGGCGGTTTAGGGGTAAGTCGGCGGGCCTTGGAGGAGGGTGATGGTGGGTGATCATGGAGGTAGAGAATGAGAAATAGGGGTAAAGGAAGAGGGAGAGGAAAATTGTTGAAGAGATCGAGGATAGGATCTCGAGGGGCAGTGGTGTGGGTGAGCGGTTCGTGGGGAACGGTTGCGAGAAGAGGGGGAAGCGTTGGGGTTGCGGTGACGTGGCCTCGTAGGCGGAGCTGTTCGAGCGGAGGACCGTTGCGAGGGTAGCGAGTCTCGGGGATGGCCGTTTGGCCGAGGTCGAGGTCTTGGGTCGTTGAGGGGAGCGGGTCTCGGGGATGGCGCAAGAGGGGGCGAGGTCGTGGCGAGAAGAGCGGGAACAGGAAAAAAGAGGGAGAAAGAGAAGAAGAAGAAGGGGAGGGGTAGTTCGGGTCGGGTTGGGTTTGGCTTGGGTTAGGATTTAGTTAGGGAGTGGGCCTGGGCTTTGGGTAGCTTAGGAAAAATAATTTGGAACCAAAAAAGTCAGGGTTTGGGTTAGGAAAAAGGCTAAAAAGAATTAGGATTTTAAGAATTTAATAGTAAGGGTCAAAAAAACAAAATTTTACGTTAACAAAATTTGTTTGTTTTGAAATATGAAAATTATTCAAAAAGGAACTGGGTATTACATCATACCCTACTTATATAAAATTTCATTCTCGAAATTTAAAATAAATGGCGAGATATAAAATGTCATGCGAAAAGCAACAAAAATCGATTTCTATTTTATCGCGATTTGTGCGAAAGCAACTAGATGAATATTTAAGATTTATATATATATATATATATATATATATATATATATATATATAATTTGCGCAGCTAAAAGGGTAGTCATAGGTAAGTACAAGGCATAACTGTTCGTAGTAACAAACTATATATATACAATATATACATTTATAATGAAAGATATAATAACATTGATAAACAATAGTGAAGGATTTGCCGATAAACCAAAAATATTTTAGTAAAAATACCGATCAAGCAATTTAAAATAACTTGAGAAAACCCATATGGTGAAATAAGAGAAAATAAAACAAAATAGTATGTGCAATATATGTCTGCACTATTGAAAATGTGAAGAATAGTAAAGTATTTAGAATAAGTAAAACGGAAGTAGTTAATAACACGCAATTTTTCGATAAACGCAAAATAACGAAAACTAAATTTCGAATAACAACGTCACTGAATGTAATTATAGTAATAAGAAATAGAACTAATAATGTAGAAGGGACTAGCCAGGGTATGGATTACAGTAAAGTATGGCCTAATCAAAAGAAGTCGGAATGCGGTGCTTTAATTAGAACGTTGAAGAGACTGGGGTCAGGTTACTACAAGGTGCAAGGATGAAGAGTAATGAATCTCAGGAGGGAAAGAAATTATTAGGGAGGGGAAACAGTCAATGCATCATGCGGATCGATACTCAAAAGATTTGCGTACTCAGAAACTTTATTATTATATTTTTTTTCAGAAAAATTTTAAACAAAGCATACTCGAAAGATAAAAGTGGCCCTATGCTATACATAGATTTATTTGGCCAGAAGAAACAAAGATAAGTCGCGTCAGTCGCGATTATGGAAATTCAACAGGTTACGGTAAGCTCTCGCGCTAAGATAGGGGTGTCCATTTCCATAGCGCCTCGCAGGGATTGCCACTGGAGGTTCTTCTGTCTCGAATTCCTCCTCACTCGAGGTTTCATCCTCTGACTCTTCCTCGGCTGGGGCCTCGTTTTCGGGTTCTTCTTCCACGGGGTTTTCTTCTCCTGGTCCTTCTTCCTCAGCGGGGGCTTCTTTATTGGGGTCTTCTTCCACGTGATTCACCTCTTCTGGATCTTCTTCCATCGGTTCTTCTTCGGGACCCTCTTCTTCATTGTCAGAGTCACTGATCATGTCGACTTCTGGAGATGGGACTGCGACTTCCTCGTCCTCGGGATCGATGTTGCCGAAAATAACCTATGGGCCATCGAGCTCGTCATCTGAACTCACCAGCATGCAGTCTAAGAAAACGCAGGACCGAATGTCCTCATCGAGAGGCTGCGCTGCTCCAGGATCGGCCATGGCCTGAAAAGGGTGAGTCATGATCAGATCGTGGAACACACAAAAAAAATAACCAAAGATGTAGAGCACTTGGAAAATATACGGCAGATAAAGAATGGAAAATCAAAACTTTGAATAATGATGCAGTAAGTAGTATAAGGAAATGAGTGGCAACGGAACGCTATATAAATCACAACTCGTATTTTTTTCATTTAAAACAAGGGGTCCAACACAATACAAAGTTTAGACGAAAAGAAACAATTACTAAATAAAATAACAAGGTCTTTATTGAAAGAAGGAAGGGTGATAATTCTGCGTTGATATCTAGACCACAGTGATCTCGTCCGGCGAGTTTGAATCCCATGCTGGGTCCGTACTATCCTCGAAACTCGAACTACGAAACAACCAAGTTACTCAGCAGAAGTGGAGAGTGTTGATGAGTCTCCTCCTTGTAGCTCTTTCCTTCGAGGGCAACCATTGATAAGATGCTCGTTGGATCCACAAATCAGGCACTTCCCTTTAGCCCTGCAACAGTCTCTCTTAAGGTGTCCTGGTCTCTTGCAATAACCACAACGTTGGGTTCTCCGCTGCTTTGGTTGCTGGGGAACAAATGAGCGCTTCATATGCACACCACCTCTTCATCTATTAGGGATTTACTTACGATTTGGGGCTCCCGCTGGTGCTCGAGCCATTTGCCTTCTTAGTCCTTCAGCTTAGAGATCGTTTATTCGCTCCTGTGCTTCCATCAAACCTTGCAGCACACCCAAAATCTCGGCGGTCTGACTCTGGATAGTGGAGGAGGACTGAGAGTTGTTGGAAGTCATGGTCCTGAAACAAAAAATGTTAAGGCGGCATAGGGTACAAAATATAGGGATCAGAATAAGATATAGAATGGACAACGAAACAAGAATATATGGTGATGTGAAACTCAAACGAGTGGAAATCAAATATAGAACTCCAAGCCACTCAAGCAGAGTGCTGCCTTGTAACTATACTGCAGTTCATAGTTACAGCCACATAACTCTACTAAGTCACCCAAAACTCTACCGGATAAGATCAAAATATGTAGCATGACACACTATCTGAATCAAGGTCAAGAACAACAAGTTTACAATCTAGACCGAAAGGGTGACTTAAATTGTCAAGCCCTAGTCGAAAACTGTAATCCCAATCTAAACCTGGCGCTCTGATACCAACAAAACCATGTCACACCCCGCTTCCCAAAATACGGAATACGAGGGGTGACAAGGCCAGCCATGCTCCTACGGTCAAGGAATATCCTGCCGTAGTCACACTTCGACTTCTAGCATTACGTGGTGATCAATAATCATTGCACAGGTAATGAGAAATGCAGTCACTAATTCTATCACAACAGATAAAAGACATACCAGATAGGGATCAAGGGAAGGATAGCGCTAGCGTCGCTGATCTGGATGTGCGGAAAATTCTCGAGGTACGACTGGTGCTGATCCGAGCTGATGCCACCTCTCACTCTGAGCATGCATACTCAGGTCGTCACAACGACACAATAGCAATATATATATATATATATATATATATATATATATATATATATATAAACACGTGCAATAATGATGAACATGAAGCAGTAAATATGGAATGATGACACGAGCATGAAATAATCGGTATAGGTAAACAATAAAGCGGGTATATCGAATCAGTATCAATGCATGTCCATGTCACTAAACATATCCGTCTTTAAGTCTCACTGTCCAGGTCGCTAAACCTATCGCCAGTCCAAGTGTGAGCGTCAACCACCGCAGGAGTATCCTTAATCCAAGGGTAGGCCCCAGGGATAAGGGAACACGGGCCCAAATCACGCTCGCTAATAATCAATAATATCACCCATATGACTCCCAAAATCGCTGTATATACCGGCAGTGGGACTCTCGAGATTCCGTTGATCGAACTCACACTCAAACTACCCCACACCCTATGGTCTACAAATACCAACCATGAATCAAAATACTAGTTGGTCCATGACAAGTCTACGCGAGAACTGGAGACAGGATCTCCATCAAGCATGTCTCGACTGGTATCCAAGATAAATGGATAGTGTTTGACACCTTACCTATGACACTAATATAAGTGCTTCCATAACCGTCCCATTCCGGTTATAGTTATACTTATATGTCCCATAGGCGTCGACAATGCAAGAATTTAACCGGTTCCGCTGATTGTGTACAAGTACGGGTCACTTCACTTATTCATTCACGCTTTAACACTAACGTACTTGCCACAATCCAATCACTAATATTTATCACTGGGTAATGTATCACGGTCACTAGGTTATCGATATTTATGACCACTATTCAAATGAGAATATATCCGCTACATGATGTGATGAGAATGCAATAAATTATAATACGAATAAAATATAGCAGCCAGTATCATACCACTCGCAAAATTTACTATAAGTCACACGTACGGAATTAAGCAAAACAATATAAAAGGGGTAAGAAATATATTTCATTATCTGTCCATCAAAATTGGTTTCGCATTAATCGGGTTTCAGGTTTGCTAGTTATGGTCATTTCATTTTAAGTGTTTACTGCGGGAAATTCAGTTTCTGAACTGGAAGTCCGTTTCGTAACACGTTTTACTCGCAGTTGGGAGCACAATTAGGCAACGCTACTGTTCAACTAATTATAGGGTTATGAGTTAACTTTACATAATGGGAGACAGATCAACAATATTCATTGTGTTTTAGGAGTTATGATCATATTACCGAGGAAGGGTGCAAACTGAAATGACAGAAAACTGCAGTACAAGTCATCCATTTAAAATATGATTTAAATACCAAATGACACTGGATTTTAGTGAAACTGGTATCATTGGGAAGATGAAACAATTGTATACGCATAGGTAATTATCTCCGCACACTATCACAATTAAAAATTAAGGTTTCAGGGGTACAAAAGCAAGTCAAAGGGTAAGTTCCCGCACTGGACTGCAGTCCAAGGTAAGATAAGTTCTTTGTTTTCGATATCCAAAGGATATATCTAATAGTAAAGCTATATGTCGAGTTAAATACTTTGCAGTACCCTTCGGAACAAACCCAAGCAAGCTGCGATTGTATTTTTCTCGAAATAATTATGAATTTTACAGTGTCAAGGGTGCAGTAAATCGTAAGTTTCGGTATTAAGGTTAGGGAGTCACTTATGTGTGGAAATGGCATCGATTTGCTACCAAATTTTTACATAGCGTTTGTTAACAGTGTCAGGGTCTAAATATCATGAGTTCCGCCATTTTAGATTTCATTTCCGTTTAGGGCTCACATCGAGCACCTAAGATAAATATCCAGTCATCGCTCGAAACTAACAATTCTTCTAACAAACTAAGTTAGACGTTAACCATTTAATTTACACGCGTTACAAACACAGTAATAAGCCCCAGTCGGGCCCTCTTCAAGTAAGACGGCACGATGATTTGCTACACGAGATTCAAGCATGGGTTCCGATCCAGTTATATTTATTTATATATCTAGCTATAATATAATCTCTTAGCTAATACTTATCATAGCATGTTAAACAAGTGAATAGGGGGTTCACTTGCCTCGTTGACGATATCACGGAGATGATGGATCGGTCGGACGCTGCAATGCGTGGCACGAATGTGAAAAAAACGGTCGTTGCAACGAAACCGGAGTTCGCGAGCCTTAGAATCGCAATGGCGTGGCCTCGAATCCTTGCTTTTGATTGGCTACAGGTTGCACAGATCGACGTGGGTGGCGGTATTTGAAGGCTCCGAGTTCGCAGAGATGAAGCCGTCGATGGTGGAGTGGTCGTCGCACAATTCTGGGTCGTAGTCGGAGCAGGTGGAGGGAGCAAGGGGAGCTCGGGTACGGGGCTTGGAGGTTGGTGACGAGCTGCGGCGCGGGCTGGGGTAGCGATGGTCGCGACGGGGAGCTCAGCCGACAGTGGCTTCGTGATGGAGTTGCAGCAGGGAGGTTGTGGTGTTGTGTTGGCGAGGATTCGAAGTCGGAGTGGTGTTGGTGAATATTGTCGGCTCCGGTGACTGGGTCGGGATGCTAGTCGATGGAGGGGGAAAGGAAGCTCAGGGTGGGTTGCAACGATGGCGGTGGGTAAAGGAGGTGTTGGCGGTGGTCTTGGTTATGGTGTCTCGTCGAAGGTGGCAGCGGGATGGTCGGCCAAGGTGGTGATGCGGTGCTTGGGGATGAGCGATGGCTGTGGTGGTCGGCCACTGCAGAGGCGGGTCGCGCAGGGGAGTGGGGCTGACGGAGGTGATGGTGAGAGGAGGGGTATCCGGTGGCAGTGGCCTCGTCGGTGACTGATTGATATAGATTTTGTGCGTGCTTATGGGCTTTTAGAAGATGAATCAAAGAATTAATTACCGCAATCAAGAACGGCGTCGCTTGGTAGCTAGCCGGTGAGTATGAGTCGGTCCACAGGGATTTTGTGTATTCTCAATTTGTTCTAACGAGTTAATTCCAATTGTGGTGGATTGGATTATCACTAAAAACTAAGGTTGATTTAGACTAGGATTAAAACCTTGATAGGGTTAGGTTTAGGTTAAGTTTGGAAATTTAATATTCCTCACCGCTTTCAATGCCCTAATTAAGATCTGTTTAGGTGTTATGGTAATAATTAATAAAGTGGATTAGTACCATCCGGAAGAAACTATGTTTCTTCCTCTAGGATCTTATCCGTCCTTTCTTAATTCTTATCCTAACCTCCATGGAAAACATGCACAACCGGTCTTTTAAACTACGGTATCACCGCTACCTCGTGGGATAGGGTGCCGTAGTGAGCGGTGTGTGTATGTATGCATGGAGTCCTATAAAAATTATATGATGGGTAAGAAAGGGGTGAGAGATTTTCATCTCTCAAACCTTCCCTATTCCTAACCCTAACAAGTGAGGAATTACTCACTCCTTAGGGAATTGATAATAAAAGACATTTTTTATGATTGTTTTTAAAAGACTAATTATCTAAACTACGGCAGATAAATAAAATCTAATTAGGGCAGATAAATAAATTTCTAAACTACGGCAGAAAAGAAATTAACTGGGGCATAGAAATGAAAAACTTACTTTATTTGATGCTCTCTTCAAACATTTACAGCGAATTAAAATTCTGAAATAGATGAATAAAAAGACGCACAGGAAGAGGCATGCTCCAAAAAGAGCTTTAGGGTTCCTATTTATAGATTATAGAAACCCTAGAGTTTACATCTGATCCCTATCTACATTTACAAAACTACCCTGAGAAGCCTGATCAACGCACCGCAGCCACCGTCAAAGTTTGCACTGACACGTGCTTAGCACGGCCGCGGATCCGTGGCAGGAACCCCAGTTTGGCCGCGGATCCGCGGCCATCTTGAGAGTTCTTGGCCTCATTTTCTCAGGTGTACTTCCTGTTGCATTTAGCTTCTGGCTTCTTCACTTGGTTTCTTAGATTGTCTTCTAGTTTCTTCCAGATTTCCACAGTGCAGAATATTGTGGACTTTTACCGTTCGTTTCGTGTTGAAGTTTTGAATTTTGCGCTGCCTTTGTACTTTGTGAAATTGTTCATTGATCTTCATTTGTCCCTCAAACTGTAGGCAAGATCAAGATTCTTCTATTTGTTGGTCGTAGTCTCACTTTTGTATCGTCTTTTCATCATTTTCACTGTTTTGTTCCGAGAACCTGTAACCTGCAACTATGTAGCAGATATGGATCAAAAGCACCTATTTATTTGTAAAATGAATAAGAATGGGGAATATAATAATGCAAAATTATGATATGAACAGCGACGGAGTAGGGGTGCAGCGGGTAGTGGGCTCAATTGCAGTGGAGGAGGAGCTCAGGTAGCGGTGCTCGTCAGAGGGGGTGCAGTGGGCGGCTATGGGTGTTTGGGCATGGGTTGGTGGAGATGACGAGGTGAGGTGGTCATGGTGGTGCCGGCGGTCCTTGGAGGAGGGTGATGGTGGGTGCTCGTGGAGGTAGAGAATGAGATAGAAGGGTAAAGGAAGAGGGAGAGGAAAATTGTTGAAGAGATCGAGGATAGGATCTCGAGGGGCAGTGGTGTGGGCGAGCGGTTCGTGGGGAGTAGTTGCGAGAAGAGGGGGAGGCGTTGGGGTTGTGGTGACGTGGCCTCGTAGGCGGAGCTGTTCGGGCGGAGGACCGTTGTGAGGGTAGCGAGTCTCGGGGATGGCCGTTGGGGCGAGGTCGAGGTCTTGGGTCGTTGAGGGGAGCGGGTCTCGGGGATGGCGCAAGAGGGGGTGAGGTCATGGCGAGAAGAGCGGGAACAGGAAAAAAGAGGGGGAAAGAGAAGAAGAAGAAGGGGAGGGGTAGTTCGGGTCGGGTTGGGTTTGGCTGGGGTTATGATTTAGTTAGGGAGTGGGCCTGGGCTTTGGGTAGCTTAGGAAAAATAATTTAGAACCAAAAAAGTTAGGGTTTGGGTTAGGAAAAAGGCTAAAAAGAATTAGGGTTTTAAGAATTTAATAGTTAGGGTCAGAAAATGAAAATATTTACGTCAACAAAATTTGAAATTTTTGTTTTGAAATACCAAAATTATTCAAAAAGGAACTGGGTATTACATCTGTCACGCCCCGCTCCCAATACAGAGAGTATTGTCCGCTCTGGCCGAAGCCGCACGGTTTTTTCCTTTGGGGTGAACCGGACCCGGCCAGGGGACACTTCCCAGGAGGTCACCTATCCCAGAACTTCCCTGGCTCAAGCACGCTTAACTATGGAGTTCTCAAGCTCATGTAGTGCCGGTTCACTTAAAAAACGCCTCTGTATAGAAAAGCGGTATCATTCTATTTATAGTACAGATCTGTCCTCTTTCGGAATGTATTCCGAAAATTCCCCATTGTTTTATAGTGGGTCCCCATGCTTATCTGGTATAAATGAATATACCGGATAATACCTTGGGTATTACATTCTCCCCCACTTAGAACAATGGTTCGTCCTCGAACCACAGACCTACTATTAAGGAACCTGTCTCTGATACCATTCTGTCACGCCCCGTTCATAATACAGAGAGTATTGTCCGCTCTGGCCGAAGCCGCACGGTTTTTTCCTTCGGGGTGAACCAGGCCCGGCCAGGGGCCACTTCCCAAGAGGTCACCCATCCCAGAACTTCCCTGGCTCGGGCATGCTTAACCATGGAGTTCTCAAGCTCCTGTAGTGCCGGTTCACTTAAAAGGCGTCTCTGTATCGAAGAGCGGTATCATTCCATTTATAGTACAGATCTGTCCTCTTTCGGAATGTATTCCGAAAATTCCCCATTGTTTTATAGTGGGTTCCCTGATTTATCAAAGAATATTTATAACCGCAATCAAGAACGACGTCGCTTGGTAGCTAGCCGGTGAGTACGGGTCGGTCCACAGGGATTTTGTGTATTCTCGATTTGTTCTAACGAGTTAATTCCGATTGGTGTCGGATTGATTATTCCTAAAAACTAAGATTGATCTAAACTAGGATTAAAATCTTGCTAGGGTTAGGTTTAGGTTAAATTTGGAAAGTCAATATTCCTCACCGCTTTCTATGCCCTAATTAAGATCTATGAGGTGTTATGGTAATAATTAATAAAGTGGATTAGTACCATCGGGAAGAAACGATGTTTCTTCCTCTAGGTTCTTGTCCTTCCCTTTTTAATCCTTACCCTAACCTCCATAGAAAACATGCACAACCGGTCTTTTATACTACGGTATTACCGTTACCTCATGGGTAGGGTGCCATAGGGAGCGGTGTGTGCATGTATGCATGGAGTCCTATAAAAACGTGTGATGGGCAAGAAAGGGGTGAGAGATCTTTATCTCTCAAGTCTTCCCCAAATCTAACCCTAACAAGCGAGGAGACTACTCACTCATTAGGGGATTGAAAAATATTTTCTAACTATCTAACTAGGGCAGATAATGAAAGATCTAACTAGGGCAGATAATAAAGATCTATACTAGGGCAGGAAAGAAATTACCTAGGGCATGGAAATAAAAAACTACTTACTTTATTTGATGCTCTCTTCATACATTGCAGAAATTTACAGATCTGAATTTTGATAAAATGAAATGAGGCACAAGAAGAGGCATAATCTAAAAAAGGTTTTAGAGTTTCTATTTATAGAACATAGAAACCCTAGGGTTACATTCGAGTCACATCTGTATTTACAATTTTACCCCCTAATAAAGACTAGTCAACGCGCCGCCAGCGACCACAGAATTTTTCCACCGACACGGGCTTAGCGTGGCCGCGGATCCCCGGCCAATAGTAAGGTTTGGCCGCGGTTCCGCGGCCAAGTAGGGAGATTGCTGGCTGATTTTTCTTGGGCTGATTCTGGTTGCATGTTTCTTCTCGTTTCTTCACTTGGTTCTTCAAAATGTCTTCTAGTTCTCTTCCAGATTTCCACAGTGAATAATGTCGTGGACTTTACTGTTTGCTTCGTGTCGAAGTCTTGAACCTTGCACTGCCTTTGTACTTGTGAACTTGTTTGTTGACCTTCGTTTATTCTCCAAACTGTAGATTTGATCAAGATTCTTCCATTTGATAGTCGTAGTCTCACTTTTGTATCGTCTTTTCGTCAATTTCACTGTTTTTGTTCTGAGAACCTTTAACCTGCAACTATGTAGCAGACATGGATCAAACGCACCTATTTATTTGTAAAATAAATAAGAATGAGGAATATAATAATGCAAAATTATGATCTAAACAAATACCCCCAAACTTATCTTTTGCTCGTCCTCGAGCAAACCTAGTTTTATTCTTAACAAAATCATAACCTCACTTTCGCAGGGAAACACGATTGCACTGAGCTCGTACAACAAGCCGTTAAACCTCTAGGTGTCCCTAGTAGGAGGAGCGTTGTCTCCTGAGGGTTTTCAGCGGATACTACCCACAAAATCCTATCAATTTGCCCCATTAACTTTTATTCTCCAATTAGGTTTTCCAACAAGGAATTCTATTATCTTCGACTCATAAATTATCCACCCGTATTTTTCCCGCTTCCTTATTGTTTAACTTAAGATTATATATGTTTTGTAGATTTACTTAGTTTTTGGCATCTTTTAAGTTTTTCTTCTAGGGTTCCATCTCAACTTAGGAATTTTTATCATCTCTATTAAAGATACATGTCCTATTTTTCATTCCTATCTCTTATCTAAACCCCAATCACATACCCCTACGTGTGTGTGTATATCACCCCTACACTTGGAAATTCAATTCAAGCTATTATACTCTTGTCCATCGTCCAAAGTACTTTTCAATTGGTGAATTTTTAGATGAAATTGCTCACACATCCTTCATGCGACCGTTAATATTTCTTGAGGTACCAACGACCGATTACAAAATGTGTTTGCACATTAAGACGTAATTCCTAGTCTTGTAATCCCTAAGGCTTTTAGCAGTGACTCCCAAACCAGTTGGTCTAAGGCACCAGGTGATAAAGCACCCTCGCTAAATATTTTTTCTATTAATGCAGCCTTAAGTAATCACAAAAACCAGTGTTCATTTTTTTATTATCTCTTTATTCACACTTGTATTTTTATTTTATTTTTTCTTTCTTCGTACTAAGGACTTTAGACAAGAGCATTTCAAGGTCTCTTCTACTATTCCAAGTTTCAAGGTTCGTGTTTGTGCAATTTGTAAGGTATATATTTTCAGAATTTAGACTTAATCTTAGGAATTATTTTTCAAACTTATACTTTAATAAAAATATCAATACTTTTCCCTTGTTTTAACTTAGCCCAAGAAGTCAACCCGAAATTTGCCTATTTCTAAATAAACTACAAAGACATATACTTTCTACCGTTAAATTTCAAGAAAGGATATTTTTAGGGTTTTTAATTTACTCAGTATAAGATCTAGTTGTTCCTAGCTAGTTAACCTTTTTGTCAAACTCAAGTCAATTATGGCCAAAATTGAATGTTTTAATTTTTATAATTTTAATTTTTTTAAAATTTTTATGGGTTTTAAAATAAGTATGCAAATGCAAAAATATACACATGAATGCGAAGGAAGAAGGCTTACCGAGCATACCCCCAAACTTAAACTTGACAGTGTCCTCACTGTCAGGCTACACCAAGAGGGTCAAAATGTCGGCACTCCCCTGTTTATTTATTTCTAAAAAAAAATTTATTTTTTTATTTTTTATTTTTTATTGTTAAAAGAAAAACAAAAAATATATATACAACAAGATTCCCCCCAAACTTAAGTAAAACAGTGTTTCCACTGTTTTAAGCGTTAAAGTTCAGAGTTAGGGAGGAGAAAAATCAAACTATACAAGGCCTTACACAGACCAAAGGTTAGCACCAACCATTCAAAAATTCTATCGTGATAATGATAGGTTGGTGAAAGAATGGAGTGTAGAGAAAAGAAATGAGAAGCACACGAGACCGTGTGGAGATAGAAGTGATATACGGTCTCGGTGGAGGAGTAGAATGGCGGAAAAGAGAAAGAAGTGTAGCACGAACTTGAGGGTGTAAATTGAGTGAATAAATTAGTACAATTTGTGATGACCGATGTGTTAAAAGAGATTGTGCTAATCTATCAACCTGTCGAGAAATGGGGTCAAATCCCTTAAGATTCGCAAGAAAATATGGGTACGTTGAACTTGGCAATCCATCCATTGAAAATGTAAGCGCGACGGATTCTTGCGCGGTCGAAACGATGGAAGGGAAGAAGAGGAGTGATTTAGGGATAGTCTTATTCTCACCTAAGTAAACTGTCTCGAACTCGAAAGATTCCATCAATGGTTCGAAATGACTGTAAGCAACCGAGTCTGATGGTTCAACTAACTCATCTGAAAATTCAAAGGACTCAAACTCGGGTGGTGAGTCTTCAAAATCGTCCGCAAAAGTGAAACACTCGTAATCGATATCGGTTGTGAGAACTGTGCCAGATTCAAGGAGGAACGCACTGGTGGCGTCAAAACTGCTGTGATCGAACAGAAATTTTTCAAGCTCACAGTCCTCCTGCGTGTTCTTTTGCGTGGTCGGAATGATTGGAAGGATGAGGGGGGTGATTTAGGAAGTATAACAGTTAAAGATTCAGGAGGATGAATTGGAAAATCCGACTCATCAAATAAAAATGGTTCATCCTCAATACTATTCTCAATACTCTCCTCAATACTATCCTCATAATTCTCCTCAAAAGTTATCCCATCCATGCAATTATCATCAAAATCAAGACGCATATGAGGTTCGAGAGAAACATTTAATGACTCGGGATGATGAATTGGAGATAAAATTTCAGTCAAATCTACGGGTTCATCATCCAAAATATTCCCGGCGTCAATATCCTCAATCAAGTGAAAATCAATTTTTTCTGACACCTCATCAAAAGCATGGATATTTATCAATTCAGGTTCTAAATTGGAGGTGTAAAGTTCAAAAGGATTGGTGATGGTTTCACTCGAATGGGGCTCTTCACAATCAGGTAAATCAAACACTACAAAGTCGCACAACTCATTACACGTTTTATTTTTAACCGGTGAATCATTTGGGACACTTGTTTGAAAACCGGAGTTGTGTGATTCAATTGGGTATGGGTAGGTTTGATTTGGAAATGTGTAGAACTCACTCTCACCACTCAAATTCTCACTCTGTCCACCCGCCTCATCATACATTGGAATTTTTGGAGCTAGTTGGAAACTAGCTACCGGGTCACTAGGTTGTATAAGGGCGGCCATGGACGCATCCACATTCCTCATCATTTGGTTTGTCGCTACCATATAAGCTTCCAACAACTGTTCTATACTAGACATGGGTTGTGAAGGGGTTTCAGTAAAAGATTCAAAATTGTTTGTATTTTGGAAACTCCCAAATGGTTGTGTAGAAGCAATGTCTATGGAAGGTGTGAAAGTCGGGTAGGACTGGTAGGAATTGAATGGTTGGATAGGAGTAGGATCAACATTTGGATAAAAAAGGTGAATGGACTAGTTGATCCCAAGAACTAGAGGTGTTGAAAGGAGTGGAAGATCGGTTATAAGATTGTTCTATATGTTCAGCAATAGACATGGCTTTCAGAGTTGCAACAGGACTAGAAAAAGTAGTATCAACGTAAGAAGGTGGTGAAGGTTGAAATGGTTGATACAAAGTGGATTGTGGACTCAAACTGTTTCTCCTAGACGCTTCTATTCGATCTTTCAAAGAAATTTTGGGTATGGAGGGGTCGTCCGTCATTCGACCAAAACAATTCGCGTAAGAAGCAATGTTTGGATGAGGGTACCAAAGTTTGGCAATAGTTTTGTGAGGTGGGGTACCCATGATGTAAGAAAGAAGAAGAAAAAGAATGTGGGTGGAAGTGGGGTGCAATGGATTTCTTAGCGATAAGTGGCAAGTTTTTGTAATTTTTTTTTTCTATTTTGTGTTTTTTTTATAAGGAGCTTTTTGCAAAAAGATTTTTAATAAAAGGCTTAGACACACGTTCAATCAATCACAAATGCACAATCAAGCCTAGATCTAGGGTCACCTAGGTCAGCTAGACAGCTCCTAACTGTTCCAAAGGGCAAGAAGTAGGACCTCAAACCGCCTCTTCACCGCCAATTGTGGCCAGATAAGTGCCAGGTAAGTGGGAGGTTCTCCACTACGTAAGTAGTGGGCCTAATTAAGTAACCACTCGCCTTAGACACACTTGCCTAGACACCACAAAATCAGGTTAGGATCAACGGTCGATGTCTACAACTATTCCTCTGTCCTATTGAGCGCGAAGTCTTTAGGGCTGAGTCTAATCTTTCTTAATTAAATGATGGTTAATGCAATATGCCTTATGTGATTTCTGGGGTCCTGGAAAGAGTGATGAAATCCCCACCCAATCTGGATTGGTTTCAAGCCCCTTAAAGTCAGTTTAGATATGCAAAGCAGTAAACAATCACTTGCAAACAATTTTTAAGCGTGACGCAAAGAATCCTGCACAAGATCAATTATTGAGAAGGGGAGAAATTTTTGGCGCAAAGAATCCTGCAGGCAAATTTTACAGAAGATATATCAAGGGGTTCAGAGAAGGAGAGAGAAAACTTACAGTGAGTTTTTTAGGTGATGACGTCACCTCCCTGCGGCGGAAGCGCGGCGGAAGGGCGCTTTCGGCTGTGGAAACGCGGCGGCGGCGGCGGTTCGATTCCCGAGATTTCTTCTGCTCCTCTGTTATGATTTTCCTCTGTCATTCAGATCTACCGTTTTCTGTTTTGCATGCTGGATTTTTCCAGATCCGAACTTGTTCGTCGATCCTGCAAAATTCACACGAAAATACCCTTCACAAAATAACAAGATGATAATTTTTTTATATTTTTTTTATTTTTCAGTTTTTATGATTTTTTTCAATTTTTTATTAACCCGAAATTGCAAAAAGAAAATACTATGCCATCCCCAGCAACGGCGCCATTTGCTTTATCAAAGAATATTTATAACCGCAATCAAGAACGGCGTCGCTTGGTAGCTAGCCGGTGAGTACGGGTCGGTCCACAGGAATTTTGTGTATTCTCGATTTGTTCTAACGAGTTAATTCCGATTGGTGTCGGATTGATTATTCCTAAAAACTAAGATTGATCTAAACTAAGATTAAAATCTTGCTAGGGTTAGGTTTAGGTTAAGTTTGGAAAGTCAATATTCCTCACCGCTTTCTATGCCCTAATTAAGATCTATGAGGTGTTATGGTAATAATTAATAAAGTGGATTAGTACCATCAGGAAGAAACGATGTTTCTTCCTCTAGGTTCTTGTCCTTCCTTTCTTAATCCTTACCCTAACCTCCATGGAAAACATGCACAACCGGTCTTTTATACTACGGTATCACTGTTACCTCATGGGTAGGGTGCCGTAGAGAGCGGTGTGTGCATGTATATATTGAGTCCTATAAAAACGTGTGATTGGCAAGAAAGGGGTGAGAGATCTTCATCTCTCAAGCCTTCCCCAAATATAAGCCTAACAAGCGAGGAGACTACTCACTCATTAGAGAATTGAAAAACATTTTCTAACTATCTAACTAGGGCAGATAATGAAAGATCTAACTAGGGAAGATAATAAAGATCTATATTAGGGCAGGAAAGAAATTACCTATGGCATGGAAATAAAAAACTACTTACTTTATTTGATGCTCTCTTCATACATTGCAGAAATTTACAGATCTGAATTTTGATAAAATGAAATGAGGCACAAGAAGAGGCATAACCTAAAAAAGGTTTTAGGGTTTCTATTTATAGAACATAGAAACCCTAGGGTTACATTCGAGTCACATCTGCATTTACAATTTTACCCCCTAAAAAAGACTGGTCAACGCGCCGCCAGCGACCACAGAATTTTTCCACCGACACGGGCTTAGCGCGGCCGCGGATCCGCGGCCAATAGCAAGGTTTGGCCACGGTTCCGCGGCCAAGTAGGGAGATTGCTGGCTGATTTTTCTTGGGTTGATTCTGGTTGCATGTTTCTTCTCGTTTCTTCACTTGGTTCTTCAGAATGTCTTCTAGTTCTCTTCTAGATTTCCACAGTGAATAATGTCGTGGACTTTACTGTTTGCTTCGTGTCGAAGTCTTGAACCTTGCACTGCTTTTGTACTTGTGAACTTGTTTGTTGACCTTCGTTTATTCTCCAAACTGTAGGCTTGATCAAGATTCCTCCATTTGATGGTCGCAGTCTCACTTTTGTATCGTCTTTTCGTCAATTTCACTGTTTTTGTTCCGAGAACCTGTAACCTGCAACTATATAGCAGACATGGATCAAACACACCTGTTTATTTGTAAAATAAATAAGAATGGGGAATATAATAATGCAAAATTATGATCTAAACATCCCCATGCTTATCTGGTATAAATGGGTATATCGGATAATACCTGGGGTATTACACATACACAGAGATTTCCCAGCACAAGTGATAGGGCACGTATGAGGATACGTGCAGGAGCTTGATTATGCACGTGTATATGATACACGTATTGTAGTCGAGCATTTATTAATATTAACCAAATTATATATGATATAACCGGATTATTAAGTCAAGTGTTGATTTAATATATATATATATATGCTCTTTTTATTCTTCTCTTTATTATATATTTATATGTAATGTGTGTGTGTCATGGTTGGTGATACATGATAGATGGGTGTGAGAATCACATAGGAATCATGATAAGAATGAAGAGATTTATCTTTTATTATTTTCAAGATAAATAAGAATGAATCATTTTTTTAGAAGTGTGTAGATCAATGAGTCATTCTTGTTTTATATTGAAAGGATAACCATGGCTAAATCCAATTCATTCTCATCACAATTCTAAGTTGATTCTCTCTCTTCATCTTATTCATCTCCTCTCTTGAGCTTATCTCAAATGAAAAAGAAAAGAGAAGAAAAATAAAGAGCTAAAATTTCTACATCATCCATCTAAACTTTTTTAGCAGACTAGTTTAGATGGTTCCTACACTTTTTTTTTAGTTTGTGAAGTGATAGTTTGTGCTTGTATAATCTTAAGGTGAATCATCTTAGGCCCAAGAAGATCACTTCGAGCTTGATAAAAGAGTCAAGAACAAACACTTCATCCTAGCTTTTGAGAATGTAAACTAACTCTAACCTTGAATGAAACTCTTCTTTCTTATTTAGTAGTGGTTTCAAGTCTAATATTTTAGTCATGTTCCTAATTTGAAATTATTAGCTCTCTAGTTTTTTGAAAACTCTATATTTGCATGCTTGTTATTTGTAGTAGAGAGGCTAATCACTTCTAACAATATCTATATCGACTGAGGTATGTTCTTTTTAATTTCTTTTCAATTTTTTTAATATAAAATCTTAATACAAATTATAGGCATGCATACATACATCGCATGTGCAATACACTGGTATTAATTGCTTTATATGCTATACATTCACAAGAGATTTGACTTATAAAAACCAGCGGGCTTCTTTAGGAATAATTTAGATTACTCACAGCGCCGCCTATCTATCTATATCTATCATATACATACATATTAGAAAGTGGAGTGAAAATGCGAAACTTTGAGATTTTCTATTTTACCCTTAAACTATTCTCTCATGCATCAAATTTGGACTATATAGGTATTTTTGAGAATTTGATTTGATGGTACAGGCAAATATGTAAATTTAGTTATGGGCGAACTTTTGGATGCCCATTTTATCTTTTACATCAAGTATTGTGGAGATTTTGACTATGTTGATAAATTTGTGGTTGTGCTTAAATCTTGAGGGTAATTATGGTAACCCATGGGTAGAATCTTGCTAGCATCACATAAGATAAGGTTGTGCCACCGTCTAAAAAATCATCTTGGTTTCACTAAAATACCATGAACTTTCTAGGTTCTTCACTAATACCAAAGACTATTGTTTATTAACCATAAAACTTAATTATGGTAAATATCTATGATGAACTTTCACCTTTTCTTCATATATAGAAAAAATATACCATAAATGCAACATAGCGTTAATACCATAAATATTTGGGTTTTAAAACCTTTGCAGATAAATACATCTTTTATCATCATATGAATTGAAAGCTATAAAAATGTAAAAAGTAAAATAAAAAGAAAACCTACGATTTTGTCTATTTTTGCATCCAAGAAAGTTTTGGTATTTAGTTTCTATGATATTTATCTAAAAAATGCTAATATAGATATTTTATGAAATTTAAATTCCCAGATTTACCCCTAGTAATAAATAGTATATACAATTATATTACATCTCATCTCAGTTTAACTTTAAATATACATTTTAAAGGAATAGTTCAACAAACCTTATATAGGGCACACCAAATCCAGTGCGAAAATAGAAGTAGGACTATCAAAACTTGTTTCCGGTTTACACTTGTACAGTATTTCTGATATAGACTAGATGGGTTAATATTTTTAATTATTTAGAAATGAAAATCAGTAAGGGCATGTTTGGATGTTCGACGGATTAAATTTGGATAATAATGTTCCGGAATGCACTTACATCCCTTCAAACGGAAAAGGGGTTTTTACTTATAGTCCTCCAAAACATAGCAAATTCCTTTGTATCCAAAAAAAATTGTATTTACTTTTTACCCCTTAAAGCTAATAAGATACATCATTTTACACCCTTTACGATTTCCGTCAACTTTTAACGTCCTAACATAAGGTTTTTCTTTAAAATATCCGAACCTCTCCTCGCTTCTTCTTTGGAAAAACTCAATTTTTTTCCAAATTGAAATTAAAATTTAGGTTTCTGCTGCATCTTTTTCAAAATTGGCCATAAAGTCAAAAGTATCTTCAACATCCTTCTGCAGCTAGCTATGAAGAAGTTGAATATTTCTGTGGTCTTACTTGTTGTTTTCGATAAAATGGTAAACCTAAAATTTATGGAGAAAAATTAAAGTTAAAGCTAACGGGGTTTTTTCCTGACGGAAATTGTATAGGGGGTAAAATGACGTATCTTATTAGTTTTGGAGGGGTAAAAAGTAAATACCAAGTTTTTGGGGGTTAGAAAGGAATTTGCTATATTTTGGAGTGTATAAGAAGAAAACCCATATTAAAAAACATTGGGAGTTGAAAATAAAATAAAAAATATTATTTGTTTGTTATAATTAAGAAGATAAATAAAAATGAAAAAAAGAGGTAACCGGTGCTTCAAGTTACAAGAAAAAAGCAAGCATTCCAGCTCAGGTTTAAAATTTTTTATGTTTGAGCTAATTTTTCAAATCCGGAGGAATGGACCAGCTTTTTCCCTTCGAATTTACTTGTAGAAAACCATATAGTAAAAATGGAATTTAGGCTTTTAATCCGATAAAAAGTGCATATCCGAACACGTCCGAGTTGGCAAGCACTTCCGTAATTGATGCGATTTGGCATGATTTTAATGTAGTTTAATAGCACATCATGTAGTTTTATTTTGTTTTGTTTTTTCCCTTCTTTTTTTTTGCTTCCCATTTTCGCCTACCGTGGACCGTGGTTCTCAGCTGCTAACCAAGTTGTTTATTATAATTACCATTTTATTAACCTTGATAAAAATAATACGGGTCACATATCCCTCTCCTCCCCATCCTCATCACCATGCTAGCAACCTCATTATGGAGAAATTGGAGCCTACATACATTGTTCCTATGGATGACAATACCAACGACGGCGACATGGATGATGTCTATTAATTAAATTAAATTCTTTTAAAATGACGAATTTATTTTTTCCTCATCAATTTACGGTGTCTAACCGTCTTGGCTAGTTATTATCGCTGCTTAATTCTTTTTTTTATTTCCCCCCACCTTTTCTACAGCAGTATTCCCTTGGCTCCCATCCTCTCTTTGATTTTTTAATGTCCCCAACGAAAATATCTCTACAAATGAGACGATTAAAATGACATAGTCAAAATATTGATATCTTTTATATATGCAAGATTAATTCACATTATAACGGAGGTCCATAAGGATTCATAAAAAAGTACACACGGTTAATTATGGAGATGATAGAAAAACTAATATTGCAAGTGGTTTCATGGCTCCTCATCATCATCATCCCTGCAGTTCTCTATATCATATTCCTGCCCGCCGCCGCCGCCACCGCCAAAAAACCAGCCAAGAAACTGCCCCCGGGCCCTATATACATCCCCGTCCTCACCACCGTGTTCTACCTCGCCAAGAACCTCTTCGACATCGAGCCCATCCTCCGTGGGCTCCGCGCAAAGCACGGGCCCATCCTCACCCTCCGCATCACTTCCAAGCCATCCATCTTCATCTCTGATCACTCCCTCGCCCACAAGGCATTGGTCCACCACGGCTCCGTCTCCTCCGAGAGGCTCCCCACCACCGAGGTCAACCGAATATTGTCGAGCGACCGACACAACGTGAGCTCGGCGCCTTACGGTCCCCTGTGGCGGGCCTTGAGGCGGAACCTGAACTCGGGGATCTTGAACCCGGCGAGGGTGAAGGAGTTCTCGTGGGCTCGGAGACGGGTTCTTGATGTCTTGGTTGATGAGCTGAGAAGAGCTGGGGAGGATGGAGATGGGGGGGTTGTGGTTGTTATGGAGAGCTTCAGGTTTGCCATGTTTTGCTTGTTGGTGCTCATGTGTTTTGGGGAGAAGCTTGGTGCGGAGAAGATTAGGGAGATTGAAGCTGCACAAACTTCTCTACACAGGTCTTTTCTTCCTTTCTTTCTTTGCTAGGCTTATTTCACAAAAACCATCCTTTTCTTTATCCACTTTGTCCAAAAATACGAAAGACTATCATAAAACACCCTCCGACCTTAAACAATTGATCCAACCATCCATATATTCTTATGTGGCAGATGTGGGAGGGATGGGGCATGGGGGGTGGGGGGCAAATTTAAATGATAAAACTAACGGCCGGGTTGTTGTTTAACAAAAGTTAACAACTGAGGGTTTTGGAGACGAGTTGTGATCTTAAAGGATGTCGGACAAGTCCGGTAAACCATAAGATGGTTTTGGTATAATAAGACTATTTTATAATTTGCCTTCTTTGTATCCTTTTTCTTTCTTTTTTGCGTTTTGAATACTCAATATCGGAAACATGTTTGTAATTTGGGGATAAAAGAGGTTGAAAAAATGATAAAACTAATGGCCGGGATGTTGTTTAACGAAAGTTAACGATAAAGAGCTTTAGGAATGAGTTGCGATCTTAAGGGATGCTAGGCGAGTCGGGTAAACCATAAGATAGTTTTGGTATAATAAGCCTTCTTTGTAATTTGCCTTCTGCCCTTTTTCTTTCTTTTTTGGCGCTCTGTGTAATTAATCGGAAACATGTTTGTATTTGGACAGGTCTTTCATTAAGTTTAACGTTTTCACTATCTTTCCCAAGATTACCAAGCTTGTGTTCAGAAAGAGATGGAATACACTCCTCAAGATCCGAAGAAGGCAGGAAGAGATCTTCCTCCCGCTAATTCAATCTAGGAGAAGCAACAACAGTAACAAAGAGCTCATTTGCTCGTATACAGACTATCTGCTGGAGCTTTCCATTCCTGAGCAGGGAGGGAGACGGCTCACCGAAGACGAAATCGTAAGCCTTTGTTCGGAGTTCCTAGGTGCAGGCACGGACACGACTGCGACTGCGTTGGAGTGGATCATGGCAGAGCTCGTGAAACATGAGGGGATCCAGAAGAAACTAGTTGAAGAGATAGAAAGGACGGCACCTTTGGATGAAGAGATCAAGGAAGAGGATTTGGTGAGGATGCCTTATCTAAAAGCAGTGGTGCTAGAAGGCTTACGGAGGCATCCGCCCGCACATTTTGTGTTGCCTCATGTAGTGACCGAAGATATTGACATCGGGGGTTACATTATACCTTCAAGTGCTTCGGTGAATTTCATGGTGGCGGAGATGGGATGGGACGAGAAAGTGTGGGATGAGCCGATGCAGTTCAAGCCAGAGAGGTTTCTTGTCGGTGGTGAAGGAGAAGGGGTGGATATAACTGGGAGCAGAGAGATCAAGATGATGCCCTTCGGAGCTGGAAGAAGAATCTGCCCGGGATTTGGACTCGCCATGTTACATTTAGAATATTTTGTTGCGAACTTGGTGAGAGAGTTTGAATGGATGACGGTCGAAGGAGAGCAGATAGACTTATCGGAGAAGTTGGAGCTTACGGTGATTATGAAGAATCAACTTCGAGCTAAGATTGTTCCAAGAAGAGAGAAAAGTAATTAAGGTAATTATGAATTTTCATGGTATAGGTACATTGATAACATCCAATGTTTATAACCTAAGAACAGTGAACTTGTTTGCTTGTGAGAATGGAAGCAAGGTGTAGTAAATCCTCACGGTGTGTAAATTTTCGCTACTATCAATAAATGTTTATGGATTGGCTACTGTTCAAAATTTAATAGCACGCTTGTAACTTTGCAGGGAAGTGAGAAACACAATGGATATCAATTAGCACAAGAGTATGAAATTTAAAGCAATTAGCAACCTTGCTCACATTTGTAGTGCTCAACTTAAAATACATCTTAATTTTTTCTTGGATATAGAAAGACTCCAAATTATAAGGCCCCTGTTTGGAATGGAGTTGGGTTCTCTGTAGTTTATGTTTAATTGGAGGTTGGGGGATGCACACTGTAGTTTGCAAGCCCCAAGTTCCAAAAATGATGTTTGCCAAACTTTAATCAGATTGGAGCCGGTTATCTTAACTCCAAAATGGTTGTCAAATAAGATGAAGTTAGGATTTCGGCGTTTGGTTTTACCAACTCTGTGAAACTAAGGTTTAGAAAACTTAACTCTATTTCCAAACAGACCCTAAATGTCTATCAAATGTGACCCACACATCTTAATTTTTTCTTGGATGAAATCCTCATAGTCCCCCCTATAAATGCAATTGTGAGGTCCATCTTGATTTTTATGTGCATGTGTACACAACTTCTCTGTTCAACTACACTTACAGATGAACAAGAAGAAAACTTTCAGATGAACAAGAAAGAAGAAAGAGAGGAAGATATACTTTATTTCCACACATCTAAATATTCACCCAAATACAAAGATTGGAGTACGTGGTTTCTACGAATACAGATTCGCTCTTTTACTATCGAGCATCACACTTCTATGTTCTTTCCTTGTTTCGCGGAACAATCTTAGCTTGAAGGTGATTCTTCATCACCATTGTAAACTCGAGCTTCTCTGTCAAATCAACTTCTTCGCCCTCCAAAGCAGTCCATTCAAACTCTCTCATCAAATTCGCCACAAAATACTCTAAATGCAACATAGCGAGCCCGAGCCCGGGGCAAATTCTCCTCCGAACTCCAAAAGGCATTATCCTGATCTCTCTGCTCCCCATTATATCCACCCCTTCTGCTTCACCGCCTTTAAGAAATCTCTCTGGATTGAATTCCATCGGCTCATCCCACTTTTTCATCCCATCCCATATCCGCCACCATGAAATTCACTGACGCATTCTTTGGTATGACATAGCCCTCAATTTCGACCTCTTCAGTTACTGCATGTGGGACTACAAAATGTGTAGGCGGGGTTGCCTTCATAACCTGTCTAAAACCACCGCTTTGAGATATAACATCCTCGATAGGTCCTCTTCCTTAATCTTTTCGTCCATAGGCACTGCTCCCTCGATCTCTTCCACAAGCTTCTTCTGAATCTCTAGGTGTTTCAAAAGTTCTGCCATGATCCACTCCAATGTAGTGGTGGCCGTGCCTGCATTAAGGAATTCAGAACAAAGGCTTCCGATTTCACTTTCTGTGAGCAGTCTCCCTCCTTCGGGGATTGAAATCTCGAGAAGAGAGTCAGTATACCAGCAAGCAGACCCGTTATCGTTGCCATCAGTTCTCCGTGATCAGATTGGAGGGATATACATCTCTTCTTGCTTTCGGTCGTATTTTCTGAACACAAGATTGGTGATCCTCGGAAGAACGGTGAAGACATTGAACTTGAAAAAGGACCTGTCCAAATACTAGTATGCAGGATTATGCAAAACATAATGAGCTATATAACATGACAACTAAAAAACGTAAATATGAATGACCCATACAGTGCGAACAGATCAAACAAATAATATTCACCATCTTATCATTCATCATAAACCTGGATTTGGATCTTTTCTACTGATATTATCTGATTTGGCAACATGTCACCAATCCGAAAACCTGTATAAGGTCAAGTTATGAATAGAATAAAAAGAAAAAAATCATACAAACTAGGGTTTGAAAGGCTTCAAACTCCAAACAAAATTTGTGAGTTCAAGAACTCCAGTTCTCAAACCTCTTGCTCAGCTGCAACGAGACTTTACCATTAAACTATAGAGTCGTTTGCAATAAACTATAGAGTCGTTTGCAACTTCTTATGATTAGTCTTAGGAATTGGGTTTAGATCTGCTCTGATTAAATTAACCAATCATCTAACTCTTGATTTAATGGCTACTTAAAACCTAAACATATAATATATATATGAAAGAAAGACCTTTGAAGAGAAGTATGCACAGCTCCAATCTCCCCTATCTCATCCACCCCAATCTTCTCCCCAAAACACAAGAACACCAACAAGCTAAACATATCAAACCTTAACCTCTCCACAACCACCACGACCCAATTGCCATCCTCACGCTTTTCCTCTTCCCTAATCCCATCCACCAGCACTTCGAACACTCGTTCCCGAGCCCATGCAAACTCTTTCACCCTCACCGGGTTCAGAACCCCCGAGCTCAAATTCCGCCTCAAAGCTCTCCACAATGGCCCGTAAGGCACCGAGCTCATGCTGAGTCTGCTGCTTGATGCTATTCGGTTGAACTCGGTGGTGGGGACTCGATCGGAGAAGACGGCGCGGTTGTGGATCAATGGTTTGTGGGCCAGGGCGTGATCAAAAATGAAGATGGAGGTCTTGAATGCGATGCGGAGGGTGACAATGGGCCCGTGCTTTGTGCGGAGCCCACGGAGGATGGGCTCGATGTCGAAGAGGTTCTTGATGAGGAAGAAGAGGGTTTTCCGGTAGAGAATAGATAGAGAATAGATAGAGAATAGAAAGAAAGAGGATGAAGATCCACCATTGATGGATTGGAATTAGTTTTTCTATCATCTCTAAATTTAGAGTGGTTTTGATTCTTGAATGATGAAGATGTGTATATGTAGGAATTTTTGTGTTGGGAGTCTCCTTAACATGCTCTTTAGGCCGGCTACTTGGCTCCAATCTGACAGGGTTTTGAATAAACTAAGAAATGAGTTAGGATTTTGTTTATCTTCAGTGTCATCTAATGTCACTTCTTAATCAGGATTCTCTTGATCTAATTTTTTCAAACCCTGGTCAAAACTAACTGTTTCGGTAAATCTCATGTTATAAACCAGTTGGATTTTTATCAATATTATTACAGAAAGATCCATTTTCATTTCTCTTATAGTTTTCTTGTTATAGCAAAACCATAAACTAACACAAAAAGGAAATCAGAATATCACGAAGAATGCACATAAATTTCAAATGGTTTGAAAGGAGCTGAGATGCTATACCTGAAATCGTGAGGAGTGAAATGATGATGGGACATCTATCAAACCGTGTAATCCCGAAAACATTCCAAATCTTACCAAAAGGTGGATTTATCTCTCGTTATATATATATATATATATATATAATGGGAGCTGATCGTATGAGGGCCGGCCTCATTACTTATTTTGATATCCACTTTTCAAACACACAATCCGTCGTGTTTTTCACCGATCCGTGCCGCCGATCATCATTATCTATACATGTTAGACATGTTATGTATCAAATTTTACGAGATTTGGAAATCTTTAACTAATCCATTAATTAGACTAAAAAATCGGCAGCTTTACGATGCATGAAAAATAAGATTGCTTGATGGATGTGTTAGAGCTCACCAAATCTTTTAAAATTTAATACATAACTTATCTAACACATGTAGATCACGGTGGCCGGTACGGCCCGGTGAAAAACACGAGAGGTTAGGTGTTTGAAAAGCCGGCCTCAAAATAAGAAATGAGGCCGATCCTCATAGGATCAACTCCCTGTATAAAATACCTAAACTTCTGGATCAAGGACCCCGAATGGCAAGGCTTCATCCCCTGCACGCCAAGCCTTCAACCCATTGCAAAAACAACTGTTTTTGGACTATAGAGAAGACATATAATGAGGACCGGGTCTATAAATTCAAGGCACAAAACGACTCTTAAGTGTACAAATTCCCTTGTGTGTTCATATTATCTGATATCAGTTTTCTCGATAGAAGATTAAAAGTGTCACTTGTCATGGGTGTTGTATTCAAGCAGCCCAAGATTTTTGTCTATTCGACAAGATTGATCATCATATCAAAACTTATTTATCAACAAATTGAAAGCCACGAAGCCATCAAGTCAAAAAGACTGTACAACCGTTTGATTCCTCATCTCGTGGATGATATATCCTAAAGAATTCAAACGTGGTATATTATAATATGTGTTCATGACATGTACCTGAAAAAATCTTCATTCTCGATAATTGAGATGCACCACATTTCATTTATCAGTATCATGCACATCAAATCTATGTCAGTGTCATGATAACGAGACACAACTCTAACCATCTCATGCTAGTTGTTGATTAACTATATAATTCAACAAATCACTAAATTTGATCACCTCTCCATACAAGTGAACACGGTGCATGATCTAACAATATAATTTCTAAGGATTTTATAACTATAAATAAATAAGAATACCCAAATAACAAGTTATTAAATGCAACTACAAAACTTTATTAATATTCATCCAACATTACATGAACTGTATTGGATGTTCAAGGGCACATATAACAACTCTAGCGCTCTCAACTTGAAAATTTCTTACCTTCTTCTGTAGGAAAAATATAGAGTTTTAAAGACTTGTTGCATAATTAAACAAATGATAGGGGAAGGAAATGCGCCATAGAAGGGAATTTTTTTCTATGGCGTCGAAAAAATACATCATCGATTTTTTCGACGATTGGAACCCATCATCTCCATTTTTAACATCTAATATTAAATTTCATAAAATTCTACCACTTTTTCAGCGGTGATTTAGTAGGTGCAAAATTAACAGTTTACCAACAATTGAACTTTTTACATTGCTAATTCAACGATGAAAAAGTGGTAGAATCACATGAAATGGAGGGTGTAGTATTTTGACATGGAGAATATAGTATTTTGACGCCACTTGACGAAAAAGAAATTTAGGGCCTCTTTTCTCCATTATATATATATATATATATATATATATATATATATATAACTTTGAACTCTCGACATACTAGGTCACTGAATCCAGCTTCAACAAGAACATACATTTATGTACATAAATCCTTTATTTCCATACTGCTTTGTTGAGTGACATCTATTTTTAATTTCCAATTTAGATTACTTTCATTTAACATACAGAACACATCAAGACCTCACATAAAATTTCTATCAGATGAGATCCACATCAAAAAAATTTGCTAGTGGCTGAAATTCTTAAAGACCACACAAGTGCAGTTCTGATTTGTATGGTCACCACCACATCCAACTAAAGATATAACCATCTTCCTTGATCTTTATGTGCTTGTGTGTCTACAAACTAAACAAGAAGTAAAGCTTAGTATCACAACAATGGAAGAATCCCTAATCCTCACAATCATCATCGCTCTTTCTCTCGCCCTCTCTCTCAAACTCATCTTCTCCAAACTCAACAAACCATCACCAAAACTCCCTCCAGGACCGACGCCAGTCCTCTTCTTTGCGAAAAACGTTGTCCTGAAAAAGAAATCAATTTTTGAGCTTGAAGGAATCATCATCGATCTCCATAAAATCTATGGCCCGATGGTATCTCTTGGCACTAATATTTTTATTCAGGACCGTGACATAACTCACCAAGCTTTGGTACAGACTGGGACAGCATTTGCAGATCGGCCGATTCTTAAAGAACCAACGTTGTACCTAAGTTGCAACGGACACGACATAAGCTCCGCCCGTTATGGCTCTCTATGGCGCTTGTTACGCCGAAATCTAACTACAGAGATGCTTCATCCTTCTCGTATTCGGCTTTTCGGTTCTGCCCGCCGGTGGGCCCTCCAAATTCTACTTTATAAGCTCAAAACTGAAGCAGACAGAGATGATGGAAAAGTTTTCGTCGTGAAGAGCTTTCAGTTATCGATATTTTCCTTGCTATCCATCATGTGCTTTGGAGAGAAGCTCGATGAGGCGCAAATCAAAGAAATGCAAGGAATTCAAAATTCACTACTTTTACTATTTACGAGGTTCAACGTTTTCGCTGTGTGGCCGAAGATCATGAAGGTTGTGTTCAGCAGAAAGTGGGATAAGATTGTCGGAGACAGAAGAAGACAGGCAGAGATCTTTGTCCCTTTGATAAAGATGCGAAAAGATAAAAAAGTAAATGAGAGTGAAAATAAGTTTTCATACACTTACGTCGATTCTCTTCTTGATCTTAAGATCGCTGAAGAAGCCGGAAGAGAACTAGGCGACGACGAGATAGTGAACCTTTGCCATGAGTTTCTAACCGCAGGTACGGATACAACCGCGAACCCATTGGAGTGGATCATGGCAGAACTAGTGAAGCATCAGGAGATACAAAAGAAGCTAACAGAAGAGATCGAACGAGTGGTTTCAATTGAGGAAGAGATTAAAGAGGAGGATTTGCAGAAGATGCCGTATCTAAATGCAGTGATAATGGAAGGGCTGCGGCGACACCCACCTGGTCATTTTTTATTACCACATAGGGTGGCTGAGGATGTGATTTTGAATGGTTATTTAATACCAAAAGGAGCCGAAGTGAACTTCAATGTGATGCAAATAGGGTTAGACGAGAAAGTGTGGGATGAGCCGATGGAGTTTAAGCCCGAAAGATTTATGGAGCGCGAAGTTGTGGACATAACAGGGAGTAGAGAGATCAAGATGATGCCTTTCGGAGCAGGAAGAAGAATGTGTCCGGGATATGGGCTGGCGATGCTGCATTTGGAGTATTTTGTGGCGAATTTGGTGAGGGAGTTCGAATGGAACGCTCTGGAGGGAGAAGAGATCGATTTCTCAGAAAAGTGTGAGTTTACTACTGTCATGAAGAATCCTCTGCATGCCCGTATTCTCCCTCGATGGAATCGATGGAAAAAGTAAATTACAGTTCTTATAGATGAAAATTATGAATAGATAATATGTGATGTAATGAGCTATCTATCATAAACAGTGTCTTGCATAACCTCAGCTTCACCTATTTGGCTGGTATATTCTGTAAATGATGTAGGTAAATGAATAAAGGACTATGCATTTGCTTAAGTATATTGTAAAACTGAATCAACAGTAAATAAAAAAAAACATGAAAAACTATAGGAGAAATCAGAAATGGTAATTCTTGTTCTAATTGCAATCAAGCAGTAACACTACAATAAGTCAAATATTAATGCATACAAGGTTGGTATATAATAAAGCTTAGAATGGAAAGTCAAATATTCTTTTTAATGTGAAGGTAAAGTGTCAATTGTTTTGTCAAATATTTCTGCTTTACTAGCTCTATCAGTCATTTTCTCATCTCCCCATTGGTCCTGATACTAATTAATATCCCAACAGCAATGCTGTTTTCAATCCCAGGAAAATGCTTGAATATAACTCAAAAGAATTTTCCAAGATATATATATATATATATATATATATATATATAGAGAGAGAGAGAGAGAGAGAGAGAGGCCCTAGAAGGGTTTTTTTTAATTAGGTGGCGCAAAAAAATTCACCCTCGACCATTTTTTCCGACGATCGGCATTCGTCGTCTTCATCTTTATCATCTAAGATGTTGATACACCAAATTTCATGTGACTCCATCACTTTTCACCGTTGATTTAGCAGGTGCAAATTTAACGGTTTACCGACAATATAACTTTTTACACTGCTAAATCTTCAGTGAAAAGGTGATGGAATCACATGAAATTTACACACACATATGAGAATAATGTAGGAAAGATGCCCTAGAAGACTTTTTCGTTAGACGGCGTCAAAAAACTCCACCCTCCACCATTTTATTCGACGATCGACACCCATCATCATCATCATCTTTATCATCTAAGATGTGGATACATCAAATTTCATGTGATTCTACCACATTTTCACCGTTAAATTAGCAATGTAAAAAAGTTCTACTGTCGGTAAACCGTTAATTTTACACCCACAAAATCAACGGTGAAAAAATGGTAGAATTATATAAAATTTGGTGTATCCACATATTATATTATTTAGGATGATGATGAATGCCGTGTATTTTTTCGACGCTATAAGAGTAAACTCTCTCTCTCTCTCTCTCTCTATATATATATATATATATATATATTGCAAACCGGTCCGCGTTTTTTTAAAAACGAGAACTCTCAATCCACAACATATTTGAACGATCTGATCCGTTCAAGTTGATCACCCTACCCTCAAATGTATGTGTATGAAAAATCAAAACATTTAAAGACCTATAATCTATGCATCGATGGGTGCAAAAATGAACGTCTTTCGATAATACAACATAAATGTGATCTGATGCATATATTAGAGGTCTTTAAATCGTTTGATTTTTCATACACGTACATTTGAGGGTAGGATGATCAACTTGAACGGATCGGATCATTCAAATATGTCGTAGACCGAGAGTTTCCATTTTTAAAAAACGCGGACCAGTTTGCAATGGGACGCTATATATATATATACCTTTCAAAAAGTTGTTGACAAAGTCTAAGATCATTCGCAATAAACCCAAATAATTATTGAGCATGAAGGTTTGTACTACATATATAATAATCAAGGGGATTCATTTATGGATTAGAAACACATATAGGTTGGTAATAACTTGAACTGGTTTAAATCCAAGGAAGACTGAGTAAGGAAGTTTATAATTGTTTAAACTAATGTTCATTTGACTAAGGGTAAAGCTTATCGATATATTTGATTAGTTCCTTGGACGGTTAGGGATTTGCCTTGTTGCCACCAAGGTTTAGAAAACTTGGAATCGGTGTAATTATCGAGTTGATTCAAAAATGAAATATGAATTATATCAATGGAAGTAATTATATGGGTTATAAAGAACTCACAACATTTGTAGGAAACAATTTTCCTAATTAAAGTAGCATAGCTTCAAATTAGACAAATAATTATATTTGTAGGAAACAATTTTCCTAATTAAAGTAGCATAGCTTCAAATTAGACAAATAAATAGAATTAGCCACTAATTGGATGTTATATAAGATTGTGTTTATCATAAGTAGGAGACTTAATAGGAACAAGCAAACACTCAACAGGAGATTTTGTATTAAAACAAGCATAATGTACAGTATACAAACAAGGGAGGGAAAAAAGGCGAAAAAATGGAGGATGGGATGATACCACAATCAACTGAATGAATCAAGCCTTCAAAAAAACAATGAAGGATTGAATGATGATACTGGGTCTGAATGAATGAATAATCAACAAATCATTTACAGTAGGTTGCTGCTCTGGACGAGATTCAAGCTGGAGAAATGGTTGAATTGACGCTGTAGAATGTGAGCCCGCACAACACTTGAATTAATTTAAGATAACACCAAAGAATCTGCAGGCAAGCAACGAGAAAATTGTTTATACCCTAGAAAAAGCGGAATTATGCAATTCACACAAAGCATAAAACGTTTGCTGTATTGATCTGATCAAAATGTGTATATTTATCAGTGAGTATATATGGAATACAATGGAATTATTTATGTAAATCTTAACAAGGCTTTAACACTCATCTTTGAAACCGCCACTTTGCCCCGGTCCAGTTTTATAGTGATTTTATTTCCACTATAGCAAAATTTTCATTCCCAAAATTACCTTCAAAATTCTATTATTGTTTTCAAATTATTTTAATGGTTTGTAATCAATAATGTTGCTGAGGGTATTGGGAATAGAAATTTAACTTTAACGGAAAATTTTAATGTGCTTTTAAAATAGGAGGCGGGGTGCAGGAGAACGGTATTTCTTGCTATATGGTCAAAATTGAAGGGTACTCCTGCAGTCTTTGCCAATTTCACTAAATATAAGTATGACACTTCTATGTTACTGAACTCACCATTTATTGCCATGCTCATCACCATCTTCATGATTAAGGCTATCCTTGCCTTGTTTTGGTCCATCTCTATCTTCTCCATTGATTTGCTCTGGTACATATACATTGCCATCTTGACTACCTTGGCTCAACAATAGAGAAAAATCCAAACCAATTGAATTCCACAATCTCGTCGATAAAGACGATTGCGAGTTCAAATAACTTTCTTCATATCTCATCTCATATTGAGCAGCTGACTCCGGATTAATTTCTGAAAATCTAACCGCTCCAATAATTTTTTCCGGGAGCTCATCTTGAGTATGGCTCTCAACTAAAAACGCTAAATCCACTGTAAGCGTCGTTATATAACCAAAAGCCAAGTGAACAATCGCATTTGCAACAACAGAGGATCCAATATCGACATCAATTTCGATATAATTTGAGCCAATAACATATTTACAAGAAAGAGCACGACCAAGTAAACAAATAGCTTGCTCTCCAACAGCTGTTCTTACAATCCAAGGTCCTTTTACTATGTTGGCTATTAGTTTAAGCCTAGAGTTTCGATATGTGTCATCACCTTTCACAAATTGATCCAACAAAGGATTGTCTTGGATAGGTTCGAGAGAAACAAAGTAAGCGATAGCGCTATAGTTGTCCTTGCTTGAAATTTGTATATTGAACGCCCAAACAAATGGATTTTTACCCAATTCTATTGCTTCGTTTATTGCTTTCTTCACGCGATGATTTGGATGGTTTAGGGCTTCGGAGACTTTTGTAGGGCATTTGATCCAATCGAAGCCGAAAGGTTTTAAGAGATATTCCGTGCTTCGAGTTTTAACTTTGTCGGAAAAATAATCTGGGCCTCGGACCATGAATGTGTCAGCAGAAGGGGTAGACCAACCATTTGGGCAGTTTTCAGGATCAAGAAATGGAAGCGCACCTTCAGATTTCACTTTCTCTATCCATGCATTTTCACTATCGCTCTCATAAACATCCATGTGAATAGAGAAGCTACATATTTTTTTATAAAAAAAACACACAAAATATAGGCATAAGAAAATTTATCATGAAATGAAAAGGTTTCCCTAGCACAAAAGATGTAGTTTCTGTAATTATGTTGTTTATCGTGTCTCTGTCTGCGGTACGTATCCATACACATTGACGCACAAGAGAATTGAAGAAAAGATGGGATTGATTAGACTTGTTTATTCAATTATTTGTTTAAGTGGGTATTATATTAATTTCTTTTTAACTTTTTTGGATGCTACTGTTAATTGAACTAGTAAGCTTTCACTTTGGAAAGTAATATTTTACCAGATGAGCTATGCTCCTTGGTTCATGTCATTTTAAGCGAGGAAATTGGGAACTTTTTGGGCTATATTCAAAAGTTTTTGCCCAAATAGCATTATCACATAGATCATATCCAAATTCTTTATTCCTCCTTATTCCCTGATTTAGAGTATTGGCATAGGACAGGTTAGAAATTTTAGAAATGATCTTTATTCCATTAAAATGGTGACAATGACATTATTTGGAATATATAGAAGATGTTTCTTCAATCCAAAGGGGCGATACCAAGATAGTAATAGAGTTTAAAGGATAATTTTCTTCAATTGAAAGGGGTGACATTAACTACGTGGATTTGGTTTATTAACCAGGGTTAACTTGTAAGTAAAGGTATAGCCGTATACGAAATTCAAACTCTAGTTTGTAATGCTTTATCCTCTCTTAAATAATTAACTTCGTTGTATGTTCTTGGGCTTCATGCCATGTTTGCGTATGGAGTTAGAAAAACTGAAGTTCATTCTAAACTGGAGGTAACAGGATATGCAAACTCTAGTATGCAAGGCCCTACCTCCACTTTGGTTTTGAAGTTATCTAAACTCCAATTATCTCGAACTTTGGAACCAGAGTTTTCTAAACTCCAAAATGAAAGTCAAACACGACAAAGTTAAGATTTTAAAGTTAAGTTTAGGTAACCTTATGAAACTCCGGTTATCCTAGCATTAACTCCATTCACAAATAGGCATGTCTTAACTTTCAAAAGGATTGCTTCTTAGGCCTTGTTTGGATATGAGGTTGGGATAATTATAGTTTATTTTTAAGTGGAGGTAGGGAGATACAACCTGTGGTTCGCAAGTCCCAAACTCCAAAAATGGAGTTTACAAAACTTTGATCGGATTGGAGTTGAGATAACTGCACTTATCTCAATAATTAGGCTGAGATAATTGCAGTTATATCAAATCCAAAATGGTTGGTTGCCAAACAAGGCGAAGTTAGGATTTTGGTGTTTGGTTTTACTAATTTTATGAAACTATAGTTTAGAAAACTTATTCCCAAACAGGGCCTTCAACTCCAAGATCAAATCCAAACAAGATAAAGTTAGATAATTCTAAACTTAAATTCAAATGAAAACAAAGGGGAAACATGGATCCTTTTTGATGAATATTTCCACATAATAGTCATCTCCCTCGTTACCTAAAGCACGAAACTTTGAGCACAACTACCGTTCTAGGGTTTCAAGAAGCATAATAAATTAAAAATTAGAGATCAAAGAGGAACACCGACCTGTTCGATTTAATTGAAAACAAAATTATCGAGAAAATGATTCAAAACTCCGAAGATTTAGCGAAGGCGAGCGAATCGCCGAGAGATTTCTTGTTTTTTTTTCTTTTTCTGTTTTTAAAATTTAAAGACTTCGATTTTAATTGCAACTGTTAATAATTGCGTGGACGTTTGGTACAAGGGTAAGCGGAATATTCGATGTTCCTCCTATTCATTTTCTAAAGGAAGGCCTAATAGGCCTTACAATAGGCCCTATAATGAAAAGGACGAGGCCGAGAAATCATTGTAGGCCCATTGGAAACATTGAAACAACCACATTTATCGGTTGAAGGCTTGAACTTTATTAATGAGCAATAGCTCAGTTGGTTTCTCGCTTCCTCTCTTGGCGAGAGCGTGGGGTTCGAGCTCTAGAAAGAGCAGTGCCCTCAAATTTAACACAAGGCATAAATTTGTGGGTCCCTAAATTTGTGGGTCCCTTAGATGCATGTGTGTAGTGTGTGTGGGTTATGTCATGTGTGCTTGAGTTGAGACTTAACGGGCCAGTTCCAGAAAAAAAAAGGCTTTGAACTTATGACTTATTAGCACTGGTTTCGTATGCGGCATATCCTTTGATAATTGGAAAATGGCATCATTTCCGATTTTACTGGTCTACATCAGAAACATGCAGTTAGTTAGTCGAGAAACTGGCATTGGATTGTTGGCAATTTCTTTCCTTTGAAGCTTTTATAAACTCTTGCTAAAGGGTTGGACCATAACTGATATGGTGATAAGGAAAACGAACAAAAGCTGGCATTTAACAAAAACTGAGTAGGAACTCAAATCACACTACAATACAAGAATCATCCACTTATTTCTTCCGGTGACCATCATAGACCAGTAAAATCGGAAATGATGCCATTTTCCAATTATCAAAGGATATGCAGCATACGAACCCGTGCTAATAAGTAATAACGTCAACCGACGAAGTGAATGGCCGTTCGACGAAATAAACTTATTTCGTCAGATGCTTATTTTATCTCGTCGGGTATTTTATTTCGTCGGGTATTATCCGACGGAATAAGTTCGAAAAAACTGAGCAAAATTTGCCTGAAATAAGCTTATTTCGTCAGGTAATTTCCGACGAAATAAGCTGTATACAGAGGGAAAAAAAACAGCAGGTTATGTGTGGTTTTCTCGCATTCGATACAAATTCAATTCAATTACAGATATACAAACAACCATACTCAATTCAATTACAAATTCATTCAAATAATCGTATTTTACAACTTCTGAAAACGTAAAAACGAAAGAAATGGAGTGATTCGTCGATATGCACGTGTTTTGTGCTTTTCCACTCTATCTCGAGCTCACTCGGAGCCACCGTCGTCCAGAAAGTCATTGAAATCGAGCAGGTACTATAACGTTATCAATAAACAAGTATTAGTACACAATATTCTTGATATTTATATGGAAATTATATTGGAACCAAGGATTATTAAACTTACATCCGGTGCTTTCTTTCCTTGAGACCTCAACTTCCGGATGATCTCTATTCTCTCCTCAAGAGCGTCCTAGTCACGAGTCTTTTCGGTCGAAAAGACACATGACAGCCGTGGACTTCTTCTTCCAACATTTTCCTTCGTGAACCTGAAACCGATGAGATTCTAGATGTATGAGGAGACGAAAAGCCGCCTGCTTAAAAACCCACGGAAGTATGAGGAGACAAGCCTTCTCCACGGAATACTGTAGTGGACAAAAGTACAGATGGGGCCGCAGGGGCACGGACGCGGACTCTTGAATGAATATCCCTGCGCGTATCTGAGGAGGATGCAGCTCCAGACCCTGATAGGCGTCATATACCGTAGCCCACCCAAATAAACTCTCTTGTGCCGATCCGGATTGTGTCGCTGAATGACATCCTTGTTAATTCCATGAATCTCAACATGAGTAGGGTCTCGGCTATGCTCCTTGACAAAATCCGCCACCAGCTCATCTATCTCTTAAGTTAATTATTGAAAACAAAATTAGGTAATTTAAATAACTAAACGAAATTATTTTGAAGCTCAAGGTTCAATTCATATGTTTTTTTAAAGTTTTCATTACAGCTTATTGTTTTGGTTTTAAGTTATTGTTTTGGTTTCACATCCAGTTTTATAGGTCATCCGAGGCAATTTATAGTAGAATATCAACCATAATATCTTTTTTTTTATCAACAATCCTAACCACAATATCTATTTTATATATCAACAATTTATAACAAAACATTAACCAAAATTGATTTTCATGTTATCGAGTTATATCTTTACACTTGGATAAGGGTTTCGTTTCGCTTTTTAAGATCTCAAATTTTTAGTTTCAGGTTTAAGATTTCCGTTTTAAGCTTTCATTTTCCAGATTTGATTTTGATTCCAACAATTATCATCATGAATTAAATTAAAGTTTTGTTTTCTAATTCAAGTTTCTGTATCTACATCTAAAACCGATCCTTCACTCTCCCCCATACATCCTAACCCTCCATCTCCCTTCATCTCTTACTCCCTCCCATCCTTCTCCTTCCCCAACCTCCTATCTCCCTCTAAAACCTTAAAACCAATCGATAATCTTTCTTTATTTGATGATGCTCTATATTGGCAATCTCCCAGATCAGGACACGTGGCAGATGACGTGTCCCGGAACTCAGAAGAAAGGGCCCACAGGGGCCGACCAGGCTACCTCTGTACCCGACCTGCGAGCATAATCTAGCTCTCCTCAGAGCCCCCTGCAAATTGGCCTCCTCGGGCTTCCAGCTCGCCCCGAGCTGCCACAGGACCAAGATGCCTCGGCCCTCCCGCTCGGTCCGGAGCTCTCCCGCCAAGGCCATCTTCTTCGACCCCTCCGACCGACCAACTCCACCACTCACAAGCGTAACCGCCGCTCCGCAAATCTCGCCATGCGCAGATTCTCCGCCGGCAACATCCCATGTTTCACGCCATCACGATCCCCATTAACGGGCGATCCGCTCGTTACGCGGGCGTGACGTCAGGAGCGTAACTGCCGGCGGGATTCTCGCGCCTGCTACTGCGTGCTGCCGCCACTATATAAACCCCCATCACAGAGGGGTCAAGTAAGCTCTTTTCACCCCACTTAGCCGTTACTCTGCTCGGATCTCGTGCTAACTTCATCGTCGGAGGGTCCTCGGTGGTACCAAACCACCCCGGGACTTCCTTGTAGGTACTCGGCGCAAACTCCTCAAACCACCAATTCCCTCAAAACCCATTGAAACCCACACGCAACAGGAGATCACCTCCAAAAATTCACCGGGAGATCGACGGAAGACAACATCTGACGGAGACCCGAAAAGGACCTCCATCACTATTCAAAATCAATAACTTTGCAAAAATATCAACAATCCTAACCACAATCATCCCTTCGTCAACAACTTTCACAACAATATCAATCAAAACAATATCAAGCAACAACATCAATTAAAATTGAAAATAAATTAAGAAAAATACCTTACTGTAAAATGGAGGAGATGATGAGACGAAGAACTCGAGAGAATAGGCTAGATGACGAGGTGGCAGCCTAAACATGGAGGCGGCGGCATCCTGAGCTTGGAGGAGGCAGCGGCGACCTGAGTTTGGAGAAGGCGGTGGCATGGAATCGAGGACGAGGAGGAGGCGGCACCGGAGGATCTAGGATAGGGATGTTGGTGTCGAGCTTGGAGGTAGGTCGGCCGAGGATCTAGAACAGGGATCCGATGGTGGTGGAAGCCGGCGATAGCTGTGAGAGAGAGACAGTGAGTGAGAGAGAGAGAGCTAGAGAGAGAAACCGATGGCGAGGGTGATGACGAGGGTGGCGATGGTGCGAACGATGATGACAGCGGAGGGGAGAGTGCTAAGGATCATATAATTCGCGAATTATTCGGCGAATTCGTGCGAATTATTGATATGCTGATTAAATCTGCGCATTATTCGTCGTGGCCGAACGCTGCGAATTATTCGCGAATAATTCCCGAATTATTCAATAAAATATAAAAACAGCAAAAAATTCACAAAATCAAAATGTAGCGTCTCATATATTAATTTTTTGCTCGAAATCCTTTCCGAATATTTCCCGAACACTTACCGAATCTTTCCCGAATACCTGCCTATTTTTTCCGAACAGTTCTCCGAATCCGAATTTTCGACCTCGCCAAATTATTGCCGAATCACGAATTTGTGACTATGCTAACGATGATGGTGCAGTTGGCGATGAAGAGAGAGAGAGATATGGTTAGGGAATAAATTTGGGGGAAATGCATTAGAAAGGAGAATCGAAAGGGGGAAATGAATTAGAAAAAGGGATGGATATTTGGTCTGGCAGAAATAACCGGACGTCCTTTGTTTTGAATTAAGATTATTTCGTCGGATAGTAGCTAACAAAATAACTTTCTCGGTGAAAAAGCCTATATTTTTTGTAGTCTCATTCTGTTAGACTTTTCATTGGTAATTAGGTGCATTTTGCAAGGCCTACGTGGTTGAGAGGGAATAAGGCCCACACCATGTGAAGCGTTTTATCTTTGACAAAATAATATTTCTATAGAGGTTAATAGGTATGTGAATGTTGGTGTAACATTCACGTTTCTAAGAAGAAAAATCAGAAATGGGTTACTGGATTTATTTTGGGAGGGGACTCATCCATAAGGCCGTAACATGTATTCACAGCCAACTTGGGCATGCAGGGCCCCATTTTTTCCATCTCTATATAGGTCAAGGTATGACCACTAGTGTATAAAAGAATCAAGAACAACCAAATTAAATTAAATAGGGTTAGCTAGAAATGTATTAATTAGGCGGTTGGACATTAGTTCAATCTATACACATCCAAATAAATAAATAAATAAACAAAAAAAAACACAGCTAGTTTGCCTTCTACGTCGTTCTCCTGGCAACTCTAAATTTATTGCATGTGTTCCAAATGGAGATAAATAAGAACCACTTTATGCCGACTAATCACTAGTTTAATATCCTTTGTTTCTTCACCAAAAAGACTCAAAATTGACAAATAACGTAGGAACAAATTGCACACATCTCTTTCTTTCTTTGAAGACAATTTCAACATTTTCTTACATGTAATTATTTATGAAAATGACTGCTGATCATAGCAAATTACAGCTGTATATATGTTTTTATGGGATGGCCGAAATCTTGAGCGGTAATCAAAGTAGTTGGACGTAACTATTTAACTTTTCCTTTGTTTCTTATTTTCCCCTTTATTTTAGCAGCCGTAACAGAAAAAATATGTTCAAAATTAACCTTGGTTGTTTGCATCGAATAAACATATGTTGGGTTCACATAATTTCTTCTTCCTTTTTCCTTTAAACTCTCTTTTTTGCTCATTTTATATAACTTATCTGCATTAAAATATGTTCCAAAAGTTAGTCGTGTTAGAAATTGTGGAAAAAGTATCAGACGTCTGCCCAATACAAGAGCAGATGTTTGAACATCCTCATGTCAGAAACATAGAGCGACGGCAGACGTCTGAAGGCCACCTAGCAAGACGTCTGCAGAAGACAAAGCCCAAATAGATAACGTGGCTAGACGTTTGACCAAGTGTGGTTGAGACGTCTGGGAAAGCATGAAGTCTCAACCTAAGCCCAGAGACCAGACGTCTGGAAAAGCTTGAAGCCCCAACCCAAGACTAGAGATCAGACGTCTGGAGACAAGACAAACGTCGGCACAAGTAAACTGAAGAGATACAGATTGGAGACAGACGTCTGCCCAAGTGTGGGTCAGATGTCTGCCGACGATGAATCTGCTGCGAATCTATTTTGATAAAATTAGATTTATCTCTTATTTAAGGTAGGTTTACGGTTTGCCTATATAAGGGGATGTTCGACGTGAAAAATGCATCAAATATCAATAAACATATTCATTCCAATCGACAGGAAAAAGATCACCAAACATGAGATCTGAACTACAAAGGTTAATGTAACGACTCTGAAATCCCTGCACCAAATTATTTGTTTATTCTATAGAAATGGTATTTTAGCCTGTTATGGAGTTATAAATTAAATTTGTTTAATAAAAAAAAGAAACAACGTGTAGCTTATTGGTAAAGGCTTTATACTGCTGTGATATAACCTGTGTGTTTGATTCCCATCAGTCCTAATTATTTTAAAGATTTTTCTTTTTAAGTTTTCGGAAGTCCAAGAGTTGCACGTACAATTCACCGAGAAATCGAAAGGGTCAGAAAAATCAAACGGGATAAATGAGTTGTAAACATAGAGTTAAACACGCAGCACGAATCTCAAAGCAAACCATCGAAATCCGACCGCCCGTTTCCCATTTTGGCCACTACCGACGGTCCAAAATTCCTCATTCGACTGCGTTCTTTACACACTCGTCTCTTCAGCTCCTCTCTATTCCCCTGCACTGTTTGATTTCTCTGCAATTAAACAGAGACTATTCAATTCATCATTTAACATCAATTTTAATTTTTTTAATTCCCAAACCCTAAATTCATCATTATAAACACCACCCCATCCCTTAGCTCTCCCCCATTCTGAAATTTCTATCAAAAATTCTCTCAAACTCTTTAAGTACCAAGTAGAGTTAAGCAACCATGTGAAGTAGCAAGCCAATCTCGATGACCGGAGCATCTCCGATGAGACCACGACCCCCGAAGGCTTCCCTTCTCCCTTATTAATAATCTAAACCCGTAAATCCCTTCATCTCTCTCTCTTTTCACTTCAATACAATTTTTAAAACATATCGACAAAAACGGAGTTAGCATATAACCTTTATCTTTAAAATAATTTTTGTTATTTTGCTATGTTTAAAAGTTCATACCAATCCCCTAATATCACTTCAAAGTAATATTCACATCAATTAACCTTTTATGTAACCAATATCCAATAATCCCATAGTGAACTTTTTTCATAAAAATACCATGAACTTTAATATAACCGTATTTTCAATAACTAGAGAATATACCTTTAGATTATTCACAGGGTAACGACCTATCCCACACGCACACTATGGTTTCATAGCACGGTGTTCTAAATATATGGTTGGTTTAAAGAATACGCTTTACATTAAAATACCATAGTTTTACAAAAAAAGTTTCTTTAAATCGATATTTTTGGAATCCTTGGCAATTGCATCTCTACAACCCTTGTTAAGTGACCTGCTAATGGATGGTACAGATTATCGCACATCTTTGGAATAGTAGAGCAAGACGCAGAACTCTTCACGGAGTATTCGGTCTCGAAAGGAAATAAAAATACGGTTTTTAAGAAATACGACTTTTAAAAACAAAACAAAACTTTGGAAAATTATATAAAACTATGAATCCGTATTTTCAATAAAAACATATAATGAAACCGTTTTTTTAAAATAGAAGATTAGAATTTTAATAAAATACCACCAAGTTTCCAAAAGCAACAGTTTTCATAAAAATACCATAAACTTTCAAAAAGCTTGGTCTATCACTAAAATACCACATCCATTAAAATACATGTTCATGAAAACCTTAAATATTATAAAGCATTCTCGAGATTTATTTTTAAACCATATTAAAGTATTTTTTCACAAAACCACCACGAGAAATGCAAATAATATAAATACAAAGTAAACAACAATAATAAATATGTAAGAACTCTAGATTAATATAGGCTTAAGCGGTACCATTTTTCTTGAGCCCTGGGGAGCTAGATAAAGTGAGTACTTACCTATTCAGGTTAGGCAACTTAACGGAGTTATCAATGACAATTGTTTTAGAAAAATACACAAATCCTGTCGTCCATATGTAGCAGTTGCCGATTTTCTCTCGAACATAAGATTTTTAATAGTTAAATCAATTCATATGAAAAAGACATGAACTTGAATCCAAACCCGAATCCAAACTTGAACTTGAACTTGAATCCAAACTCGAATCTATACTTGAACATGAACTCGAACCCAATCTACTCGAACTAGCTTGACTCGAACCAAAATTGCAATTGACATGACTCGTATTTTACTCGACTCACTCGACTTCATTCTACATCTTTTGCATTCTATGGTTTCGATCAAGACATGTTATAATCAATCAATCAAATTAATTAAATATATTATACAGTTATAGACTATTTATACTCGGGGTGCTTGGAATAGTTTCTTGTATGAATCCAATGGAGCTTCAGAAGTCCCATAATAACCTTTTTTATTTTACTCGAATATCAGTCGGATCGACTCATCCACAGTCTAGAGGCCTGATACTAACACATGAAATGGGCCCGTGTTTCTTTGCTCTTCGGCCCCACTCTTGAGCTCGTGAATAGTTCTACGGCTGCGTTGACATTCACATTTGGAATTTAACGTTAACATAATGACTATATAGAGACCTATAGTATATATTTACCCATGATCATATACTTTTACTCGTCATATGCATATTATATACTTGTCTTTTTACTCTTACTTTATTTTTGGGACTTACCGAGTGCTAGTTCGCTAACAGGTATTCCACCCACCCTTATTTTCTTGGAATGTTCGTCAGATACGATCGAGAAGGAGAAAGTGGAGACTACAGAGGAAGAATACAACCGGATTGCTACTCAGGATTAGTTTAGCTTCACTTTTATTTTCAGCTTTTGTATGCCACATGTTTAGGTATTTTCTTTTATTGTATTTACTTTCCAGCTGAAACTCATGTACTTGTAAATATTTGAAGTTGAATGTAAATAAAGATATTTGTTGAAAATTTTACAATCTCCATTTATTCTTGCATAGTGCATTATTGTTTCAATACACTCAGTATATTTATTTAGGGAATGACCTTCTCTGGATAAATATGCCACGGGTTTGCCACGTCATCGTTTCCGTCTACTGGGAAGCGGGGCATGACATGTTTTATTGGTGGCCCATGCAGGCAGTTCTGCATGAAGTCATAAACAATACACCACAAGAATTAATGAATTCAATAAATATTTACATTTCTTATATTTCAAATTTCTTGAATTTATCCTGACCTCTCTTTTATATCAAAGGTGATGGACTCTCCGAACATTACAAGCACAAACATCAACAACAATACTCCACTGCCTACACCACCACCACCTACCATTGCAGCTCCTATCAATAAGCAAACGGTACTTTTTGAGGCTATTAAGATCCTATTGGAGGGTCAGCAGCAGCAGACTGCTATCCTTATGAACCACCCTGAAGCCGAAGCACCCGGAGTTAAGCAGTTTTGGGCACTGCACCCAAAGAATTTCTCGGGTAAGGAGAGCCCGCTTGAAGCAGAAGAATGGGCTCAAGCGATCGAGAATGATCTTGCAGCGGCTCAAATGCCAGATATAGCTTGGGTAAGAGTTGCTAAGCTGTAACTGACCGATAATGCCAGAGTTTGGTGGAAGGCTGAGGAGAGCCGTCTCGCGCAACCGATAGAATGGAGAACATTTAGAGACATATTCGATACCAAGTACTTCCCAGAGACTGCCCGTTTTGACATGGAGTAGCAATTCATCCATTTACAGCAAGGCTCGATGTAGGTTAAGTCGGTGGATGAATATGATGCTGAGTTTACCATGCTCGGCAGGTAAGATATAGTTTCAAATTCAATTTTCTTATCTCACTTACAATACTGCTAACATAAGGTCGTAACAGGTTCGCTGCACACCTTATTCCCATTGTTGAAATCCGGGCATGACGATTCTAGCAGGGGTTGGACCCTGAAATCCAAGCTGCATTTGCTATAGGGGATTTCCCAACCCATGAGCTTGCTTTGAAGGCTGCCCGACGCTATGAGGCAGTTGTGAAGAAGAAGGACAGGCCACAGATTGTCGGTGTGAAATGCCCTATGCACCAGATCACGAGAAGGGCCTCTTCCAGACCAGCTTTTCATGGACCACCTCGAAGGCCAGTAGGTTCGTTCGCTAACAATAGGCCAGACTTTTGCATCTACTGCAAATGAACATGGCACCTTATGAAGAACTGTCATATGATAAACAACTTGTGCTTGATCTGTGGGTCTTCTACTCACGCCATCGTAGCATGCCCCCTGAACCGAGGACCCAACAACCCTCCATTTAGACCAGCGATGAAAGCTCCTCCTACCCGGTTAGCTCTACCAACTCCAACCCCCGCACCCAGTCCGCTCAACCCCAACGCCGAGTGTTTAACCAGGCACAGAAGAAAGTGCCACGATGCCAAGCATTCACTGTGTCGGGTCAGATTATCACTGGTAAATCTCTTCCCTATTCCCTTCCAAAATCCTTTCAATTCATAGTCATCTTATATTTGTTATACCTAAACATATCCCACATGACTTAGGTACAAACCTAGTAGCCACCCTATCTGCACTCGTGCTCTTCGATACTGGGGCATCGCATTGCTTTATGTCGCAACGATTCGTAAGAACTCATGCAATCCCAGTTGAGCTGCTCGTATCCAGCTAGAATGTTAGTTCGGAAGGAATGACGTTCTAAAAGAAACTTTGGGATATGATCTGTGTCCAGTGGTCGTTTGCATTCAAGAATTCTATGCGGACTTCAAGGTGCTGGACATACCGAACTTCAACGTAGTCTTGGGAATGGACTGGCTGGGAACTTTCTTCGCTACCATCGACTGTCGCCAAAGGAGAGTAGTGTTTGAAATACAAGATCACCCAGTGTTCTACTTCAAAAGCGGAGACCGGACCTTGGAACTAACCTACAGAGCAAAACCAAAGAAGGCAGGGATTGCAGCATTGCACGCAGAAGGATCGAAGCCATAGGTAGTTCGAGAGTTCGAGGATGTATTCTCGGAAAATATATCAGGTTTGCCTCCCGATCGAGCTCTTGAATTCAGCATTGATTTGCAATCCGACGCACAACCAGTAATAAAAACTCCGTACCGATTAGTCCGGAGGGATTGAAAGAGATCCGTATTTAGTTGGATGACCTCCTGAAGAAAGGTTGGATCTGACCCAGTACTTCAAGTTGGGGATCTCCAGTGCCGCTGGTAAAGAAGAAAGAAGGTACCTACCGGATGTACGTGGATTATCGAGCTCTAAACGAGATAACAATTAAGAACAAATATCCACTACCCTGCATCGATGACCTTTTCGATTAGTTAAGTGGATCTTGTGTCTTTTCAAAGTTAGATCTTCGTTCAGGATATCATCAGGTGAAGGTCAAGGAGTCTGACATTCCGAAGACGGTATTTAGGACTCGTTATGGTCATTATGAATATCTCGTAATACCATTTGGAGTGACTAATGCACCTGCCATCTTTATGAACTCGATGAACCAAGTTTTCCGAGAGAACATAGCCATGTTTGTTATTATCTTCATCGACGATATTCTGGTGTATTCAAAGAATCGGAAAGAGCACGCTGAGCACTTACAGATTATCCTGGAGACATCACAACAATATCATCTCTACGCTAAGTACAGCAAATGTGAATTTTGGTTAGATCAAGTCGGATTTCTCGGACATATCGTTTCAGGCGAATGAATCTCTGTAGGTCCATCTAAGGTGTCAGCTGTCAGTGAGTGGCCGACACCAAAGACGGTAAAAGATATAAAATGTTTTCAGGGCTTAGCAGGATAGTACAGACACTTCATCGAAGGATTTTCAAATATCGCAGCACCCCTGACCAAGTCACCCGTAAAGACGAAGTATCCGTGTGGTCAGAAGCATGTGAGAAGGATTTTTTAGAACTCAAGTCGAGGTTAACCTCTGCACCTATTCTTCTAATACCGGATCGATCTGGCGGATTTGATGTACATTGTGATGCGTCCGGTAAAAAATTAGGATGTGTTCTACACCAGTATGGAAAAGTTGTGGCTGTTGCATCACGACAGTTAAAGGTTCATGAGCGCAATTATCCAACACATGATCTGGAACTGGAAGCAATGGTCTTCGCACTCAAGATTTGGCGCCACTATCTTTTGGGAGAATGAGTGGATATATACACTGACCATAAAAGTCTTAAGTATGTATTTACTTAGAAGAAACTCAACATGCGGCAGAGAAGATAGTTAGAACTTATGGCGGACTTCGACATCAACCTACAGTATCATCCGGAAAAGGTGATCGTAGTTCCTGATGCACTTAGTCGCCAGCCATTAGCCATAAATCTCACCGTTCAATGGAAGCTACAACAAGAATTGCACGGATTAGGGATCGAAGTAGTTATGCCAGGTAATGCTTCATCCTTTATGAACTTACAAGTCTAGTCCACTCTTGTCAATCAGATCAAGGTAGCTCAAGCAAATGATGCTAAGCTACAAAAGATCCGAGAATAAGTAGAAAGCAGAATTCGAACTGACTTCATCATTCACGAAGATGGATCCTTACGGTATGCGAGCCGTTTATGCGTGCCAGTCGGCCCTGTTCGAGAAGAGTTGATGAAAGAAGACCACAGCTCTCTTTATTCTGTACATCCCGGTGGCACAAAGATGTACAAGGATTTACGGAAACACTACTAGTGGTATGGAATGAAGCGTGAAGTAGCTAGAAATGTAGCAATGTGCTTGGTGTGTCAGCAAGTGAAGTCTGAATATCACAGAACTGCCGGTCTACCTTAGCTGTTACCAATCCCAGAATGGAAATGGCAGTACATTACCATGGACTTCGTGACTTCTCTCCCTCGCAGTACGAAGGGTAACGACGCAATTTGGGTTATGGTGGATCAACTCACCAAGTCGGCTCATTTGATTCCATTCAGAGTTGGCCAGTCAACCGAGACATTGGCAAAAAAGTACATGGAGGTGAGAAAAAATCTAAAGCAAGATTTATCCTTCAAGGTGTACAATACTTGTCTTGATACCCATAATCTCATGCAGGAGATCGTAAGATTACATGGTGTACCCGTCTGCATTGTCTCCGATCGTGATACGAGATTCCAATCATAATTTTGGCAGAGTCTGCAAGCTAGTCTGGGAACGAGTCTTAATTTCAGCACGGCGTATCATCCACAAACGGACGGATAGTCCGAGCGAACAATTCAAATATTAGAAGATATACTGAGAGCCTGTATGTTAGACTTCAGAGATTCGTGGGAAGATCACCTACACCGTGTGGAGTTCTCATATAACAACAGCCACTAGGCAAGCTTTGGGATGACACTATTCGCAACACTTTACGGACGGAAGTGTCGTTCCCCGCTGAGTTGGGACAACGTTGGAGATCGTGAAATCCTTGGACCCGAGATGATTGTGGCAACCGTAGATGTGGTTCACACGATTAGGAAAAAGACGCGCATAGCCCAGGACCGACAGAAGTATTGGGCAGATGCAAAACGACGACATCTAGAGTTTCAACCCGGAGAGCATGTATCCCGAAGATCACTCCAAACAAAGGAGTGATACGTTTTGGCAAGAGGGGTAAACTCAGTCCAAGGTATATAGGACTGTGTAGCATACTCGAACGAGTTGGAGAAGCGACATACCGTTTAGCACTACCACCCTCATTGGAAGGAGTGCACAACGTGTTCCATATATCCCAGCTACGGTGATATGTGAGCGACCTCAGCCATATAATTGATCATTCAGAGCTTACGGTACAGACTGATCTAACTTGCGAGCAGCACCTATTTGAGATCCTGGACCGAAAGGTGAAGACATTGAGGAATAAGGAGGTGAACTTTGTCCGAGTGATGTGGAGAAATGATTCGCCAAGAGAATCAACTTGGGAAAAAGAAAAAGATATGCATGCACGATACCTTTACCTTTTTGAAAATTAATCTCTATGTAAATTTTGAGGACGAAATTTTTATAAGGAGGGCATAATGTAACGACTCTTAAATCCCTGTACAAAATTATTTCTTTATTATATAGAAAGGGTATTTCAGCCCTGTTGTGGATTTAAAACTTAAATTTGTTTAACAAAAGCAAGAATCAACTTGTAGCTTACTGCTAAACCCTCTACACTGCTGTGATATAGCCTGTATGTTCGATTCCCATCAATCCCAATTATTTTGAAGATTTTTCTTTTTAATTTTTCGGAAGCTCAGGAGTTGCACGTGCAATTCACGGAGAAATTGAAAGGTTTCAGAAAAATCACACGGGATAAATGAGTTGTAAACACAGAGTTAAACATATGGCACGAATCTCGAGGCAAACCATCGAAATCCGACCTCCCGTTTCCCCACCTTGGCCGCTATCGACGGTCCAAAATTCTCCATTCGACTGCGTGCTTTGCACACTCCTCTCTTCAGCTCCCCTATACTCCCTACACTGTTTGATTTCTCTGCAATTAAACATAGACTATTCAATTCATCATTTAACATCAATTTTCATTCTTTTAATTCAATTTTTAATTCCCAAACCTTAAATTCTTCACTATAAATACCACCCCATCCCTTAGCTCTCCCCTATGCTGAAATTTCTATCAAAAATTCTCTTAAACTCTCTAAGTACCAAGTGGAGTTAAGCAATCAAGTAGAGTAGCAAACCAATCTCGACGACCGGAGTATCTCTAACGAAACCACAACTCCCAAAGGCTTCCCTTCTCTCTTGTTAATAATTTAAACCCGTAAGTCGCTTCATCTCTTTCTCTTTTCACTTCAATATAATTTTTAAAATATATCGACAAAAGCGGAGTCAACATATAACCTTTGTCTTTAAAATTTTTTTTGTCACTTTGCCATGTTTAAAAGTTTATACCAATTCTCTAATATCACTTTAAAGTAATATTCACATCAATTATCTTTTTATGTAACAAAAATTTCATATCCAAAAATCATATAATGAACTTTTTCATAAAAATACCATGAACTTTAATATAACCGTATTTTTAATAATTAGAGTATATACCTTTAAATTATTCACAGGGTAACGACCTACCCCCCCACACACTATGGTTTCATAGCATGATGTTCTAAATATATGGTTGGTTCAAATAATATGTTTTACATTAAAATACCACAGTTTTACAAAAGGGTTTTTTTAAATCGATATTTTTGGAATCCTTGGCAATTGCGCCTCTTCAACCTTCGTTAGGGGACCCACTAATGGATGGTGCGGATTATCGCACATCCTTGGGACAGTAGAGCGAGATGCAGAACTCTTCACGGAGTATTCGGTTTCGAAAGAAAATAAAAATACGGTTTTTAAGAAATACGACTTTTAAAAACTAAACTAAACTTCAGAAAATTATATAAAACCATGAATCCATATTTTCAATAAAAATATATTATGAAACCATTTTTTTAAAATGGAAGATTAGAATTTTAATAAAATACCAACAAGTTTCCAAAAGTAATAGTTTTCATAAAAAAGACCATAAATTTTTAAAAAGCTAGATCCATCACTAAAATACTACAACAATTAAAATATATGTTCATGAAAACCCTAAATATTATAAAGCATCGTCGAGGTTTATTTTTAAATCATATTAAAGTATTTTTTCACAAAACCTCCTCTAGAAATGCAAATAATATAAATACAAAGTAAACAACAACAATAAATATTTAAGGACTCTAGATTAATATAGGCTTAAGCGGTATCATTTCTCTTGAGCCCCGGAGAGCCGGAGAAAGTGAGTGTTTGTCTATTCAAGTTAGACAACTTAACGGAGTTATCAATGGCAATTTTCTTAGAAAAAGATACAAATCCTGCCGTCCATGTGCGGTAGTTGCCGATTTTCTCCCGAACATAAGATCTTTAACAGTTAAATCAATTCAAATGAAAAAGACCTGAACTCGAATCCAAACCCGAATCTAAACTTGAACTTGAACTCGAATCCAAACTCGAATCTAAACTTGAACATGAACTCGAACCCAATCTACTCGAACTAGCTTGACTCGAACCAAAATTGCAATTGGCATTACTCGCATTTTACTCGAATCACTCGACTTCATTCTTCATCTTTTGCAATCTACGGTTTCGATCAAGATATGTTATAATCAATCAATCAAATTAATTAAGTATATTATACTGTTATAGACTATTTATACTCGGAATGCTTGGGATAGTTTCTTATATGAATCCAACGGAGCTTCAGAAGTCTCGTATTAACTTTTTTTTATTTTACTCGAATATCAGTCGAGTCAACTCATTCACAGCCTAGAGCCCCGATACTAACACATAAAATGAGCCTGTGTTTTCTTGCTCGTGAGGCCCTACTCTTAAGCTCGTGAATACTTCTACGGCTGTGTTGACATTCACACTTAGAACATAACATTAATATAATGACTATATAGAGACCTATAGTATATATTTACCCATGAACATATACTTTTACTCGTCATATGCATATTCTAGACTTGTCATTTTACTCTTACTTTATCCTTGGGATTTACCGAGCCCTAGTTAGCTGATGGGAATTCTACCCACCCTTATTTACTTGGAATGTTCGTCAGATATGGTCGAGACAGAGAAAGTGGAGGCTACAAAGGAGGACTACAACCGGATTGCTACTTAGAATTAGCTTAGCTTCACTTTTATTTTCAGCTTATGTATGCCACATGTTTCGGCATTTTCTTTTATTGTATTTACTTTCCAGCTTAAACTCATGTATTTGTAAATATTTAAAGTTGAATATAAATAAAGATATTTGTTGAAAATTTTACAGTCTCCATTTATTCTTGCATTGTGTATTATTGTTTCAATACGCTTAGTATATTTATTTAGGGAATGACCTTCTCTGGATAAATATGTCGTGGGCTTGCCACGCCATCGTTTCTGTCTACTGGGAAGTGGGGCGTGATAATTAATGAAACAGTACATAAAGTTTTCTAACTCCCTCTCGGCCTTCTCTACCATGCTATAACAACGATTCTCACGAAGAGTCCCTCCCCATCTGTCAGTGCTGCATTCATTGGCAAATGAAAACATAACAACCCGTCGAGCCCGTATTTGACTCAACATATGAATGGAGCAGTCCCTTAGAGATTTCGTAATCAAGCATGCTTCATGAACGTAGTCGATCTTATCCTATGCTGCGTCAAGCATCGCTAAAGTCATCTTCGCCGGATGAGGAGGAATATCGTCAAGGATGGCAAGGAAGATCATTCGAAACCAAATAGAGCCGGCGAGAAGAGAAGATCCCCTACGGACTATAAGCTCATGCATCACCCTATCGCACCGAGTATCGTAAGAACATGATTCGCTAGGCGTGTGGCGAAATGAGGAATAATCTCCCCAATGGGCACCTTCCATGGCTGTCGAGGAGCATGTGGGCAATTGCAAGCCATGGTTCTTTCTCTGTGAAAGTGAAGGTTCTTTCTCTATGAAAGTGAAGGAGAAGATGGGCACTTCTTTAAATTATAAAGATGAACATCCAAATCTTGGCACAAAAAATGTTGCACCTAATTAAAATTGGAACGATTTCCAAGCTCTCATCAAAAGAAAGCGTTGGAAAAGAAAGAAAAGAAAAGATGAATGGAATCTTTCATGTGTTAAACATGTGAGTACCGATTTCAGATAGGATTAAATCCTATGATAAGCCCCCACGTGTTAAATACGTAAGTGCTCATGTGCAGGGCACGTGAGTGCTGTTGCCTCCCTACATATATATATGGCAGCACTCACGTGATATCTACGCGAGCGCTTCAATTTAAAGCGCTAGTTTCAAGTAGAATTGAATTCTATATAGAATTAACTTCTATTCGTGAAATATTTCCCCTAATCTTTCTAACATTAGAAAGATTTTTTCTGTTAAACAGAGAGCCCTTGGATTTAAAATCAACGGTGATTATAATATCATCAATCAAATCAGAAGATAAAATCAAATTCTTTATTTGGAAAATATTTTCCCACTCTTGCTAAAACGAACATAAAATATTTTCTGTTAAACAGAAAGTCTCTGGATCAAAGATCCAACGGTGGAAAAATTCCCCGACTGATCTTTGAGATCAATTAGATTGATTGAGATCTTTCTAGGAGAGATTTTCTCGAACTAATTGATATTTCTCCTTCTCCTATAAAATGGACCCGAGACTTCAAGTCTCACATATACAAGACCCTTCATAAACTTTGATAAACAATTCCCCTAAGCTTTTGCTAGAGAAAAGATTTCCCCTTAAGCTTCTAATAAAAACAACAGAGAAATTAATTCTCTCTTCAAAGAAGATTATCCATCACTCAAACCATAGGTAAAAAAGAGATAAGAATATCTCCTTCTTTCCTATTTCATATATGATATAAAGGTTTAACCATGTTATAAGAACTTAGTTTTTCCTTTGGATCTGAGATTTACAAGACAAATCTCACACAAAATGAGAATTTAATTCTCATCAGGAAAATCTTGTTCTTCAGATTGAAAATCCAGGGGAGAATTATAGCGTTTTACCCCTGTACATAAAAAAAGAGAGAACATGGAAGAACAGAATAAAAAATATGGAATTGATATTCCAGGAACTTAGTTCCTCCAAAATATGATAGGGTTTTATCCCAATTAGAACTTGCAAGATTTGCAGATTTTTAGAGTTTAAATCTAATTTTCAGAGTTAATCTCCGCATGAACATGGAGAGGACCACGTGAGAGACATGTGAGAACCCGAGAAAACAAAGAAAACGAAGACCTCAAGTGGAAGACATGTGAGTGCTGCGAGTTAAAGTCTCACATGAAGAGCACGTGAGCGCTTATGAAGATATAACGGTTCATGTAACATTCACGTGAGTGCTGTATGATTCAGTGCTTAGCACTACTCACGTGAAGAGCATGTGAGCGCCTATGAAGATAGTGTTTCACGCGACATTCATGTGAACGCCAGATGAACCGGTGCTTAGCATTACTCACGTGAAGAGCATGTGAGTGTCTATGAAGATAGTGCTTCATATGACATTCACATGAGCGCTAGATGAACCAGTGCTTAGCACCACTCATGTGAAGAGCACGTGAGCGACCATAAAGATAGTGCTTCATGTGACGCTTACGTGAGCGCCATATGAACCAGTGCTTAGCACTACTCATGTGAAGTGCACGTGAGCACTGAAGTGGAACCTATAATGAAGCTTAAGCTTCTGCGCCCAGTGCTTAGCACTGTTGGGTTATCTAAAGCCCAAAATAGAATGTGGCCTAGTGCTTAGCATTGTTGGTAAACAGAGCCCGATATTTAGTCTAAAATTAGACTAACCTCTAGAAGTTTCAAACTTCTTTGATTTTCAAAGGAAAATCAATCATTATTATACATATTTTAAATTAGTCTTAATTTAAGACTAGATTAATCGCCCTCAAACATATTTTAAGTCGATCTTAATCTAAGACTAGATTAACGATCCTTAAATCTTTGAATCGATGGCAGATATTGCCTAAGTTCACTCAAAATATGATTTACGGGTTTGGACTAATCCGCGCCCTACGGTCATGACAAGATTAGTCTCTGTATACAATCCAAGAGTAACTCTATATAAACAAACATAACACGAGACAAAGTGATCAACTGGAGAAGGTAAAAGTTGTTATCGTGTTGCGACAGCGTAATTAACTGCAGGGGCTTACGCATGTAGGGAAAAGCGTCCCCACAATTAAAAACCCCTCAAATAAAGAGGAATCCGATAAGTCAGCTAAAACGGTCGCATCTATCCAAATTTCCGATAAACGGTGCCATAAATCAACTTGGTATCTTCGGAGATGTGGATGGATATGTTCCATATAGTATTGTTCATCACAGAAAACTGCATTTTAATACCGCTCATTCGTTATCTATTTTGTTATATATCGGTACTTTTAACCAGTGTTTGCTCAGTAATTACAGTTTACAGGTATTCGTGATACAATACTGAAAACAAACTCAAAATCACGGATATAGCATTTGGGAGCCGACACTGCAAACAGAACAGGAAACCGACCGATTCCAAAGAGTTCTTTTGGAAAATAAAAGTGTGCACATAATTTTTGGTCCAACACATACATGTGTGACACTAGCTCTTTGGCACTAGACCATGATGGGGATGCCATGAATCAAGGCACAAGTGGGCATGCGTGTGATGTGCATTAAATGAGCATTGAATGCTAAAAGTTTTGATGCGATGCATTGCTTCAAGTTCCCTCTCAATCTCTGCATGCAAACCAGGTTAATTTAAACAAAACTAGCAGCGCCGGAGTGATATTGGGATACACAAAAGACCATTACATGAATACGAGCTCAGGAGCTCGGATTCCAACCGGCCACATATCCTATATGGCCGAGCAGGCTGGCCCCCCTTACCCAATTGACTCCATCTTTTCACAGAGCCTCCCTTGCTTCCATGTCACCTCATTATTATTGTTTGTTTAATCATTTTTGGTTCCTATATAAAGCAGACCAGTGAAGCAAGGGGAGCTCTCTCTCATTCTCACATACTTCTATAATTTTCTTAGTTTCTTTGTTTTTTGGTTTAGCTTGAAGGTGAGTGGGGTTCAACTTGGTTTCCTCTTCTTCTTCTCTCTTGAAACTTTCTTTGGAGAGCTTCATTAAGGAGGTTGAACATGTAACCAAATCTTGTATCTCTTTTCTCAAGTGTTAATAATATTATTTTTTCTTTTTCTTACTTTTTTTGTTTTTCTTTTATTCATGATGCTTAACTAATTCTATTTGGTTGTGGTTATGGTGAGGAAGTGAGATGAAAGGATTTTGCCTCCTCCACCTCTTGCTTGTGCTTAATATGCTTAAATTTATGATTCTAACTTAAATATTGCTAATGTTAGATGTGATATGGTATTTTGACATATGGTTACGTTGTAACCACCTCATATACCATATTCACTCCCTTTCCCATTTCATTGTTTATGTTAAAATCAATTTAGTGTTAAGGGTGCTAGGTTTGGATATCGTATTTTGTTATCAAGTGCTTGACAACCTCTTGGTTTCATATACGATATACCATCACAAACACCTAGCAAACTCAACACTAAAATCAATTGCTCTCACTCACTAATTGTGTTTTTGTTGTCGTAGTATGCTTGCTAACCTTAGTGTTTAGTGTTGATACCCCAAGTTCGGACATACAAACGGTAAGTGATCAAAACGGACTCGTTTCGTGTTTTATGGAGAATATCGGAATTTGATGACTTGTGCCTTGCAGCTGCTTCGACAAGTCATGCTTCATGCCGGGATCAACGTGAGAACGAACAACTCATGAACAAAGAAACGTCGAGGGAATCGTCGCGATTCAATCTTCCGAGCCAAAGCCGCAACCATTCTTCTTAACATGTTTTCCTTCTTTCTTTGTTTTCCGTATTTTCGTATTCTTTATAATTTTTTAATTCTTTATAATTTTTTATGACAACCAACCCAATTCATTAATTTGTTAAACCTTAAAAGACAATACCCAATACACAACTCCCTTCGGATTGACCCGTGCTTGCCGGCTCGCTACAACGCGCCGTGCACTTGCGGTTTATAAATAGTAAAACGAGAGCGATCTCGCATGCGCATTCCGTTTCCTTCATTTTCATATCCGTTTCCGTAACATACGCGTTTGCGCGCGCGGGTGAATTCCCAACAAGTTTTTGGCGCTGTTGCCGGGGAGTTGGTAGTATTAGGTATTGTTATTTCTGGTTCTTACTAACTCATTAACTACACACTCAATTTTTTTTCAAAACTAACAATACACGATTCTTTTTAACTTGTTCTCTATCTTTATTGTCTGCTATCACTCTATAAACCAACTTAAAAATCAAGTTAAACTATCGGCATACTAATATTGCATAAAGACCTCACACAAAATTCCATCACAAACCAACTTGATTTGGCCAGCGGCATCAAGGAAAATTCCGAGCTCGTTGGCCCAATGAAGGTTTTTATGGTTTTTTCTTTTTTAGTGATCTCCAGTGCAGTGTTTGTACTCTAGTGGTATTGTTTGATTTTTATAATTTTGAGTGTGCAGGAATTGGGGTATATATATCGCTTTTTGACACTAAATATCGTATTTTCCCACATTTCAAGTTTTTTAAGAATTATGACCAGTGATCGTGCGGAGCGAGACTCAAATTCAATTTCAAAACGTTAGAAAAGGACAATGCCAAAGATCCGGGTAGTTTGACCCGCGCAAGCGAACAATCAAAGACTCGGATCAATTTCAAAGGGGTTTTCTTAAACCAAATCACATCGACTCGAATCCGACGCATTCCAATATTTCTATCTTATGCAGGATTCTTCGCACAATTTTGCCGCCAATTGCATAGAGAACTAACCGTACGCTTAAATTTAAAATGAAAAAAATTTCTTAAATTGCTTGATTTTTTGAGTTCTTTTATTTGAATGTGCATTTGCATCTTAATACGGATTTAAGGGTAAAAAGACCAAAACAAGATACGATAAAGGATTTTATCACCTTTTTCCGTAGCCCACAAATCACAAAACTGCATTCTTGCATACCCCTAGTAATTTAAAATCAACTAGAAATTTGACTTTAATGACTTCGCGCTCATTAGGAGAAGTTAACTGTGTTTAGAACACCGCTTAACGGTATATCGTTCACGGGGTGTCTAGGCAAGTGTTCAAGAGAAAGGGTTATTTAATTAAAGAACATCGCAAAAGCGTTGTAAAACCGCCCTTCTCTCTTGCACTTACCTGGCTTCGTGATCCGTATATCTTGAGCCCGTTTCCCGACACAGTTTTACTTTGACAATCAGGTTCTTGAGCAGGTCTAGTTGACTGGCATACCATAGACTGCTAGGGGTGTGATATTCTTTATTTTTGTGATATTTGTGAATTCTTGTTAATATGGGTGACACACGATTCAATTCATTTGTTCACGATTCCTATTCTTTTGTTTATACTCAATCCCAAACTGTTTGTTCAAATTGCCAAAATTCTTCCCACATACATGAAAATTGTCCTTTTCTACGGGGTGACCAACCGTCCCAGATTTTTGATAATGGTCACCCACCTAACACTCTTGAACCCAGTCCCACTTCAACCATAGACCAATTGATTGAACATTTAAAGAAAGAGGTCGACAGATTGACTGCTTTAGCATCACTACCGTCACAACCCCCCTTACCTGAAACAATTGAACCATCCTTAGGGACTGATGGTGAGATGGATGCTAGGTTGACCGCTGTAGAGAAGGGTATTGAAGTAATGACTGCGGTCGAGAATCAAACAGCAGCTACGCCAGCCCTGTGTATACAGCAGTCTGAGCAATTATTTCTTGCTCAGGCCCAATCATTGGCTAGAATAGAGGAACAAGCAAAATATTTAGCTGAGAAGATTCTAGGGAGTGAACACAGTCAATCGGAACCCAATAATTTTAATATCTGTCATCTAGGAAGTCACCCGAGTGATGTAAATGATCAAATGAATTTTGACGATTTCATGGATGATGATACGATTGTATTGACTGAGTGTTATCAGGACATACAAGAAAAACCTCCGACTGATTTTTGCAGTCCAATTTTAGAGGATGAGCCTTGTGAATTTATCGGGTATGGTTTTGATGGATTGTCGGAAGAGATCAATGATCAGGAACCCATAATTTTTGTATCACTTAATGATATTGTTTTGGAAGAAACATTAGGGTGGGAACCGACCTTTTTAGATGACATATACTTACCCATTTGTGAATGTGATGAGGAAGAAATAGTATTGGGAGAGTTAGATAGCTATAAAGATAAGAATAGGATTTTGAAAAATCTTAGGGAGGAAGACAGCATTGAAAAATATTCTTTCATATCGAGTTTTGAGGAAATTTTTGCGGATGAACTAGATATACTTAGTGAGTTTGAGTCAGGATCCATTTGAGAACATCCTAGAAACCTTTCTTTTGCCGAACTTTTTGCGGATGGACTTCAGTTTTTAAACAAACCTGATTTTGAAACTCCACATATACTTCTTGAAAATTCAATTCATTCAAACAATAATTCTTTTTCATCTTCAAAACTTCGTCTTCACCTTCAACGTCTTCTGATCCCTACTTTCACACACCCAGGCCCTTCACTAACATTTAACCATTTTTTTTTGTATATTCTCCTTTTCTTTTTATTATACCTATTCTTTTTCCAGCCATAACACTATATTGACAAAATTTTTGAATGGACGGTATTAATTTCTGGACTAACCCAATCGTTTCACTTGTATATGTTGTAATTAGTCGTAGGTTTTTCTTTTTCTGTGAATAAAAGTCTCACACCGATGTCTAAATCTAGCTACCGGAGACGGGGGCAACGATGAGGATATCGTAAAACTCAATTTTGGGGGTGAGCACTCCGTTTATTTTGCTGCATCATGTATACATTCTGCATTGCATACATATTAAAAAACCCATAAAAATTGAAAATTTTTCCTAAAAATATAAAAACTTTGTTGTCAAGTTAGCTAGTAGGGGAACTTAGATTGTTATTCTGAGAATTTAGTTAATATATTAGAAGTAACTAAATCCTAGGTTTAAGAATTGAAAACCCTAAAAATAACCTTCATTCTGTTTAACCTTGGTAATTATACGTCCTTACAGTTTTTTTTTGAGAAATAGATAATCTTGAGTTCAGTTCTTTAGTTAAGTCGAGTTGAAGGGAGAGTATTGATGGTTTACTGAAAGATAAGTCTGAAAAATATTTTCTATTCTTGAGTCCAAATTTAGAAAATATATACCCTACAAATTGCACATACATGCACCTTGAAACTTGGGATAGTAGAGGATACCTAGAAATACTCTTGTCTGAAAATCTAGTATGAAAGAAAAAACGGTATTTAAAGCTAACCACCATAAGAGCATCATTGAAAAATATATCCGGTCTTGAAAAGAAAAAGAAAAATAAAAAGAAAAAAATAAATAAATAAAGTCAAGACCTGATAACTGCTATTTACGCTTTAAAGCACATACATTCAGTAATCGGCTGTTAGTGCCTCAAGATGCATTACTAATCACATGAAAGATGTGTGAGCAAAACCGTCCATCCATTAATGAAAAGAAGTAGTATTAGGTATTAAGGCTAGGGTACTATAGCTTGAATTGAATTCTTAAATGTAGGGGTGAAAATTTACACACACGTAGGGGTGTACGATCGATATTTGGAGGAAAGATAGGAATGAAGAATAAGACTTATGTTTTCTGTAATGATGATAAAAATCCCTGATTGGAGACCGCACTTTAAAAGGAAAACTCAGGAGATACCAAGATCTTTCTAAACTGTAAAACGTATAGGATCTGAGGTTAAATAAGTAGGAGGTGTGAAACATAAGGGTTGAATATTTCTATCTTAGGATAGAATTTCTAACTTAGATACTAAACTGTAGGAGTAGAATCGACGTTAACTTATGAAACTAACTTGACTGGATTTTATGGGTGTAATCCGCTGAAAACCCTCAGGAGACAACACTCCTCCTACTAGGGACACCTAGAGATTTAACGGCTTGTTGCACACGCTCAGTGCAATCGCGTTCCCTGCGAAAGTGAGGCTAGAATTTTTTGTATTTCTCGGGACGAGCAATAGATAAGTTTGGGGGTATTTGTTCATCACAGAAAACTGCATTTTAATACCGCTCATTCGTTATCTATTTTGTTATATATCGGTACTTTTAACCAGTGTCTGCTCAGTAATTACAGTTTACATGTATTCATGATATAACACTGAAAACAAACTCAAAATCACGGATATAGCGTTTGGGAGCCGACACTGCAAACAGAACAGAAAACTGACCGATATCCAAAGAGTTCTTTTGGAAAATAAAAGTGTGCACATAATTTTTGGTCCAACATATACGTGTGTGACACTTGCTCTTTGGCACTAGACCATGATGGGGTTGCCATAAATCAAGGCACAAGTGGGCATGCGTGTGATGTGCATTAAATGAGCATTGAATGCTAAAAGTTTTGATATGATGCATTGCTTCAAGTTCCCTCCCAATCTCTGCATGCAAACTAGGTTAATTTAGACAAAACTAGCAGCATCGGAGTGATATTGGGATACACACAAGACCATTACATGAATACGAGCTCAGGAGCTCGGATTCCAACCGGCCACATATCCTATATGGCCAAGCAGGCTGGCCCCCTTACCCAATTGGCCCCATCTTTTCACAGAGCTTCCCTTGCTGCCATGTTACCTCATTATTATTGTTTGTTTAATCATTTTTAGTGCTTATATAAAGCATACCAGTGAAGCAAGGGGAGCTCTCTCTCATTCTCACATACTTCTATAGTTTTTTTAGTTTCTTTGTTTTTTGGTTTAGCTTGAGGGTGAGTGGGGTTTTCTCTTCTTCTTCCCTCTTGAAGCTTTCTTTGGAGAGTTTTATTAAGGAGGTTGAACATGTAACCAAATCTTGTATCTCTTTTCTCAAGTATTAATAATATTATTGTTGCTTTTTCTTACTTGCTTTGTTTTTCTTTTATTCATGATGCTTAACTAATTCTATTTGGTTGTGGTTATGGTGAGAAGTAAGATGAAAGGCTTGTGCCTTCTCCACCTCTTGCTTGTGTTTAATATGCTTAAATTTATGATTCTAACTTAAATATTGCTAATGTTAGATGTGATATGGTATTTTGACACATGGTTACTTGTAACCTCCTCATATACCATATTCACCCCCTTTCCCATTTCAATGTTTACGTTAAAATCAATTTAGTGTTAAGAGTGCTAGGTTTGGATATCGTATTTTGTTATCAAGTACTTGACAACCTCTTGGTTTCATATACGATATACCATCACAAACACCTAGCAAACTCAACACTAAAATCAATTGCTCTCACTCACTAATTGTGTTTCTGTTGTTGTGGTATGCTTGCTAACTCTAGTGTTTAGTGTTGATACCCCAAGCTCGGACATACAAACGGTAAGTGATCAAAACAGACTCGTTTCGTGCTTTACGGAGAATATTGAAATTTTACGACTTGTGCCTCGCAACCGCTTCGACAAGTCATGCTTCATGCCGGGATCAATGTGAGAACGAATAACTCATGAACAAGAGAACGCCGAGGGAATCGTCGCGATTCAATCTTCCGAGCCAAAGCCGCAACCATTCTTTCTTAACTTGTTTTCCTTCTTTCTTTGTTTTCCATATTTTCGTATTCTTTATAATTTTTTGTGACAGCCAACCCAATTCGTTAATTTGTTGAACCTTTAAAGACAATACCCAATACACAACTCCCTGCGGATCGACCCGTGCTTGCCGGCTTGCTACAACGCGCCGTGCACTTGCGGTTTATAAATAGCAAAACGAGAGCGATCTTGCGTGCGCATTCCGTTTCCTTCATTTTCATATCCATTTCAGTAACATACGCGTTTGCGCGCGTGGGTGAATTCCCAACAAGCATTTGCCCCTAAATTCAAGCTAGACGTCTCCGACGTCTCAGTCCAGTGTTCGCCTGTAAACAGATTCTGGAACGTTCGGTGGGACCATTTTCTCTTTTCCCTCCACACTTCATGTGTCGTATTTTGTGAAACAATCACGGTATATTATGTTTATGCTTTCCTTTTGGTTTCGGGGTACTAAAGCTAGTTCTCCTCCCTATGCAGATCAATGGCTTCATTCAGCAAGAAAAAATGTAACGCTGGCTCCAATGCCACTCCGGTCGGAATAACTTGGTCAGGGCAAGCCATAGCCTCGGTGCTTTGCATCCCTAAGGCTCAAGTGACCCAGCAATTGGGTGGGCTTTTATTTGGAACAATGTTTCTGCCTCCTTCCCTCGACATTCCAGTGACAAAGGAGGCTACTCAAAAGAAGTCGGTCATTGATCGACTAGATACTACTTCAGGTGCTACTGATAATCTTGAAGGCTCTGTCTTCAAGAGACTAGGAACAAGCTTCATAGGCTCCCCTGGAAAGCCTATAATTCCGAAGAAAGCTGTCTTCAAATGATTGTCCTTTAATGCGTGAACTGCTCCTGAGGCACCGAAGAGTGCTTCACCTCCAAGTCAATCCATATTCAATAGGCTGGCATCCCATGCTCATACTCTGGTCCAGCCAAAAACATCAGTTTTTCTGCGACTGGTTCATGCTCCAGTCTCGAAGCTATGTAGGGGGCATGATGTCCCAGCTTCAAAAGAACACAAGGGGTAGGATATTCCGGCCCATAAGCAATGTAAGGGAAAAATACCGGAGGCTCCTATATCTATAAATGCTCGATGTCGATATTGGCACCGAGTATGACAAGCTGGGGGAGGTTCGTCATCTCGGCTAACCCCGCCAACTCCAATGGTGCAAGCTGCTGTTCTAACTGGGAACAACTTTGAGGTGCTGAACATGGTGAGGCGCAACTCTCCAACACTTGTATTAAAGAAAGCTCCACTCCCCGCCGAGAGGAATGATGAGCCAAAATTGGTTCGATCGGCGAAAAGACTTTCCTCGGCCATTCATAAAGTCTGAAAGGAAGTGCAGGGGTCAGTGATCAATAAAAATTACTCTCCCCAACCTAAGAAGCTGATGAGTCATGATAAAAGCTCTTCCTGTCAACTAAAGGAGACTCCTGCTATGATAGCTCCGAAACCGGCTCACACAAAAAAGAAAGGTCATAGAAGATGCAAAGGTTCGAGGCATACTCCAAGGGCCCACACTCCAAATGCACCAAGATAGAAGGATTGGTAGTTCACACAGTATATATGGTGAACTCCAAGGACGAAAGTAAAACTTCCATCTCCCACAGACCAATCTCACAGTCTGTAACAAAAGATCCCCAGAAGCTGCAGGAGTTGATAGCTCAGGCAGCTAAATAACGAGCCCTTCCCCAGGCGTTAGTTTGGACGGCTCTTCCGAGGAAAGAGCGAAGTAGGAGTCTGATATGGATTACCTGAAGCGCATGCTGCAAAAGGACGAAAACGCTGCAGAAATAGAGGTCGTATGGACAAGATGGCCCATTTGTTCTAAAGTATGCTCGAGATGATAGCTCACCCCGAACCACCAGCAGATGAACCGCCGGTGGTCGTCGTCGAAGATAAAAGAGATACCTCCAATCCCCTCCAAGCCTCATCAGTGGCGAGGGAGAAAGTCATCTCCAAGTCACATCTGGACGAATACATCGCCCAGCAGTTCAAGGCTCACATAGCCAGTGAAGTTGCCGGCAAGTTGACAAAGACTGTCCGACCTTACCCGGTATGTTCGATCAAATTCAGTACCCCCCAGGATACATAATTCCGACATTCCCCATATAAAGGAACCGGAAATCTGAAGTAGCATATCACCCAGTTTAGGTCCAAATGCGGTAATACTGAGAGTAACGATATATTGCTCCTGCGAAAATTCATCAGCAGTCTAGAAGACATAACATTCGAATGGTACTCGGAGATTCCTAATGACTCGATCAAAACCTTTGATGAGATGAAACTCCACTTCTGCCAGAGATTCTCTAGTGCGAGCGAACGCACTACCGTATCTTCCTTGGTCAACGAGAGGCCTAGATCAAATGAGACATAGGTCCAATACACAATAAGATAGAGAAACCATTGGTCAAAATGCGAACAAAGGATCGCTGAAGCTCCGGCCATAAGTATGTTCATGAGCACTCTTGAAAAGAAGGCGCAAGTGTTCCCATATCTGGCCCTTCTCAGCCCGACGACTTTCCAAGGGTTTATTGATAAGTTGGCACAGTTGAATGCGATGAACCAAGGTCCTCCCTCTTCCAATGGAGATTCGCGAAACTTCAAGGGCAAGAATAAGGCAGCGTTTGTCGCTAACATGCAACAACGACCGAACGTTCTTAAAGAGCCTGGTCATCAAAATGACAACCGCATGAGACCCACTCTTGAAGAATGAATAGGACGGGAATACTCCTTCCCTCGTGATAAAATGAGGAAATTATTTGACTTCACAATGAAAAGTGGCTTCCTAACTTCGCCCGAGTCACGGCGACAGGCCCAACCCCATGACGTCAACAACCCGACCTATTGCCCATATCATCGAGTGGTAAGTAATCCAATTGAAGATTATTACATCTTCAAGAACTGGGTCGATGACCAGTATAAACAGATCAAGTTCATGTTCTTTGATAAATGGAAGGTGAACCCTCCTTAGAAACATATCTCTAAAGGGACTAATACGCAGGGGGCATCCTGCTTGCTCGTTGAAGAAACCCCATGGAATGTAATGTTGTCTCCAAAAACAAAAGGAATGCTAAAGGATCTCCAAGCATGCCTTGCGATCAGGTGGAAAAGCCCACTTGAACTGGAGATCATACCAGGGATGTTGAAGCTACGTCCCATTCCGACGGCAATCGATAAATGGAAAAGCCTCAAAGTCAAGAAGTCTTCCAAAAGGAAAAATAAGAAGAAAGCAAAGAAGCTTGTACAGCCAGCCGAGAATGTCGACAGCCGTATGGTCATCCAAAAATACATTGACACGCTAGAAGAATATAATCAGAAAGTGTGTTCGCTTGTTATTTTTGAGGAGTTTATCAAACACATCCTCGAAAATAACAGAGAGGATGAGAACGATGACTCCGAGGGAGAAGCAGAAGACCGTGTGGAAAGCCGCCGCATGGTCTCTCACTCCTCCATCTGTGATGATGAGGCTCCATCCGCTTCCGAAAGCAATTCAGATGAGCAGGGGGTATAATCGATGCCTGAAACTCTGAGTTCGCCATGACATGACCCAGTTTAGAAGCTCCTGAGGGAAGCTGTTCAAAGAAGTCGGGAAAATCAAAGGCGTGAGTTGGTTATCTACGAAAAGGCCAGACAGCAACGTCTGAAAAAGGAAGCCGTGGAAGAGGCACGTTATGTAGCTCCCCAACCAAAGCGCAATATGCAACTGAAGCAGAAGATACTGCTGAAGAAAGGCAAGGCCGAGAAATATTTCGCCAAGGCCTTATCCAAAGGGATGAAGCCGCTGCCTTTAAAGACGTATTCTTCAGGGGTAGTGGACATCGAAGGTGGAGAAAAGTATCTAAAATATTGTCTCTGCCACCGAAGGGTCTGCCATCCCATAGACAAATGTAAGACATTCGGGAAATGGCGGAGAAAGTACGTTCTCTATAACAGGCATCTTAAAAGAAAGAAACAGATGGTCAAGACTCACCCGCTCCAACATGATTGTCCTAAGGAGAACGACCAAGCAAGGACGATCACCGAAAGCTACTATATGATCAAGGCTCAGATTTCGGAAGGAGAAAGTTCTGTAGTACCGACATTCGGAAGTGATTCAGAAGATGAACCTCTTATTAATCTCCCAATATGAGTTTCTTATCAGGAGACGAAGAGAAGGAAGAGGACCGCGGCAACATCCGTCTGCGGAATCGCACTCTCACTAAGAAAAACCTTAGGCTTACAAATAATGCTTCCAAGAATCAAGATAAGGGTAAAGGGAAAATGCCCGAAGAGATCGCTCTTGATGAAGAGGTGGCCAAAGAGCCCGCTGCCAAGGATCTCCCTAAGAAAAATAAGGTGGACTATAATGTGTTAGCCCACCTAAAGAAATTACCTTCGCACTTGAGCATATACAATGATATGTTCTTATCTAAGGAACTGCAGGAGTTTTTAATTAAAAACCTTGAAGAACCGGACCTCTTCCAAGCACACTTTGCAGAGGAAGCGATGAAAGGTAAAATAGCGGAGGAATACACGGCCGACATCTCCTTTAGAGAAGAAGATCTTCTCTTGGGAACGTTTGAGCACAATCGACCGCTCTGCATCGGGTACTGTAATGAACAGAGGATAAATAAAATCCTTGTCGACAATGGGTCTTCGGTCAAACTTTTGAACGTTAAGGTGCTCAAGCAGCTATCCATGGATGTGCGAAACCTCGGCCGAAAGAAAATTACTATCTTTGGATTCGACTCCCAGTCTTCAAGGACGCCGGGGTTTATAGTTGTAACGCCCCACGTCCCAGTACAGACGGTATTGTCCGCTCTGGTCGAAACCGCATGGTTTTATCCTTTGGAGCGAACCAGACCCGACAAGGGGCCACTTCCCAGGAGGACACCTATTCCAGAACTTCCCTGGCTCGAGCACATTTAACTATGGAGTTCTCAAGCTCCTGTAGTTTCGGTTCACTTAAAAGGCGCCTCTGTAATTGAGGGTGGTATCATTACATTTATAATGCAGTTCGGTCCTCTTTCGGAATGTGTTCCGAAGATTCCCAATTGTTTTACAGTGGGTCCCACAGACTCAAGAGGTGTCCCCCACGGATTCAAGAGGTGGCCCCCGCCCCCTCGGTATGACAATTGGCATGGCACTTTGTTCCGTGAGAAAGAACCGGGTCCCGACATTCTCCCCACCTTTGAACAATGGTTCGTTCTCGAACCACAGATCTACTACTGAGGGACATACATGGGACACCATAAATGTAACACCCCACGCCCCAGAGGTGGCTCCCGCCCCCTTGGCATGACAATTGGCGTGACACTTTATTCTGTGTGGCACTTTGTTCTATGAGCAAGAACCGGGTCCCAACATTTTTCCCACCTTTGAACAATGGTTCGTTGTCGAACCACAGACTTACTGCTGAGGGAACTGCATAGGCTGCCATAAATGTAACGCTCCATGCCCCAGTATAGACGGTATTGTCCGTTCTGGCCGAAATCACACGGTTTTGTTCTTTGGCGCGAACCGAACCCGACCATGGGCCACTTCCCAGGAGGTCACCCATCCCAGAACTTCCCTGGCTCAAGCACGCTTAACCATGGAGTTCTCAAGCTTCTGTAGTTCCGGTTCACTTAAAATGCACATCTGTAATTTTGGGTGGTATCATTACATTTATAATGCAGTTCGGTCCTCTTTCAGAATGTGTTCCGAAAATTCCCCATTGTTTTACAGTGGGTCCTACGGACTCAAGAGGTGGCCCCCGCCCCCTTGGCATGACATTTTGTTCCATGTGGCACTTTGTTCCGTGAACAAGAACCGGGTTCCGACAGCGTTCACGTGGATATCACATGAGACGCTCATGTGTTTAACATGTGGAACCAATATAGAATTTGATCCTATCTTAAGCGGCACTCACATGCTTTGCATGTGGGTGCCCACGTGTTTAACACGTGCGGGCTTCCTTTTAATTTTTAAGGGATCACCAAGCTCTGGGCCAAAATTTTTGGCGGTAAAAAATGGGATTCAAAAAACCTGTCACGCCTCGCTTCCCAAAAGAGTGGTAACGACACGTGACGAGGCCCGCGATATATTTATTCCGAGAAGGTCATTTCTTGAAATAAATACGCTAAGCGTATATAAGAAACATAAAGTAATAAGAATAAACAAAAGAATGAAATCCAATTTTGATTTATTACATTCAAGATTCATAATTGACAAAATATCTGGATACAAGATACGATAACATGATAAGCCTTAACAAGGAGGCATACATAAATAAGCTGAAAATGAAATGAAAAGCTGAATGGAATTAGACGTCCGGTTGTGATGCGAACTAGTTGTATTTCTCTTCGACCGATTCTATCTCCTTTGTCTCAATGCCACCTGATGAAAATTCCAAGAAAGAAAGAAAAATTGGTGGAATGCCCGTCAGCAAACTAACGCTCGGTAAGTCCCTAAAAGGACGGCATGATGATGTAAATGAAATGCAAGGTGTAATGTGATATATGGTATAGCATGGATATAAATCATGAACATGTAAACAAGTATAGTAGCGTGCATGGTAATGTATATGTCAACTACATCAGCATGGCAAACAACTATAACATGGCTGTGGAGTGTAGGTATAGTGAACATGAAGAGAATGTAAGTATCCTAAAAGGTCTCTAAAAGGGTAAAAGTAACTAACGTGAGTTTAAGGTGTGAGTATCAACCAAATCTCAAGAGTGTTCTCGAACCCAACAGGCTGTAATTCAGGGGTAACGAACTACGGGCCCTCATGATAGTTAATAACGGGACTTTGACCATTATCGAAGTATTCCGAACTCAACAGGCTATAATCCAGAAGTAAGAAAACATGGGCCCTCATGATTGTTAGTCTTCGTGATTGCTTGTATTCATAATTGTTAGAATTTGACTCTTGAGATTTCATTGGATTCACAACTCAAATCATCCCAACACCTCGTGTATATTAGTCTATAGTTAAAATTACAAGTCTTTCCCGAATCCATGAATACATCAAGTTTTCAAGATCAAGTTCATGTCAAGATCAAGTATTCATGTCACGTTTCATGTATTCATGTCAAGTTGTATTCGTGGTTTGGGTCAAGTCAAGTCTAGCATTTAATTGGATTATGTCAAACATATAATATCTAATTATGTCTTCATGTACATATAACAATTTAAAGATCAAGATAAATAAGGTATACATGTTCGAATAGTATGAAATGAGTCAAGAATATTATTCAAGTAACGACCATAAACAATGCTGTTAAGAAGTGTTGTGTACGACTAATTAATCAAGTCAATCAATTTCGGAATATAAAAATAAATATAGATCTAAGTGTTGTGCACGCGTGAGTTCTAGTCATGCCTAAATATGACTACCAGTTTGCGAGATATACCCGTTTTCGTTTTATCACGCAGAACAGATCAGAATCTTTCCAGCACCGTCGCATATTTTTAAAACACGGTTTGAGTTAATTTTCATCAGATTTTTGACTACGATGATTATTAGAAAATTGAAGGTCTTTTGATGTAATTATCCAAAACACTAAGATTTGCATGATTTGGATTTCTGAAGCTCTAGCTATAATCATTTTAATATCAGCGTTTAAAATAGAAATTCAGATTTCTGGACAACAACTATATGTTATATTGGAAAGCCTATATCGGTTTGTTTCATGCATTTATAAATAATCTAATATACATATAATTATAGATCTATCAATTTTTCATATACACATCTAAATTTTGTCACGAACGGATATCGCAAGTTCGAGTTATGTCCTATTTAAAAACAGTGTGCGAATTAGGACAGATTCTGTCCAGATTCGTCGCTTAATATTGTAACACGGTTTTCTATATTTTAAATCGGTTTTTAGTAAAACCTTAAAACTAAGAAAATCTAGATCTTTAGATGTAGATTTCCAAAACACCTCAGTTTGCTCAATTTGGGTATCGGTATACCAAGTTATGTGTCTTAGAAATTGACCGATAACTGCAGTTTTCTGTTTTACGAACAGTGAATAAAAATGATGTAATTCCTAAACTGTTAAGCGATTCAATCTAAAATTTTTACAGCGTGTACCAAAAAATATATTCTATCATATATAAATTTCTTGAAATTTTCATAAGTAAAAATTAATTCCTAAAAAATTATTTTAAAAGTAAAGGTATTGATATATATACTAAAATCGGCAAAAATATTAACTAGTATTTTTATGCAAGCTTCTCTTTTTATTTTAATAAGCAAACCGATTCTATGAGATATCATAGATAGATTATGGCATGAATTTTATGTTCTCACAAATCATAACAAACATTCATAGTCATGAACAAAAAATTAAAAACATTTTAATTTGAACAAGAGGCGATGATGTATTATTAAACCATATAGAACCATATATATCCAGACTTATATATATGTATATGTTTATATTTATCTTCTCTTATGGATTACGATATGAAAAGAATAGCGGGTTCACGAGGTATGACAAGAGGAGAATAAAGAGATGGAGGGAGGGAGTGAGAAGGGAATTACGGGTCTTGCTATATGTATAACAACCGTATTGCCGATTGGTGAAGAAAGCCTAGACTTGATCGAGACTTCAAAAGCTTAAGGAAATTGATACTTCTCCAAATCTCCAAAAGAAAAAAAATTAGAATTGATGAAGAGAGAATGACTAAGGTAGGATGAAGAAGAGAGTGTTATTTGTATTACAAAAGATATTAAAATAGGTTTAATAGTGATAAAAACTCTTCATAATAATTTTAATTTATTATGAATTCATTTTGGGAGTAAAAAATAAATTGAAAGGGTGCCCATTCATTTGGAAGTTAAAGAAAATGAAAGGTCTCATTTGTAGGTTTTGAGAGAGTTTAAAAAAATAGATAAAAGCAAGAATGAGGATTTGAACATGTGACCTATAAAATAAAAATGCAAGCAATTAACCAATGAGCTACAAGGTTGTTCATGCACATATTTAATTAAAATTATATATATGCTGTTGCTTGAAAAAAGTGCGCTTTTGGGCTCATAGTTTTATAAAAAAAATGAAAATGAGATTGGATTTGGGTTATGGGCCGTGTCAGGTCTTGCGTTTAATTTGAAATAGCTTAAGATTTAGTTTAAAGAAATGGATTTGAGAAAAATAGATGAAATAATAAAATAATATATTTAATAGAAAAAAAAATATACGGAAAAATACTAAGAGCCATTTCCTACCCTCCTTAAAATAATTTTGTCCTCGAAATTACTCAAGAAGAATGTTGCAACAGAGTAAGAAAACAAGATTAGGATGATGTCAGCGCATTTCGTCGTTGCGCTCCATCAGTCGGTACTCTAAGTAATTCGGTATAAGACAACCAGAAAGACAAGGAAATGCTGTCAGGATAATTCAAGAGTAGTTTACAAGAGACCCACAAGCAAGTACTTGAATAAAAGAAAAGTAATTAGGGATTGAATTCAAGAATGGTACAATGATAAAGATGAAAAATCGAATTTAAAAATCAGGGAAGGATATAAGTTAACAAAGAAAATAGGATTCGATAATCAAGAATAAGGATACGCAGTAGAACATAGCTAAATCAAGAGAAAAGAGAATCAAATGCAGAACTCTAAGCCACTCAAGTAGAGTACCGAATTGTAACTATGCTGCAGTTCATAGTTATAATCATATAACTCCATTTAAGTCACTCAAATTCTACTATTAGATTCACTGGAAGAAAACAATAAGGAATTAAGAAGGTTAATAAAATAAGATAAACCAGAGATGGATGGTTCACAGTTTCGTTTCCTTTACATCGAGACACGATTATCGGAAAAAACAAGAAAAGTATTCAAAGGGATGAAATCATGGTGCAGTCGTTACAGTCTACCCTCCTTAAAAGAATTTTGTCTCCAAAATTCCTATAAAAAGTACGTCGCAACAAGGTACTGGAAAGCTAAGGATGATGTCGTTTTCGAGCTCCGTCGATCGATAGTCTAACCAATTGGGCTGTAACGACTCTGAATTTACTGTAGATAATTTTTCAGTTTAATATACAGAAAGGAGTTTACAAGTATGAGTACAAGGTATAAGTATATTTTAATTAAGAACAGCAAGAAACAATTTGTAGCTCGCTGGTAAAGCCTTGCACTGCTGTGACGTAGCTCCTGTGTTCGAATCCCTTCATACACATTATTTTTTTTCAGATTTTCTTTTTAAAAACTTTTTAGAAGCCCAAAAGTTTACACGTGCAATACACATAAAAACGAAAAGACAGAGAAATCAAACATGTGCAAAAAAGAATTAACACCGCGAGGAACACGTGGCAAGAATCTGACGGCCCAACCCCCAAGAACGACCGGCGGATATTCATTATCGGCCAGCGGGGACGGTCCAACCGTGGCTAAAGCGCCCCGGGCTTTGCACAGTCGACTTTCCCCCTACCCCTAACTCCCCTTCACTGTTTGATTGCCCTGCAATCAAACATAGACCCTTCAATTCCCCATTTATCATCATTTTAATTCCAAAACCCTAATTCTACACTATAAATACTATACCATGTCCTAGCCTTTCATCATTCTGAAATCCCTAGCCAAAACTCTCAAAATTTTCCAAGTACAAGTGGAGTAAAAGAGGAGTTAGCAAGAGATCGACTTCCGGCGATGATCGAAGCAAATTCCGGCGACTCCGCGACACCACGATGACAACCTTCTCTTCCTACACCTTTCTTTAAGCCTCCTAAATCGTAAGTCCCTCCCTATCCCTCTTTTTCTTCCTTGAAAATCTCATTTTAAAACATATGTCGGTAAATGGAGTTAATACCGACATCTTCTTCCAAACCCTAAAAATTCCACTTTTTCTTAAACATTGCTCATCCATATTCTTACACCATGCTTTTAATCATAAAACCAATACTTAGAACCAACTTTTAATCAAAAACATCATGCAAAATAACTTTAACTTAACTTTTACATTAAAATACCATGAACTTTGTATATATTATCTTTTAATATTTTGCTTAAACATATCGTTAGGAAAATTCACGAGGTAACAACCTACCTCTCACGTACACGCTTGGCTTCCATAGTACGAAACTCTTTGAACGTATTTTTATTACGAATACAATATTACAAGAAAATACTATGTACTATAAAAACGGTTTTCTTTTGAATTGTATTTTAAATTCCTTTGCAAATATACCTCTACAACTCTCTTTAGAGGACCCGCTATTAGATGGTGCGGATTATCGTACATCCTTGAGATAGTAGAGCGAGATGCAGATCTCCTCACGGAGCATTCGGTCTCGAAAGGTTTTTAATACGGTTTTAAGAAAAACGCAATTTTTTACTTAAATAAAAATTTAATTTTTAATAATTATATAAATATTAAAAAATCCATATATTTTAAAAATATAATAAAATCCATATATTTTTTTAAATAAAAGGATTACAAGTTTTACCAAAATACCATCAAGATACCAACAAAAGACAAATTTACATTAAAATACCATGAACTTTCCAAGCTAAGCTATTATCACTAAAATATCTAAAATCCTTAAAATTCATATTCATGGAAATCCTAAATAATATAAATAACTTCTCGAGGTTATTTTGAACTATATTAAAAATATTTTTCATAAACCCCCTTGAGTTATATAAAACAATATCTAAGTATTTTAGTAAATATAGGTTTAAGCGGGATCAATTCTCTTGAGCCCCAGGGAGCCGGAGAAAGTGAGTGTTTGCCTATTTAAGGTAGAAAACCTAATGGAGTTATCAATGGTAATTGTCTTGGAAAAAAACACAAATCCTGCCGTCCATATGCAGTAGTTACCAATGACTCCCGAACCTAATTCAGATTCTAAATCAGTTACAAGTGTCTGACTTAAGTCCGAGTCTAAATCTAAACCTGTATCCAAACTCAAATCAGAGTCCAATTCAAACATGAATTCAAACTCTAACATGTATACTTGAACATGACCTAAATATCAAACTTGAATACATGACTTGACTTGACCGAACCATAGCTATAAGTTGACATGTTTACAAGATTAAGTTATGAACCCGACTACTTGAACAATTTGTATCCATGGTTTCGGCAAGACTTCTAAATATAATCAATAAAATATATTACGCGGGGATAACGGGGTAGATTGGTACGGAATGTATAGCGTGGCACGGGATGGTCACTAAAAGACACCTACATGAACTCTTGTGCCGTTGTCCCGTGGGTTTTGACGGGGCCTTGTACTACATGTTACTATAGTCCACAGGGTAGGATGGACTCCTCTCGTATACACAAATACCTTCTGTACCAAGCTACAATCAACTACGTTAGAATAATAAGCATATATATATACAACTTACCAGTTCTATTTCTCATCACTTGTTATATTCTATTCTTTCTTTTGGGATTTACCGAGTACTAGTTTGCTGACGACATTCCTGTCTATTTCTTTCTTTGGAATGTTCGTCAGGAGGACTGGACTCTCAGGAGATCGAGCCGAGCCAGGAGGACTTGGACCAGTTCACTGCCCAGTCGGACTTCTAGCTCACTTTGTACTTATTTCAGTTTGTATGCCAATGATTAGGCATTGCTTTATATCTTTGTATCTTTCTTATTCAAAGTAGTTGTATTGTAAATATGAATGTTAATAAAAGTTGTTGCTTATTTTATATCTCTTATCATTTCTTGTGCATTATATATATTGCTTATTTACGCTTAACGTATTTATTTTTTAGTAAATACGTTGCGGGCTTGCCGCGTCTCCGCTTCCGTACACTGGGAAGCAGGGCGTGACATGAGCTAATAGGCCCATGAGATACAAATAGAAAGGGTGAATAAGTGTTAAGAATTCAAAAGTCAAGAGATGGACTTCAAGGAAGCCGAAGGTAGAGTTCAAGATGGATTCAAGGAATATGGTAGGATTAAAAAGAAAAAGTCGAATGTAATAATTGGATTTCATAATTCTTGTATTATATTGCTTACGATGTTCATGCAGAATGGACATGCATGTCCCACCAACAAAAACCTGTCACGTCCCGCTTCCCAAAAGAGTGGTAACAGCACGTGACGAGGCCCGCGACATATTTATTCCGAGAAGGTCATTTCTCGAAATAAATACGCTAAGCGTATATAAGAAACATAAAGTAACAAGAATAAACAAAAAAATGAAATCCAAATTTGATTTATTACATTCAAGATTCACAATTGACAAAATATCTGGATATAAGATACGATAACATGATAAGCCTTAACAAGGAGGCATACATAAATAAGCTGAAATGAAATGAAAAGCTAAATGAAACTAGACTTTGGGTTGTGATGCGAACTAGTTGTACTCCTTTCGACTGCTTTTATCTCCTCTATCTCAATACCACCTGATGAACATTCTAAGAAAGAAAGATGGGTGGAATGCCCGTCAGCGAACTAACGCTCAGTAAGTCCCCAAAAGGACGGCGTGATATATATAAATGAAATGCAAGGTGTAATGTGATATATGGTATAGCATGGATATAAATCATGAACATGTAAATAAGAATAGTAGAGTGCATGGTAATGTGTATGTCAACTATATTAGCATGGCAAACAAGTATAACATGGCCGTGGAGTGTAGATATAATGAACATGAAGAGAATGTAAGTGTCCTAAAAGATCTCTAAAATAGTAAAAGTAACTAACGTGAGTTTAAAGTGTGAGTATCAACCAAATCTCAAGAGTGTTCTTAAACCCAACAGGCTGTAATCCAGGGGTCACGAACCACTGGCCGTCATGATAGTTAGTAAAGCGACTTCGACCATTATCGAAATATTCCAAACTCAACAGGCTATAATCCAGGAGTAAGGAAATAAGGGCTCTCATGATTGTTAGTATTCGTGATTGCTTGTATTCATGATTGTTAGCATGGGACTCTTAAGATTTCATTGGACTCACAACTCAAACCACCCCAACACCCCGTGTATATTAGTCTATAGTTAAAATTACAAGTCTTGCCCGAATTCATGAATACATCAAGTTTTCAAGATTGAGTTCATGTCAAGATCAAGTATTCAGCCACGTTTCATGTATTCATGTCAAGTTGGATTCGTGGTTCGGGTCAAGTCAAGTCTAGCATTTAATTGGATTATGTCAAACATATAATATCTAATTATGTCTTCATGTACATAAAACAATTTAAAGATTAAGATAAATAAGGTATACATGTTCGAATAGTATGAAATGAGTCAAGTATATTATTCAAGTAACGACCATAAACAATGCTGTTAGGAAGTGTTGTGTACGACTAATCAATCAAGTCAATCAATTTCGGAATATAAACAGAAATATAGATCTAAGTGTTGTGCACGTGTGAGTTCCAGTTGCGCCTAAATAAGACTACCGGTTTGCGAGATATACCCATTTTCATTTTGTCACGCAGAACAAATCAGAATCTTTCCAGCACCGTCGCATATTTTTAAAACACAGTTTGAGTTAATTTTCATCAGATTTCTGTTAGTTGTATGTATGCCCTAGAGGCCAGTATTGTACAGATAATGTATATTATATTGGATGCTTGGACATATATGGAAATGACTTTCTTGCTTGATATGATAGTATGCTATCTGGTTACTCTTTATCTTAACATGTATACTAGTCTCTTTATACTGTCTTATAGTTACATGTTCGTAAAGCCCTTAGGATGTGTACTTGACTACCTAGACTATGATGAGGATCATACTAGTGGGGACATGGTAGTCCATAAGTACATCCTTCAAGGTCCCTAGTCGTGGGTGTATCGAGATGGGGCATCGATATACCAGTGTAGACTAGCGTATACGCTTCTCGACCCATGAGATGGGCGATGGATGATCCTATATCCATTGGTGTTTGACATCAGAGATGGTATACGGGTGCTCAGTGGAGACTGGGTACACTGGATGGACTCGCCGAGAACTCCCAGATGGTATTATACCTCACGTCAGATGGCAGTTCTCAGGTGACACTTGTGCAGGTTAGTCTGTAGACCCGAGATCGTCATAGAGTCTTGTGTGATTCCCACTGTGCTTTGATTTCCACCTTACCACGTCCATGAGGGCGTGCAAAACGGTGGTTTTTGGGTACAGTCCCGAGTCACATGGAGGCAATGAGCGATAGGAGGGGTTTCGTCTCTCCCGGTATTGGGGGTTGATGTTGCGCTGTGCTCGATTGGCCGTAACAGGGAAGTCCCTGGCCAGGGCTGATTCAGAGATTTGCTGGTAAGTGTTACCAGTAGTTTCTCGACCCGTTATGAGCCTCACATCGGCACGACTTATCAGTTATTGGGGTCTGACGTTTACCACCCCTAGACTTGATATGCGACATATCAGACGAGGAGACCGGACTGTACGGGAAGTGTTGCCGATTAGCTCGACGGGAGTTGTAGCAGGTTCGCTTGTTTTCTTCTGATCGCTCAATACCCGGGTGGCCGTTACGTTTAGCTTACCGCTTGCGGCTTGAGGGTGCTTGATATGATCATCACCCACTGCCGGCGTATTGACGAGTCTTAGAGTCCCACAAAGGAGTTACCTAGTTCAGGCGAAACGTTGTGGTGCGCGTATGCGATATGCGCATGGACCCGATTAAAATGCGCGTATAGGATACCGTATATTGATCGGGCGGCTTGCTTTTGGTGGGGTCATATGTGATATGGCCGGATTGATAAATCAAGTGTTGATTTATCATTTAACCATTAGTTTTCTCACTTAAAACCTTTTCTTGTATATGATGGATGTATGCATGCATGTATGTTTTTCTTTCTTTCTAGTTTCATGCACATATGGATGTGCATACATACATACATACATCATCTATCATGGTTGATTACACATTGAAAATGATGGCAATATAAGACTCACACCATGGATAAATATATGGATTATTATTTGATTTTGTGTTTAAAACAAAATGGAAAAGGAAAGGATAATTCTTGACTAGTTTCTACATCCTTCTTTAACCTAACCATCCTCACCTACCCTAAACCATGGATTAAACTTTCCTTCTATGTTTTAAACTCTAATTAAATAATAACTCAAACATTTAACTATGGTTTGAGATGAGAAGGAATAAATATATATACATATATTTTCTTTTTCCTTGAGATCAATGATTCTTTTCACTCTTGAAAAAGAATAGCCATCATCTTCTACTTCCCCTCTCATTTTGCTTTCTAGATTTTTGTAGTGAGCAATATACTCATCAAGAAAGGATTTTGAAGTGAGAAAGAGAACCACAACACCATTCCACACAAGTGTAGCCCGCTTGTTTGGAGTGTTACCTTCATTTCATTCTCTTGATCGGGTGAAGTTGCAAGCTTGGACAAAGCGGACTCTGGGTGGATCATCGGTGACCTAGAGGAGTTCAAGCGGAGCTTTTCCAAACCCCAAGTAGCCGAGGAGTCTAGCGTAGGGAGGTACAAAGGTTGTACTCTCAAAACCCTAGCTTTTCTAGCTTATGTTGATGTGCAAAAAAATTTGAAACCCTAATTTTCTAGGAACGATTCAATGATCGTTAACTTAACATCCTAAAAATTCCATCTTTGGTACATGTGATGCTTCCAATCCCTTCATGAGGTGCTAGGCTATCCCAACAACTTCCGATTACGATGATTATTAGAAAATTTAAGGTCTTTTGATGTACTTATCCAAAATAATAAGATTCACATGATTTGGATTTCTGAAGCTCTAGCTATGATCATTTTAATATCAGCGTTTAAAACAGAAATTCAGATTTCTAGACAACAACTATATGTTATATTGAAAATCCTATATCGGGTTGTTTCATGCATTTATAAATAATCTAATATACATAGAATTATAGATCTATCAATTTTGCATATACACATCTAAATTTTGTCACGAACGGATATCGCGAGTTCGAGTTATGTCCTATTTAAAAACAGTGTGCGAATCAGGACAGATTCTGTCCAGATTTGTCGCTTAATATTGTAACACGGTTTTCTATATTTTACGTCGGTTTTTATTAAAAACTTAAAACAAAAAAAATCTAGATCTTTAGATGTAGATGTCCAAAACACCTGATTTTGCTCAATTTGACCATCGGTATACCAAATTATGTGTCTTAGAAATTGACCGATAACTGCAGTTTTCTGTTTTACAAATAGTGAATAAAAATGATGTAATTCCTAAACCGTTAAGCGATTCGATCTAAAATTTTTACAGAGTGTACAAAAAAATATATTCTATCATTGATAAATTTATTGAAATTTTCAGAAGTAAAAATTAATTTCTAAAAAAATATTTTAAAAGTAAAGGTATTGATATGTATACTAAAATCGGTAAAAATATTAACTAGTATTTTTATGCAAGCTTCTACTTTTCTTTTAATAAGCAAACCGATTTCATGAGACATCGTAGATATATTATGGCATGAAATTTATGTTCTCACAACTTATAATAAATATTCATAGTCATGAACAAAGAATTAAAAACACTTTAATTTGAATATGAGATAATAAGATATTATTAAACCATATAGAACCATATATATCTAGACTTATATATATGTATATGCTTATATTTATCTTCTCTTACGGATTACGATATGAAAAGAATAGCGGGTTCATGAGATATGAGAAGAGGAGAATAAAGAGATGGAGGGAGTGAGTGAGAAGGAATTTACGGGTCTTGCTATACGGTATAACAACCGTATTGCCGATTGGTGAAGAAAGCCTAGACTTGATCGAGACTTCAAAAGCTTAAGGAAATTGATTCTTCTCCAAATCTCCAAAGAAAAAAAATTAGAATTGATGAAGAGAGAATGGCTAAGGTAGGATGAAGAAGAGAGTGTTATTTGAATTAAAAGAGATATTAAAATTGGTTTAATAGTGATTAAAACTCTGCATAATGATTTTAATTTATTATGAATTTATTTTGGGAGTAAAAAAGAAATTGAAAGGGTGCCCATTCATTTGGAAGTTAAAGAAAATGAAAGGTCTCATTTCTATATTATGAGAGAGTTTAAAAAAATAGATAAAAATGGTTGCAAGAATGGTGATTTGAACATGTGACCTATGAAATAACAATGCAAGCAATTAACTAATAAGCTATAAGGTTGTTCATGCCCAAACTTAATTAGAATTAAATATATGTTGTTGCTTGAAAAGAAAGTGGGTTTTTGGGCTCATAGTTTTATAAAAGAAAATGAAAATGAGATTGGATTTGGGTTATGGGCTGGGTCAGGTCTTGCATTTAATTTGAAATAGGTTAAGATTTAGTTTAAAGAAATGGGTTTGGGAAAAATAGATAGAATAATAAAATAATATATTTAATAGAAAACAAAATATACGTAAAAATATTAAGAATAAATAAATACAATATTTTACTAAAGAAAAAAAGTACGAAAGTATAGTAATATTAGGGTCTTTACAAAGACCGTCGTGAATTTCCTGGACTACCTTTTTGGCTTTCTTTGGACCTAGACACCTCAGCCATATATGATCGAAGGACCTTTTGTATAAAGTTCTATCAATTAGGGCGAAAGACAATGCTCTTTTAAAGAGTTGGTGCCTTTGCGATGCATCTTCAGGCATTGTTTAGGATTTGAAGTAGTTTATAAAAACTTGCCTCCAATCTTTATCATCTTCTTCTTAGGTTTGAAGAACCTTCTCTCCAAGTATCTCTCCTTCTCCTTTGGGCGTTTCCACTGGAGGCTCCGAAGGAAATTCGGATGGCGACAGTATCTTGCGGCTTCGGACACTGATCCTTGCGTCGTCAAGATTTTCATCTACCATTTCTTTGGCAAGTTTTGCTAGCGTATCTACTTTATTGTTTTCCACCATCGATACACTTTCTAGTACACAAAAGTGGATCCACGTCAGTAGTTGTTATACCTTTTTGTATACCTTATTATCTCCAGCTTGCATGTTTTGTAGTCTCTGTTAACTTGATTGACGATTGACTGTGAATCTCTGTATATAAGAAGATCTTTGATGCGTATGTCGATCGCGATTTCGAGACCGGCAATGAAAGCTTTATATTCAGCCTCGTTGTTGGTTCTTGGTTCCGTCAATTAGAAGGCACAGCGGAGTATCCCGCCTTGCGGAGTCATGAAGATAAGACCTATCCCGGCTTTGATTATTGGGGTATTCCTCTTCCGGGCCTTCATTTAAGATTCTCCGTCGAAGTATAGTTTCCACCGGTATTTTCCAGTTTCTTTTACTTCTTCACTTGTGCTGAATGCATATACATATGGCAGCTCCCTTTTTATCAAAGAGTCAGCCGTGATCAATTGTTCCGTGAGGAAGTCAGCGATGACCTTTCCTTTTACCGCCTTGAGAGGACGATAAGTAATCGTGAACTCCGTCAACAGAAAGGCCCATTTGGCAAGCCTTCTGGTCAGCATAGCTTTGGACATGAAATACTTGAGGGGTCCACTTTCGATATGAGATGGACTTCATGCACTAAGGCGTAGTGTCTGAGCTTTGTGACGGCAAATATCAACGCCAGGCAATACTTTCAATAGGGGAGTAATTATTTTCTGCTCCTAACAGGACTCAGCTTAGATAGTATAGAGCCATATTCTTACCTTGGTCATTCTTTTGTGCCCAAAGCGCGCCTAAGGAACTATCAAGGGCAGTTGTATAGAGAATGAGGGGCTTTCCCTTAACCGGAGTGGCCAAAACTGGTGGATTCTGCAAATATTGCTTGATCTCCTCTAGCACTTATTGACATTTCTGGTCCCGTATGAATGGGGTTCCTTTCTTCAATAAACGGCTATACGGACCGCACTTTCCAGAGAGGTTGGCGATGAACCGTCAGATATAAAAGAGCTTTTATTAGAGAGATCACAGTTGTTTGAAATTCCTTGGAGGGAGCGTTTCCATAATTGCCCTGATCTTAGAGGGGTCGATTCCGATCTCTCGGTGGTGGATTATAAAACCCAGAAACTTTCCTGAGGAGACTCCAAAGACGCATTTAGCGAATTCATCTTCAGGTTGTATTTTTGGAGGTACTTGAATATTGTGCTTAGATGCTCTAAGTGCTCTTCATACAACATGCTCTTGACTACAAGGTCGTCGATATAGCATTCAACGATGCCATGTATTATGTCGTCGAATATCTTGGTCATTGCTCTTTGATAAGTGGCGCCGGCATTTTTTAGTCCGAAAGACATAACTTTATAACAGTATATGCCTAACGGTGTGCGGAAGGCCATATGCTTCTGATCTTCCGGATCTATCTTTATCTGATTGTATCCTGACGATCCGTCCATGAAAGAGAAGACCTCATAAGTGGAGGTGTTGTCGATCATCAGTTCGATGACTAGTACGGGGAAGTCATCTTTCGGACACGCTTTATTGAGGTCTCGAAAGTCTATTCAGATTCGAACGATCCCATTCTTCATCATCATGGGGATGATGTTGGCAATCCAGTCAGGGTATTGGACCTCCTGGATGAAACCAGAATCTATAAGCTTCTTGACTTCGGTGTTGATACTCATCTCGAATTCGAGCCGCATCCTTCTTGGCGCTTGCTTAACCGGCTTTATTTCCGGCATTATGGCCAATTTGTGAACCGCTACCTCTGGATCGAGACCCGGCATCTTGGAGTAATTCCACGCGAAGTAGTCTTTGTACTCCATAAGTAATTCTTTTAGACCAGCTAATTGTTCATCTGACAGTGGCTCGCTGACGAACGTGGGTCGAGGATCTTCTTCGGTTCCCAAATTTATCTTTTTCAATTCGTTAGTGGTGATATAGATCCTGTCTTCTAGCTCCTTTGGTGCTGGTGGTAGCTCCGAAATTTCTTCTTCCTCATTGGTGAAGTAATCGAGGCACTGCCGTGTATCTTCATCCGCCTTTTCATTAGGGAGTCTTATCATGTGGCAAGTTTGTATTAGGTTCTGTGCCTTGGGTTAGTTACACTCTGATTTGGCGGGGTTCTCTCGCATTAGCTCATCCTTTTGCGGAGGTTCCACTTTTCAGTTGTCGCATAGTTTGAACTTGCCTTACCAGTATTGGTCTTCCGCCCAATTCTTGAAGAAGAAGTAATCTCCGATTGGATGACCAATGACCCGATGGAAGGGACAGTAATCGGGTTGATCCAAAGCATTAGCTTCATGAAACCGCTTGCACTTGGGCAACGTTAATATTTGGTGCTTCATAGCGAGGTTAAATATTTTCCTTACCTTGTCCCAGGGAAAGGAATATCGCCGACCCATCCTCTCTTCAAGAGGTATGGCTGAGCGACCTTGTGGTTTAGATGCGGACGATGCCCTATCCTTAATGCAGCCACTCCGCCTTTCTTTAGTTTTAAAGGAAGGTATATGTAGCTGTTGAGGATGAGGATTATGGCTTGTCTCTCCCATAAATTGCCTGCTTATGTGCAGTCTTCCAGCTATTTCATACAAAGTTATCTGACCCATTTGATAAGCTTTCCTCATCAGCTTCTCAGTCAGGTCCTCTGTTGGCAGAGTCATAATGTTTTGCGGAGCTTCATTATATTGCCTGCTCAGGGGTAATTGCATGACTTTTTCGTATAAGGCCACCAGTGACTCGAGCGGCAGTTCAAATGATCCGGATGTAGCACTTTGCGAGGTTTCTTGACCTTGCTCAGCTGAGTTATTTACCATCCACTCATCTTCACTTTTGTTTAAAACATATCAACTGTGAGATCACTTCTTCTTCGGTCAGACATAGCCCATACCGGTATTATCGAACTTCCCATAGGATGCTGGTTGGCGGGTCCCTGACACTTCCCAGATTTTCTTGAAATACCGGGCCTGACAGGCAATCTGTTCAAACAGTACTTCCTGCTGATGAAAGAGTTCCTTCAAGCTCTTTGTACAGTATCTTGACATGGATATGGGGTGCAACCTATTGAAATTCGGCTCGAGTCCGTGCCAAATCTCTTTCTCCGCCTTGGTGTCTTTTGACTTGTAAAAGAGAATGCCTTTTCTCTTTTATGTCTGGGAGGCAGGTGGAAGGTTACTAACTCTTGCATGCTGTAGGTGGTGAGTGCATCTAGTTCTTTATAATGATGTGACAGAGCCATTGTAATATGCAGGGCTCGATCGGCTTCATCGGGGACCTTCACTTGTAGATGAATAGAGAAAACCGTATCAGCTTCTTCTTCTGAGTCGCTGCCGAAGATCGGAATAGGGGCCAACGAGCTTGGTTTATCGGCTTCCTTCGGAGACTAACCTGTGAGTACTATTTCTTCCTCGGAGTCATTTCTAAAGACATGGATGATCGCCGCTTGTACTAGTTTTTCCTTAGGTTTGTTGCACTTCTCTATGTCTTCATAGCCCAACAAGAAATACTTCACATCTTTATATTTCTGTACCTCATTTACCGAGAATGGGTTGAGCTCCCTTGTGATGGTGTATTTCTGGCTATCCTTGAAATACTTCATACACTGATATTTTGTAGAAAAGATGGTATCATACTGTTGTAGCCAAGGTCTACCCAGTAAAGCTTTATAGCAGGTTTTGCCTTCAATAACATGAAATTTGACGTTTATGAAGAGTTGTCCAAAACGAAGCATCAACACTATTGCAATGACTCTAAAATCTTTCTGCAGAAAATTTCATTGTTAATGTACAGAAATGAGTTTTACAGTCTGAGTTTGAATTAAAAGTCACTTTTGTGAAATAACAGCATGAAACAACTTGTAGCTCACTGGTAAAACCTTTGCATTGCTGTGACGTAGTCTGTGTGCTCGATTCCCATTAGACACAATTATTTTTTTTTATTTTTCTTTTTAACTTTTTGGAAGCCCAAAAGATTGCACGTGTAATACACGGGGAAATGAAAAGTCAGAAAAATCAAACATGTGGAAAATAGAGTAAACAGAGGGTTGATCAAGTAGCATGAATCTCGAGGCAAATACCTCGAGATCGACCGGCCAAACTTGCATTAAAACCGGTGCCAACGGTTGAGATGTTGCCAATGAAGCTCGTGCTTTGCACATTAGTCTCTTCAGCTATCTCTAACCCCTCTGCGCTGTTTGATTTCCCTGCAATCAAATAGAGACCTTTCATTTCACAATTAAACACTATTTTAATACTTTTAATCCATATTTTTAATTCCCAAGCCCTAATTCTCCACTATAAATACCACTCCACACTTTGGTTCAGCACCATTCTGAAAATTTTAGCCATAACTCTCTAAAAAGTTCCTGGTGCAAGTGAAGTAAAGTGGAGTTAGCAAGCAAGTTGGTTTTCTGGCGAAGATCGAAGCAAATTCCGGAGCTCCCGCGACGCCACGAAACCTTTTTTTGAAGTTTCTAAACCGTAAGTCCCTCCCAAACTCTCTTCTCTTCATTGAATTTCATTTTTAATCAAAATCGGTAGAAGTGGAGTTATTACCGATATCTTCTTTTCTAAAACCTATAACTCTATTTTCTTTTATCATTTAGTCAAACCAATTTTACCATTTCACTTGTAATTTTAATACCAATGTTTAGAATAAATTTTTAACCAAGAATCTCATGTACAACAACCATAATTGAACTTTTACGTTAAAATACCTTGAACTTTGTTATCACATCTTTTCGACAAAATTGCTTAACAATACCTTTAGGAAAACTTCATGGCGTAGCGACCTACCCCACACGATACTTGGTTCCATAGCACGATACCTCTTTTTTATGAATATTTGTTACGAAGAAAACTTTACAATAAAATACCACATACTTTAAAACCGGATTTTTTAAAGCGGTTTTTCATTTCCTTTGGGATTATGCATCTACAACGCTCTTTAGGGAACCCGCTAACGGATGGTGCGAATTATCATACATTCTTGGGCTAGTAGAGCGAGATGCAGATCTTCTCATGGAGCATTCGATCTCGAAAAGATTTAAATACGTTTTTAAAAAAAATACGAATTTTTCTAAATAAACTAAAATTAATTTTTAGAAAAATTATATAAAATTATAAATACATATTTTCAAAATATAATAAACCTATATTTTATAAAAATGAAAGATTAACAAATGATAATAAAATACCATCAAAATACCAAAAGGACAAGTTTTTCAATAAAATACCATGAACTTTCCAAGTTAAGTAATGATTACTAAAATAACACAAAACTTAAAATCCATACTCATGAAAACTCTAAGTAATACTAATCACCCTTGAGATTTTATTTTTAATCTATATTAATATATTTTTTCATAAAACCTCCTCAAGTTATATAAAAACAATATTTTAAGGGCTTTAGTAAATATAGGTTTAAGCGGGATCAATTCTCTTGAGTCTCAGGGAGCTGGAGAAAGTGAGTGCTTGCCTATTTAAGGTAGACAATTTAACGATGTTATCAATGGAAATTATCTTGGAAAAGGACACAAATCCTGCCGTTTATGTGCAGCAGTTGCTGATGACTCCTGAACCTAATTCAAGAGCTAAATCTGTTTCCAAGGGTCTGACTCAGTCTGAGTCCAATTCAAACCTGAATCCAAAATCAAACATGAATACTTGATCATGAACATAAATACTCGAATCCAAACATCAATACCAAACATGTATACTTGACTTGACTTGACCGATTCATGGTTATATCTTGACTTGACTACTTGAATACTTGATTATATTCTGAATATGAATACTTGAACATTTTATATCCATAGTTTTCGACAAGACTTGTAAACAAAATCTATACAATACAATACGCGGGGATAAACGGGTAGATTGGTACGGAATGTATATCGTGGCACGGGAGGTCACTTAAAAGACACTTACATGAATTCACGTGCCGTTGTCTCGTGGGTTATGACGGGGCCTTGTACTATATATTACCATAGTCTACGAGTTAAGATGGACTCCTCTTGTATACATGAATACCTTCTTTATCAAGCTACAAACTACCACGTTTTAATAACTATCATATACCAACAATCAGTCATATACTGTACCCGTTCATTTCACTTTATATATTATCTTCTCTTTCTTCTTTTGGGACTTACCGAGCGTTAGTTCACTGACGACATTCCTTTCTATTTCTTTCTTTAGAATGTTCGTCAGGAGGACTGGACTCTCAGGAGATCGAGCCTATCCTGGAGACCTTGGACCAGCTCACCACTCAGCCTGACTACTAGTTCACCCGCACTTTCATTTTGTATGCCATTATTTAGGCACTGCTTTACTCATTGTATCTTTTATTTTCAAACAGTTTTATGTAAAGATGAATGTAAATAAATTTGTTGTTTATTTTATTACTCTTGTCATTCTTATTCATTTTTATATATTGCTTAATTACCCTTAACGTATTTATTTCTTAGTAAATACGTTGCGGCCTGCTACGTCACCGTTTTCGTCTACTGGGAAGTGGGGCGTGACAGATTTTGTTGGTGGCCCATGCAGGTCAGTTCTGCATAAAATCTTAAGTAATATATCACAAGAATTATAAGAATCAGCAACTATACATTCCTTACATTTCAAATTTCTTGAATCTATCTTAACCATTCCTTTTTCTATCAAGGTCATGAATTCTCCCAATAACACCAGTACCAATGTCAATGGAAACACTCCACCGCCTACTCTACCACCACCACCTACCATTGTAGCTCCTATCAATGACCAAACGGTACTACTTGTGGCTATAAAGAGCCTGTTAGAGGGTCAGCAGCAGCAGACTGCTATCCTCATGCACCGTCCCGAAGCTGAGGCACCCGGAGTCGAGCAGTTTCGGGAACTGTACCCATAACACTTCTCGGGAAAAGAGAGCCCACTGGAGGCTGAAGAATAAGCTCAAGCGATCGAAGATGATCTGGCAGTAGCTCAAGTGTCAGATATTGCATGGGTGAGAGTTGCTAAGCTGCAACTGACAGACAATGCTAGAGTCTGCTGGAAGGCTGAGGAAAGCCGTCTCACCCAACCTATGGAGTGGAAGATGTTTTGCTATCTGTTCGATGCAAAGTACTTCTCTGAGACAGCCCGTTTTGACATAGAGTAGCAGTTCATCCATCTACAACAAAGCTCGATGTGGGTCAAGTCTGTGGATGAATACGACACTGAGTTTACCATGCTTAGCAGGTAAGATATTGTCTCAAATTCAAATTCCTGATCTCACTCAATACATTGCTAACACAAAGTCGTAACAGGTTCATTGCATATTTGATTCCTATTGCTGAGATCCGGGCATGACGATTTCAGGAAGGGTTGGACCCGGAAATCTAAGCTGCACTTGCTACAGGGGATTTCCCAACCCATGAAATTTCTTTGAACGCTGCCCGACGCTATGAGGCAGTTGTGAAGAAGAAGGGAAGACCCCAGACTGCCGGTGTGAAACAACCTGCCACACAGATTACAGGAGGATCCTCTTCTAGGCCGACATTTGCACCTAGGAGACCGGGAGGATCATTTAACCGGTCCAGTCGAGACTTTTGTTTCTACTACAAGAGGACGGGACACCTGGCGAAAGACTACATGCGTGCAAATGGCCTGTGTTTGATTTGTGGTGCATCTACTCACGCAATAGGAGCATGTCCATATTGTATCAACACAGCACCAACACCTAGACCTGCAATCCCAGCCCCGCAGCAGCCAGCTATTCAGGCTCCTGCACCAGCTCCATATGGACCACCTGCACAACTTCAGCGTAAATTCCATTAGGAACAGAGAAACATGCCTCAAGGGCAGAGAAATATGCCCCAAGGACAGAGGAATGTGCCTCCAGTAAGGAGGAATGTACCACGACGTCAAGCTTTCACAAAGACGGTTGAGGAGGCCAAAGCCACTGGCCAAGTCATCACTGGTAATTTCCCTATTCCTTTAAATATTTTCAATCCTTGTATATCTCTATAACATTTAATATATCTAACCTAACCTCACACAACTTAGGTACTATACTAGTAGCCACCTTTCCTGCACTTGCACTTTTCGACACTGAAGCTTCACACTGCTTTATGTCCCAATGATTCGTGAGAAAGCATGCGATTCCCGTGAAGCCACTCATTTCAAACTGGAATGTCAGTTCCGGGAATGGAGTTTTGAAAGCAACTATGGGGTTTGATCAGTGTCTATTTGTAGTTTGCGGATGGGAATTCTACCCAAATTTCAAAGTACTGGACATTTCAATTTCGATATTGTGTTGGGAATAGATTGGATGGGAGTATTCTATGCTACTATTGACTGCCGTCAAAAGAGGGTAGTATTTGATATACCAGATCACCCAGTCTTCTATTTCAAAAGTGGAGATATGAGTTTGGAGCGAGGAAGCTACCGTGCTAAACCGAAGGATGCAGAAGTGTTTTCTTTCCCGTCAGAAGAAGAAAAGTCCGAGGTAGTTCGAGAGTTCGATGATGTGTTCCCTGAAGATATATCAGGTTTTCCTCCTGATCGAGCTCTTGAGTTTGGTATTGATTTACTACCTGGTGTGCAACCTGTAATCAAAGCTCCATACCGGGTAAGTCCAGAAGGGTTGAAGGAGATCCATATTCAGTTTGATGAACTCCTAAAGAAAGGTTGGATTCGTCCCAGTACTTCAAGTTGGGGATCTCCGGTACTACTGGTGAAGAAGAAAGAAGGTTCATACAGGATGTGTATGGATTATTTAGCTCTGAATGAAGTGACGATCAAGAACAAGTATCCACTACCACGCATTGGTGATCTGTTCGATCAGTTAAGTGGGACTTATGTATTTTCGAAGCTAGATCTTTGTTCGGGTTATCATAAGGTGAATGTCAAAGAGTCTAACATTCCGAAGACGGTGTTTAGGGCTTGATATGGTCATTATGAATATCTCGTAATGCCATTTGGAGTGACCAATGCACCTGTCATCTTTATGAACCTGATGAACCAAGTTTTCTGAGAGTACTTAGACAGGTTTGTTATCATCTTCATCGATGACATCCTGGTGTATTCAAAGAATCGAAAAGAACACGCTGAGCACTTACGGATTGTCCTGGGGACATTGCGAGAACATCAGCTCTACGCCAAGTACAGCAAGTGTGAATTTTGGCTAGATCAAGTCAGATTTCTCGGACATATCGTTTCAGGCGAAGGAATCTCAGTAGATCCAACTAAGATTTCAGCTGTCAGTGAGTGGCCGACACCAAAGACGGCGAAATATATACAAAGTTTCTTAGGATTAGTAGGATACTACCGACGATTCATTGAAGGTTTTTCAAAGATTGCAGCACCCCTGACCAAGCTCACACGTAAAGATGAAGCATTCGTATGGTCAGAAGCATGTGAAAAAGCTTTTGTAGAACTCAAGTCAAGATTAACCTCTGCTCTTATTCTTGTAATACCGGATCAATCTAGAGGATTCGTCGTACATTGTGATGCATCCGGTAAAGGATTAGGATGTGTTCTAACCAGCATGGAAAAGTTGTAGCTTTTGCATCAAGACAACTGAAGGTTCATGAGCGTAACTATCCAGCACATGATCTGGAGTTGGCAGCCGTCATTTTCGCACTTAAGATTTGGCGCCACTATCTACTGGGAGAACGAGTGAATATATATACTGACCACAAGAGTCTGAAGTATGTATTTATTCAGAAGGAACTAAACATGCGGCAGAGAAGAAGGCTAGAACTCATGGTGGACTTCGACATCAACCTACAATATCATCCTGGGAAGATGAATGTAGTTATGCCAGGTAACGCTTCATATTTGATGTACTTACAAGTCCAGTCCACTCTTGTTAATCAGATCAAGGCAGCTCAAGCAAATGATGCCAAGCTAAAAAAGTTCTGAGAACAAGTAGAAAGTGGACTTTGAACTGACTTCATCATCCACGAAGATGGATCCTTGCGATATGGAAGTCGATTATGTGTACCAAACGGCCCTGTTCGAGAAGAGTTGATGAAAGAAGCTCACAGCTCTCCTTATTCTGTACACCTCGGTGTTACAAAGATGTACAAGGATCTACGGCAACACTACTGGTGGCATGGAATGAAGTGCGAAATAGCAAGGAGCGTAGCCAAGTGTTTGGTGTGTCAGCAAGTGAAGGCTGAATATTACAGAACTGCTGGTCTACATCAGCCGTTACCAATCCCAGAATGAAAATGGCAGCACCTTACCATGGACTTCGTGACTGCCCTTCCTCGCAGCACGAAGGGTAACGGTATGGATTATTGTAGATCGACTCACCAAGTCGGCTCACATTATTCCATTTCGAGTTGGCCAATCAACCGAGATGGTAGCAAAGAAGTACATGGAGGTAAGCATAAATCTAAAGCAAAGATTTAAACCTTCAAGATGTACTATATTTGATACCCATAAACTCATGCAGGAGATCGTGAGATTACATGGAGTACCTGTTTGCATCGTCTCCGATCGTGATACAAAATTCCAACCATAATTTTGGCAGAGTCTGCAGGCTAACCTAGGAACGAGTCTGAATTTCAGCACGGCTTATCATCCACAAACGAACGGAAAGTCCGAGCGAAAAATTCAGATCCTGGAAGACATGCTAAGAGCTTGTATGTTAGATTTCGGAGGTTTGTGGGAAGATCACGTACACCTTGTAGGGTTTTCATACAACAACAACTATTAGGCAAGTATTGGAATGGCACCATTCGCAGCACTCTACGGACGAAAGTGTCGTTCACTAATAAGTTGGGATGACATCGGAAATCGTAAACTCTTTGGACCAGAGATGATCGTGGCAACTATGGATGTAGTTCGCACGATCAGGGAAAGAATGCGCATAACCCAAGACCGACAGAAGCATTGGGCAGATGCAAAGTGTCGACATCTGGAGTTCTCACCTGGAGACCATGTTTTTATAAAGATATCTCCAAACAGAGGAGTGATCCATTTTGGCAAGAGGGGTAAACTCGTTCCAAGATATATGGGACCATTTGATATACTCGAACGAGTTTGAGAAGTGGCATACCGTTTAGCACTACCACCTTCATTAGAAGGAGTGCACAACGTGTTCCACATATCCCAGCTACGACGATATATGAGCGACTCTAGCCACATACTTGATCACTCCGAGCTCACAGTACAGACCGATCTAACCTGCGAGCAACAACCGATTGAGATCCTGGACAGAAATGTGAAGACATTACGGAACAAGGAAGTAAACTTGGTACGAGTGATGTGGAGAAAGGATTCTCCAGGAGAATCAACATGGAAATGAGAAGAAGACATGCTTGCAAGATACCCTTATCTATTTGAAAATTAGTCCCTATGTAAACTGTAAATTTCAAGGATGAAATTTTTTTAAGGAGGGTAGAATGTAACGACTCTAAAATCTTTGTACAGAAAATTTCACTGTTAATGTACAGAAATGAGTTTTACAGCCTGAGTTTGAGTTAAAAGTCACTTTTGTGAAATAATAGCAAGAAATAACTTGTAGCTCACTGGTAAAACCTTTGCACTGCTGTGACGTAGCCTGTGTGTTCGATTCCCATCAGACACAATTATTTTTTTCTGATTTTTCTTTTTAACTTTTTGGAAGTCCAAAAGATTGCACGTATAATACACGGGGAAATGAAAAGTCAGAAAAATCAAACATGTGGAAAATAGAGTAAATAGAGGGTTGATCAAGTGGCATGAATCTCGAGGCAAATACCTCGAGATCGAACGGCCAAACTTGCATTAAAACCGGCGCCGACGGTCGAGATGTGGCCAATGAAGCCCGTGCTTTGCACACTAGTCTCTTCAGCTATCCCTAACCCCTCTACACTGTTTGATTTCCCTGCAATCAAATAGAGACCTTTCATTTCACAATTAAACACAATTTTAATACTTTTAATCCACATTTTTAATTCCCAAACCCTAATTCTCCACTATAAATACCACCCCAAACTTTGGCTTAGCGCCATTATGAAAATTCTAGCCAAAACTCTCTAAAATGTTCCTAGTGCAAGCGAAGTAAAGTGGAGTTAGCGAGCAAGTTGGTTCCGGCGAAGATCGAAAAAAATTTCGGAACTCCCGCGACGCCATGAAAATCATCCTCTCTTCTTTAACCTTTCTTTGAAGTTTCTAAACCGTAAGTCCCTCCCAAACTCTCATTCTCTTCATTGAATTTCATTTTTAATCAAAATCGGTAAAAGTAGAGTTATTGCCGATATATTCTTTTCTAAAACCTATAACTCCATTTTCTTTTATCATTTGGTCAAACCAATTTTACCACTTCACTTGTAATCTTAATAACAATGTTTAGAATAAATTTTTAACCAAGAATCTCATGTACAATAACCATATTTGAACTTTTACGTTAAAATACCTTGAACTTTGTTATCACGTATTTTCGACAAAATTGCTTAACAATACCTTTAGGAAAACTTCATGGGGTAACGACCTACCCCACACGGACATTTGGTTCCATGGCACGATACCTCTTTTGTATGAATATTTTTTACGAAGAAAACTTTACAATAAAATACCACCTACTTTAAAACCGGATTTTTTAAAGCGATATTTCATTTCCTTTGCGATTATGCATTGATTGGTCATGTTTTATAGAAGTGTGTGTAGTAACCGCAATCAATAACGGCGTCGCGTGTAGCTAGACCGAGATGATTACGGGTCGTTCTCAGGGAAACGTTGAATCTTTTAATCTTACTTTAGGCGTGTTGATTAGGAAAGGAGGAAGAATAATGAATAGTGAAAAATGGTTGTAGATTCTATATCTACGTCAATCACGGATGTAGGATATAGATCTAGATTAACTACGGATTTAGGTTTTATATTAGAAGAGAGCTTGTAGGGTTCGTTAAGATTTAGTAGTCATGGATGATTAATTAAAGATTACTCCTTTTATCTTTTAATAGATTTAAAACTAGATCGACAGTGATGCATGTAGATTAGGGTTTCTGGAGGGAATAGGGTTCCCACTCTTAACCTTTATCTTGACATGGATCTCCGTTCATTTCTAGCCTTTACCAAAACAATTGTTAATCTAATCTCTAATCGTGGTCGTGAATATCAATGAATTGATAGCGCGCCCGATTAGAATGTTAACGATTCTTTCAGTAAAGTTTATAAACTTTATAGGACGTAAAAGGAGTTAAAGGATTTTAATTATCCTTTGATCTACCCTAATCCTACGAACCCTAAAAAGCGGAGAATTACTCGCGTATGATAGAGATAGAAGAACGGATAGAGATCATGAAGAAAATAAAATGTAATAAGAATAAAACAACTACCTTTATTAATCAACTTGATCAATTACACTTTGTTTCTTTAGAAAGTGATTAAAAAACCCTAGTTTGCTTCTCGATCTCTTCTTAAGGAGGTAGATGAATAGCTGATGATCAACCTAGATTCTTAAGCCGTCTTGGACTTCGTGATCTCATCGGTTTGATAAGTTTTCAAGTGAGTCTCTCGGTTCTATTTATAGTCACAGAAGTTGAAATCCATAGATCCCCAGAATTAGGGTTAATTGTAGCAAATCCAACCTGAAAATCTCAAACCCCAACTCCCCCTTTAGGCCGCGGATCCGCTGCAATTTTGGTGTTTTGGCCGCGGTTGGTCCGCGTCTTGGTGTGATCTTTGGTTCAAAATTCTGGAGCTTCATCTAGTTGACATGTGCTGATCTTTTGAATATCTAAATTTTGGAAATCTTCTCTAAGTCTCTACCAGAATTGATTTCTTCGATTTACTTTAATATTTCGGCAGATTTGATCTCGATAACTCGGATTTCCTTGATTCCAGTCCTGATGTAATTTCTGCACAATATCTCAACAAATAATTTTAGTAGAATTTGTTTTTATTGAGATATTATCCTAACCATTTTATATGATATTATCTTTTAAGAATATTGGTTTGGATACTTGATATGATATGCATATTTAAAATATCAAAATATTATATGCATACATTTTCCTTCATATTGTTAATTATAATATATAAACATATGAAAATAGTATTTTTACAGATAAATCTTCATATGTGTCATATTTATAATAAATACCCTTAAATATTTAAGAAGAGCAAGGACAATGTCATATCAAAAGTGCAGTTTTATTGACTGAACAAATACTCCCGAACTTAATTTTGATCGTTCCGAGCAAACTAGTTATTCAAGAGAAGGAGAAAAAGAAAAAGAAAAACCTAAGTAACACACTTTCGTAGGCAACACGATTGCACTGAGCACGTGCAACAAGCCGTTAAACCTCTAGGTGTCTCTAGTAGGAGGAGTGTTGTCTGCTGAGGGTTTTCAGCGGATTACACCCACAAAATCCTATAATAAAAAAAGATGGTGAAAATTACATATAAAGATAAGAATTTATAAAAGAAAGAATTTGAAAATAAGAGTTTCCAACCATACCAGCTTTTCAGTTGCTATGAGCCCTATCTTAATGGTCGTGAAAAAATATTAGAAATCACATCATCCCTCAATAAAATATCGCCTTTAGTCTTCCTCCCTATCTTTCTTCTAAATATTGATCATATATCCCTACGTGTATGTAAAAGACATCCCTACACTTAGAGAATTCAATTCAAGCTATCATACTCTTGTCCATCTTCCAAAGTAGTTTATAGTTGGTGAATATTTTCGATAAAATTGCCCACACATTCTTCATGCGACCGTTAATATTTCTTGAGATACTAACCGACCGATTATAAAATGTGCTCGCGCATTTAGGCATAATTCCTCGTTTCACAACACCTAAGGTTTAGCAGTGGCTCCCAAACCAGTTGGTCTAAGGCACTAGGTGATAAAGCACCCTCGCTATATTTTTTTTATGCTGCCTTAAGCAATTACAAAACCAGTGTTCATTTTTTTTCTTCACCACTTATATATATATATATATTTTTTTCCTTCATACTAAGTCTTTTAGACAAGAGCATTTCAAGGTATTCTCTACCATCTCAAGTTTCAAGATGTGTGTAAGTGCGTATAGTAGGGTATCAACATCAAATGTTTGGCTTCAAAAATAGGGACTATTTTTTAGACTTATTTTTATCCTCAGATTAGCAATTTCCTTTATCTGACTAACCCTTAGGACAACGGTTCATAACTAATTATTACTAGTTTCATTTAAGAAAACATCTAATTTTCGTGTTTTTCTCAAACTATTCCTATCTTTCATATGTAAATTTTTACTTTCAAACTTTCATTAACATTTTTTTTTGTGATTATATATAGTATAATGTAAAGTAATCCATGAATACGCACAAACCTCCCCCAAAGCTGTTTGCACCAGTGTCCTCACTGATGTCATCTGTCAAGCGTAAAAAAACTGTAGACTTGGGAGGAAAAGTTATCAAAGAGGATAAGAAATAATGACAGTGAAATCCTCCCCCAAACTTATTTTTGGCTCACAATTTAGTAAAATTTTTCTTTTCAAGAGCCAAAATATATCCCTCTCCCCAAACTTGAGTAAAATCGTATTAAGCATTTAAAATTATGAGGGGGGCTAAAGTTATTGGTCTATGCAAAGCTTTACAAAGACCAAAAGTCAACACTAACCATTCAAATATTTTATCGATGTAATGCACTGGTTGGTAGAAGAACATGCCACTTATCGACGTGAAGAAATGTGGAGGGGATAAGGGGTGTGTTCCCCTCCGAACGACGGCGACGACTTGAGGACGTCTGGCCTGAGATTCGGGGCAGATGCTATATGGTTTTATTCGTCTACCTCTCCGAAGATGCCAAGTTGATTTATGGCACCGTGTATCGGAGGTTTAGACGGATGCGGCCGATGTAGCAGACTTTGTCAGATTCCCCCTCGCTTGAGGGGCTTTTGATTGTGGGGACGCTTTTCCCTGCAAGCGCAAGCCCTTGCAGTTAACTACGCTACCGCATCGCGGTAACAACTTTCTCCTTCTCCAGAATTTCACTTCGTGTCGTGGGTGTTTGTTTTGTTTGTGGTTGCCCGTGGATTGTATACGGAGACTGAGTAATGCCGTCGCCCGTAGGACGTGGATTAGTCCAAATCCGTATTTACTTAGATTTGGGTTTGGTGTTTTTAGTTTAAGGATACGTTAGCCGTGTTGAGGCTAAGATCAACTTAAACGTTCGTTAAGGATACGTTAGTCTGATTTGAGACTAAGATCAACTTAACGGGATCGTCCAGAACCATTTCCAGTTTAAGGACGTAGTGGTCCATTTAATATATGGCCGTTGGGACTTATCACCTCTCTGACATCGTTGAAGGATTACAACGATAGGTGTCAGAGGAGTTCAGAGATGTACCCTTGAACCAAAGTCGATTTGGAGTTTTATAGTCCATTTGAATGTTTAAGGATACGTTAGCCATGTTTGGGGCTAAGATCGACTTAAACGGGATCGTTTAGATCCCGAAAAAGAGCATTTGGGGGCTCTATTGCTCCAGTTTAGGGACGTGGTGGTCCATGTTTCAGTTTAGGGACGTGGTGGTCCATCGCCATTTTAGGGACGTGGTGGTCCATCATTAGTTTAAGGACGTTTCGGTCCGATATTAGTTTAAGGACGTTTCGGTCCAATATTAGTTTAAGGACGTTTCGGTCCACGAGTTTAGGGACCCCGCAGTCCATATTGATGTGTGGTCATCGAAACCCGTCACCTCTCTGACGTCGTTGAAGGATTACAACGATAGGTGTCAAAGGAGTTCGGAGATGTACCCTTTAACCGAAGGTAAATTGATTTAGGAGAGCAATTTTGCTCAGTCAATTTAATTTGAGGACTTACGGCCATGATTGGGCTAAGTCCAGTTGAAAAATATTCAATGTTTTTATTTATTTTTGGTCTATTAGACCTGTGCTAGGGTTTTGCCCACATTTAAATAATGCATTGCACTGCTTTTTATTTTTGTTTGGGCTCTGCCCAGAAAGGATGTAGAGCATCAATTTACTTTGGGCTCTCCTCATTTATGAATGATGTAGAGCATCAATTTTACTTGGGCTCTGCCCTTTTATAAAAGATGCAGAGCATCAATTTTAGCTGGGCTCTGCCCATTTATTGCTTTGCAATTTAATCTGGCCTGTTAGGTCTTTTTGACTTGGGCCTGGCTCTTTAGCTAAAGAAATGCATTACATTTTCAGGCGCTTTGCGCCAATCAAAGAGCGCAAGTGCTTGTGGTGACGACACGTGTCATGCAAGCGCAGTGCGCTGCGCTAGGGCGCTGCGCTTGCGCTGCTGACACGTGGTGCACTCTGGTGAGTTGCGCCAATTTCAGAGAGCAAAGCTCTATCTTAGAGCGCATAGCGCAAGTGGTTCAGATACTGACACGTGGCATGCAAGCGCAGTGCACTGCGCTTGCGCTGTTGACACGTGTTGCGCTCTGGTGAGTTGCGCCAATTTCAGAGAGCAAGGCTCTATCTTATAGCGCAGATGATTCAGATGCTGACACGTGGCGCTCTCTGGTGGCTTGCGCCAACCCAAGAGCGCAACAGTGCAGTTTTTCAAGTGCAGAGCACTATTAATTTGAGAATCTTTTAGATTCAAGAACCAATGGTTCATTAAAGGAAGTGCAAAGCACTATTTGATTTCTTGATCTAATTTAGATCAAAGAAAAACAAGCTTTTTCTTATTTCAGGAACCAGAGGTTCATAAAAAGTGCAAAGCACTGTTTTTATTTTGTTTTTTATTAAAGATCATTGATCTTGTTTTTAGATCAATGATCTATCAGAAGAAATTCTTCTATCTAAAAGGTCTTTTTTACCTTTCTTTTTTTTCTTGGAATTTCTTCAGAGTTTTCTCTGCTTGAAATTTTTGATTTCTCACAGAATGTTCATGCCTTTGATTTGAGGTCTAGGGGTCTTTTTATAATGCCCATAAATTAGTTAAATTTGTTAAAGAGATCTTTCTCTGAGTGATTTGGGGAATTTTCCCTACCGTTGGATCTTTGATCCAAGGGCTTTTGTTTTACAGAAGAAAATCTACTTGTTTTAACAAGAACAGAAAGATCTTAATTCTGTTTGGCGCAAATGCCCCAGCGCATGACACGTGTCACGCAGCGCACAGCGCAGCGCAACTGCGCTGACACGTGTCGCGCAGCGCAACTGCGCTGACACGTGTCGCGCAGCGCAACTGCGCTGACACGTGTCGCGCAGCGCAGTGCTTACGCAACTGAAGCGTTACTTCTTTTAATTTTGCCTTAAATAGAGCTTTGCTCTGATTGGGCGCGCCTTTTTGGGCGCTGCGCTGACGTATCAGCGCCTGACATGTGGCGCGTTGCGCCCGAGATTTGAAGCGTTGCTTTAAAATTTGAATTTTGAATTTCAACAGAGCTTTGCTCTGATTGGGAAAACAAATGCCCCCCCACCGTTGCGCTCACGTGGCGCGCACGTGAGTGCAGCGGTGGCAAGCTCTTGACCGTTGGATCAAGAGGCGAGCTGAAGGGGCGCAAGCGCCTTATAAATAGGACCTATGGCCCTTAGGAAATCTTCACCATTTCAAGATTTTTGATTTTCTACAGAGCTTTGCTCTTGCTTAAGAACTTCAGAGCTTTGCTCATTTCCAAAGTTAGAAACTTTAGGTAAAAATTAATTTAAATCAAATTAATTTAAATTAATCTTAACTAAAGAGCTTTGCTCTCACAGATCTTTTGATCTAAAGAGATCCCCATTGAGCTTTCATAAACAGAGCTTTGCTCTCAAAAAATTATAGATCTGCAGAGATCTTGTTCATGGGTTCTAACCCATGAACAGAGCTTTGCTCTTGAATCAACTGTAAATCTTTCAGATCTGAAAAATGAAGAATTTTTCATAAGTTTTTCATGGATTTTTTAAGATTCCAAAAATTTTATTTCTTTAAGTGTAAAAATTTTCTGATGGACCTTTCCACTATTACCATAGACCTATGCTCTTTTAAGGAATTTTATTCCTTTGAGACCAGAATTTGACAAGTGTCATTCTGTGACAGAGTTTTGCTCTGAAAGAGGAGATTTTCTCCTTATCTCTAGGGATTCCCCACTGATGAGAATATTCTCTTAGGAATCTTTTCTTTAACTGACAGTCTTACCCAATGATGAGGCTGTCTTATTAAATAAGGCATTTTCATCCAGATTTTATGGGTCCCCATTTGGTCCCCTACCCACTGCACTGCAGTGTAGTATGATTAATTTTAATTTAATCAATTTTTAAATTCAATTAATTGAAAATTTTTAAACGCTAAGCGTTGGAATTGTAGCACTGACGGCTATTTTGTTCTTTTGCAGCGATCATGTCTCTCAACACCTCATTCCCGTTTGTTCATTCAGAGGAGGGATTTCCCGAAGCGCCCTTGGACCGTGACATCTTGGCTATGATTAAGGACCACGACCCGGAATATAAGAGTCTCAACCTTTGGGGGTCGTGGTATAATCAGATTATCATGGATGGACGGAGCTTCACGTGCGCCGTACCGTCAGAACCCATCACGGCGATTCATTACGCCACCCCACCCTCGGTGCAGTATGCCGTGGAGATGGTTGATTGGACCTCGAAGGGCTTTCTTCATCCCGCCATAGATGCGATTTCGGTCCAGCGTCCTATGGTTTTGGATATCCTAGGACGCCGTATTTGTCAGGGCGAGGCGCGACTTTGGGGGCAATCATATAACATTGGTCTGATCCCCCGCCACCCGATCGGTTATCTGCCGTGGGTCCGGTACATCCTGTCGACGAAGAAGTCGCAGTTGATAAGGTTAGGATTGTACACCGCGGTGTACGTCTCTCTGTTCCAATATCCCACGCTCCCCACCTGGTGGTTCAAGGCCTTCCTGGAGTAGTGGAACATTCCTACCCACGCTTTCCTCGCCATGGATCGGGAAGTGTCAATCTATCTGGAAGAGTTTACGGAGGTATCCGGTTTACCGGTTATAGGGGAACACTATGAGGAGTTGCTCCCGACAGACGAATACGTCTTCGGTGCTAAGACGGTGGTAAGGGGCTCACGCCGGAGAATGCTGTTCAACACCAATTCCCAAGCTTAACTAAGGTGTTGAACATCTATGAGGCCCTTTTCATCGAACATGGGAGTCGCGGATGATTTCATCGCTCGGTTCCTTCGTCCAAGCGTCCTCTCATCAGAAGCTGCCAAGTTCGCTACCCTGGATGACCTTTTCGGTCTAGGTGTTGATAACCTGCCGGAGAAAGAGATAGACCAAAAGGGTTTTTTCCTTCCGGACTTCCCGACTATGTCTTTTGCAAAAATTGCGGCCCCTGGGATGGACGAGGAGGCCTTTTTCTTAGGATTTCTCGGGTTGTGGCTGAGTTGGTTTGCGATCCCAATGCACTCTCACCGTATGCGGCCATCTGTCTTTAACCCAGCCCACCGGATGACCATCGGGGTAAAAGTGGGTGTTGGGATCGCCGGCTTGGCACACTTATATCATGGCCTCAGTCGAGCAGCGGATGCCAATGAGCCTGGGGTACTGCATGTGGTCTTCTCGATGCACTACTTCATATCGTGGCTCGAACTACACACGGTAGGTGTCTTCGGCATGCATAAAAGGCCCTCGTTCTTCGATAAGTGTGGTTTTCCTCGCATTATACAGTTGATCGGCGCATCAATTGTAACCCCATCACCACGAAACGCCAGGGGTTTACTCCTTCGCCCTCACACCGTTGGAGCCGGGATGTCCTTTGTTGATAAGGTATTGACCATTGGAAAGGCGTCCACCGCTGCGGTGCGACCATTACAAGACTCCTTTAAAGATGGAGCTTCAGTTTTGACGGCCCGGGAGACCCTCCACTTGTATTCTATTAGACCGGGCTTCTTAGTCTTCACACAGAACGGCACGGCAATTTTCATGAGATATAACCCGCATCGTTTCGCCCAACAACTGGGCTACGATCAAAGGGTGCCCTTGGAAGCTTTCCTACTGGAACCTGCTGTCAATGAAGAAGGGATGGAGAACGCGTTGCATCACTTCATGCGCCTGAACACAGGTTCTTATTTTCTATCAGTGCGCCGGCCTGCGCCCCACGACTCCTCAACGTATATAAAGAATGGTATAATCATGCGACGGGAGCCGTTATAAAGGAGGAAAGGCGATTGCTGGTCGACCGCAAGGGTGTGCTTCCAGGTACCGACCGTAATGCTCCTTTAGTGCCAAGGACCCCGGTGGTCCCCCCTCTAAAAGATGCCAGGGTCGGACCATCGCGTGCGCAAAGTCCTCCGCACGGATTGCCGCTCCCTGATATTACAGATGCACCTCCAGCGCCCTGTTCTCCAGTGGAGACAGTGGTCGTAGCCTCGCCGGAGTCTGGGGTGGGTGCAGACATCGGGACCCGCCGTCCCAAAGTGGCTGCTAAGCGTAAATCGATCCCACGTGCACCTATGGTCGGAGGGCAGAAGAAAAAGAAGTCGCTCTTCGCTGCAGATGTCGCGTTCGGTCAGGAACCCCACGCTCCCTATGCCGAGGGCCTAAGCGAATATAGGACTAACGAGGGATTAGTCATGCCGCCGCCGGATGATACAGACTTGGAGGCCGCTCTCGAAACTTCAGCGTGGTTGGCAAAGCGTGACGCGTGGCTAGCTGAGCTTGCGCAATCAGGTAACTACTAGTCGCATTTTCTTTATTGTATCATATCCTCCACATTGCCTTTGACTAACGTTTTTCTTTCTTTTCTTCCAACAGGCATTACCGATGAAGAAGCCATTGCCGCTTCTCTCGAGACTTTCCAAGAGAGGAACGTCTCAGAGCGTCTTTAGGCCTTAGTATGTTTCAATTCATCAAGCTTTTGTTTTCTTTGTGTTATGGTCAATTTAACCTCTCCCTTTTTATGGCAGAAACCTCAATGCCGTTCCCGCCAAGTGACGCAACTGCTCTGCCAGCTGCCGATGTTCCTGCTTCCTCGGGGCTACCGCGGGAGGTCCGTCTTGAAGAGCCAATGAGAGATGCCTTAAAGGCTCTGGAGGCATCTCTGAACGAGGACGACGACGCCTTGAAGGAAGCGTCGAAGAGATCCATCGCGACAGCTCGGGAGGAGAGGAAACGGTCTAGGCGCGAAGCGAAGGCACGCCGGGCTGCTTTGGCCATGGGAGCGGGCCCCAGCACCGTCCCTCGTGCTGATACTCCCTTCGAAGAGGCCCCTGTTGCCCTATCTACTACTCGCAGACAAGTGGCACGCGCAGTTCAGAGCGCAAATGATAAATCCACTTCAGGTAATATTTCTCTCAGAATTTTGTTGTAAGAATTATAATGCCATCGGTTCTTATATATTTTATCTTTCAGGGCTAAGTCCGACTGAGGGGGAGGCGGAAATCGTTGAACCCGAGGAAACAGAAGAGGCGGCACCTGCCGAACCCGAGCCGACGGTGGGCAACGTCGCTGAGGCTTCGGAGCCTGAGATGGAGGTTGAGGGGTCTGCAGCCGAGAAGGTCATTGATGCCGAGCCTGAAGTGGCGGCAGATGAAATGATTGTCATAACCAAGCCTAGGATAGTGGCGGACGAGGCGCTTGAGGCCGGCGACCTCGTGGTGACGGCGGGTGAGCCGATGAAGACCGCGGAGCCCGAAGAAGTAGCGGGTGAGATAGGTACGACTCTTGGGGAAGAGTTAGCCGCTCTCTCCCAAGAGTCCGGCAACGCTCCAATCATTGCCCTCCCCGCCTACGATTTTCCGCCGTCTCCTAGCCCCGTGAGCACGACGACGGTTCCCATCGAGTCTGGTGATGAGGCCACGGGCGGTGGCCTCATGTCGATGGAGGGGGGAGTCGCCTCCGTTTCAGCCGGCAGCTCATCAGGTAAATCCAAAGTTGCTGTCTTTCTTTACCTTACAATCTTTTCTGACAAATTCACCTTTTTCGTAAAGCAGGTGCAGCCAGCGCCGATGCCCCACTGCTCGAGGGAGCGCCTTCAACGACTGCCTTGGCGGTGGTCACTTCTCAACCCTCTCTCATACCATCGGAGATGTTGGAAGGTATGGGTTTGCAATTTATTAATCTTATCTTTCAGACGTATAATTTGTGTACTAAAGTCGTACTGTCATGTCTTTTCAGGAGTGCTCTTTGATCATCTATATCAAGTGTTGCTCCCACACTTCTCCTTCCCATATGAACTCGCTTCTTCCTCTGGTGGCGCTGGTGAGTATGTTTTCCCATTGATATCTTTCTTTTTCGTTGATGGAATTACTTCTAACCTCTTTTCTCATCTCGACTGCAGTGCTACAGATTGAAGGAGGGGATAGAAGATCGGCTGCGCCACCGGTCCTTCCGGCCTTATCACCTGTCTCAGCTGGTACGGCGACTATCACATTGATAACTCCCCCCTCTTTATTTTCCGTACTGTTATCTGATCACATCTTGTTTCTTTTCAGCTGTCGTTCCAGTCTCGGCACCCTTCGAGCCTCGCATTACAATGCCGGCGGGTCCTTATCTGAGGCGTCCATCTTCGAAAGGCGCCGTGAATAATCTACGCATGTTGAGTGACTACGTAGAGGAACTCGACATTGAAACTCCTACATCTGCCGCAGACTTCGCTACGGCGGTTAACCCGATGCTGGTGATACTCGTGAACTTTCATGATGAGGGCATCATCGCATCTTGGGTTAACCATTGCAGGGAGATCGAGGCCCGCCTCCATCAGTTGGAGTCGATGCGTCCCGCTCCTGAGACCTTAGCTGCCAGTAATCAAAGAGTAGCGTGGATTGAGCAGAGCGTTTCTTACTTCCGCCATCTCGAACAAGAAGTCATTTCAAGGCGTAAAGAGTGCGGTGAGACTTCGAGCAAGTCTGCCCAACTGCATGCTCGGGTGGAGGCCAATGCTGCACGGCTGAAGGTTGTCTTTGAGAGCCTTCTGCAATGTCTTTCCGAAGGGTTATCATTGAGGCAACAGCTTGACGTTGTCGAGCGGGATTCACCTAGCCAGGAAGCAGCCCAGAAGGCGGCCGAGGAGCAACTTTCCTCTTTTTTACAGCAGCGGGCCCAGGTGGAAGCGGAGGTGGCCGCGGCAGCCACTCAGGAGGAGGCGCTGAAAGAAGTGCGAGAGCGGCTTGCGGATTTGTTAAAGACACTTCCTCCTCAGTAGCTATCCCTCTTTGTATCGTTTGTACTTGTAAATAAAAAATGTATATATATATATTTTTTATTTTTTAGCACAATGTATCCTGTACTCAATCAAGTTTATGAATAAAAGATACACATTTTTTGTAATGTCTTGTGCTGTTTCTTCGCCTTTTCTTTTCTTATTATCAGCATGCTGTCACAATTAGCAGATAATAGAGTAAGAACCTTGATTTCTTCATGAGATAACGATGGCTTAGGCCGCAGGTTCAGATCTGCCGCCTAAGACTTTTCAACTCTATGAGCCGTGAGGGTATCACAGAGACTTTTCTCCCTACGGATCGAGAGGATCTCGTAGGTGGGTTTTCTCCTTAGGAATCGTGAGGATTCCTAAGTGTGTTTTCTCTTGTAAGTCGTAAGGATCCTATAAGAGAATTTTTCCCTCTTACGAGTCGAGAGGACCCGTAAGCGGTTGTTTCCCTCCTTATCGAAACTCGACTTTGGAGAGTGAGACCCGTGAATAGTATGCAAGAGACCGTTTTAGATTGACTTGCAGGGTCCCATTATTCAGGAAGCAAGTTTTTTAGTTCCTGCTGCCTGAGGCTTCATCATGCAAGTTGAGACGAATCGGGAATTTTCCCGCGAAGACACTGGTTTCTCTGCGAGCCGACGCGAATCGGGAGGCTCTCGTCAAGGATTGTTTGTTTCCCTGAGTTGAGGTATTTGCCAGGGATTATTTGTTTCCCTGATATTGAAACGAATCGAGAATTTTCCACGGAGGCACTGGTTGCTCTGCGAGTCGATGCGAATCAGGAGGCTCTCGTCAAGGATGTTTGTTTCCCTGAGTTGAGGTATTTGCCAAGGATTATTTGTTTCCTTGGGGTTGAAACGGATCGAGAATTTTCCACGGAGACACTGGTTTCTCTGCGAGTCGATGCGAATCAGGAGGCTCTCGTCAAGGATTGTTTGTTTCCCTGAGTTGAGGTATTTGCTAAGGATTATTTGTTTCCCTAGCGCCAAGGATTATTTGTTTCCCTGGTGTTGAAAAGAGTCGAGAATTTCCCACGGAGATACTGGTTGCTCTGCGAGTCGACGCGGATCAGCAGGCTCTCATCAAGGATTGTTTGTTTCCCTGAGTTGAGGTATTTGCCAAGGATTATTTGTTTCCCTGGTGTTGAAACGAGTCGAGAATTTCCCACGGAGACACTGGTTGCTCTGCGAGTCGACGCGGATCAGAAGGCTCTCGTCAAGGATTGTTTGTTTCCCTGAGTTGAGATATTTGCTAAGGATTATTTGTTTCCCTAGCGCCAAGGATTATTTATTTCCCTGGTGTTGAAACGAGTCGAGAATTTCCCACGGAGGCACTGGTTGCTCTGCGAGTCGATGCGGATCAGGAGGCTCTCATCAAGGATTGTTTGTTTCCATGAGTTGAGGTATTTGCCAAGGATTATTTGTTTCCCTGGAGTTGAAACGAGTCGAGAATTTCCCACGGAGGCACTGATTGCTCTGCGAGTCGACGCGGATCAGGAGGCTCTCGTCAAGGATTGTTTGTTTCCCTGAATTGAGGTATTTGCCAAGGATTATTTGTTTCCCTGGTGTTGAGACGGATCGAGAATTTCCCGCGGAGACACTGGTTTCTCTGCGAGTCGACGCGAATCAGGAGGCTCTCATCAAGGACGCTTGTTTCCTTGAATTGAGATATTTGCCAAGAATTATTTGTTTCCCTGGTGTTGAAACGAATCGAGAATTTCCCGTGGAGACACTGGTTTCTCTGCGAGTCGACGCGAATCAGGATTTTCTTCGTCAAGGACACTTGTTTCCTCGAGTCGAAGGATTTGCTGAAGACACTGATTTCTTCGGGGTTGGGATGAACCGTCGAGATTTGGCTTCATTTTCTGGCGGAGCCTGTTGGGGAAGTATGGTTCCTTCTTTGTTTGCGCCCTTGGATTGTATACGGGGTTCGATGTGATCTCAACTGTAGGGCCAAAGTTTTATCATTTTTTTATTTCCGCGATACTCTATCATTTCAGCTTTTATATCGCGAAGGTCGCGATTGCCTAATCATTTCGGCTATTTTTTACGGTGCCCAATCATTTCGGCTATTTATTTTATTTTCACTCGTTGCTTTTTATTGCGAGTTGCCCAATCATTTCGGCTATTTACTTTATTTTCACTCGCTGCTTTTGATTGCGAGTTACCCAATCATTTCGGCTATTTTTTATTTTTACTCGCTGCTTTTTATTGCGAGTTGCCCAATCATTTCGGCTATTTTGTATGCATACGTTTTTTACTTGCTGCTTTTTATTGCAAGCTGCCCCATCATTTCGGCTATTTCGTATGCCTGTGCGGCTTACAGGCTTTTCACCGTAAACCTGAAATTAGACACCGATTTCGGCATCAGCACCGCTACAACTGGGATATTGCCAGGAGCGAATCATCATTTGCCTCCGTCGATGTTGAACAAAGGTGGCTTAGCGAACAGGGTTAAGGTCCTGTCGACGAAGGCTTTTAGATTTATGAGCCGTAAGGGTCTCACAAAGGTATTTCTCCCTACAAGTCGTGAGGATCTTGTAGGTGTATTTTCTCCTTACGAATCGTAAGGATTCCTAAGTGTTTGTTCCTCTGTAAGTCGTAAGGATCCTACAGGAGGGTTTTCTCCTCATAAATCGAGAGGATTTACAAGGGTTGTTCACCATGCGAACATATCCCCAGTCAAGGATGGGACTTGGTCAGGGAAATGTTTATTCGCGCCCGTGGATTGTATACAAGGGTCAGTATTGAGCCACTTGTAGGGCAATATCGGAAGTTGTGGGGATTGCTTAAGCACAGGTTTAGGTCTCTGTAATTTAAGACTTTCAAATCTTATGATCCGTGAGGGTCCCATAAGAGAGTTCTCCTTACGAGTCGTGAGGATCTCGTAAGTGTATTTTCTCCTTAGGAATCGTGAGGATCCCTAAGTGTGTTGCTCCCTTGTGAGTCGTAAGGATCTCACGCGGGTGGTTTCTCCTTACAAGGTCGAGAGGACCCTATAAGTGTATTTTAACGAGGTTGCGCTCTTTCGGGTTTTCACAAACACTCGCCGGTAGTCCTGCTGTTTTTGCTCACGGAGCCCTTCCGGGTTTTCATCCGTGCCCATTTTGCTTTTGGACATACCGTTTTTTTATTCTTTTTATTTTCTTCTTTTTTTTACGAGGTCGCGCCCTTTCGGGTTTTCATAAACACTCGCCGGTAGCCCTGCTGTTTTTACTCACAGAGCCCTTTCGGGTTTTCATCCTTACCCTTTTTGCTTATGGACATACCGTTTTTATCATCATTTTTTTTATATTTTCTTTCTCTCTTTTTTTTCTTTTTTTTTATTCATCTCGTCAGCCTAAGGATGCTGCGGTAGTAATTTACGGACGTTTCAGTCCGCTATTAGTTTAGGGATATTTCGGCCCGCTATTAGTTTAAGGACGTTTCGGTCCGTCATGAAGAAGGCTGGCTACTGCTTATGAAGCTTGAGCTTAGGAAGATAGCGAGCGGACATAGTCATCGTCATCTATCATTGACCTAGGCTATGGCTTATTTGTTTTGTAGTACTTCTTTAGGAAGCGACCGTTTATTGGTCTGAAAGGCCTTTCACCATGCATGTCCATGAGTAGATAGGCCCCACCCTGATAGACCTTATCTATGATGTACGGGCCTTCATAGTTTGGCTCGAATTTTCCCCGCTTGGCGCGATTGGGGATCATAGTCCTTTTGACCACTAGCACGAGTTCGTCTTGGCGGAATGTCCTCGGCCGGGTCAATCTTTCGTATGAGCGCGTCATCTTTGCTTTATAAGCTTCCAGATTTTGTTGCGCTATGAGCCATGTTTCTTCAAGGGCATCAAGCTCTTCAAGCCGAAGGTTAGCATTTTCTTCGTTCGTCAACTCGTAGTGGACTACCACTCGCAGAAAGGGTAACTCTATCTCGAGGGGGAGTACTGCTTCCGTCCCAAATACCAACGCGTACGTCGTTGTGTTCGTGGCCGTCTTGAACGTGGTTCGATACGCCCAGAGAGATTCTTGCAGTCTCTCATGCCAGTCTCTCTTATTTCGGGACACCGTCTTTTTCATGATTTTCGTCAGGGTCTTGTTGAAGGCTTCAGCTAGACCATTAGCTCATGAATTATAAACTGAGGAATATCTCCAGTCTATGTTATGCTGTTGCGCGAAGCGACTGATCTTGTAGCTTCTGTAGGCTGGCCCGTTATCGGAGATGATCCGTCGCGGAGTTCCAAACCGATATATGACGTGCGTCCTGAAGAAATGGAGTATATTCTCCGTCTTCACTTCCTTCAGCGATACTGCTTCTGCCCATTTTGAGAAGTAGTCAGTCATCGCCAGGATGAAACGATGTCCCCTGGACGATGCTGGTTCGATGGGGCCGACTATATCAGTTCCCCACATTTCGAATGGCCAGCTAGCCACTGTCGGGTGTAGCAGATTTGGATGCTGGTGGATGAAATCCCCATGAATTTGACATAAGTGGCACTGCTTTGCATACTCAAGGCAGTCTGGAATCATCGTGGGCCAGTAGTAGCCCATCCGTTTAATCTTCATCTTCATCTTTGGGCCTGCTTGGTGAGAACCGCAGAGTCCGTCATGGACTTTCTGAACGACCCTTTCCGCTTCGTCAGGCCCTAGGCATCTCAGCCACAGAGAATCAAACGAGCTCTTGTAGAGAGTATCATTAACGAAGGCGAAAGATAGAGCCCATTTCATGAGCTGATGTCTTGTGGACGCATCTTCGGGCATTCGATGGGACTTAAAGTAGTCTATGAAGACTTCCCTCCAGTCCTCAGCCTTTTCTCGTTCTTTTATTTGTAAGGTCGTCTGCTCAGTCGCTCCCTTTTCCTCGGATGATTCCGGAGGTACTTCTGCTGGGGCAAGCACCCGACGGCTTTGTACCACGATTCTAACGTCATCGAGGTTCTCGTCAGCCAGTTCTTTAGCAAGTTTGGCCAACGCGTCTGCTTTACTGTTTTCCGCGCGCGGTATGCTTTCCAAAGTATAGGAGGGAATTTGGGTCAACAGTTGTTGCACCTTTTCACCGTACTTCACCAACTCCGGTTTGCACGTTTGGTAGTCGCCGTTTACTTGACTAACGACCAGTTGAGAATCTCCGTATATGAGGAGGTTTTCAATTCCCATGTCAATGGCGATCTCGAGGCCTGGTATCAAAGCTTCATATTCGGCTTCGTTATTTTTCCTCGGCTCTGTTAAGCGAAGCGCATTATCCCTCTTTGTGGAGTCACGAAGATGAGGCCTACCCCCGACTTGATTATAGGGGCGTTTTGTCTGCGCTTCTTCAGGGAAGATGCTCCATCGAAATAAAGTTCCCATCGGGTATCGTTCCTATCGATAGCGTCAAACGCATGTTCGTCTGGCAATTAGCAATTCAGAGGAGAATCGGCCGGTATCGGATGCTCAGCGAGGAAGTCGGCGATGGCCTGGCCTTTGACTGCCTTGAGAGGTTGATATGTTATCGAGAATTCCATCAAGAGCAGGGCCCATTTAGCGAGTCGTCCCGTCAATATGGCCTTCGACATCAAATATTTAAGAGGGTCCACCTTTGAGATGAGACGGACCTCATGCGTCAACGCATAGTGCCTGAGCTTTGTTATCGCGAAGATCAACGCCAGGCAGTGTTTTTCAATAAGAGAATAGTTGCTTTCTGCCCCCAGTAGAACTCGACTCAAATAGTAGAGTGCTCTTTCTTTTCCTTGGTCGTTCTCTTGCGCCCATAATGCGCCTAAAGAACCTTCGAGGGCGGTTGTGTAAAGAATGAGAGGCTTTCCCTTAACCGGAGCAGCCAACATTGGCGGGTTCTGTAGGTACTGTTTAATCTCGTCCAGCGCGCTTTGGCATTTTTGGTCCCAGACGAACGGGGTTCCCTTCTTCATCAGGTGGCTGTAAGGACGGCACTTGCCTGAAAGGTTGGCTATAAATCGTCGTATATACGCGAGCTTCCCTTGGAGAGACCGCAGCTGCTTGAGAGTCCTTGGCGGAGGCATTTCCATGATCGCCTTGATCTTTGACGGATCTATCTCGATACCCCGGTGTCGGATGATGAATCCCAGGAATTTGCCCGAGGAAACTCCGAATGCGCACTTGAGAGGGTTCATCTTCAAGTTGTATTGCCGAAGGCGTTGAAATACAGTTTTCAGATGCTCGAGATGTTCCTCGTATGATTTGCATTTAACCACGAGATCGTCGATATAGCATTCGACGATTTTGTGTATAAGGTCATCAAAGATCTTCGTCATGGCCCTTTGATAGGTGGCACCGGCATTCTTTAAACCGAAGGGCATCACCTTGTAGCAGAATATACCCAAAGGGGTCCGGAAAGCGGTATGCTTCTGGTCTTCAGGATGCATCTTTATCTTATTATACCCTGATGAGCCGTCCATGAAGGAGAAAACCTCATGAGTGGACGTATTGTCTATCATCAGTTCGGTGACGGGCACCGGGAAATCATCCTTCGGGCAGGCTTTGTTGAGATCCCGAAAGTCCACGCATATGCGCACCGTCCATTTTTCTTCATCACCGGGACAATGTTAGCGATCCATTCAGGATATTGAACCTCCTGGATAAAGCCAGAGTCGATTAACTTCTTGACCTCGGCGTTGATGCTCATCTCAAGCTCGAGCCGCATTCTTCTCGGCGCCTGTTTGACTGGCTTGACGTCCGGGGATATCGCCAATTTGTGCGCAGCAATTTCTGGATCTAGTCCTGGAATCTCGGAATAGTTCCATGCAAAGCAATCTTTGTGCTGTACAAGGACATCTTTTAACGCATCCACCCTTTCTTCAGATAGCAGCTCACCGACGAACGTCGGCCGTAGGTCACTTGCCGTCCCCAACTCAATTTTCTTGAGATTATCTGCAGTGTTATGTATTCCATCCTCCAGCTCTTTCGGAGCTGGCGGAAATTCTGAGATCACCTCATCATTGCTGTTTTCGAAGCACCAAGGAAGGTTATCCATGTTCTCGGGCTCTTCTTTTAATATTGTTATAATGTGACAAGTGCGAATCCGCTTCCAATCCCAATGTGGAGTTGGTTCTGTTCTTGCGGCTTTGGGTTCATGCTTCTGTGGCGGCGCTACCCTCCAGTTGTCAGACAGAGCGAATTTGCCAAGCTGATACTGATCTTCAACCCAATTCTTGAAGGTGAAACAATCTTCAAGAGGATGCCCTATTTCTCAATGGTAAGAGCAATAGTTTGGGTCAGAGACTTTTCCTGCTTGTTCGGGGTTTTTTGACTCCGGCAGTGTAAGCATTTAATGTTTTAGAGCAAGATCAAGTATCTTCTTCGTCTTGTCCCGAGGAAACGAGTACGCTCGACTCATTTTCTTCATGAGGGATAGATCGGAACCGCTCATTTCCCGCTTGCGTGGCTTCTTAATCCCGCTTTGTTGCTGTTGAGCGCCTTTTTGACCTTTCGACTTGTTTCTGCCTCTGCGTCGAGCCTTTTTTATAATAGATTGACAGGGAGTGACACTTTCATCTTTGACGGCCTGTTGAAGGAGGCGTTGCGTTTTGGCTTTCTCGTAGATGGCCATTTCGCGGTTATGATCGTCTCGAACTTTTTGACCAGCTTCCCTTATAAGCCTGTCCATTTGTTCTTCAAACGACAGACTGGGCACTTTTGCATCAGGAACTTTTACTGGTTCAGGATTAGTGTCCTCCCGTTGCGCATCTGCTTCTTCATTGAAGTCGTGCACGAAGTAACAGTCGTGGAGCAGCTCTCGTTTCTTGGAGCGAATGTATCCGAGCCCGATCGTCTCCATCCTCCCACTAGGCAGCTTGTGCTGAGTTCCGGGAACGTTCCAGACCCTGTCATAGAATTTGGCCTTTCTAACGGTCTGTTGGAAGGGTATCCCTTGGCGCTTCAACAGTCTCTTCAAGCCTTCTGTATAATATCTGGATAGACGGATGGGCTGAAGCCTGTCCAGCGTAGGATCCGCCCCGTGCCAGATTTCTTTCTCCACTTTGTTTTCTTCAGAGCGGTAGAATAGAATTGCCTTTTCACCTTCTCGCCTGGGAGGGATATAGAACGTCTGCAGCTCCTCTACACTGTCAGTACTGAGCGCATCCAGTTCTTTATAATGTTTAAGCGGCACCATGGCGACTTGCAGACCTTGCTCTTCATCAGCGGAAGCTCGTATTGAAGGTCGAGCAGTGAATACGGCATGGAGTTCATCCTCCGAATCACTGCCAAAGATCAATGTAGGAGCAGATCGTCCCGGCTTGGTGTATTGGGGCGGACCCGAATAAACTATCTCCTCCTCTTCCTCGGTATCACTGCCGAAGACAGGGATGGTTGTGTTAGTTTTGTTCTCCGGCTTGCGACACCTTTCTGTGTCTTCGAAATTCGGCAAGAAGTATTTGGCATCTTCATATTTGCGAACTTCGTTTACGGAAAACGGATTCGGTTTTCCTGTCACGGTATACTCGAGACCATCCCTAAAATATTTCATACACTGATGCTGTGTAGAAGGGATGATGTTGTACTCGTGTAACCATGGCCGGCCGAGTAGAACGTTGTAGCATGTCTTGGCATCTATGACGTGGAATTTAATATCCGTGACGAGCAGCCCAAACCGTAGCGTCAGTATCACAGATCCAAGAGTCTTTGATGATTGGGAGTCAAACCCGGAAATGGTGATCTTGTCCCGAGCAAGGTGCTGGACGCTCATGCAAATTTCCTTCAACACCCGCACGTTAAGGAGATTAACAGACGATCCGTTATCGATCAGGATTTTGCCTATCTTTATATCATGGCGGTATCCTGAGACATAGAGGGGGCGATTGTGTTCGCACGTCCCAAGGAGAAGGTCTTCATCGCCAAAAGTGATATCGGCCGTGTGCGCTTCTTCCAATTCATCTTTCATCTTTTCTTCAGTCAGGAAAGCTTGGAATTGTTCTGGGTCCTGTAGTGACTTAATTAATGAATCTCTCGCCTCCTTTGATAGTAAAAGAGCGTCAAGAATGCTGAGCTGCGAGGGTAGCTTCCTCAGATGCGCTAGAACATTGTAATCCACCTTATTTTTCTTTGGCGGGTCCTTGGCGGCTAGCTCTTCCGTGACTTGGTCATCTAGGGTAATATCCTCAGAGACCTTTTCTTTCCCTTTATCTTTCTTGTTTGAGGGTCCGAGATTCTTTTCGGGTAGCGTACGATTACGCAGCCGGATATTTTCACAAATCTTCGGCTCTTCTTCTTTTCCCGAAGTGGACTCTTTAAAGAGGGGGCTAAGCTCCAGCTCCTCATCAGAATCGCTCCCGAATGTGAGCACTTGTGATCCCCCAGCGTTGACTATGCGATAATTGCCGGTAGTTCTGTTAAGCCCTTCGGTCGTATTGTTCCGTTCTCGGCGAGTCTTGCGCTTTTCCCGCTTAAAATGCTGCCGGTGAGCGACATATTCTTGCCACCATCTATCGAAAGCTTTGCACTCTTCAGTGGGCTGCGAAACCTTCTGATGATATAAGCAATAGGAGGGGTGCATTTCCATTTCACCAGTAATGTTTCCTTCGGAGGATGGTAGCTTCATGCCCATTGATATGGCTTTAGCAAACCTTTTCCTCATCTTGAGTTTGCTTTTGTCGATAGTGGATGTATTTTGCTCCAGCGGGAGCGTCTCAGCTCTTTCATCCAGCCGCTGGCGCTTGGCCCTTTCAAGTATAGCCATCTCACGTTCTCGATCAGCTTTACTTTTTAAGAGAGCTTCATTAAGGAATGCGTCAATTACTTCATCTGATGGCCCCGGAATTTTTTGTTCAGGATCTGCCCCCAGCTTTTCAGTACAAGAAGTCTCCTTATTGTTCGTGAGCGAATGAGAAATCATATGACAGCTCACCATATATTCCTCGGATTCATCAGATGAACTTTCTCTCTCATCTTCCTCTTGAAAGACGTGGTTGAGGAACTCTTGGAATGTAATGGGAGTCCATGCCTTCTGGTTGTATTCCTCCAGCGCATCAATTTGTTTTTGCAAGTCCGTGCGCTTGTCGCCAGGCTTCACGGGCTTCTTTGACTTCTTTTTCTTCTTCTTTGAAGATTTCGATGGCTGGTTATGAATGCTTGGGCCACCTCCATCGATCTTTTGAGTTGGACGAGGCTTCAACATCCCTTCAACGATCTGCGGCTCCAACGGATTCTTCCACTTGATCGCTGGGCATGTTTGAAGATCATTTAGCATCCTCTTTGTCTTCGCTGATAATACAACCTCCCAAGGAGCTTCTTCAACGACAGAGCATGTTGCCCCCGGCGTATTCATTCCCTTAGAGGTGTGGGGTTGCGGTGGATTCACCTTCCATTTGTCGGACAATGCAAACTTGCCCTGTCGGTACTGATCTTCAAGCCAATTTTTGAAGACGTAGCAATCCTCGATCGGATGACCCAGCACTCGATGATAAGGACAGTAGTTGGGCTCATTGACGTCACTTGGTTGCGACGGACGTTTTGGATCCGGCAGATTTATGAGTCGGTTGTGCAACGCCAGCTCAAATAACCTTCTCATTTTATCTCGCAGAAAAGAGTAAGAACGTCCCATCCTCTCCTCAAGGGCTACATACGGGCGCATATTATTTTGACGAGTGACTGGTTTCGAGTTGCTCGGCTGTTGCTGAGCATTAGCGACCACGATCGTTTTTCCCTTTCCTTTGTCATTTCGGGAGTCCGGCTTTGGAAGAGGGGGTTTATGGCCCATCTGATCGATTTGCGCTAGTTCGTCGATTAGTGCCTAGAAGGTGGTCGGCTTGAAGAACATCATGAATTGCGAGATGGTTGCTTGCGGATCAAGGGTTCCCACAAACATTCCCACTGCGGGAGCTTCTTCTATGCGCTGCTCGCATTTTGACCATATATTACGCCACCGTATAGCATATTGGACCCACGTCTCGCCCGGATTCACCCTGGCGTTAATCGGTGCCGTCATCGGGGTATGTTCACTGGCGCTTGCAAAATGCTGAGTAAACAACAGCTCCATTTCCGCGAAGGTTTTGATAGAGTCGTTCGGGAGCTCAGAGTACCACTCGAACGCTGTATCTGATAAGCTTCCAACAAACTGGCGAAGCAACAGCTTGTCATCACCGCCGGTGTTGCCACAGAGTGCCCTGAACTGGGCGACATGCTGGTGAGGATTGCCCGTCTCCTTATAGACATGGAACTTGGGAATTGTGTAGCCCGGCGGGTACTTGATCTGGTCGTACCAACTCGGATACGGCCGTCCTGTTTTTACGACCTGGCCAGCTGCTTCAGTCGCATGATGAACCCGTATTTGTTGGGCTATGTACTCGTCCAAGTCATCTTTGGAGATTGTCTCTTCTTTAGCTGCTGACAGAGCTGGCAGAGGATTTGACGTCTCTCCCCTATCGTCTTCAAGGACGATCGGGGGATCTTCGGCCGGAGGATCTTGTTGGATCATCATCCCCACCATGTCTTGGAACAGGAGGCCCATACGATTTATGTTGGCTGCTTGTTCAGCCACCTCTTTATCCTTCTTCTCCAATATTCGTCGAAGGAATTCGGCGTCAGTTTCTTGCTCCTGACGTTCATCCGAGGACGTTTTAGGGCTTTCTTTTGGCCCAGTAAGTGCGGCCATAGCGTTTTGTTCACTGATCGCGTAAGCGGTTGATGACCCGTAGATATGCGACTGTTCTCCTTACCAGACGCCATATAGGCGGTATGAACTACAATGCCTCCTGACTTAGGACGTTTGGGTTCACCACCTTTGATATTTGTCGTCGGCGCGGGGGTTTTCTCCGGCCTTCTTCTTTTGTGGGCCGTTGAAGCGGAGGGGGCCGTTGCAGTGGGCACCCTAGCGATTGTTGTCCTCTGCTGTTTAATAGGACGGTCCTTTTCTTTTTGCACCTTCGTCTTCTTTTGTTGACGAAAGTGGTCTGGGTCGATCACGGAGTCTTGAACCCTTCGCCAAACCTTGTATATTTTTTAGGACAGCCGTTGAGAGGGCTGCTCCTGCTTCGTTTCTGGAACTCTCTCCACAAGTGGAGGAGATCTTTTTAGTGTAGCGGTTGGAGAGTTCTTACGTACCCTCCTCAGCAATTCGAAACTGTTTTCCATTGGAACAGCAGTGTTGACTTCCATCACTGGAGCAGGTGGAGTTAGTCCTGAGGGGGAGTTGCCCCTTGCCTTTCTCACTCGTCGCCAATGGCGACGTCGGGCATGACGAGCCGTTGGGACTGGCTCGGAGATAGAGACAGCTTCTTTTTGCCCCCTGTCTGAATGAGGCACTGCTGGTGTTAACCTCTTAAAGACTGAGGTTGTCCTTTGAGGGGAGGTATCCAATCTGTCAAAGACAGATCCTCGTGCAGGGGCCGAAGCAGGAATGGCCAGCCTTGAAAAGACTGACTCTTTGACGGAAGAAGCCGCCTTAACGACTTCCAGAGCAGCGGTTGTTGCCCTTCTTGGGACAGCCATTTTAGAGTTCATGGGCTTCTTAGCGGGCCCCTTAGAGTTCTGACCCAGCCTGGCGAAGACAGAGGCCGTTGGTTTGGCAACGGACGACCCACTGACAGGGACCATCGTAGCAGTGAGCCGGTCGAAGACCGACTTCTTGTTCGCTTCTGGTGTAGGTATTGGTATAGAGAAGCTTGTAGGTGGGATCATGGTCTCGAAAAACAGGTCGGTGGTGGCCTGGGTCACCTGTTCTACCGGCAGAGCGAGGAAGGAGGCCGCTTGGGGCCCATATGCCACACCTCCAGGTGTGGTGGAACGTTTGTTGCAGTGGCACTTCGAGCAGTTGGTGCAGTTAGAGGCCATTGATATTTGAGTTCTGCGCCAGGCAAAAGACCAAATCTTAGTAACTTAAAATCCGAAGGCAACCACTAACAAACCGCGATTCGTTCGCGAAGATGACACACGAAGTGTGGAGTGGAAAGAGGAAAAGGTCCCACCGAGCGTGCCAGAATCTGTTCCCCTCCGAACGACGGCGAGGATGTGAGGACGTCTGGCCTGAGATTCGGGGTAGATGCTATATGGTTTTATCCGTCTACCTCTCCGAAGATGCCAAGTTGATTTATGGCACCGTGTATCGGAGGTTTAGACGGATGCGGCCGATGTAGCAGACTTCATCAGATTCCCCCTCGCTTGAGGGGTTTTTGATTGTGGGGACGCTTTTCCCTGCAGGCGCAAGCCCCTGCAGTTAATTACGCTACCGCATCGCGGTAACAACTTTCTCCTTCTCCAGAATTTCACTTCGTGTCGTGGGTGTTTGTTTTGTTTGTGGTTGCCCGTGGATTGTATACGGAGACCGAGTAATGCCGTCGCCCGTAGGACGCGGATTAGTCCAAATCCGTATTTACTTAGATTTGGGTTTGGTGTTTTTAGTTTAAGGATACATTAGCCGTGTTGAGGCTAAGATCAACTTAAACGTTCGTTAAGGATACGTTAGTCTGATTTGAGACTAAGATCAACTTAACGGGATCGTCTAGATCCATTTCCAGTTTAAGGACGTAGTGGTCCATTTAATATATGGCCGTTGGGACTCATCACCTCTCTGACATCGTTGAAGGATTACAACGATAGGTGTCAGAGGAGTTCAGAGATGTACCTTTGAACCAAAGTCGATTTGGAGTTTTATAGTCCATTTGAATGTTTAAGGATACGTTAGCCGTGTTTGGGGATAAGATCGACTTAAACGGGATCGTTTAGATCCGGCAAAAGAGCATTTGGAGGCTCTATTTCTCCAATTTAGGGACGTGGTGGTCCATGTTTCAGTTTAGGGACGTGGTGGTCCATCGCCATTTTAGGGACGTAGTGGTCCATCATTAGTTTAAGGATGTTTCGGTCCGATATTAGTTGAAGGACGTTTCGGTCCAATATTAGTTTAAGGACGTTCCGGTCCACGAGTTTAGGGACCCCGCAGTCCATATTGATGTGTGGTCGTCGGGACCCGTCACTTCTCTGACGTCGTTGAAGGATTACAATGATAGGTGTCAGAGGAGTTCGGAGATGTACCCTTGAACCGAAGGTAAATTGATTTAGGAGAGCAATTTTGCTCAGTCAATTTAATTTGAGGACTTACGGCCATGATTGGGCTAAGTCCAGTTGAAAAATATTCAACGTTTTTATTTATTTTTGGTCTATAAGACCTGTGCTAGGGCTTTGCCCACATTTAAATAATGCATTGCACTGCTTTTTATTTTTGTTTGGGCTCTGCCCAGAAAGGATGCAGAGCATCAATTTACTTTGGGCTCTGCTAATTTATAAATGATGCAGAGTATCAATTTTACTTGGGCTCTGCCCTTTTATAAAAGATGCAGAGCATCAATTTTACCTGGGCTCTGCCCATTTATTGCTTTGCAATTTAATCTGGCCTGTTAGGTCTTTTTGACTTGGGCCTGACCCTTTAGCAAAAGAAATGCATTGCATTTTCAGGCGCTTTGCGCCAATCAAAGAGCGCAAGCGCTTGTGGTGACGACACGTGTCATGCAAGTGCAGTGCGCTGCGCTAGGTCGTTGCGCTTGCGCTGTTGACACGTGGTGCACTCTGGTGAGTTGCGCCAATTTCAGAGAGCAAAGCTCTATCTTAGAGCGCATAGCGTAAGTGGTTCAGATACTGACACGTGGCATGCAAGCGCAGTGCGCTGCGCTTGCGCTGTTGACACGTGTCGCGCTCTGGTGAGTTGCGCCAATTTCAGAGAGCAAGACTCTATCTTATAGCGCAGATGGTTCAGATGCTGACACGTGGCGCTCTCTGGTGGCCTGCGCCAACACAAGAGCGCAACAGTGCAGATTTTCAAGTGCAGAGCACTATTAATTTGAGAATGTTTTAGATTCAAGAACCAATGGTTCATTAAAGGAAGTGCAAAGCACTATTTGATTTCTTGATCTAATTTAGATCAAAGAAAAACAAGCTTTTTCTTATTTCAGGAACCAGAGGTTCATAAAAAGTGCAAAGCACTGTTTTTATTTTGTTTTTTTATTAAAGATCATTGATCTTGTTTTTAGATCAATGATCTATCAGAAGAAATTCTTCTATCTAAAAGGTCTTTTTTACCTTTCTTTTTTTTCTTGGAATTTCTTCAGAGTTTTCTCTGCTTGAAATTTTTGATTTCTCACAGAATGTTCATGCCTTTGATTTGAGATCTAGGGGTCTTTTTATAGTGCCCATAAATTAGTTAAATTTGTTAAAGAGATCTTCCTCTGAGTGATTTGGGGAATTTTCCCCACCGTTGGATCTTTGATCCAAGGGCTTCTGTTTTACAGAAGAAAATCTTCTTGTTTTAACAAGAACAAAAAGATCTTAATTCTATTTAGCGCAAATGCCCCAGCACGTGACACGTGTCACGCAGCGCACAGCGCAGCGCAAATGCGCTGACACGTGTCGCGCAGCGCGTCGCGCAGCACGTCGCGCTAGCGCATCTGCGCTGACACGTGTCGCGCAGCGCAAAGCGCAGCGCAGTGCTTGCGCAACTGAAGCGTTGCTTCCTTTAATTTTTCCTTAAATAGAGTTTTGCTCTGATTGGGCGCGCCTTCTTGGGCGCTGCGCTGACGTATCAGCACCAGACACGTGGCGCGTTGCGCCCGAGATTTGAAGCGTTGCTTTAAAATTTGAATTTTGAATTTCAATAGAGCTTTGCTCTGATTGGGGAAACAAATGCCCCCCACCGTTGTGCTCACGTGGCGCGCACGTGAGTGCAGCGGTGGCAAGCACTTGACCGTTGGATCAAGGGGCGAGCTTGTAGGGATCCTAGGCACCCTAGTGAGGTCTCACAAGTGATCAAACACGCTAATTTCTAAAAATTACGGGTGCCGAGAAACCCTAATACGGATCGTTTACTAGATATCTAGGCGAAACAAGCAAACTAGTAACATTTTAACTAAGGGAACGGACATACAACCTTTGTAGATCCGGTCCACCACCTCCACGGCTCCGCAATGAAGTCCCCTTGCTGTCCAAATCATGTCTTGGGCTCTAGCGTCGGCATCATCGAAGAATGAGCGGGCTTGATCGTCGGTTCGATGCCGAAGATGATCTACGTCGAGGCATCGCTAGAACAAGCTCCAACTTCACCAAGTCGGAAAAAAACTTGTGACGGAAACACCCTATACTACTTGGCAAGAGGTAGAGGATGAAGAAATAGGAAGTGGGTAAACTTTAGTTTTGGATTTCTCACTAGATTTCATGATTTGCCATTGGAGTAGCAAGCTTTCTTCATTGAAGAAGAAGATGAAGATATGATAAGTCTTGATTAAAAATAAAAACAATATGATACTTATCATGTCAACAACCATGGTTTAGTGTAGAGATTTAACCAAGGTTACATAAGTGGTTAGGGTTAGAGAAAAGACAAGAATGGTGGACTTAGTCAAGGTTTCAAGAAGTTTCAACTAAAAACAAAATAAGTCCACCATTTATCTTTCTCTTTATCTTTTCTAAATGAAATAAATAAAAAGATAAATGAATAAGCAAATGAAAAGATACCCTAACCACTAACTAACCATGGTTCAATACTTTACACAAAATCAAGAAAGAATGTATCATCAAACATGATACAATGATGTGCACAAAAATTATATCACATATACAATGTGCAATACAAGTGAGTAAATCCATTTAAAGTGAACCAATACTAGTTAATGCAAAGTAATATATCAAATATATAATTATACATTAAATCATTAAATCAACACTTGATTTAACGATCCGGTCATATCGTATATAACCGACTAGTATCATACGTATCGGCTTATCGAATCAATCCTTGATTCGACAACTAGGTTATATCGCATATAACCAATCGATACATTCATCGCGAGAATAGAATACGGTATCACATACACGTATTATTCTCGGTCCCGCACATATCTCATATGCGCTCCTATTTCGTTTCGCTTGAGCTAGGAAACCTCTCTGTAGGACTCTAAAGACTCGTCAATACGCCGGCAGCAGATGATGATCATATCAAACACCCACAAGCCCCAAGCGGTCTGCTAAACGTAACGGCCACCCAGGTATTGAGCGATCAGAAGATCGACGAGCAAGGCCGCTCACACTCCTGTGAATCCAACCAGTAACACTTACCGTATAGTCCGGTCTGTTCGTCTGATATGTCGCATATCTCGCCTAGGGGTGGTAAACGTCAGACCCCAATAGCTCGATAAGTCATGCCGACTTGAGGTCCATAACATTCGTGAAAATACTGATAAATCTTACCAGTATATCACAGCAACCCTGGCCAGGGATTTCCTGTTATGGCCAGTCGAGCATAGCACAACATCAACCCCCAATACCGGGAGAGACGAATCCCCTCCTATCGCTCATTGCCTCCATGTGAATCGGGACTGTACCCAAAAGCCACCTGTTTGCACGACTCAGTAGAGCCGTGGTAGGGTGGAAATCAAAGCACAGTGGGAGACACACAAGACTCTATGACGATCTCGGGTCAACAGACTAAGCTGTACCAGTGTCACCAGAGAACTGCCATCTGACGTGAGGTATAATACCATCTGGGAGTTCTCGGCGAGTCCGTTCAGTGTACCCAGTCTCCACTGAGCACCCGCATACCATCTTCGATGTCAAACACCAATGGATATAGGATCATCCATCGCCCATCGCATGGGTCGAGAAGATATGCGCTAGTCTACTCTGGAATATCGATGCCCCGTCTCGATATTCCCTCGACTAGGAACATTTCAAGGATGTACTCATGGACTATCCAGGCCCCACCAGTATGATCTTCATCATAGTCCTGGAAGTCGAGTACACATCCTAAGGGCTTTATCAACATGTAATCAGAGAGACAGAAAGTATACATATTAAGATAAAGTGCAACCAGATAGCGTACTATCATGTCGAGCAAGAAAGTCCTACCTATATATGTCCCAGCATCCACTACAATATACATCCAATGTACAGTAATGGCCTCTAGGGCATACATATAACTAACAATCTCCCACTTGCACTAGGGCCATCTGTAGTAGTGGTTGCAGTATCACATACTCAACCATCCCCAAAAAGTCTCTCTTAAGGAACAGGCCTTTGTGAGTGGATCCGCTGTGTTGTCCTCTGAGTCTACTCTCCAAACCTCGATCTCCCTGGAGATCAACCATCTCCATGATCAAGTGATACTGCCTTAGAATATGTCTGGATCACTGATGGGACCGGCGTTCCTTGGCATAAGCCACAACTCCATTGTCATACAATGGCAGGAACCTAGTTCATCTTATGAACCAATGTACACCCAAACTGCCTCTTTGGTAGTATCTTTAATAGCGATGTTACCAGCCTTTATCATCTAGTTTGCCACGGTATCGAGCTTGGAACTCTTCCAACATACCTTCCCTTTACTGAGGGTAAAGACAGTGCCTGTGACTGACATTCAGTCGTCTTTATCACCCTGGAACTCTTCCAGTGATTCTCCTCAGGATCGATTGATACCATCTCACTACATCTAGTGAGAATCCTAGCATCCAATTACATCTATCTCATAGATGAAAACTCAGGATTTAGGAGGTATACTTTGATCCTATTTGGAGAATTCTAGTGATAATAGGAGATTGATCGATCGTAGTATAGGAAACTCTTTTCCTATCAAGAGTATGTTGTCTACGTACAATACGAAGATAACCACCTTACTCTCTACTACCCTTTTGTATATACAAGGTTTGTCTACCATTTTGATGAAGTCAAACACTTTGACTATCACATCAAAACAGACGTTCCAACTCCGCGATGCCTGCTTCATTATGTAAAGCAACTTGCACACGTTTCCGCTGCTCCCACTGTTTATGAAGACCTCTGGCTGTGTTCTTATAGACTTTCTCTTCTAAATCAGTATTTAGAAAAGTAGTCATAGCACCCAACCACCAGATATCGCAGTCATGGTATGTAGCCGTGGTAAGTAGGATCTGGATAGACTTAAGCATAGCTATTGGAAAAAGGTTTCATCATTATCCACGCCTGGTCGATGACGAAAACCTTTAACAAGTCTAGCTTTGAAAGTCTCAACTTTTCCATCTACACCAAGTAATCTTCTCAAGATATACTTGCTCCTGATGGGGATTTAACCCTTCAGATATAGCAACCAAAGTCCATACTTTGCTGGTGTACATGGATTCCATCTCAGATCGCTAAGCATCCAGCCATTCTTACAGAGTCCCTACTCTTGATGGCCTGCTCGAAACTAGTTGGGTCATCATCTCATGATGCATTCCTTGCTCCCACTGTCATCGAGAAACCGAGGTATCTCTCAGGCGGATGAGGAACCCTATTAGATCGGCGGAGAGGCTGAGGTTCGTCGGGAACTATAGAATCTTATGGTTCTGTCAAATCATCAACTGCAGTTTTGTATAGCTGGAACCTTTCCAGTTTTACAGAACTGATCCTGCCTCGATCTTGTCCGGATTTTGCTTTAAACATAGGCCGGACAACCCCAAATCTTAACTCGCTTAAGAGATGGGTTCTTCCCATATCATATCTTATATGGAGTGGTAGGCAGTGGTTTGATTCAAACCTAATTCAATAGGTATGCAGCTTCTCAAGTGCATAACCCCAAAAGGAAATAGGTAACTCAGTAATACTCATCATAGAGCACACCATATCTAATGTTGTGCAATTGCTCTACCCTGATACACCGTTGTGCTGTGGTGTATTCAGAGAAGTAACACTGAGAGAGAATCTCATTCTCCTTTAGAATAGTCCAGGAATTCTATGCACAAGTATTCTCCTCCCTGATCTCATCATAGGACATAATACTTATACCCGTATTTTGGTTCTCTACTTCTAACTTATATTCTGTGAATATCTGAAAAGGCTCGGACTTATGTTTCAACAGGAACATATGACTGAATCTTGAGAGATTATAAGAGAATATAATGAAGTATGAAGAACCAGTCCTGGCATGTGTAGACAGGAGACTTTACATACATCATCATGTATCAGTCCCAAGAGTTTACCAACTCTTCCTCTGTTTCTAATAAACAGAGCTATGGTCATCTAATCTTTGTGACATGACTGGCAAGTTTCACAAGATGTAAATTCAAACTGATTTAAATATGCATCTAAAATGTAACTTCAGCCAGTCGGGTCGCATTGATGTGACCTAGTCTACAATGCCTCAAGAATGATTCGTTCATTTCTGAACTCTTCCTCTTGTGTGTGTTCTGTATACGAGGAACTGTAGTTTGATTTAGAACGTCAATGCTTTTAGATAACGTGCCTGAACCGATCAACTTTTGATATAGGAAATGTTCAAAACATTATCCATCTATACAAAATTATACCATTTCTTTACTAATAAAGAGACCCATATGATTTTGTATATCAGGTTCGGTATCTAATAGCATTTGTTCAGAATCAATGTATTGGTAATACAGGGTGACAGTGACCAACAGACTTGGCTGCAACACTTGCCCCGATTTCTGTCTCATGAAACTTATCACCCGTTCTCAGTTTTTCTACCCTTTTGTAGCCCTATGTAACATATTACATATCTGGGATCATGATCTGGCATCATATACCCAGGATGCAGAGGATACTGAGAAACAGTTCTTTATAGTGAACACACCCGAAGGAGATGCATCATATGCACTTTCTTCGTTTGGGCGGCATAGGAATTCTGGTATTCCCCTATTTCCTGCTCTGTCTTATAACGATTATAAGTTGGAGCGGGATCAACGTTCCCCAGCTCAGTATAACAAGCGGGTTTGGTCAAAATTCCGTTTTATTATCTTGATTAAGGCGTGATATGGTCGCTACCAGGAGAGAGAGAGAAGAAAACACTCTGCGTGCGCTCTTGCAAGATCAGATTGGTTATATATTTTATCTAATCAGGATGGCTCCCACTGTTTTTATCAAATCTTCCTTCAAACCCTAAAAGGAAAGACTAGCCGGGATTAATTACACTCTACAAGTTCGCCAATCTTTCAGCCAGGCCAGTGTCGGTACTTTGAGGGAGGTTCCCCGTGCTTTCGCACGGACCTAATTACTGTAAACCTCGTTTTCCCAGAGGCGTAACCCCGTTGACACCTTTCTAGTCACCTACTTGATCGGCTAATTGCAAAGTGCAAAACTCTCCCAGGAGTAACAATTACTCGCAGTGGGTATCGGGATCCAACTATCATATAGAAGGTATGCAATCTCATTGCAAATTTCAACACTTGAAACTCCCGATAAAAGGTTTTTACCCCTAGCACCTATGACCTTGGCTAAGGTCAACAAATCATAGGTACTAGTCAAGTTCTACCCGTCATTTCGTGATTAATTAGACCCACCCACATGACCCTTGGCTAAGGTCAACAAAGCCACATGCCTGTCCTAACTAATTGCATCATATGCTGTGTAGGAAGACATCACTTAGCTACCGTACACTGTGCTTTGACTATGGTCAACAAACACAGCACGAATACTAAGTACTCTACTTCCTAAAATGACGGAGGGTTGCGGCTGGTTTTTGTGAAAACCTTTAACGCTTTGAACTTGATCTCGTTGCGGAATCAAATGGTTTTTAAATGGAATGTTTTTGAGGCTTTTCTAGTTTTGCTAAAGGGGTCACTCCCGGTGAAGGGATCGTCGGCCCTTTCCTCGTCGAATGAGGTGCGGGATATATCATATATATCACTGTGCAAAGCGGAAACTATAGAAGCGATCAAAGAAAAACCGAGTGTGTAGCATCTGCCAGTTATTGCTAAAGGAGTCACTCCCGGTGAAGGGATCTCGGTCCTTTCCCTATCGAATAAGGTGCAGGATGTTCTACAAGGAACACCGCGATGCAAAGCAAGAACTGTAGCTACCTGTTTTATTTTGAAATTCGATTCCACAACATCAATTAGGTTTATTTTCTTTCATTAATCTCATTAATGAATATCCCATCATTTAAATTACCTAAACATCACAGATAAATATGACGTACACTTATGCCATCCGCATTCGCCTCGATGTCCCCTGGTGCACCGTTAGGTTAGGTAACTAACGGCAGAGCGGGGCAGGGCTAGCGCGGGTGTAAAACATAAGCAACGTCAATATAATATATCATATATACTATATATAATACCTGTCACAGAACATCGCATGATCACATCACAGATAAAGCACAGCAGAAGAATCATATGAAATATTGGATATACTAGGACGTCCGTGTTTTCAATACGAGCCAGTATAAAACACGGATTCCACGGTCGTGATGAATAGCCAATCCCACACCCCTAGACCCCTACGAGAGCGGCAAGCAACCCTACCAATTCTAGGGTTAGGAGACCCGGACTCGACTCCTCGAGTTGGTTTCCCCCTGGACCCTAGAACCCGGTTACTTGTGCTCCCCTCCTTGGGTCTATCCTAATGCGGAAAAGTAAATAATATACAACGGGTGACGACTTCCGCAACCTGGAAGTGCCCCAATAAAAGAATATTACATACAAGTTTTTACATGAATGAAAATGAAAAACACTCATCTCACATAAAAACCCCCGGCTATTCAAATACGACGATCCAATATAACATATCCAGCAACACATAACATCACATGTCATCAACGTAAGTAAATATGCGTATCCCAATTGTCGTTGACATATAGCAACGAAACCGGCGATATCACACATTACACTTACGGTCACAGAAAAGAAAGTGTAAAACTACAACAGTTGGAATCCGCAACCTCCTCAGATATCGCATGCCTGACCAAATGAATTACTTAGACATCACATGCCTAACAATTATAAACTCCGCATTTCAGTCTCATTATCGAAAACACTTTTCAATATCGAGTCGGGCAATTCAACAAGATTCCCGACATTCAGATCGAATGCTCGTCGCAAACTTTAGTAGGCGGCCGCACCCCCGATACCGTCGACGAAGTGCACCAAGGCGGAACACCGCTGCCGCGAGCACCCGAACGGATGCTTTCGGCGACGGGGTTCTCCTACAGTCACTTGGTCGGGGCTATGGAGTGAGGCTGTCTATTAAGTTTACCCGGCGAGTATCCGCGTACACTACGTGATTGCGACGGACTTTTGATCACATCAAAATTCCGTGGCAACCGATCAAGTGAGACTAAACTGCTATGTTTATAATATTCATTCCGTTATCTCATAACTATTTGTGAATTCCAATTATTGTATCACATTCCAGATAAATAGAAAATGCTAAACTTTTCGATCGAATAATCGAACACCCAAGTTTTCCCGATACAGCTCAACACATGAAATAAGTCTAACAACATTCAGTTCGTGCCTCAGTACCAACGGTCCAGCCGTAGAAGGGTCAAGCCAACGCCTCACATGTGGCACGCCGTACTGCCCCAAACCCGAAGGTTCAAAGGGCAGTTCAAGACGGTCACATAATCGAGTTAAGGTTTGTTGTCTTCTAGAGGGTCCATCGCATTACTTGCAGTACTTAGAACGTCGTCAAACTACGGAAAAATCCAACACTTGGAAAATTTCCCGACAGGGGAAAAATTGGGTATTTATATCCGGTCGAACTTTTTAACATATTCTAAAATTTATCCGGAAAGCCACATAGACAAAATCTGATAATCCGATCGAACAATCGAATCCCCAAAACATCCCAGAACATTCAACTCTGGAATAAATTTTAAATATTCCCAGAAAATCCAGAATAATTAAATAGGAATTACTGTGCATAAAAGATGTGATGACGTCACCAGGGGACCGCAGAACCGCCGCAGAAGCTGGGCTTCCGCCGCGGTTCCGCCGCCGTTTAGATGAATCTTTCGCCTGAGTTTGCACAGTAATTCTTATAATTATTTATTGAATTTTTAAGGCATTTTTAATGCACAAAAATCCGCATTTTCGGAAAAAGTCCAGAGAGCATATTCCGGGTAGGGTTTCGGTTCGATCGGGTTTCAAATTCCGTCTAGATTTCGCCTAAGGCTCTAGCTAGGCTCTGATACCACTGTAGGGATCCTAGGCACCCTAGTGAGGTCTCACAAGTGATCAAACACGCTAATTTCTAAAAATTACGGGTGCCGAGAAATCCTAATACGGATCGTTTACTAGATATCTAGGCGAAACAAGCAAACTAGTTAACATTTTAACTAAGGGAACGGACATACAACCTTTGTAGATCCGGTCCACCACCTCCACGGCTCCGCAATGAAGTCCCCTTGCTGTCCAAATCATGTCTTGGGCTCTAGCGTCGGCATCATCGAAGAATGAGCGGGCTTGATCGTCGGTTCGATGCTGAAGATGATCTACGTCGAGGCATCGCTAGAACAAGCTCCAACTTCACCAAGTCGGAAAAAAACTTGTGAAGGAAACACCCTATACTACTTGGCAAGAGGTAGAGGATGAAGAAATAGGAAGTGGGTAAACTTTAGTTTTGGATTTCTCACTAGATTTCATGACTTGCCATTGGAGTAGCAAGCTTTCTTCATTGAAGAAGAAGATGAAGATATGATAAGTCTTAATTAAAAATAAAAACAATATGATACTTATCATGTCAACAACCATGGTTTAGTATAGAGATTTAACCAAGGTTACATAAGTGGTTAGGGTTAGAGAAAAGACAAGAATGGGATCATCCATCGCCCATCGCATGGGTCGAGAAGATATGCGCTAGTCTACTCTGGAATATCAATGCCCCGTCTCGATATTCCCTCGACTAGGAACATTTCAAGGATGTACTCATGGACTATCCAGGCCCCACTAGTATGATCTTCATCATAGTCCTGGAAGTCGAGTACACATCCTAAGGGCTTTATCAACATGTAATTAGAGAGACAGAAAGTATACATGTTAAGATAAAGTGCAACCAGATAGCGTACTATCATGTCGAGCAAGAAAGTCCTACCTATATATGTCCCAGCATCCACTACAATATACATCCAATGTACAGTAATGGCCTCTAGGGCATACATATAACTAACAGAGCTGAAGGGGCGCAAGCGCCTTATAAATAGGACCTATGGCCCTTAGGAAATCTTCACCATTTCAAGATTTTTGATTTTCTACAGAGGTTTGCTCTTGCTTAAGAACTTCAGAGCTTTGCTCATTTCCAAAGTTAGAAACTTTAGGTAAAAATTAATTTAAATCAAATTAATTTAAATTAATCTTAACCAAAGAGCTTTGCTCTCACAGATCTTTTGATCTAAAGAGATCCCCATTGAGGTTTCATAAACAGAGCTTTGCTCTAAAAAACTTATAGATCTGCAGAGATCTTGTTCATGGGTTCTAACCCATGAACAGAGCTTTGCTCTTGAATCAACTTGTAAATCTTTCAGATCTGAAAAATGAAGAATTTTTCATAAGTTTTTCATAGATTTTTCAAGATTCCAAAATTTTTATTTCTTTTAAGTGTAAAAATTTTCTGATGGACCTTTCCATTATTACCATAAAGCTATGCTCTTTTAAGGAATTTTATTCCTTTGAGACCAGAATTTGACAAGTGTCATTCTGTGACAGAGTTTTGCTCTGAAAGAGGAGATTTTCTCCTTGTCTCTAGGGATTCCCCACTGATGAGAATATTCTCTTAGGGATATTTTCTTTAACTGACAGTCTTACCCAATGATGAGGCTGTCTTATTAAATAAGGCATTTTCATCCAGATTTTGTGGGTCCCCATTTGGTCCCCTACCCACTGCACTGCAGTGTAGTGTGATTAATTTTAATTTAATCAATTTTTAAATTCAATTAATTGAAAATTTTTAAACGCCGCGTTGGAATTGTAGCACTGACGGCTATTTTGTTCTTTTGCAGCGATCATGTCTCTCGATACCTCGTTCCCGTTTGTTCGTTCAGAGGAGGGATTTCCCGAAGCGCCCTTGGACCGTGACGTCTTGGCTATGATTAAGGACCACGACCCGGAATATAAGAGTCTCCACCTTTGAGGGTCGTGGTATAACCAGATTATCATGGATCGACGGAGCTTCACGTGCGCCGTACCGTCAGAACCCATCACGGCGATTCATTACGCCACCCCACCCTCGGTGCAGTATGCCGTGGAGATGGTTGATTGGACCTCGAAGGGCTTTCTTCATCCCGCCATAGATGCGATTCCGGCCCAGCGTCCTATGGTTTTGGATATCCTAGGACGCCGTATTTGTCAGGGCGAGGCGCGACCTTGGGGGCAATCATATAACATTGGTCTGATCCCCCGCCACCCGATCGGTTATCTGCCGTGGGCCCGGTACATCCTGTTGACGAAGAAGTCGCAGTTGATAATGTTAGGATTGTACACCGCGGTGTACGTCTCTCTGTTCCAATATCCCACGCTCCCCACCTGGTGGTTCAAGGCCTTCCTGGAGCAGTGGAACATTCCTACCCACACTTTCCTCGCTATGGATCGGGAAGTGTCAATCTCTCTGGAAGAGTTTACGGAGTTATCCGGTTTACCGGTTATAGGGGAACACTATGAGGAGTTGCTCCCGACAGAAGAGTACGTCTTCGGTGCTAAGCCGGTGGTAAGGGGGCTCACGCCGGAGAATGCTGATCAACACCAATTCCCAAGCTTAATTAAGATGTTGAACATCTATGAGGCCCTTTTCATCGAACATGGGAGTCGCGGAGTTAGCTTTGAGGATTTCATCGCTAGGTTCCTTCGTCCAAGCGTCCTCTCATCAGAAGCTGCCAAGTTTGCTACCCTGGATGACCTTTTCGGTCTAGGTGTGGATAACCTGCCGGAGAAAGAGATAAACCAAAAGGGTTTTTTCCTTCCGGACTTCCCGACTATGTCTTTTGCAGAAATTGCGGCCCCTGGGATGGACGAGGAGGCCTTTTTCTTAGGATTTCTCGGGTTGTGGCTGAGTTGGTTTGCGATCCCAATGCACTCTTACCGTATGCGGCCCTCTGTATTTTACCCAGCCCACCGGATGACCATCGGGGTAAAATGGCTGTTGGGATCGCCGGCTTGGCACACTTATATCATGGCCTAAGTCGAGCAGTGGATGCCAATGAGCCTGGGGTATTGCACGTGTTCTTCCCGATGCACTACTTCATATTGTGGCTCGAACTACACACGGCGGGTGTCTTCGGCATGCATAAAAGGCCCTCGTTCTTCGACAAGTGTGGTTTTCCTTGCATTATACAGCTGATCGGCGCATCAATTGTAACCCCATCACCACGGAACGCCAGGGGTTTACTCCTTCGCCCTCATACCGTTGGAGCCGGGATGTCCTTTGTTGACAAGGTATTGACCATTGGAAAGGCGTCCACCGCTGCGGTGCGACCATTACAAGACTCCTTTAAAGATGGAGCTTCAGTTTCGACGGCCCGGGAGACCCTCCACTTGTATTCTATTAGACCGGGCTTCCTAGTCTTCAGGCAGAACGGCGCGACAATTTTCATGAGATATAACCCGCATCGTTTTGCCCAACAACTGGGCTACGATCAAGGGGTACCCTTGGAAGCTTTCCTACTAGAACCTGCTGCCAATGAAGAAGGGATGGAGAACGCGTTGCATCACTTCATGCGCCTGAACATAGGTTCTCATTTTTTTATCAGTGCGCCGGTCTGCGCCCCACGACTCCTCAACGTATATAAAGAATGGTATAATCATGCGACAGGAGCCGTTATAAAGGAGGAAATGCGATTGCTGGTCGATCGCAAGGGTGTGCCTCCAGGTACCGACCGTAATGCTCCCTTAGTGCCAAGGACCCCGGTGGTCCCCCCTCTAAAAGATGCCAGGGCCGGACCATCGCGTGCGCAAAGTCCTCCGCACGGATTGCCGCTCCCTGATATTACAGATGCACCTCCAGCGCCCTGTGCTCCAGTGGAGACAGTGGTCGTAGCCTCGCCGGAGTCTGGGGTGGGTGCAGACATCGAGACCCGCCGTCCCAAAGTGGCTGCTAAGCGTAAATCGATCCCACGTGCACCTATTGTCGGAGGGCAGAAGAAAAAGAAGTCGCTCTTCGCTGCAGATGTCGCGTTCGGTCAAGAACCCCACGCTCCCTATGCCAAGGGCCTGAGCGAATATGGGACTAACGAGGGATTAGTCATGCCGCCACCGGATAATACAGACTTGGAGGCTGCTCTCGAAACTTCAGCGTGGTTGGCAAAGCGTGACGCGTGGCTAGCTGAGCTTGCGCAATCAGGTAACTACTAGTCGCATTTTCTTTATTGTATCATATCCTCCTCATTGCCTTTGACTAACGTTTTTCTTTCTTTTCTTCCAACAGGCATTACTGATGAAGAAGCCATTGCCGCTTCTCTCGAGACTTTCCAAGAGGAGGAACGTTTCAGAGCGTCTTTAGGCCTTAGTAAGTTTCAATTCATCAAGCTTTCGTTTTCTTTGTGTTATGGTCAATTTAACCTCTCCCTTTTTATGGCAGAAACCTCAATGCCGTTCCCGCCAAGTGACGCAACTGCTCTGCCAGCTGCCGATGTTCCTACTTCCTAGGGGCTACCATGGGAGGTCCGTCTTGAAGAGCCAATGAGAGATGCCTTAAAGGCTCTGGAGGCATCTCTGAATGAGGACGACGACGCCTTGAAGGAAGCGTCGAAGAGATCCATCGCGACAGCTCGGTAGGAGTGGAAACGGTCTAGGCGCGAAGCGAAGGCACGCCGGGCTGCTTTGGCCATGGGAGCGGGCCCCAGCACCGTCCCTCGTGCTGATACTCCCTCCGAAGAGGCCCCTATTGCCCTATCCACTGCTCGCAGACAAGTGGCGCGCACAGTTCGGAGCGCAAATGATAAATCCACTTCAGGTAATATTTCTCTCAGAATTTTGTTGTAAGAATTATAATGCCATCGGTTCTTATATATTTTATCTTGCCGGGCCAAGTCCGACCGAGGGGGAGGCGGAGACCGTTGAACCCGAGGAAACAGAGGAGGCGGCACCTACCGAACCCGAGCCGACGGTGGGCAATGTCGCTGAGGCTTTGGAGCCTGAGATGGAGGTTGAGGGGTCTGCAGCCGAGAAGGTCATTGATACCGAGCCTGAAGTGGCGGCAGATGAAATGATCGTCTGAATCGAGCCCAGGGTAGTGGCGGATGAGGCGATTAAGGCCGGCGACCTCGTGGTGACGGCGGGTGAGCCGATGGAGACCGCGGAGCCCGAAGAAGTAGCGGGTGAGATGGGTACGACTCTTGGGGAAGAGTTAGCCGCTCTCTCCCAAGAGTCCGGCAACGCTCCAATCATTGCCCTCCCCGCCTATGATTTTCCGCCGTCTCCTGGCCGCGTGAGCACGACGACGGTTCCCATCGAGTCGGGTGATGAGGCCACGGACGGTGGCCTCATGTCGATCGAGGTGGGAGTCGCCTCCGTTTCCGCCGGCAGCTCATCAGGTAAATCCCAAGTTGCTGTCTTTCTTTACCTTACAATCCTTTCTGACAAATTCACCTTTTTTGTAACGCAGGTGCAGCCAGCGCCGATGCCCCACTGCTCGAGGGAGCGCCTTCAACTACTGCCTTGGCGGTGTTCACTTCTCAACCCTCTCTCATACCATCGAAGATGTTGGAAGTTATGGGTTTGCAATTTATTAATTTTATCTTTCAGACGTATAATTTGTGTACTAAAGTCGTACGGTCATGTCTTTTCAGGAGTGCTTTTTGATCATCTATATTAAGTGTTGCTCCCACACTTCTCCTTCCCATCTGAACTCGCTTCTTCCTCTGGTGGCGCTGGTGAGTATGTTTTCCCATTGATATATTTCTTTTTCGTTGATGGAATTACTTCTAACCTCTTTTCTCATCTCGACTGCAGTGCCACAGATTGAAGGAGGGGATAAAAGATCGGCTGCGCCACCGGCCCTTCCGGCCTTGTCACTTGTCTCAGCTGGTACGGCGACTATCACATTGATAACTCCCCCCTCTTTATTTTCCGTACTGTTATCTGATCACATCTTTTTTCTTTTCAGCTGTCGTTCCAGTCTCGGCGCCTTTCGAGCCTCGCAATACAATGCCGGCGGGTCCTTATCTGAGGCGTCCATCTTCGAAAGGCGCCGCGAATAGTCTGCGCATGTTGAGTGACTATGTCGAGGAACTCGACGTTGAAACTCCTACATCTGCCGCAGACTTCGCTACGGCGGTTAACCCGATGCTGGTGATACTCGTGAACTTTCATGACGAGGGCATCATCGCATCTTGGGTTAACCATTGCAGGGAGATCGAGGCCCGCCTCCAACAGTTGGAGTCGATGCGTCCCGCTCCTGAGACCTTAGCTGCCAGTAATCAAAGAGCAGCGTGGATTGAGCAGAGCGTTTCTTACTTCCGCCATCTCGAACAAGAAGTCATTTCAAGGCGTAAAGAGCGCGGTGAGACATCAAGCAAGTCTGCCCAACTGCATGCCCGGGTGGAGGCCAATGCTGTACGGTTGAAGGTTGTCTTTGAGGGCCTTCTGCAATGTCTTTCCGAAGGGTTATCATTGAGACAACAGCTTGACGTTGTCGAGCGGGATGCACCTAGCCAGGAAGCAGCCCAGAAGGCGGTCGAGGAGCAACTTTCCTCTTTTTTACAGCAGCGGGCCCAGGTGGAAGCGGAGGTGGCCGCGGCAGCCACTCAGGAGGAGGCGCTGAAAGAAGTGCGAGAGCGGCTTGCGGATTTGTTAAAGACACTTCCTCCTCAGTAGCTATCCCTCTTTGTATCGTTTGTACTTATAAATAAAAAATGTATATATATATATTTTTTATTCTTTAGCACAATGTATCCTGTACTCAATCAAGTTTATGAATAAAAGATACACATTTTTTGTAATGTCTTGTGCTGTTTCTTCGCCTTTTCTTTTCTTATTATCAGCATGCTGTCACAATTAGCAGATAATAGAGTAAGCACCTTGATTTCTTCATGAGATAACGATGGCTTAGGCCGCAGGTTCAGATCTGCCGCCTAAAACTTTTCAACTCTATGAGCCGTGAGGGTCTCACAGAGACTTTTGTCCCTACAGATCGAGAGGATCTCGTAGGTGGGTTTTCTCCTTAGGAATCGTGAGGATTCCTAAGTGTGTTTTCTCTTGTAAGTCGTAAGGATCCTATAAGAGAATTTTTCCCTCTTACGAGTTGAGAGGACCCGTAAGCGGTTGTTTCCCTCCTTATCGAAACTCGACTTTGGAGAGTGAGACCCGTGAATAGTATGCAAGAGACTGTTTTAGATTGACTTGCAGGGTCCCATTATTCAGGAAGCAAGTTTTTTAGTCCCTGCTGCCTGAGGCTTCATCTTGCAAGTTGAGATGAATCGGGAATTTTTCCGCGGAGACACTGGTTTCTCTGCGAGCCGACGCGAATCAGGAGGCTCTCATTAAGGATTGTTTATTTCCCTGAGTTGAGGTATTTTCCAGGGATTATTTGTTTCCCTGGTGTTGAAACGAATTGAGAATTTTCTACAGAGGCACTGGTTGTTCTGCGAGTCGATGCGAATCAGGAGGCTCTCAACAAGGATGTTTGTTTCCCTGAGTTGAGGTATTTGCCAAGTATTATTTGTTTCCTTGGGGTTGAAACGGATCGAGAATTTCCCACGGAGACACTGGTTTCTCTGCGAGTCGATGCGAATCAAGAGGCTCTCGTCAAGGATTGTTTGTTTCCCTGAGTTGAGGTATTTGCTAAGGATTATTTGTTTCCCTAGTGCCAAGGATTATTTGTTTCCCTGGTGTTGAAACGAGTCGAGAATTTCCCACGGAGACACTGGTTGCTCTGCGAGTCGACGCGGATCAGGAGGCTCTCATCAAGGATTGTTTGTTTTCCTGAGTTGAGGTATTTGCCAAGGATTATTTGTTTCCCTGGTGTTGAAACGAGTCGAGAATTTCCCACGGAGACACTGGTTGCTCTGCGAGTCGACACGGATCAGGAGGCTCTCGTCAAGGATTGTTTGTTTCCCTGAGTTGAGGTATTTGCTAAGGATTATTTGTTTCCCTAGCGCCAAGGATTATTTGTTTCCCTGGTGTTGAAACGAGTTGAGAATTTCCCACGGAGGCACTGGTTGCTCTGCGAGTCGACGCGGATCAGGAGACTCTCATCAAGGATTGTTTGTTTCCATGAGTTGAGGTATTTGCCAAGGATTATTTGTTTCCCTGGAGTTGAAACGAGTCGAGAATTTCCCACGGAGGCACTGATTGCTCTGTGAGTCGACGCGGATCAGGAGACTCTCGTCAAGGATTGTTTGTTTCCCTGAATTGAGGTATTTGCCAAGGATTATTTGTTTCCCTGGTGTTGAGACGGATCGAGAATTTCCCGCGGAGACACTGGTTTCTCTGCGAGTCGACGCGAATCAGGAGGCTCTCATTAAGGACGCTTGTTTCCTTGAATTGAGGTATTTGCTAAGGATTATTTGTTTCCCTGGTGTTGAAACGAATCGAGAATTTCCCGCGGAGGCACTGGTTTCTCTGCGAGTCGACGCGAATCAGGATTTTCTTCGTCAAGGACACTTGTTTCCTCGAGTCGAAGGATTTGCTGAAGACACTGATTTCTTCGGGGTTGGGATGAACTGTCGAGATTTGGCTTCGTTTTCTGGCGGAGCCTGTTGGGGAAGTATGGTTCCCTCTTTGTTTGCGCCCTTGGATTGTATACGGGGATCGATGTGATCTCAACTGTAGGGCCAAAGTTTTATCATTTTTTTTATTTCCGCGATGCTCTATCATTTCAGCTTTTATATCGCGAAGGTCGCGATTGCCCAATCATTTCGGCTATTTTTCGCGGTGTCCAATCATTTCGGCTATTTATTTTATTTTCACTCGCTGCTTTTAATTGCGAGTTGCCCAATCATTTCGGCTATTTACTTTATTTTCACTCGCTGCTTTTGATTGCGAGTTGCCCAATCATTTCGGCTATTTTTTATTTTTACTCGCTGCTTTTTATTGCGAGTTGCCCAATCATTTCGGCTATTTTGTATGCATACGTTTTTTACTTGCTGCTTTTTATTGCAAGCTGCCCCATCATTTCGGCTATTTCGTATGCCTGTGCGGCTTACCGGCTTTTCACCGTAAACCTGAAATTAGACACCGATTTCGGCATCAACACCGCTACAACTGGGATATTGCCAGGAGCGAATCGTCATTTGCCTCCGTCGATGTTGAACAAAGGTGGCTTAGCGAACAGGGTTATGGTCTTGTCGACTAAGGCTTTTAACTTCATGAGCCGTAAGGGTCTCACAAAGGTATTTCTCCCTACAAGTCGTGAGGATCTTGTAGGTGTATTTTCTCCTTAGGAATCGTGAGGATTCCTAAGTGTTTGTTCCTCTGTAAGTCATAAGGATCCTACAGGAGGGTTTTCTCCTCATAAATCGAGAGGATTTACAAGGGTTGTTCACCATGCGAACATATCCCCAGTCACGGATGGGACTTGGTCAGGAAAATGTTTATTCGCGCCCGTGGATTGTATACAAGGGTCAGTATTGAGCCACTTGTAGGGCAATATCGGAAGTTGTGGGGATTGCTTAAGCACAGGTTTAGGTCTCTATAACTTAAGACTTTCAAATCTTATGAGCCGTGAGGGTCCTATAAGAGAGTTCTCCTTACGAGTCGTGAAGATCTCGTAAGTGTATTTTCTCCTTAGGAATCGTGAGGATCCCTAAGTGTGTTGCTCCCTTGTGAGTCGTATGGATCTCACGCGGGTGGTTTCTCCTTACAAGGTCGAGAGGACCCTATAAGTGTCTTTTAACGAGGTTGCGCCCTTTCGGGTTTTCACAAACACTCGCCGGTAGTCCTGCTGTTTTTACTCACGGAGCCATTCCGGGTTTTCATCCGTGCCCGTTTTGCTTATGGACATACCGTTTTTTTTTATTCTTTTTATTTTATTCTTTTTTTTACGAGGTCGCGCCCTTTCGGGTTTTCACAAACACTCGCCGGTAGCCCTGCTGTTTTTACTCACGGAGCCCTTTCGGGTTTTCATCCGTGCCCTTTTTGCTTATGGACATATCGTTTTTATCATCATTTTTTTTTATATTTTCTTTTTCTCTTTTTTTCTCTTTTTTTTATTCATCTCGTCAGCCTAAGGATGCCGCGGTAGTAGTTTACGGACGTTTCGGTCCGCTATTAGTTTAGGGACATTTCGGTCCGCTATTAGTTTAAGAACGTTTCGGTCCGTCATGAAGAAGGCTGGCTACTGCTTATGAAGCTTGAGCTTAGGAAGATAGCGAGCGGACACAGTCGTCGTCATCTATCATTGACCTAGGCTATGGCTTATTTGTTTTGTAGTACTTCTTTAGGAAGCGACCGTTTATTGGTCTGAAAGGCCTTTCACCATGCATGTCCATGAGTAGATAGGCCCCACCCTGATAGACCTTATCTATGATGTACGGGCCTTCGTAGTTTGGCTCGAATTTTACCCGCTTGGCGCGATTGGGGATCATAGGCCTTTTGACCACTAGCACGAGTTCGCCTTGGCGGAATGTTCTCGGCCGGGTCAATCTTTCGTATGAGCGCCTCATCTTTTGCTTTATAAGCTTCCAAATTTTGTTGCGCTATGAGCCGTGTTTCTTCAAGGGCATCAAGCTCCTCAAGCCGAAGGTTAGCATTTTCTTCGTTCGTCAACTCGTAGTGGACTGCCACTCGCAGAGAGGGTAACTCTATCTCGAGGGGGAGTACTGCTTCCGTCCCAAATACCAACGCGTACGGCGTTGTGTTCGTGGCCGTCTTGAACGTGGTTCGATACGCCCAGAGAGCTTCTTGCAGTCTCTCGTGCCAGTCTCTCTTATTTCGGGACACCGTCTTTTTCATGATTTTCGTCAGGGTCTTGTTGAAGGCTTCAGCTAGACCATTAGCTCGCGGATTATAAACTGAGGAATATCTCCAGTCTATGTTATGCTGTTGCGCGAAGTGACTGATCTTGTGGCTTCTGTAGGCTGGCCCGTTATCAGAGATGATCCGTCGCGGAGTTCCAAACCGATATATGACGTGCGTCCTGAAGAAAAAGAGTATATCTCCGTCTTCACTTCCCTCAGCGGTACTGCTTCTGCCCATTTAGAGAAGTAGTCAGTCATCGCCAGGATGAAACGGTGTCCCCTGGACGACGCTGGTTCGATGGGGCCGACTATATCAGTTCCCCACATTTCGAATGGCCAGCTAGCCACTGTCGGGTGTAGCGGATTTGGATGCTGGTGGATGAAATCCCCATGAATTTGACATGAGTGGCACTGCTTTGCATACTCAAGGCAGTCTTGAATCATCGTGGGCCAGTAGTAGCCCATCCGTTTAATCTTCATCTTCATCTTTGGGCCTGCTTGGTGAGAACCACAGAGTCCGTCATGGACTTCCTGAACGACCCTTTCCGCTTCATTAGGCCCTAGGCATCTCAGCCTCAGAGAATCAAACGACCACTTGTATAGAGTATCATTGACGAAGGCGAAAGACAGAGCCCGTTTCATGAGCTGATGTCTTGTGGACGGATCTTCGGGCATTCGATGGGACTTAAAGTAGTCTATGAAGACTTTCCTCCAGTCCTCAGCCTTTTCTCGTTCTTTTATTTGTAAGGTCGTCTGCTCAGTCGCTACCTTTTCCTTGGATGATTCCGTAGGTACTTCTGCTGGGGCAAGCACCCGACGGCTTTGTACCACGATTCTAATGTCATCGAGGTTCTCGTCAGCCAGTTCTTTAGCAAGTTTGGCCAACGCGTCTGCTTTGCTGTTTTCCTCGCGCGGTATGCTTTCCAAAGTATAGGAGGGAATTTGGGTCAACAGTTGTTGCACCTTTTCACCGTACTTCACCAACTCCGGTTTGCACGTTTGGGAGTCGCCGTTTACTTGACTAACGACCATTTGAGAATCTCCGTATATGAGGAGGTTTTCAATTCCCATGTCAATGGAGATCTCGAGGCCTGCTATCAAAGCTTCGTATTCGGCTTTGTTATTTGTCCTCGGCTCTGTTAAGGAGAAAGCGAAGCGCATTATCCCTCCTTGTGGAGTCATGAAGATGAGGCCTACCCCCGACTTGATTATAGGGGCGTTTTATCTGTGCTTCTTCAGGGAAGATGCTCCATCGAAATAAAGTTCCCATCGGGTATCGTTCCCATCGATAGCGTCAAACGCATGTTCGTCTGGCAATTCGCAATTCAGAGGAGAATCGGCCGGTATCGGATGCTCATCGAGGAAGTCGGCGATGGCCTGGCCTTTGACTGCCTTGAGAGGTTGATATGTTATAGAGAATTCCATTAAGAGCAGGGCTATTTTAGCGAGTCATCCCGTCAATATGGTCTTCGACATCAAATATTTAAGAGGGTCCACCTTCGAGATGAGACGGACCTCATGCGCCAACGCATAGTGCCTGAGCTTTGTTATCCTGAAGATCAACGCCAGGCAGTATTTTTCAATGGGAGAATAGTTGCTTTCTGCCCCCAGTAGAATTCGACTCAAATAGTAGAGTGCTCTTTCTTTCCCTTGGTCGTTCTCTTGCGCCCATAACGCGCCCAAAGAACCTTCGAGGGCGGTTGTGTAAAGAATGAGAGGCTTTCCCTTAACCGGAGCAGCCAACACTGGTGGGTTCTGCAGATACTGTTTAATCTCGTCCAGCGCGCTTTGGCATTTTTGGTCCCAGACGAACGGGGTTCCCTTCTTCATCAGGTGGCTGTAAGGACGGCACTTGCCTGAAAGGTTGGTTATAAATCATCGTATATACGCGAGCTTCCCTTAGAGAGACCGCGGCTGTTTGAGAGTCCTTGGCGGAGGCATTTCCATGATCGCCTTGATCTTTGACGGATCTATCTCGATACCCCGGTGTCGGACGATGAATCCCAGGAATTTGCCCGAGGAAACTCCAAATGCGCACTTGAGAGGGTTCATCTTCAAGTTGTATTACCGAAGGCGTTGAAATACAGTTTTCAGATGCTCGAGATGTTCCTCGTATGATTTGCTTTTAACCACGAGATCGTCGATATAGCATTCGACGATTTCGTGTATAAGGTCATCGAAGATCTTCGTCATGGCCCTTTGATAGGTGGCACCGGCATTCTTTAAACCGAAGGGCATCACCTTGTAGCAGAATATACTCAAAGGGGTCTGGAAAGCGGTATGCTTCTGGTCTTCAGGATGCATCTTTATTTGATTATACCCTGATGAGCCGTCCATGAAGGAGAAAACCTCATGAGTGGACGTATTGTCTATCATCAGTTCGGTGACGGGCAACGGGAAATCATCCTTCGGGCAGGCTTTGTTGAGATCCTGAAAGTCCACGTATATGCGCGCCGTCCCATTTTTCTTCATCACCGGGACTATGTTAGTGATCCATTCAGGATATTGAACCTCTTCGATAAAGCCAGAGTCGATTAACTTCTTGAGCTCGGCGTTGATGCTCATCTCAAGCTCGAGCCGCATTCTTCTTGGTGCCTGTTTGACTGGCTTGACGTCCGGGGATATCGCCAATTTGTGCGCAGTGATTTCTGGATCTAGTCCTGGCATCTCGGAATAGTTCCATGCGAAGCAATCTTTGTGCTGTACAAGGACGTCTTTTAACGCAGCCACCCTTTCTTCAGATAGCAGCTCACTGACGAACGTCGGCCGTGGGTCACTTGCCGTCCCCAACTCAATTTTCTTGAGGTTATCTGCAGTGGTATGTATTCCATCCTCCAGCTCTTTCGGAGCTGGCGGAAATTCTGAGATCACCTCATCATTGCTGTTTTCGAAGCACCAGGGAAGGTTATCCATGTTCTCGGGCTCTTCTTTCAATATTGTTATCATGTGACAAGTGCGAATCCGCTTCCAATCCCAATGTGGAGTTGGTTCTGTTCTTGCGGCTTTGGGTTCGTGCTTCTGTGGCGGCGCTACCCTCCAGTTGTCAGACAGAGCGAATTTGCCAAGCTGATACTGATCTTCAACCCAATTCTTGAAGGTGAAGCAATCTTCAAGAGGATACCCTATTACTCAATGGTAAGAGCAATAGTTAACACTAGCACCTAAATCGAGTAGAGCACGATTGATATCTTTACCCCCAATAGAAATAGATATGGTAGGACTTCCGGGGTCCTTTCGTTTCTTGGGTAGTTGTTGGGTAAAAGCAGTGCTTAATTACTCGCTAAGAAAACTTTTTTAGGGACTTGAGTTTTTCTCTTCCTAGTGCACAAGTCCTTTAGAATTTTTGCATAAGACGGAACTTGTTGAATAACATCTAGGAGAGGAATGTTTATGTTAACTTGCTTAAAAATTTTCACAATCTTCTCCATTTGTGGACTTGGTCTGTTTCCCCTTAACCTTTTTGGATAAGGCGCTTTATCAATAAGGGTTGTGTCCAACATTGGAGAGGATTGTGAGGATGGAATGGATCCCGGAATTAGAGTTGGGATTATTTTTGGTTGACTCGAGGAAGTGGGCTGAGTGTTCGAGCCTTCGGGAAAACGAAGAATAGGCTCGAAAGAAGGTGATGGACTAGACGAAATAGGAGAAGAAGTAGAAGCCGGGGTATCATTAATATCATCAACGTCATCAACGTGTTCACCCACTTGGTTATCCAGCACTCTTCCTGATCTCAACGTGGTAACAACACTCACATTATAATTTTGTGAGTGGTCAGGATTAGGTATAGGTGGAGATGGAAGTTTCCCTTTTTCTCTCGCACTCATCGCAACATTTATTTGTGCAAGTTGTGCCTCTATCAATTTTATACATTCACCATTGGAGGTGGTGGTCTGTGTTAATGATTGGATATAAGACTTTATTTCATCCGTCGATTGCATGGAATGTTTAATAAACATATCCATGCTTCGTTTGAGTGCAGATGAATTTTCGTTACCGGCCGTTTGGAAAGAATTATTATAAGGTGTAGAATTGTTGGCAGGATTTTGAAAAGGTTGCGAATTAAAGGGGTGCTGACTCTGTGGGTGTGGTTGTTGTTTCTGTGGAGGAGGTCTTTGATAATTTCTTTAGAACTGGTTTTGATTTTGGTTTTGGTTTTGGTTCCAAGCAAAATTAGGATGATTCCTCCATCCCTGATTATATATAGAAGAATAAGGATTGTTTCGAGGTCGTTGCTGAAAAGTAGCATTAATTTGTTCTTGACCTTGAAACGGTGGATTCATAGGACATTCTTCCGTCAAATGTGATGGATCGGAACAGCAACCACATACGGTCTTGGGAAGCGTAACCTGATTTAGGGAGATTGATGAGAATTTGGTCTCCATAGCATCAAGTTTCTTTTGTATTGCTGCCATTTCGGCTTTTACTGTGATGGAAACATCGAGCTGATGGATACCTCCTCTAGATGATGGTCTAACGCTTTCCCACTGCTAAGTATGTTCAGCGAGATCTTTAAGAAATTTCCAAGCTTCACCATCGTCTTTGGACATGAAATTGCATTGACACATGGTTTCAAGCATCCGCTTTGTCGCTGGAGTATTGACTTCATATATAATTTAGTACAGATCCCATCTATGTATTCCATGATGAGAACATTGGACAAACAGATCCTTAAACCGTTCAAAGCACTTCCAAAATGGTTCATTAGGAAGCTGGGTAAACTGGTTGATTTCGCTCCGAACACAGGCGGTCTTATGATTGGGGTAAAATTTCTTAAGGAATGCTATCACGAATTCATCCCAATTGGTAATAGAGTGTGCGGCAGTGTTATAAAGCCATTTTTCTGCTAAATCAGACAAAGTGAAAGAGAGAAGACGTAAGCGCATAGCATCCACAGACAGTTGTGATGTACCCATCATTGCGCATATATTTTCGAATTTAGTAATAAAAACATATGTGTCATCAGACTCAAGCCCGTGAAATTTGGGCAACAGGTTGATGAAGTGGGGTTTAATTTCAAAATTATCCCCATTGGCTGGAATAGATAAACAGGTAGGAAGGGGACCGCGTATAGGATAACATCTCTCTTGGAGAGAAATACGCGGTGAATTCTGCGCACCGACGGGTGGTGGCAGAGGTGTGTTAGCAAAATTTGATGGAGAACCGTCCATCTCGGTCGATGTGGTGGGTGGAGGGGAAAAAGAAAATGAAGAAGTACCGACTTCGGAGTCGATTGCAGGAACGCGGACAAGACGGGCACTAGAATCCCTTGTCCAGCCAAGCATGCACTAAGCGGGTTTAGCGCAAGTGGCAGCGTATGTGTGATTAAAAATTGGTTTGTTTTGAAAAGTGTCGGACGTGAGAAAAATCACACAAAAATGAACAATCAACCCTAGAACTAAGGTTACCTAGGTCAAGTCTCTAGACCGCTCCTAGACTTCTAAAGGACAAGCCGCAGGATCAATCCTCTACCACCTCTTTTTCGCTCTTGTGGCCAGGTAAGTGCCAGGTAAGTGGGAAGTATCAGCTATACGAATCATTGAAAATAGCGGGCTTAATTAAGTAACCACTTGCCTTAGACATACTTGCCTAGACACCACAAAAGTAATGCGGATAAGCGATAGATTACCCACGACCTTCCTCTGCCCTTATTGAGCGCAACGGTCCTTAGAGTCTTGGTCTAGATATTTTTTTAATTAATGTAGGATGATGTGGATGCTCGTTTTGTGATTTATGGGGCTTAGGAAGGGTGATGAAATCCCCACCTAATCTGAATTTGGTCTTTGCCCCTTAATGTCCGTATTAAAATATGCAAAAACAAACCACAAAACAAAACTCGCAAAAAGACTTTTGAGCGGCGATATTTTGCAAAGAATCCTGCAGAAAATATATTATTGGATTTTTCAGAGGAGAGAGAAAGAGATAGAAAAGACACCAGAGAAAATTGAAGCCCTAACTTACTAACACCGCCGCGGTTCCGCCGCCAAAACGGACTTCTTGCCGCGGTTCCGCCGCGGAGTTGAGAGTTCTTTGAAAAACTTTTGCTACGGTGGCCTCCCTTGCTTCTCTGGGTCTTGATGAATGTCTCTGTATCATTATCTCCTCGCTACAGTGACTCCAGATTCCCTCGCAAAAATCGCACACTAATCGTTAAATATGCAAGATGCGGTCTTGTTTTATTTTTATGATATAGATCGAATAAGAATTCAACAAAAATAGTAAGAATAAAAAAATTACGCACGTATCCCTGGTAACGACACCATTTGATTGGTCATGTTTTATAGAAGTGTGTGTAGAAACCGTAATCAATAACGGTGTCGCGTGTAGCTAGACCGAGATGAATACGGATCGTCCTTAGGGAAACGTTGAATCTTTTAAATTTAATTTAGGTGTGTTGATTAGGAAAGGAGGAAGAATAATGAATAGTGAAGAATGGTTGTAGATTCTAGATCTACGTCAATCACGGATGTAGCATATAGATCTAGATTAACTACGGATGTAGGTTTTATATTAGAAGAGGGCTTGTAGGGTTTGTTAAGATTTATTAGTCATGGATGATTAATTAAAAATTACTCCTTTTATCCTTTAATAGATTTAAAACTAGATTTACAGTGATGCATGTAGATTAGGGTTTCTGAAGGGAATAGGGTTCCCACTCTTAACCCCTCTCTTGACATGGATCTCCGTTTATGTCTAGCCTTTACCAAAACAATTGTTAATCTAATCTCTAATCGTGGTCGTGAATATCAATGAATTGATAGCGCGCCCGATTAGGATGTTAACGATTCTTTTAGTAAATTTTATAAACTTTATAGGACGTAAAAGGAGTTAAAGGATTTTAATTATCCATTGATCTACCCTGTTTCCCCCAATCAGAGCAAAGCTCTGTTCAAAATTTGAAATTTGAAATGAATCAGCGCTTCATAAAAGCGCCAGTGCCAAGAGCGCCAGCGCTAAGAGTTAAAGACTCTGAGGCAGCGCTTACGTGCAAAGCACGAGAGCGCTCGCGCCAAGAGCACCAGCGCTGAGAGTCAAAACTCTGAGGCAGTGCTTACGTGTAGAGTGCTAGCACCAAGTACGCCAGCACTAAGAGTTAAAGACTTTGAAGCAACGCTCACGTGCAAAGCACGAGAGCCCTAGCGCCAAATGCGCCAGTGCTGAGAGTCAAAGACTTTGAAGCAGTGCTCACGTGCAAGGCACGAGAGCGCCAAGCGCTGGAACTAAATGTTCCCCACCCTTGGATTAAAGATCCAACAAAGTGGATTAAAAATCATCAAAAATTAGAGTACCGTTGGATCAAAGATCTAATGGTGATTAAAAATCACCAAGATACAGAATAAGTTCTGTATGGGAAAATATTTTCCCAATCTTGTTAAAAACAAGAAGATTGTCTTCTGTAAAACAGAAGCCCTAAGATCAAAGATCCAATGGTGGAGAAACACCCCCAAACAATCAAAGAAAGATCTCCTTAACTGATTCGACAAATCAGCCTCCCCTATATAAAGGACCGAAGACTTCAAGTCTTGCAGAGAGGAACCCCCCACAAACTTTGAGAAATTTCAAAAAAAGAGCAAGCTCTCGGAAGAAAAATTTCTTTAAGATAAATAAAACAGAGAGATCAAAGCATCTCATCAAAGAAGAAGAACCGAGTTCTTTTTCTAGATCATAGATCTATAAAGACAGAAGTCTTTCATAAAAATAGAAGAGATTGAAGCATCTCATCATAAAAAGGGAGGGAGAAGAACTTAGTTCTCTTTAGATCACAGATTTATAAGACAAAGACAAAGTCTTTCACAAAAACAGAAGAGATTGTAACATCTCCCATTAAAATAAGAACTTAGTTTTTAGATCTATGAGACAAGGTCTCCTATGAACGAGAATTAAATTCTCAGAGCACAGAACTGACCAAAACGGCCAAAGGAGCGCTTCAGCACTCCAAGTCTGGCGCTCTGCGCCTAGAGCACCACGTGCTCCTCACATAGGTGCTACTTAATAAAAAGCGCTCTGCACTCATCGATTGTCGCTCAGCGCCAAGCGCGCCATGTGCTCCTCACGTGTGCGCTAATTCACAAGAAGCACTTTGCACTCATTAATTGGCGCTCAGCGCCAAGCGCTCCACGTGCTCTTCACGTGTACGCTAATTCACAAGAAGCGCTCTGCACTCATTGATTGGCGCTCAGCGCCAAGCGCGCCATGTGCTCCTCACGTGTACGCTAATTCACAAGAGCGCTCTTCTCTCATTGATTGTCACTCAGCACCAAGCGCGCCACGTGCTCATCACGTGTGCGCTATTTCACAAAGAGCGCTCTGCACTCATTATTTGGCGATCAGCGCCAAGCGCGCCACGTGCTCCTCACGTGTGCGCTATCTCACAAGAAAAGCCTTAGCGCTCTAAGTCTGGCGCTCAGCGCCAAGAGTGCCACGTGCTCCTCACGTGGGCGCTGAAGAAACATAAACTGTTCTTTAAATAAAGCCCCAGAGCCATAATGAGTGCTCAATACTCAATAAAAGACAAAAAAGATGGTCAGAACCCAAACCAATACTCAGCATTGTTAAATAAAAAGGATTGAGCGTAATTAAATGTTCAACATTTTAACTGAGTGGGCCGAGCCCAAGTTGGCCACAGATCCCTAATTCAGATTAATTGAGCCTATATGCTCATAAATCTTTTTAACTGATCTTAGTCCCAAATTTGACTACAGATCGCCCAACCAACATTGGTTCAAGGGTACATCTCTTCATTCCTCTGATATGTATCATTGTAATTATTCAACTTCTTCAGAGAGGTGGCGGGTCCCGACAACCAGACATTCCATGGACTATAATGTCCTTAAACTGTACGGACTTTGGGGTCCTTAAACTCATGGACTATGATGTCCTTAAACTTTACAGACTATGAGGTCTTTAAACCAGACTATGATGTCTTTAAACCAGACTATGAGGTCCTTAAACTCATGGACTATGATGTTCTTAAACATGGACTATGATGTCCTTAAACCCAATGGACCGCAATGTCCCTAAACTAAAACAATAGAGTCCAAATGCTCTTTTGTTGGATCTAAATGATCCTGTTAAGTAGATCTTAGTATAAAATTACACAAATGTATCCTTAACAAACACTTAAGTTGATCTGAATCTTAAATTAGGTTAACGATCCTTAAACCGCCCCAAACCCAAATCTAAGAAAATATGGATTTGGACTAATTGACGCCCTACGGGCGACAACATAAATTAGTCTTCGTATACAATCCATGGGAAACCAAGAAGTGACTATCTGGAGAAGGAGAAAGTGGTTACCGCTATGCGGTAGCGTAATTAACTGCAGGGGCTTGCGCCTGCATGGAAGAGCATCCCCACAATTAAAAACCCTTTGTAAACGAGGGGAATCTGACGAAGTCTGCTACAACGGCCGCATCTGTCTAAACCTCCGATATACAGTGCCATAAATCAACTTGGCATCTTCGGAGAGGTGGACGGATAAAACCAAATAGCATCTGCCCTCAAAATTCAGGCCGGACTTCCCAACGTCCCGGTCGCGTCTTTCGGCGGCGAACAGATTCTGGCACGCCCGGTGGGACCTTTTCCTCTTTCCACTCCACACTTTGTGTATCGTTTTCACGAATGAATCGCGGTTTGCTATGGTTGCCCCTGGATTCGAGGTACTAAGATTTGGTGTCTTGCTACGTGCAGAAAACAGAAGATCAATGGCTTTTAACTGCACCAACTGCGACAACTGCAACAACTTCCACTCCGTCCTTGCCGGAGGAGTGATCTATGGGCCTCAAGCGGCCTCTGTTTTCATGATGCCAATGGAACAGGTGACGCAGGCCACCACTGGGCTATTCTTTGGGACCATGCTCCCACCAATGAGCTTCAATGCCCCATTGCCATCACAGGAAGCTTCAAAGAAGTCGGTCTTTGATCGGATTACCACTACGACGACCCCTCTCAATGGGTCATCCAAGTCCAATGCCTCGGTCTTTAACAGACTAGGCCAAAGCTCAAGTGGGCCTATGAAGAAGGCTGCAATACCTAAAGGAGTTATTCTGAAGCGGATAGCCATTCTAGCTTCGGTAAACGAAGTCGTCAGAGGGGCTTCTCCTACTAAGGGTCTTCGTAAGGCTGGCCGTTCCAACTCCCGCTGCGGGTGGAGTCATCCAAACTACTTCCCCTACTCAAAAGTCGGTCTTCGACAGATTAGATGTTCCCTTTCAACGGACGTCAGTCTTCGACAGGCTGGTACCAACAACAGCCTCTCCTCAAAGCAGGTGGCATGACGAAGCTACCCCGACGATGGAGGTTATCCCAGCCGCACGACATGCTCCATGTCGCCACTGGCGCTGAGTGAGAAAAGCTGGGGGCAATTCCCCTTCCGGGCTTACCCCACCAGCTCCTACGGTGGAAGTTGATGCTGCTGTTCCAACTGGGAACAGTTTTGAGCCGCTCAGGAGGGTGCGCAAGAACTCTCCAACTGCCATGTTGAAAAGGTCTCCTCCATCTGCTGAAAATATCACAAAGGCGAAACCGGAGCAGCTCCCTCAGCGGCTGTCCTCCAAAATCCATAGGGTCAGGCAAAGAGTCCAAGACTCAGTAATTGACAAAGATTACTCCCGCTGATCGAAGAAAATGAAGGTTTGGCAAGAGGAGAACTATCCCGCCGTCGTACCACGGAAAATATCATCTGCAACAACCCCTTCAACTTCGACCGCCCATAAAAGGAGAAGGCCGGAGAAGATCCCATGTCTGCGACAAATCTTAAGGGCGCTGAATCCAAACGCTCCAAGTCTGGGGGCATGGTGGTGCACACCGTGTATATGGCTTCCAGTAAAGAGGATAGCCGTATCTCCACGGGTCATCGACCACTCACCCGGTCTGTGACAAAGGCTTAGGAGCAACAGCAAAAGCTTCAGGAGATGCTAATGAAGATGGCCGCGCTCACTGGGCCGAAAGAAAGCCCAGAGACGTCGTCGGAGCAGCACCAGGAACAGGAAACTGACGCCGAGTTCCTCCGAAGAATGCTCAAGAAGAAAGACAAAGAGGCCGCGGAACAAGCGGCTAATATAAAACAAATGGCGCTTCTATTCCAAGATATGGTCGAGATGATAATTCAGCCGTACCCTCCAGCTGAAGATCCCCCAATAATCATTGAAGACGACAGAGGGGAGACATCAAATACTCTTCCGGCTCTATTAACAGCCAAGGAAGAGACCATCTCCTAAGCTGCCCTTGACGACTATATAGCTCAACAGATATGAGCTCATCAGGCGAGTGAAGCGGCCGGCCAAATCGTCAAGACTGTACGACCTTATCCGGGTTGGTACGATCAAATAAAGTACCCGTCAGAATATACAATCCCTAAATTCCATGTGTATAAGGGAACGGGTAATCCACACCAGCACGCTGCTCAATTCAGGGCTCTGTACGGTAATACTGGGGGGTGATGATAAGCTACTGCTTCGCCAATTCGTTGGCAGCTTGTCGGAGACAGCATTTGAGTGGTATTCCGAACTCCCGAATGACTCTGTCAAGACATTTGCATAAATGGAGCTACTGTTTACACAAAGGTTTGCAAGCGCTAGCGAACGCACCCCAATCACGGCATTGATCAATGCCAGGGTGAAGCCGGGAGAAACATGGGTTCAGTATGTAATCCGGTGGCGGAACCTATGGTCGAAATGCGAACAACGCATCGAAGAAGCTCCTGTGGTAGGCATGTTCATGGGTACTCTTGATCCGCAGGCGACCATATCCCAGTTCATGATGTTTTTCAAGCCGACTACCTTCCGGGCATTGATTGACAAGCTGGCCAAAATAGATCAGATGTGCCATAGACCGTCTTCCTCGAAAATGGAGCCTCGAAATGAAAAGGGGAAGGGGAAAGAAACCTTCGTCGCCAATGCTCAACAGCAGCCTAGTGGTCAAAAACCAGCTGATTGCCAAAGTGATAAACAACGACTCTTCAACGAGAGGCTAAGACGCCCTTATTCATTTCCTCGGGATAAAACGAGAAGACTGTTCGAGTTGGCGGTGCGCAACAGGCTAATCACCCTACCGGATCCGAAACGCCCACTGCAGCCCGGTGACATCAACAATCCCAACTACTGTCCCTACCATCGAATAATGGGCCATCCAATCGAAGATTGCATTGTCTTCAAAAACTGGATTGAGGACCAGTACCTGCAAGGCAAATTCGCGTTGTCTGAAAATTGGAGGGTAAACCCGCCACAACCGCACACTCTTAAAAAGGTGGACACGTCGGAGGCATCGTGCACTTTTATAGAAGAAACTCCATGGGAGGTCGCTCTTTCAGCCAAAAAAAAGAATGCAAAAGGATCTCCAAACATGCCCGGCGATCAGGTGGAAAAGCCTGTTGGAGCTCGTGATTATTGCGGGGAGGCTGAAGCCGCGCCCAACGCTGAAAGTCGGTGATGGTGGACAAAACATTCAAGTCAACCCTCCAAAGTCTTTAAAGAAAAAGAAGAAGGCCAAGAAGCCCGTCCAACCCAACGATAGCCGTACAGGTCTACGGAAATATATCGATGCACTGGAAGAATATAACCAGAAGGCATGGACCCCAATCACGTTGGATGAATTCTTTAAACAAGTTCTTGAGAATGAAGTCGACGACACTGCTGAAGGAGAAAATTCTTCAGAAGCACCCGAAGATTACGCGGCAAGCTTTCACATGATCTCTCACTCGTCAATAGATGGTGAAGAAGCCCCTGATGCAGAGAAATTGGGGGCATATCCCGAACCGGAACTCCTAGAACCGTCAGATGATATGATTGACATGTTGCTGAACGAGGCCTGTTAAAAAAGCAAATCTGACCGAGAGCATGAAACAGCCATATATGAAAGGGCCAAGCGTCGTTGTCATGTTAAATAAGCTCCGGTATTGAGAAGCCATATAGTACCCCAACCGGATAGAAGCACTTCTGCCGCCAGCAAAAGCAGGTTTAAGACAAGGAAGCAGAGTTGGTGAAGTACGGTGAGAAAGTGCAACAATTGCTGACTCAAATCCCTTCCTACGCCTTGGAAAGCATACCACGTACAGAAAATAGCAAGACGGATGCGTTAGCCAAGTTCGCTAAAGAACTGGATGATGAAAACCTCGATGACGTAAGGATCGTTGTACAAAACCGTCGGGTTCTTGCACCAGCGGAAATACTTCCGGAGTCGTCTGAAGAAAAGGAAGCGACCAAACAAACGACCCTACAAACAAAAGACCAGGAAAAGGCTAAGGATTGGAGAGAAGTCTTTATAAACTACTGATTGATCATTCTTCGTGTTATGTTTGAAATGTTTCACAACCAAAGAAATTTATACCACAATCAATTAACGGTGTCGATGTAGCGCATTAATGAATACGGATCATCCACTGAGATGTGTGTTTTGATCGATCTTGTTTTAGATGAGTTGAAATGAAAATATAAAAGAAAATTCAAGAAGGTTGATTCAAGATTTGTAAGATTTGATCTCAAGAAACATCAAGAAAATAGATATAGAATCATGAAATTTCCCAATCAATTTAGTTATCAAGATTTTTAGAATAGCTTGTAGGAATCGATCAAATTGGTAGCAATGACGAGTCTAATAATGACTAATCATATCTATGGATAATTTGTAGCTAGATTGATAGTGATGAATGAGGATTAGGGATCTATTAAAGAAACTAGGTTTTCTCATTCTCTATCCCTTGTCTTTTCATTGATTATCATTCGGATCTAGCTTCTAGTAAAGAGAATCACCAATCGTTTGATCCCTAATTTGCAATGAAATTTGCAAGAATGTGATCTCGATCCAAATTAGGTCATGGATGATTCTTTTTCCTAAAGTTCACAAATCTCATAAGACTTAAAATTAGTATTAGGATTTTATCATCACTAGATCTACCAAATCTCTCGATTCCGTTACAAGCGGAGATTTCACTCACACATCATGAGATTTAATGAATCAAAGATCAAGAAGTTTCATAATGCAAGAATGTAAAGAAAGCGAGAATTACAATTATCACCTTTATTAAATCGACGACTAATTACACATTCGCTCTATTCGAGGTTACAAGATGTTGCTCTCGATCTCTCCTTTTGAAGAGGTAACTAGATCCGTCGAATTTCGCTCCGCTCGATCTTCGTGAGACTTGGATCGTCGTGGATCTCGCGCTCTTGATGAAGATTGGCTTCGCGGATAAAGAATTGATGGTTGCTTGCTTGATTTGCTTCTCAAAATGATCTTGATTTGGCTTTGGAAAATGGATTTGGGCTAGGGTTTTGGTATCAAGTTGTGTCACTCAACTTGAATTTGAATTTTGGCTCCAAATGTGTAACTAATTCACCACTAACTAACAAACTATTCAACAGCCCCAAATTATAGATCTAGATCCCTCTTTATAATTTTTTAAATGAATCTTTCCTCTAAACCTTGGTAGTTATGTAGAGCCTTCTAGAAGATACCACGTGTAAATGGAGTGTCCTGAGGAAGCTAGGTTGTTACAAGGAAGGCTCTGGAAAAGACTTCAAGCTCCGATGAGTCAACTCGGCCGTGGAACCGCGGCGACTCGGCCTGGATCGGCCGCGGATCCGCGGCCATATAGGGAGATCTCTGCATAATTTTTCAGCATATGTTTGTTGTTGTGTTTTGGGTGTTCTTTTGATGTCTGGAATCTTATAATTCTTTCTTGGTTGCTGCCAGATCTCAAGTATTTGACTTGCTGCATTTTATCGGCACTTTTGTGATTCCGGCTCTTTGACCTGAAGGATTTTCTGCACACAATCTTGATAAAATATATTGAGATATACAAAATCATGCATGTAGTAATAAACACACAATTTCCCTCATAATGCCGGTTATAATGTATAACACATGTTATTTGATATTTTGCAGACGAATTTCTAATATGTGCTATATTTATACCAAACACTTTTAGATGATTACAAAGAGTAGAGAAATTGATGTGTTAAAAAATGTAATATTTTCGACTGATCAAATTCCCCCAAATTTAATTTTGGCCGTCTCGAGCAAATATCTTTTATTCAAGAGAAGGAGAAAATAAAGAAAAAGAAAAACTAACTTGCACACTTTTTTAGGCAACACGATTTCACTGAGCACGTGCAACAAGCCTTTAAACCTCTAGGTGTCCCTAGTAGGAGGAGTGTTGTCTCCTGAGGGTTTTCAGCGGATTGCACCCACAAAATCCAATAATAAAAAGAAGACCGTGAAAGTTACATTTAAAGATAAGAATTATAAAAGAAAGACTTTGAAAATTAGAGTTTCCAACTATACTAGCTTTTCGGTTGTCATGAGCCCTGTCTTAATAGTCATGAAAAGATGTTAGAAATCACATCATCCTTCAATAGAACATTGTCTTTATTCTTCATTCCTACCTTTCTTCCAAATATCGATCATATACCCCTACGTGTGTGTAAAAGACATCCCTACACTCGGAGAATTCAATTCAAGTTATCATACTCTTGTCTATCTACCTCAGTACTAATCGGTGAACATTTAGATGGATTTGCTCACACATTTTTTTCATGCGACCGTTAATACTTCTTGAGGTACTAACCGACCGATTACTCATGTGCTTGCTTGTTAGGCATATTTAGTGTTTTCCTTGTCTTGCAACACCTAAGGCTTAGCAGTGACTCCCAAACCAGTTGGTCTAAGGCACTAGGTGATGAAGCACCCTCGCTATATTTTTTTATGCTTCCTTGGTGATAACAAAACCAATGTTCATTTTTCTATACCATTTTATATTTTATTCATTTATAATTTTCTTCATACTTTGGCTTTTAGACAAGAGCATTTCAAGGTATTCTCTACTATCCCGAGTTTCAAGACGTGTGTAAGTGCATATAGCAGGGTATCAACGTTCAAATGTTTGGCTTCCAGAATAGGAACTATTTTTCAGACTTATTTTTATTCTCAGATTAGTGACTTCTTTCATCTTACTAATTCTTGGGACAACGGCTCATAACTACTTATTACTAGTTTTACGAAAACTTCTAACTTTCTTGGTTTTCTTAAATTTTTCCAATCTTTTGGATGTAATTTTTCACTATGTAATCTTATTTATGTACAATTTTTTTTTTATTATATATTTTATGCTTATGCAAAGTATGATGCAAAGCGATGCATAAATAAGCACAAACCTCCCCCAAACTTATTTTCAACAGTGTCCTCACTGTTGTCTTCTGCTAAATCTTAAAAACCTGTAAGCTTAGGAGGAAAATTTATTAGCGGGGTCAAGAATTATGGACGTGAAAATCTCCCTCAAACTTATTTTTGGCTCACCATTTTGAGGACAACTTTTATTTTCAAGAGCCAAAAATACCCCCCAAAACTTGAGTTAAACAATGTTAATTTTTTAAAATCATAAGAGGGGGGTAAAGTTACTGGTCGATGCAAAGCCTTACAAAGACCGAAAGTCAACACCAACCATTTAAAGATATTATCAGTGTAGTGCACCGATTGGTGGAAGAACAAGTTGAAAAGAGCCGAGAAAAAGTGGGGAAGAGTTATGTGGTGGAATAGAATGTGTCTGCGTCTCGTTTTGGAGAGACGACACAGTGATTGTGATGGATTACTCGCATTTTCATGACTGTCAAGAAGAAGGGGTGGAGGTTCAATTTCTTTGTTTTGGAGATGATTCAGCTCAACACCCGTATTTGCTAAGAATGCAAGTCTATCAGCGAACATTTCCTTGAAGCTTTCATCAATATCCCGAAGAATATTCTCATTTGAAAGAACAGGATGATATTTAGACTCCAGAAAAGGTTCATCATCGACGTTAGATGTTGACCTAGGCAACTCGAAATAAATGTCCGTATGTATATGACACATATCTGGGTCAAACAGCAACGTATAAAGGAAGTCTGGATCTGTATCGTGAAGCTGATCAAATTCGCTGCTGTCGACATCCATTAATTCGATAGAACAGACTCAAGCATGAGGATCGGAGGGTTGACTTCCCAACTTGTAAATGTTAAGCTCAATTGACCTATTCCCGAAAGATAGGTTCATAGAGCCGTTTCTACAGTTGATTACAGCGTTGGAAGTAGCAAAAAAGGGACGACCTAGAATCCCCGGAATTTTGTTCCGTGGGTTCACTACAGGCTGTGTATCAAGAACAATAAAGTCCACAGAGAATACAAATTCCCCGATTTTTATCAACACATCCTCAAGTTCACCCTTACGTTTGGTGATTGATCGGTCGGCCATCTAGAGAGTTATGTTCGAGGGCTTTAACGCTCCGATACTTAGTTGCTCATAGACTGAATATGGAAGCAAGTTAACCCTAGCGCCAAGGTCAAGTAAAACACGGTTAATGTGTTTATCCCCAATAGAAATAGAAATAGTAGGACAGCCAGGGTCCTTACGTTTCCTTGGCAATTGTTGGGGAAAAGCCGTGTCTACAGTACTTGACATGAAAACTTTTTTAGGCACTTGAGTCTTCCTCTTCCTAGTGCACAAGTTCTTAAGAATTTTTGCATAAGATGGAACTTGTTGGATAGCATATAGGAGAGGGATGTTGATGTTAACTTGCTTAAACATGTCCACAATCTTCTCCATTTGTGCATTAGGTTTGTTGGCCCTCAATCTGTTTGGAAATGGAGCTCTATTAATAAATGTTGGGTCCAACATTTGTGGAGAAGTTTGTGGGGGTGGGAAGGATGAAGTGGGTGGAGGGTTCGAGCCTTTGGAAAATGGAGAATAGGCTCGGAAGAAGAAGAAGGTAAATTGGACGAAATAGGGTAAGATGCAGAAGTGTGAATGGAAGTGGAAGTGGAAGCCGGGGTGTTAATGATCAATTCATCACTATCAATTTGTTCACCCATATGATTGTCTAGCACTCTTCCAGATCTCAACGTGGTAATAGCATTCACATTAGTGTAATGTAAAGGTCCAGGATCAGGTAGGGGTTGAGATGGAAGATTCCCTTTCTCTCTAGCACTCATTGCTGCAGTTAGTTGTGCGATTTGTGCTTCCATCGATTTAATAATCTCACCTTGGGAGGCGGAAGTTTTCTTTATATCAACGATAGAAGACTTAAAATCAGCCGATATTTGAATAGAATTTATCAGAAGCAAACTCATGGTTTGTTCAAGTGCAGAGGTGTTATTGATTCCGACGGAAAAAAGATCAAAGTTGTTTGCCGGGTTTTGAATATTTTGTGGTTGGTAGGGGTGCTGACTCAGTTGTGGTGATTGCTGTTGTGGTGGATTGACCCATTGAAAGTTATTCTGGTTTGGATCCGTGTACTGAGTTTGGTGTTGGATCCAAGAAAGATCAGGGTGATTCCTCCAATCTTGATTATATGAGGAAGAAGAAGGATCGTTTCTAGCTCTTTGCTGAAATGCGGCATTAGTGTGACCTTGAAACGGAGAATTAAAAGGATATTCTTCCGTCAAATGTGATGGATTTGCACAGCATCCACACACGGTTTTGGGAAGTGTGTGTTGGTTTAGAGAGGCTGAAGAGATTTTGTTTTTTATAGCGTCGAGTTTCCTTTGTATTGCGGCCATTTCGGCTCTCATTGTGACGGAAAAATCAAGCTGATTGATACCTTCCCCAGACAATGGTGGTCTAACACTTTCCCATTGTAATGTGTTTTGAGCTAAATCTTCTAGGTATTTCTAAGCTTCACTATCATCTTTAGCCAGGAATTGACATTGACACATAGTTTCAAGCATCTGTTTAGTCGTGAAATCAATACCCTCATAGATAATTCGACATAGATCCCATCTATGAATTCCGTGATGAGAACATTGGATAAGAAGATTCTTGAACCGTTCAAAATATTTCCAAAATGGTTCTTTGGGAAGTTGGGTAAATTTGAAGATTTCGCTCCGAATACGGCTGGTCTTGTGATTGGGATAAAATTTCTTAAGGAATGCTGCAACAAATTCATCCCATTTTGAAATAGAATGTGCAGTTGTATTATAAAGCCACTTCTCGGCTAAATCGCACAAAGTGAATGGGGGAAGAAGTAAACGCAGAGCATCCAAAGATAGTTGTGACGTTCCAATCATTGCGCATACGTTTTCAAATTTGGAGATAAAAACGTATGCGTCTTCAGACTCAAGACCGTGAAATTTGGGTAACAGTTTGATAAATTGGGGGTTGATTTTAAAATTTTCCCCGTTGGCAGGTGGTATAGAAAGATAGGTGGGAAGGGGAACACGTGTTGGATAGCATCTCTCTTGGAGAGAAATGCGTGGAGGATTCTGCGCGCTTGCGGGCGGTGGCAGAGTGGTGTTAAAGTGTGATGGAAATCCGTCCATCGCGGTCGTGGTGGGACAAAGAAAATGTAGAAATACTGACTTTGGGGTCGATGGGGGAAAGAAAATGTAGAAATACTGACTTTGGGGTTGATGGGGTAAACGCGGACAAAACGGGCACTAGAAACCCGTGTCTAGCCGAGCTTGCACTAAAGGGTTTAGCACAAGTGGCAGCGTTGTGATAGTTAGGGGAAAAGTTGGTTGGTGTTTGTTTTGAAAAATATGGTTTTTGAAAAATCAAATCACAAAAAATGCACACATAACCCTAGATCTAATGGTCACCTAAGTCAAGTCACTAGACCGCTCCTAGACTTCCAGAAGACAAATCGCAGGATAAATCCTCTACTGCCTCTTTATCCTTTCTGTGGCCAGGTAAGTGCCAGGTAAGTGAGAGGTTCTCCACTACGTAAGTAGTGGGCCTAATTAAGTAACCACTTGCCTTAGACACACTTGCCTTAGACACCACAAAAGAAATGAGGATAAACAGTAGATTACCCACAACCTCCTTCTATCTTAATTGAGCGCGACGGTCTTTAGAGTCTTGTCTAGATCTTTTTTAGTTAATGAAGGGTAATGCGGATACTAGTTTTGTGGTTTTTGGGGATTAGGAAGGGTAATGAAATTCCCACCTAATCTGAATTTGGTCTTTGCCCTTAATTTCCGTGTTAAAATATGCAAACAACCAATTTCAAGAATCGCAACAAATTTATTTTTTAGCAGCGCTGAATTTTTGCAAAGAAACCTGCAGAAAAGGGTTAATGGATAAGATCAGAGAGAAGAATAAAGAACAGAGAATATACCACAGAAATTTGGCACAGTGAACACCCTTAACGGCAGCAGTTCCGCCGCAAAAACACTCCTATAGCCGCGGTTCCGCGGTGGTAAGGACGAATTAGGACTTCAAAATTTCTAAGTTGCTTTCTGGACTCCTCTGGACTTTGTAAAACTTCTCTGAATCTTGATTTCCTTAGTACAATGATTCCAGATTCCCTCGCAAAATTCAAACACTAAAGTTAAGCACACGATGCGAATCTTGAATTAAAATTGGATGGAATAATAATTTTTCAACTCAAATAACAAAAATGAACAAAATAGCACACATCCCCGGCAACGACGCTATTTGATTGATCATTCTTCGTGTTATGTTTGAAATGTTTCACAACCAAAGAAATTTATACCGCAATCAATTAACGGTGTCGATGTAGCGCGTTAATGAATACGGATCGTCCACTGAGATGTGTGTTTTGATCGATCTTGTTTTAGATGAGTTGAAATGAAAATATAAAAGAAAATTCAAGAAGGTTGATTCAAGATTTGTAAGATTTGATCTCAAGAAACATCAAGAAAATAGATCTAGAATCAAGAAATGTCCCAATCAATTTAGTTATCAAGATTTGTAGAATAGCTTGTACGAATCGATCAAATTGGTAGCAATGATGAGTCTAATAATGACTAATCTTATCTATGAATAATTTGTAGCTAGATTGATGGTGATGAATGAAGATTAGGGATCTATTGAAGAAACTAGGGTTTCTCCTTCTCTATCCCTTATCTTTTCATTGATCATCATTCGGATCTAGCCTCTAGTAAAGAGAATCATCAATCGTTTGATCCCTAATTTGCAACAAAATTCGCAAGAATGTGATCTCGATCCAAATTAGGTCATTGATGATTTTTTTTCCTAAAGTTCACAAATCTCATAAGAGTTAAGATTAGTATTAGGATTTTATCATCACTAGATCTACCAAATCTCTCGATTCCGTTACAAGCGGAGATTTCACTCACACATCATGAGAATTAATGAATCAAAGATCAAGAAGTTTCATAATGCAAGAATGTAAAGAAAGCGAGAATTACAATTATCACCTTTATTAAATCGACGACTAATTACACATTCCCTCAATTCGAGATTACAAGATGTTGCTCTCGATCGCTACTTTTGAAGAGGTAACTAGATCCGTCGAATTTCGCTCCGCCCGATCTCCATGAGACTTGGATCGTCGTGGATCTCGCGCTTTTGATGAAAATTGGCTTCGCGGATAAAAGATCGATGGTTACTTGCTTGATTTGCTTCTCAAAATGATCTTGATTTGGCTTTGGAAAATGGATTTGGGCTAGGGTTTTGGTATCAAGTTGTGTCACTCAACTTGAATTTGAATTTTGGCTCCAAATGTGTAACTAATTCACCACTAATTAACAAACTATTCAACAGCCCCAAATTATAGATCTATATCCCTCTTTATAATTTTTAAATGAATCTTCCCTCCAAAGCTTGGTAGTTATGCAGAGCCTTCTAGAAGATGCCACGTGGAAATGGAGCGTCCTGAGAAAGCTAGGCCGTTACAAGGAAGGCTCTGGAAAAGTCTTCGAGCTCCGATGAGTCAACTCGGCCGCGGAACTACGACAACTCGGCCTGGATCGGCCGCGGATCCGCGGCCATATAGGGAGATCTCTGCATAATTTTTCTGCATATGTTTGGTGTTTTCTTTTGTGTGTTCTTTTGATGTCTGGAATCCTATAATTCTTTCTTGGTTGCTGCCAGATCAAAAGTTTTTAACTTGCTGCATTTTATCGGCACTTTTGTGATTCCGGCTTTTTGACCTGAAGGATTTTCTGCACACAATCTTGATAAAATATGTTGAGATATACAAAATCATGCATGTAGTAATAAATACACAATTTCCCTCATAATGCCGGTTATAATGTATAACACATGTTATTTGATATTTTGCAGATGAATTGCTAATATGTGCTATATTTATACCAAACACCTTTAGATGATTACAAAGAGTAGGGAAATTGATGTGTTAAAAATGCAATATTTTCGACTGATCAACTACTTCAAATCCCGTCGACCACCTGAAGATGCATCCTCAAGACATCAGCTTATGAAATGAGCTCTATCTTTCGCCTTCGTCAATGATACTCTATATAAGAGATCATTCGACTCTCTGTGGTTACGATGCCTGGGACCGAAAGAAGCAAAGAGAGTCGTCCAAGAAACTCACGACGGACTCTGCAGTTCTCATCAAGCCGGACCGAAGATGAAGCTGAAGATCAAAAGGATGGGTTACTATTGGCCCATGATGATCCAAGACTGTCTCGAATACGCGAAATAGTGCTACTCATGCCAAATTCACGGGGACTTCATCCACCAGCATCCGAATCCGCTACACCCAACGGTGGCTAGCTGTCTGTTCGAAATGTGGGGAACTGACATAATCGGGCCCATCGAACCAGTATCGTCCAGAGGACATCGGTTCATATTGGCGACAACCGATTACTTCTCTAAGTGGGAAGAAGCCATACCGCTAAGAGAAGTACAGACGGAGAATATTCTCCATTTCTTCAAGACACACGTCATCTATCGGTTCGGCACCCCGCGACGGATTATCTCCGATAACGGGCCAGCCTACAGAAGCCACAAGATCAGCCGCTTCGCATAGCAGCATAATATAGACTGGAGATACTCTTCGGTCTATAATCCTCGAGCTAATGGTCTAACTGAGGCTTTCAACAAGACCTTGACGAAGATCGTAAAGAAGACAATTTCCAAAAACAAAAAGGACTGGCACGAGAGATTTCATGAAGCTCTCTGGGCGTATCGAACTACGTTCAAAACAACCACAAATACAACACTTTATGCATTGGTATTTGGCGCAGAAGCGGTACTCCCCTTAGAGATAGAGCTACCCTCTCTACGAGTGGCGGTTCATTATGAACTAACAGACGAAGAGAATGCTCATCTTCGGCTTGAGGAGCTCGACGCCCTCAATGAAACTCATCTCATGGCGTAGCAAAACTTGGAGGCTTACAAAGCGAAAATGACACGCTCATACGGGAGATTGATTAGGACGAGGACATTCCGCCAAGACGAACTCGTGTTAGTGGTCCGGAGACCTATGATCCCTAATCGTGCTAGGAAATTCGAGCCAAACTATGAGGGCCCGTATATCATAGACAAGGTCTACCAAGGTGGAGCTTACTTGCTCATGAATATACATGGAGAAAGACCTTTTAGGCCAATAAACGGCCGGTTCTTGAAAAAATACTATGCCTGACCGAAACGTCTGTAAACTACTATGAACCGCAGCATCCTACGACTGACGCAAAAAAAGGTACGTCCATAAACAAAATGGGCACGGATGAAAACCCGAAAGGCTCCGTGAGTAAAAACAGCAGGACTACCGGCGAGTTTGTGAAAACCCAAAAGGGTGCAATCTCGTTAAAAGACACTTGCAAGGTCTTCTCGACCTTGTGAGGAGAAAATACTTGCGTGAGATCCTTATGACTCACAAGGGAGCAACACACTTAGAGATCCCCATGATTCCTGAGGAGAAAAGACACTAACGAGATCCTCACGACTCGTAAGGAGAACCCTCTTATGAGACCCACACGGCTCATAGGATTCAAAAGCCTTAAGCTACAGGGATCTGAACCTGTTCTTAAGCCATCACATTCCCCAGATTTCCCTACAAGCGGTTTAGTACTAGCCCTTGTATACAATCCACGGACACAAATAAACATCTCCCCCACCAAGTTCCACCGATGGTGCGAAATTTTCTCATGTGGTGAACGACACTTGTAAGTCCTCTCGACTTATAAGGAGAAAATACTCTTGTAAGATCCTTACGACTTATGAAAGACTATGCACTTAAGAATCTTCACGATTCTTAAGAAGAAAACGCACCTACGAGATCCTCACGACTCGTAGGGAGAAATACCTTTATGAGACCCTTACGGATCATGAAGTCAAAAGCCTTAGTCGACATGATCTTAATCCGGTTTACTAAGCCACCTTTGTTCGAACCGAAAAAGGCAAATGATGATTCGCTCCTGGCAATATCCCAGTTGTAGCGATGCTGATGCCTAAATCGGTATCAAATTCTAAGTCTAAACTCGCAGTTAAAATCAGCGAGCCAAAAATGCATATGAAATAGCCGAAATGATAGGACAACTTGCAACAAAATCAGCAAGTATAATATATGCATACAAAAACAGCCGAAATGATTGGGCAACTCGCAATAAAAAGCAGCGAGTAAAAAGAAAAAATAGCCGAAATGATTGGGCACCGCGAAAAATAGCCAAAATGATAGAGCATCGCGGAAAGAAATAAAAAAAATAATGATGAAACTTTTGCCCTACAGGTAAGTCCACACTGACATCTGTATACAATCCATGGGTATAAACAAAAAGGGAACCATATTGTCCCACCGAGCTCCGTCGAAGGTAAGCCAGATCTCAGTGGCTACATCTACAAGCCTAGAGATCACCAACGGTGCTTCTCCTCACTTCAACCGAATGTAGACGTGAGTTCAACAACCGACCTCAGAGTCGCAACGAAGCGGAGCCATGGCAAAGTTCCTAGTTCCAAATCTCGACTGCAATATCTACAGCCTGGAGATCAACAACGGCGTTCCTCCTTATTCCAGCAGGATACGGATGCGGCACAACCAATCGGAGCAACGACAAATTCCCCAGTTCTGAGACTTTGCGGTTCACAAGTAACGGCGAAAGTCAACCCCGACACCGTAGAAAACGGCGAAAGTCGACCCCGACACCGTAGAAAACGGCGAAAGTCGACCCCGACACCGTAATGGCGAAAGTCAACCCCGACACCGAAACAGCGAAAGTCAACCCCGACATCGAAATGGCGAAAGTCAACTCCGAAACCGTAACGGCGAAAGTCAACCCTAGACCTCCCCGTCGAAGCAACACTTCGACTCGGGAACAAGTCAACTCATCAAGCACTTACGAGTCCTCTCGACTTGTAAGGAAGAAAATTCTCTTGTGAGATCCTTACGACTCTTAAGAGAAAACACATTTAGGAGTCCTCACGACTCCTAAGGAGAAAATACACCTACGAGATCCTCACGACTCGTAGGGAGAAAAATCTTTATGAGACCCTCATGGCTCATAAAATTGAAAAGTCTTAGGTGGCAAATCTGAATTTGTTTCCTAAGCTATCACTACCCTCCAAAGAGTTCAAGATGAACTATTATCTATCATCTACAGGCCACACTTGCCACAATTACATGCCATCAAAATCGAGGTGCTACTCAAGAGTTCGTAAACTGCTTTGCGCCAAGTCAAAATAAAAAGGCATAACCCACGGACGCCAATCACCTATTATGCAAGGCAATAAGGAGAACATTTGATTTACATCCAATTGAGCGTCCGAAACGTACCCACTCATGTATGTGCGAAAAGGATAAAATAAACGCATGGAAAGGAAAAATTTTTTATTCATACCTCAGAAAAGTTCTTACATTGATGAAAACAGTAAACAAAAGCATCATTAAAATGTTTACAATGGCAAAACATTGAATCCGGGACACGGATTGAGAAATTCGAAAGTGAGGCCGTCTAAAATGTTTCTGGCCTCTCTGACTATTCTCGTGTGCATCCTCTCACGATCACAAGCGTCTGGATCTTCGCTGATGTCCTCCACCCTCTGATAAGCAGCGATTATCGTCGTCTGTTGGAAAGTTTGATGCAAAATATCAATGAGATTATCTCGCCGCTTCTTCGAGATCAGGCCAGTCAGATACACTGAGTGCACCTTATCTTCAGTGTTATCCAGTGCATTAAGCGACATGGCTTCATAAAATACAGAAAGTGCTCTCCAAATTGCTCTCATTATAATTTTCAAGAGAGCGGAGCGATGAGGAAGTAGTCGACCATTGTATGCATTGAAACGATTCATAATTTCAGCGCATTGGGAGTTTGTGAGCTCTTGGTTTTGACAACGGCCTTGTGCGCGAATGTCCTCATAAGAAATGATTTCGTCAAGACAGTACAGATGAGCGACCATAACACCTGAAAATGAAAATCAGTGAGAGTTTAGTGGACAGACTGATCAAAACACGAGGATTTAAACAATTCTTGATATCCGCATGAAGAAAACAAGTACTGATTAAGACACCCAACAAATTCAAATTTGTGCAATTAAGGAGGGAATACTAAAAGGATTCTCATTTAATGAGAGACCCCTCGGGCCAAGGAGTTAATCTCCCTTGAGAGCAGTGCTCTACTACAGATATGACATATGTCATAATTAATGATGAAAGGAATAAAATTCCCCTCAAAAAAAAAATCTAAAGAGCAATGCTCTGTGAAGAAGATGGAATAATCCATCAAAAACCCTAAAGGACTTTTACTAAGATAAAAACTTCAAGATCTTCAAGATCTATGGACAAACTCTGAGAGTTCTCCATGAACAGTGTTCAAATTCATGGGTTAAAATCACTTTTTTTTATATATCTTGAAGATCTATGATCTAAAAAAGAGCAAGGATCTATTAATGGGTGAAACCCTAGATTATGAAGTAATTCCTTCAAAGATTTAATCTTTACCTAAAATTTTCGACAGGGTTCTGTCTCTAAGAGAGTTCTTAAGGCAAAGAGCTATGCTCTGAAGAGAGAATAAAATTCTCAAAAAATAAGAAAAGAAGAAAGAAGATGAACAAACAGTCATCTCAAGGGACAAAGGCCCTATTTATAGGCACTGAAAGCCGTTGCAACTTCTAAGTCGATCTAATGGTGGAAAGGCTACCACCACCGCACTCACGTGTGAGCCACATAAGCGCAACGGTGGGGGACATTTGTTTCCCCCAATCAGAGCAAAGCTTTGTTCAAATTTTGAAATTTGAAATAAATCAGCGCTTCATAAAAGCGCTGGCGCCAAGAGCGCCAGCGCTAAGAGTCAAAGACTCTGAGGCAGCGCTCACGTGCAAAGTACGAGCCAGCGCTGCGAGTCAAAGACTCTGAGGCAGCACTCATGTGCAGAGTACGAGAGCGCTTGTGCCAAGTGCGCCAGCGCTAAAAATCAAAGACTCTGAAGCAGCGCTCACGTGCAAAGCACGAGAGCGCTCGCGCTAAATACGCCAGTGCTGAGAGTCAAAGACTCTGAAGCAGTGCTCACGTGCAAGGCACGAGAGCGCCAAGCACTGGAACTAAATGTTCCTCACCCTTGGATCAAAGATCCAACAAAGAGAATTAAAAATCATCAAAAATTAGAGCACCGTTGGATCAAAGATCCAATAGTGATTAAGAATCACCAAAATACAGAATAAGTTCTGTATGGGAAAATATTTTCCCAATCTTGTTAAAAACAAGAAGATTGCCTTCTGTAAAACAGAAGCCCTAGGATTAAAGATCCAATGGTGGAGAAACACCCCCAAATCAATCAGAGAAAGATCTTCTTAACTGATTCAACAAATCAACCTCCCCTATATAAAAGACCGAAGACTTCAAGTCTTGCAGAGAGGAACCCCCCACAAAATTTGAGAAATTTCAAAGAGAAGAGCAAGTTCTCGAAAGAAGAATTTCTTCAAGGTAAATAAAACAGAGAGATCAAAGCATCTCATCAAAGAAGAAGAATCTAGTTCTTTTTCTAGATCATAAATTTATAAAGACAGAAGTCTTTCATAAAAATAGAAGAGATTGAAGTATCTCATCATAAAAAGGAAGGGAGAAGAACTTAGTTCTCTTTAGATAACAGATCTATAAGACAAAGACAAATTCTTTCACAAAAACAGAAGAGATTGTGACATCTCACATTAAAATAAGAACTTAGTTCTTAGATCTATGAGACAAAGTCTCCTATGAACGAGAATTAAATTCTCAGATCACAAAACTGACCAAAACGGCCAAAGGAGCGCTTCAGCGCTCCAAGTCTGGCGCTCTGTGCCTAGCGCGCCACGTGCTCCTCACATGGGTGCTACTCAATAAAGAACGCTCTGCACTCATCGATTGTCACTCAGCACCAAGCGCGCCACGTGCTCCTCACGTGTGCGCTAATTCACAAGAAGCACTCTGCACTCATTGATTGGCGCTCAGCGCCAAGCGCGCCACGTGCTCCTCACGTGTGCGCTAATTCACAAGAAGCGCTATGCACTTATTGATTGGCGCTCAGCGCCAAGCGTGCCACGTGCTCCTCACGTGTGCGCTATTTCACAAAGAGCGCTCTGCACTCATTAGCTGGCGATCAGCGCCAAGCACGCCACGTGCTCCTCACGTGTGTGCTATCTCACAAGAAGCGCCTTAGTGCTCTAAGTCTGGCACTCAGCGCTTAGCGCTCCACGTTCTCCTCACGTGGGCGCTGAAGGAACATAAACTGTTCTTTAAATAAAGCCCTAGAGCCATAATGAGTGCTCAACACTCAATAAAAGACAAAAAATGTGGTCAGAACCCAAACCAATGCTCAGCATTGTTAAATAAAAAGGATTGAGCCTAATTAAATGTTCAACATTTTAACTGAGTGGGCCGAGCCCAAGTTAGCCACAGATCCCTAATTCAGATTAATTGAGCCCATATGCTCATAAATCTTTTTAACTGATCTTAGTCCCAAACTTGACTACAGATCGCCCAACCAACATTGGTTCAAGGGTACATCTCTTTATTCCTATGATATGTGTCGTTGTAATTCTTCAACGTTTTCAGAGAGGTGGCGGGTCCCGACAACCAGACATTCCATGGACTATGATTTCCTTATACTTTACGGACTGTGAGGTTCTTAAACTCATGGACTATGATGTCCTTAAACTTTACAGACTATGAGGTCTTTAAACCAGACTATGATGTCTTTAAACTGGACTATGAGGTCCTTAAACTCATGGACTATGATGTCCTTAAACATGGACTATGATGTCCTTAAACCCAATGGACCGCAATGTCTCTAAACTAAAATAATAGTGTCCAAATGCTCTTTTGTTTGATCTAAATGATCCTGTAAGTAGATCTTAGTCTAAAATTAGACTAACGTATTCTTAACAAACAATTAAGTTGATCTTAATCTCAAATGAGGTTAACGATCCTTAACCCAACCCAAACCCAAATCTAAGAAAATACGGATTTGAACTAATCGACGCCCTATGGGGGACAACATAAATTAGTCTCCGTATACAATTCATGGGAAATCAAAAATAAAACAAACACACACGACACAAAGTGACCATCTGGAGAAAGAGAAAGTGGTTACCTCTATGCGGGAGCGTAATTAACTGCAGGGGCTTGCGCCTACAAGAAAGTGCGTCCCCACAATCAAAAACCCCTCGTAAACGAGGGGAATCTGACGAAATCTGCTACAACGGCCGCATCTGTCTAAACCTCCGATATACGGTGCCATAAATCAACTTGGCATCTTCGGAGAGGTGGACGGATAAAACCAAATAGCATCTGCCCCCCAAAATTCAGCGCTGGACGTCCCAACGTCCCGGACGCGTCTTTCGGTGGCGAACATACCCTAATCCTACGAACCCTAAAAAGCGGAGAATTACTCGCGTATGATAGAGATAGAAGAACGGATAGAGATCATGAAGAAAATAAAATGTAATAAGAATAAAACAACTACCTTTATTAATCAACTTGATCAATTACACTTTGTTTCTTTAGAAAGTGATTAAAAACCCCTAGTTTGCTTCTCGATCTCTTCTTAAGGAGGTAGATGAATAGCTGATGATCAACCTAGATTCTTGAGCCGTCTTGGACTTCGTGATCTCGTCGGTTTGATAAGTTTTCAAGTGAGTCTCTCGGTTCTATTTATAGTCACAGAAGTTGAAATCCCTATATCCCCAGAATTAGGGTTAGTTGTAGCAAATCCAACCTGAAAATCTCAAATCCCAACTCCTCCTTTAGGCCGCGGATCCGCTGCAATTTTGGTGTTTTGGCCGCGGTTGGTCCGCGTCTTGGTGTGATCTTTGGTTCAAAATTCTGGAGCTTCATCTAGTTGACATGTGCTGATCTTTTGAATATCTGGATTTTGGAAATCTTCTCTAAGTCTCTGCCAGAATTGATTTCTTCGATTTACTTTAATATTTCGGCAGATTTGATCTCGATAACTCGGATTTCCTTGATTCCAGTCATGATGTAATTTCTGCACAATATCTCAACAAATAATGTTTGTAGAATTATTGAGATATTTTCCTAACCATTTTATATGATGTCATCTTTTAAGAATATTGGTTAGGATGATATGCATATTTAAAATATCAAAATATTATATAAATATTATATGCATACATTTTCCTTCATATTGTTAATTATAATATATAAATATATGAAAATAGTATTTTTTACAGATAAACCTTCATATGTGTCATATTTATAATAAATACCCTTAAATATTTAAGAAGAGCAAGGACAATGACATATCAAAAGTGCAGTTTTATTGACTGAACATGCATCAACAACCCTCTTTAGAGAACCCGCTAACGGATGGTGCGGATTATAGCACATCCTTGGGCTAGTAGAGTAAGATGGAAACCTTCTCACGGAGGATTCGATCTCGAAAAGATTTAAATACGTTTTTAAAGAAATACGAATTTTTCTAAATAAAATAAAATTAATTTTTAGAAAAATTATATAAAATTTTAAATCCATATTTTCAAAATATAATAAACCTATATTTTTCTAAAAATGAAAGATTAACAAATGACAATAAAATACCATCAAGATACTTAGAATGACATGTTTTTCAATAAAAATACCATGAACTTTCCAAGTTAACTAATTATCACTAAAATACCACAATACTTAAAATCCATGCTCATAAAAACCCTAAGTAATACTAATCACCCTCGAGGTTTTATTTTTAATCTATATTAATATATTTTTTCATAAAACCCCTTCGAGTTATATAAAAACAACATTTTAAAGGGTTTAGTAAATATAGGTTTAAGCGGGATCAATTCTCTTGAGCCCCAGAGAATCGGAGAAAGTGAGTGCTTGCCTATTTAAGATAGACAACTTAACGGTGTTATCAATGGCAATTTTCTTGGAAAAAGACACAAATTCTGTCGTCCATATGTAGCAGTTGCCGATGACTCCCGAACCTAATTCAAAAGCTAAATCTGTTTCCAAGGGTCTGACTCAGTCCGAGTCCAATTCAAACCTGAATACAAAATAAAACATAAATACTTGATTATGAACATAAATACTCGAATCCAAACACCAATACCAAATATGTATACTTGACTTGACTTGACCGAACCGAACCATGGTTATAACTTGACTTGACTACTTGAATACTTGATTACATCCTGAACATGAATACTTGAACATTTTGTATCCATGGTTTCGGCAAGACTTGTAAACAAAATCTATAACATACAATATGCGGAGATAAACAGGTAGATTGGTACGAAACGCATATCGTGGCACGAGAGGTCACTTAAAAGACACCTACATGAATTCACGTGCCGTTGTCCCGTGGGTTACGACGGGTCTTTGTACTGCATGTTACCATAGTCCACGGGGTAAGATGGACTCCTCTCGTATACATGAATACCTTCTTTATCAAGTTACAAACAACCACGTTATAATAACTATCATATACCAGTAATCAGTCATAAACTGCACCTGTTCATTTCACTTTATATACTATCTTCTCTTTCTTCTTTTAGGACTTACCGAGCGTGAGCTCGCTGGTGACATTCTTTTCTATTTCTTTCTTTGGAATGTTCATCAGGAGAAACGGACTCTCAGGAGATCGAACCTAACCAGGAGGAATTGGACCAGCTCACCACTCAGCCTGACTACTAGTTCACCTGCACTTTCATTTTGTATGCCATTGTTTAGGCACTGCTTTACCCATTGTATCTTTTATTTTTAAATAGTTGTATATAAAGATGAATGTAAATAAAGTTATTTTTTATTTTATTACTCTTGTCATTCTTGTTCATTTTTATATATTGCTTAATTACTCTTAACGTATTTATTTCTTAGTAAATACGTTCTGGCCTGCCACGTCACCGTTTCCGTCTACTGGGGAGCGGGGCGTGACAAATGCATATGCTAGAATCTTGGCAGCGCCTCACGTGATATCTACATAAACGCACATGATAGTACCTTGGCAGCGCCTCACGTGTTAAACATGTGAGTGTCTCACGTGGTATCCACTTGAGTGCTAGTACAACCACTTGGTACCCATGTGTTAACATGTGAGTGTCTTATGTGATATCCACATGAAGCGCTAGTGCAGCCTTTTGGCACCCACGTGAGTGTCTCTCGTGATATCCATGTGAGCTTTAGGCTAATATCTTAGCAGCTTTCACATGATGTCTATGTGAGTGCATTGGGCCAACTTCTCACGTGCAAAGCACGTAGCGCACTTACCAACCCATTGGGCAACGCCTCACGTGCAATTGATTGGATTGATTTTTGTGAAAGTGTGTATGTAGTAACCGCAATCAATAACGGTGTCGCGTGTATCTAGACCGAGATAAGTATGGGTCGTCCTCAGGGAAACGTTGAATCTTTTAATCTTACTTTAGATGTGTTGATTAGGAAAGAAGAAAGAATAATGAATAGTGAAGAATGGTTGTAGATTCTAGATCCACGTCAAACACAGATGCAGGATATAGATCTAGATTAATTACGGATGTAGGTTTTATATTAGAAGGGGGCTTGTAGGGTTCGTTAAGATTTAGTAGTCATGGATGATTAATTAAAGATTACTCATTTTATCCTTTAATAGATTTAAAACTAGATCGACAGTGATGCATATAGATTAGGGTTTCTGGAGGGAAAAGGGTTCCCACTCTTAACCCCTAACTTGATATGGATCTCCGTTCATGTCTAGCCTTTACCAAAACAATCGTTAATCTAATCTCTAATCCCGGTCGTGGCTCCCAATGAATTGGTAGCGTGCCCGATTAGGATGTTAATGATTCTTTTGGTAAAGTTCATAAATTTTATAGGACGTAAAAAGAGTTTAAGAATCTTCATCATCGATTAGTCTACCCAAATCTTAAGAACCCTAACAAGTGGAGAATTACTCGTGCATGTTGGGAAAAGAAAAGATAGAAATCATGAAGAATATAAAATGCAATAGAATAAAACTACCTTTATTAATCAACAAGATCAAGTACACTTTGTTCCTTTAGAAAATGATTACAAAACCCTAGTTTGCTTCTCGATCTCTTCTTAAGGAGGTAGATGAACTATTGATGATCAATCAGGATTCTTGAGCCGTCGTGGACTTTGTGATCTCGTCGGTTTGATGATTTTTCCAAGAGGCTCTCGGTCCTTATTTATAGTCACAGAGCTAGAACCCTAGTTTTCTAATACGGTAACTAGTTGTTACGATCCTAACTCTAATACCCAGAGCTCTAGATCTTCAAAGATGCGGCGGAACCACGGCCATTAGGTGTGTTTTGCCGCAGATCCGCGGTGGGGTAAAGGAGTCTTCTCTTCAAAAATCTTGTGGCCTCTTCTGGTGACACATGTAGAATATTTTGATATCTGGAATCTGAAAATCTTCTCTATGTCTCTGCCAGAATTGATTTCTTCGATTTATTTTAAAATTTCGGCAGATTTGATCTCGCCAATTCGGATTTCCTTGATTTCAGTCTTGATATAATTTCTGCACAATAGCTCAATAAATAATGCTAGTAGAATTTTGTTTTTATTGAGATATTATCTTAACCATTTGACATGATATTACAGTTTTAGAAGAATTGGTCAAAGATATTTGATAAGGTAAGCATATTTAAATGGACTAAATATTATATAGATATTATATACTTACATTTTCCTTCATAATGTTAATTATAATATATAAACACATGAAAATAGTATTTTTACAGATAGACCATCATATGTATTATATTTATAATAAACCCCTTTTATTATATAAAAATAGTAAGGAAAATGTCATATCAAATGCACAATATTTTCAACTGAACAAATACCCCCAAACTTAACTTTGATCGTCTCGAGCAAACTAGTTATTCATGAGAAAGAGAAAAACCTAAGTAGCACACTTTCGTAGGCAACACGATTGCACTGAGCACGTGCAACAAGCCGTTAAATCTCTAGGTGTCACTAGTAGGAGGAGTGTTGTCTCCTGAGGGTTTTCAGCGGATTACACCCACAAAATCCCATAATAAAAGAAAGATGGTGAAAGTTACATACAATGATAAGAATTATGAAAAAAGAATTTGAAAATAAGAGTTTCCAACTACACCAGTTTTGTTTAGTTGCTATGAGCCCTATCTTAATGGTTGTGAAAATATGTTAGAAATTATATCACCCCTCAATAAAACATCACCTTTAGTCTTCCTCCCTACCTTTTATCCAAATATCGATCATATACCCCTACGTGTGTGTAAAAGACATCTCTACACTTAGAGAATTCAATTCAAGCTATCATACTCTTGTCCATTTGCCTTAGTACTTTTAGTCGGTGAATATTTTCGATAAAATTGCTCACACATTCTTCATATGACCGTTAATACTTCTTGAGGTACTAACCAACCGATTACAAATTATGCTCCCATATTAAGGCGTAATTCCTCGTCTTATAACACCTAAGGCTTAGCAGTGGCTCCCAAACTAGTTGGTCTAAGGCACTAGGTGATAAAGCACCCTCGCTATATTTTTTTTATACTGCCTTAAGCAATTACAAAACCAGTGTTCATTTTTTTCTTCACCACTCATACTTTTTTTTCTTCATACTAAGGCATTTAGACAAGAGCATTTCAAGGTATCCTCTATTATCCTAAGTTTCAAGATGTGTGTAAGTGCGTATAGTAGGGTATCAACGTTTAAATGTTTGCCCTCAAGAATAGGGACTATTTTTCAGACTTTTTTTTATCCTCAGATTAGTAATATCCTTTATCTTACCAACCCTTGGGACAACGGCTCATAAATACTTATTACTAGTTTCATTTAAGAAAACATCTAATTTTCTTGCTTTTCTCAAACTGTTTCTATCTTTCATACGTAAATTTTTACTTTCAAACTTTCATTATCAAATTTTTTTTGTGCATATATATAGTATAATGCAAAATAATGCGTGAATAAGCACAAACCTCCCCTGAACCTGTTTTCAGCAGTGTCCTCACTGATGTCATCTGTTGAGCTTAAAAAAAACTGTAGATTTGGGAGGAAAAGTTAGAAATAGGGACAAGAAATAATGAAAGTGAAATCCTCCCCCAAACTTATTTTTGGCTCACAATTTTGTAAAAATTTTCTTTTCAAGAGCCAAAATATTCCCCCCCAAACTTGAGTAAAATAGTATTAAGCAATTAAAATTATTGGTGGGGGGGGAGGGGTTAAAGTTATTGGTCAAAGTAAAGCCTTACAAAGACCAAAAGTCAACACCAACCATTCAAAAATTTTATCGATGCAACGCACTGGTTGGTGGAAAATCAGAGATTTGAAGAAGGGGGGAGATAGGAGGTGGTATGGCTTACGTCTCGGTTGATAGAGACGAAACAATAATTGTGAACGGAAACGAGAATGTGGATGATTAGGAATGGAAAGAATGGTCACATTCTCGAATGGGATAAGAAGAACTATTTATAGATAGGAAAAACCTAGGTTTACATTCTGATCCATACACAAAATTACAGAACTACCCCAAGAGAGCCGAGTCAATGCACCGACACTGCCACTGACACGTGCATTGCACAGCCGCGGAACCACGGCAGAATTTCCTATTTGGCCGCGGTTCCACGGCCATATGGTGGAATCTTGGGTCCATCTTTTCAGGTCTTCTACCAGTTGCTTTTATCTTCTGTTTGGTACACTTGATTTCTCAAAAGCTCTTCTGTTCTCTTCCAGATATTCAATAGTGGACTTTTGCCTTGAACTCCGCTTGAACTGGTATGCGGCATCATGCGGATCGGTATTCATCTGTTATTGATCGTAGTCCTACATTTGTTGTGACTTTTCACGAATCTCACTGTAAAGGGATGAGAACCTGTAACCTGCAACTATTTAGCAGTCATGGATCAAAAGCACCTATTTATATGCAATGTGATTAAGAATGGGCGATATAACAATGAAAAAATCTGATATGAAAGTACCCCCAAACTTATCTTTTGCTCATTCCGAGCAAAACCAATTTTATTCTCAAAAAATCCTAACCTCACTTTCGCAGGGAACGCGATTGCACTGAGCTCGTGCAACAAGCCGTTAAACCTCTAGGTGTCCCTAGTGGAGGAGTGTTGTCTCCTGAAGGTTTTCAGCGGATACTACCCACAAAATCCGATCAATTTGGCCATTAACTCTAATTCTTCAATTCAGTATTCTAGCAAGAAATTCTATTATCTTCAAATTAGAAATCATCAACACGTATTTTTCACACTTCCTTTTCATTTATCTTAAGATCATATACATTTTGCCAGTTTATAAAACTTTCAGCATCTCCTAAGTTTTCCTTCTAAGGTGCAATCTTATCTCAGGAATTTTTATCATCTCTACTGAAGATATAATCCCTATCTTTTATTCCTATCTCTCCTCCAAACTCCAATTATATACCCCTAGTTATGTGTAATTATCACCCCTACACTTGAAAATTCAATTCAAGCTATCATACTCTTGTCCATCATCCAAAATACTTTTAGTTGGTGAATTTTAGATGAAATTACTCACACATCCTTCATGCGACCATTAATACTTCTTGAGATACTAAACGACCGATTACAAAACGTGCTTGCGCATTTAGGCGTAATACCTCAAGAAGTATTAATAGTTCTCTCTCACTACCCAAATTCTCACTTTGTCCTATGGCAGTATCATACACTGAAAAATTTTGAGCTGGTTCAGAACTAGTTGCTCGTTTATACTCAGCCATGCTTTCTGCCAATTCCTTTCTGAAGCGGCGCATCGATTCCACGCTTTCTTCTAATTTCCGCTCAAAACTAGACTTGGGTCATTAAGGGGTTTCAGTATAAGATTGAAATTCTTGTGGATAATTAAAACTCCCAAATGACTGATTAGAAGAACTATCTATAGAAGGCGTAAAGGTCGGATTGGATTGATAGGAATAGAATGGTTGCAAAAATTGGGCAGGAGTAGGATCAACATTATGATAAGAAGAATATTGATATGTGTTGGTTGGTTGGCTATTTTCAATAGACATCATATATGCCACAAACCGATTTTGAAATTCTTCTTTAGAAAGTGGTGGTGATGGTTGATGTTGGTTCGGATTAAAACTTTGGCCGTTAGCCCTCGCTATATGCTCAGCAATGGACATGCGTTTAGGGGTATCCTCACTCGGAGTATCAACTAAAACAGATGTAGAACTAAGATACGGTTGATAAGACATGGACTGAGGTGGCCAACTGTTTCTATCCGATTGTTCTATCCGATCTCTTAAAGACATGTGAGAGTCGGATGGTATAACGAAGCGATTACGAAGACAAGAAATATCTGGTTGTGGATAGAAAAACTCGGTAAGAGTTCGTCTGTTTGGGTTACCCATTAAAGGTGAAAAGAGGGAGGAATGTGAAAAGATTTAAGCTCTATTTGGATTGTTTTTCTTTGAAAGTGGGACTTGAGGGTTGACTCAACAAATCACAAAATGCACAAGCAAGCCCGAGAACTAAGGTTATCTAGGTCAAGCACTAGACCGTTCCTAGACTTTCAAAGGACAAGCCGCAGGATCAATCCTCTACCACCTCTTTATAATTCTTGTGGCCAGGTAAGTGGGAGGTATCCGCTATACGAATCATTGAAAATAGCGGGCCTAATTAAGTAACCACTTGTCTTAGACAAACTTGCCTAGACACCGCCAAAAAAATGCAGATAAGCGATAGATTACCCACGACCTTCCTCTGTCCTATTTGAGCGTGACGGTTCTTAAGGTCTTGATCTAGATGTTTTTTAATTAATACGCGGATGCTCGTTTTGTGATTTGTGGGGCCTAGGAAGGGTGATGAAATCCCCACCTAATCTGAATTGTGGTCTTGCCCCTTAAAGTCCGTATTAAAATATGCAAAAATAACCCAATTACAAAACTTGCAAAAAGATTTTTGAGCGGCCATATTTTGCAAAGAATCCTACAAAAAAAATATTTTATTGGATTTCAGAGGAGAGATAAAGATGTAAAGAAGATACCAGAGAGATTGGAAACCCTAAATCTCTTAATACGCCGCGGTTCCGCCGCCGACTAGGAAGATCTGATGAAGATTTTTGCTACGTGGCCTCCCTTCCTCCTCTGGGTCTTGATGAATGTTTCTGAATTTTTATCTCCTCACTCAAATGACTCCAAATTCCTTTGCAAAATTCACACAATAATCGTTAAATATACAATTTGCAGTTTTGTTTATTTATGATATGGATCGAATAAGAATTCAATACGAATAGTAAAAAAAAATTACGCACGTATCCCCGGCAACGGCGCAATTTGATTGGATTGATTTTTGTGAAAGTGTGTATGTAGTAGCCGCAATCAATAACGGTGTCGTGTGTAGCTAGACCGAGATGAGTATGGGTTGTCTTTAAGAAAATGTTGATTCTTTTAATCTTACTATAGGCGTGTTGATTAGGAAAGAAGGAAGAATAATAAATAGTGAAGAATGGTTGTAGATTCTAGATCCACGTCAAACACGGATGCAGGATACAGATCTAGATTAACTACGGATGTAGGTTTTATATCAGAAGGGGGCTTGTAGGGTTCGTTAAGATTTAGTATTCATGGATGATTAATTAAACATTACTCCTTTTATCCTTTAATAAATTTAAAACTAGATCGACAGTGATGCATGTAGATTAGGGTTTCTGGAGGGAAAAGGGTTCCCATTCTTAACCCCTACCTTGACGTGGATCTCCGTTCATGTCTAGCCTTTACCAAAACAATCGTTAATCTAATCTTTAATCGCGGTCGTGGCTCCCAATGAATTGGTAGTGCTCCCGATTAGGATGTTAATGATTCTTTTGGTAAAATTCACAAACTTTATAGGACGTAAAAAGAGTTTAAGGATCTTCATCATCCATTAATCTACCCTAATCCTACGAACCCTAACAAGTGGAGAATTACTCGCGCATGTTGGGAAAAGAAAAGATAGAAATCATGAAGAAAATAAAATGCAATAGAATAAAACTACCTTTATTAATCAACAAGATCAAGTACACTTTGGTCCTTTAGAAAATGATTACAAAACCCTAGTTTGCTTCTCGATCTCTTCTTAAGGAGGTAGATGAACTGTCGGTGATCAATCAGGATTCTTGAGCCGTCGTGGACTTTGTGATCTCATCGGTTTGATGATTTTGCAAGAGGAACTCGGTTCTTATTTATAGTCACAGAACCAAAATCCTAGTTTCCTAATATGGTAACTAGTTGTTACGATCCTAACTCCAAAATCCAGAGTCCTAGATCTTCAAAGATGCGGCGGAACCGCGACCATTAGGTGGGTTTTGCCGCGGATCCGCGGTGGGGTAGAGGAGTCTTCTCTTCAAAAATCTTATCGTCTCTTCTGGTGACATATGTAGACTATTTTGATATCTGGAATTTGAAAATCTTCTCTAAGTCTCTGCCAGAATTGATTTCTTCGATTTACTTTAAGATTTCGGCAGATTTGATCTCGCCAATTCGGATTTCAGCCCTGATATAATTTCTGCACAATAACTCAATAAATAATGTTAGTAGAATTTTGTTTTTATTGAGATATTATCTTAACTATTTGACATGATATTATAGTTTTAGAAGAATTGGTCAAAGATATTTGATAAGGTAATCATATTAAAATGGACTAAATATTATATAGATATTATATGCTTACATTTTCCTTCATAATATTAATTATAATGTATAACACATGAAAATAGTATTTTGACAGATAAACCCTTATATGTATTATATTTATAATAAACCCCTTTTATTATATAAAAATAGTAAGGAAAATGTCATATCAAATGCACAATATTTTCGACTGAATAGCAATGCATGCGAGTGTTCTTTTGGATAAAATTAAATTCTATAGGGGAAATATTTCCCTGATCTTTCTTAAACGTGAAAGATCTTCTTTGTTAAATAAGGAACCCTTGGATTAAAGATCCAACGGTGATTATAAAATCATCAATTGATCATCTGATAGAATTAAATTCTGTTTTAGGAAAATATTTTCCTAATCTTATTAAACAAAAAAGAATGATCTTCTTTGTTAAACAGAGAGCCTTTGGATTAAAAATCTAACGGTGAATAAAATTCACCGGTTGATCTTTAATATCATTTCAATTGGTTAAATCAATCATGATCCCTAAAAAATAGAGATTTTCTCAAATAGATTGATTTTTCTCTTCTCCTATAAATAGGAGCAAAAAGATTAAATCTCAGATAAGGAAGGAGACCCTCCAGAAGCTTCCACAAAAAAAACAGAGAATTTAATTCTCTTCGAAGAAAGAACATCTTCCTCCTCCCAAAAATCATAGGTAAAAATACGGCAGAAATATGTCTCCTTTTTATCTATCATGCATATAAAAATAGAGTTTAACCCTTCAAAGAACTTAGTTCTTTCTCTGGATCTGAGATCCAAAAGACAAGTCTCCCACAAGATGAGAATTTAATTCTCATCCGGAAGATCTTGTTCTTGAGAATCAAGGATTCAAGGGAGAACAGGGTTGAAAAGAATAATGAAAGAAAGGACATGAAAAAGATGGAGTTTACACTCCAGGAACTTAGTTCCTTCGTAATCAAGAACTAAGTTCTTAAAGAATCTGATCCCAGATCCTTAAAATAGTGATCTTGATGATTGCTAATAGTCAAAATACTATCAACAGAAGTTTAACTTCTCTAAAAAACATAAACTGAGATTAAATCTCTAATGACACAGTGTCACACGTGATATCCGCGTGAGCATTCAAAAGAAACAATGAAGAAAGCGTCTCACGTGATATCCGCGTGAGCGCTCAAAAGAAGCAGATGATAGTGTCTCACATGATATTCACGTGAGCGCACAAAAGCTTAGAGGCTTAGTGTCTCACATGCCATACGTGAGCGCCCAAGGCCCATGATGACAGCGCCTCACGTGCCATACACATGAGCGCCCATAAGTAAGAACTCAGTGTCTCACGTGCCATTCACATGAGCGCTTGAAAAAGGCCAGAGGCTAAGCGCCTCATGTGATTCACGTGAGCACTACGTGACTGAGTGCTTCGCACTGCTGGGTGGTATAGAAACCCAATCTTAGTCCTAAATTGGCTAAGTCCGTAAAGATTAAACTTCTTCTTTGATTTAAATCAACTGAGCCCATATGCTCATGATTTCCAAATTGATTTTATTCCCATTTACGACTAAATGATCTTTATCTTAATCTCATATAAGACTAATGATCCTCAGTTCCGACATGATCTTTTCCTTCATATACAGGATTTGGTTTAAGGGTACATCTTTCAACACCTTTGATATACGTCATTGTAATTTCTCAACGTTTTTAGAGAGGCGGCGGGCCACCACAACCAACAACTCCTCGTCCCAACTTGATATGAAATTTCATCAAGATAGAGAATTGAAAGTGTATGCTTGCACCGCGAAGAGGTTTAAACATGCATCACAAATGCAATTTTCAAAATATTTTAGGTGCTAACGAACACTAACCAAGATCTTAACTAGAATATTAGGGTTTACAATGTGATGATATGAAAACCAAGAGAAGGGAAGGGGGCTACAAGCTTTATAGACCGCGTCCTTCTCTTCAAATTCTCCGACTAGTAGTCCACGCGACTCCACTTGAAGAATGAACAAGGTTCCTACGATCATCTTCGTGCCAAAGATGATCCATCCGAAGTCTGCCAATCCGAGCTACCTCTTCACTAAACTCTTTAGTGAAGGAAACACACTATACTAGAGTGCTAAGGAAGTGTAGGATGGTGAAGTAGGGGTTTTATTTGCTCACTAGGGTTTCAAGCTCTATTGTTCACATCATATGTGGGGTTTAAAGCTTGAAGTATGAGGTGATGAAAATGGAAAATGCTAGAACTCATCTCATGAGCTCAAGAAAGAGCTAAAGAAAAATAACTCAAGTCAATAATCAAGTGTAGAATGGCAACCCCCTTGACCTCACTTATTCAAGTATGGAATAAATTGCTATAAGAAATTACAACCATGCTTGAATAGTGAGTCAAGAGCAATAAACAAATGATAAAGCCCATGCTTGCCCATTCCACAAATATCTCCATCTATTACACCTCATTTTTTATTTTCTAAAAAATAGAAAATCCATGCCATGCTTCATATAATATATATATATATATATATATCATATATATATATTAATATATATAATGAAGAATAATTAGTGAGCTAATAATATTAGTTAATATATAATTATATCAAATATAATATATATCAAATTATTAAATCAACACTTGATTTAATAATCCAGTTATATCATATATAACCGATTAATATCATTTATCTGTATATCACATTATCAAATTAACAATTGATTCGATAATCTGGCTATATCACATATAACCTAACGATAAAAAATAACTGCCAGATTACAATACGGTATCACATAATCGTATTTAATTAGGCCCATGCACATATCAGCATATGTGCCCTACTTCGTTTCGCTTGAACCAGAAAACTTCTGTCTGGGACTCTAAAGACTCGTCAATACGCCAGTAGTAGGTGATGATCACATCGGTCACCCACAAGCCGTTAACGTTACTAGCTGGACGTAATGGCTACCCAGGTATTGAGCGATGAGAAGATCAACAAACAAGCTTGTCCAAACTCCCATGAAGACTATAAGTAACACTTACCGTACAGTCCGGTCTCTTCGTCTGATATGTCGCATATCAAGTCTAAGGGTGGTATCATCAGACCCCAATAACTTGATAAGTCATGCCTATGTATGGCTCATAACGGTATGAGAAACTACTGATAACACTTACCAGTAAATCTCATCAACAGCCCTAGCCAGGGACTTACTGTTATAGCCAATCGAGCATAGCGCAACATCAACTCTCAATACCGGAAGAGACGAAACCCCTTCTATCGCTCATTGCCTCTATGTAACTCGGGACTATACCCAAAATCCACCTGTTTGCATGACTTCTTTGAGCCGTGGTAGGGAGGAAATCAACGCACAGTGGGAGCCACACAAGACTCTATGACGATCTCGGAACTACAGACTAATCTGAACCAGTGTCACCAGAGAAATGCTATCTGACGATAGGTATAATACCAACTACGAGTTCTCGGCGAGTCATGTTCGGTGTACCTATTCTCTAATGAGCACCTGTGTCTTTGATGTCAAACACCAATGGATATGGGATCAACTATCACCCCCATACAGGGTCAAGAAACGTACACACTAGTCTACTCTGGTATATCGATGCCCAGTCTCGATATACTCTCGACTAGGAACAATTGAAGGATGTGCTTGTGGACTACCCAAGTCCTAGTAGTATGATCCGCATTATAGTCCTGGTAGTCAAGCCAACATCCTAAGAGTTTTATCAACATGTATATGAGAGACGGTATAATAATACCGGTGAACATGTTAAGATAAAGAAAACCAGATAGCATACTATCATGTCGAGCAAGAAAGACCTCCATATATATGTCCAAGCATCCACTATATCATACAATAATGGCCTTGTTCAGTTGAAAATATTGCGCATTTGATATGACATTTTCCTTACTATTTTTATATAATAAAAGATGTTTATTATAAATATGACACATATGAGGGTTTATCCGTAAAAATACTATTTTCATGTATTTATATATTATAATTAATATTATGAAGGAAAATATAAGCATATAATATCTATGTAATATTTGGTCCATTTAAATATGCTTACCTTATTAAATATCTTGACCAATTCTCTTAAAACTATAATATCATGTCAAATGGTTAAGATAATATCTCAATAAAAACAAATTCTACTAACATTATTTATTGAGATAATTGTGCAGAAATTATATCAGAACTAGAATCAAGGAAATCCGATTTATCGAGATCAAATCTGCCGAAATCTTAAAGTAAATCGATGAAATCAATTCTGGCAGAGACTTAGAGAAGATTTTCAGATTCCAGATATCAAAATAGTCTACATGTGTCACCAGAAGAGGCCACAATATTTTTGAAGCAACGAACCCCCTAACTCACTGCGGATCCATGGCCAAACACACCAAATGGCCACGGTTCCGCCGCAATATTGAGGAATTAGGGCTCTGGATTTTCTGGTTGGGATCCTAACAACTAGTTACCATATTAGGAAACCAGGGTTCTGGCTATGTGACTATAAATAAGGATCGAGAGTCTCTTGGAAAAATCATCAAACCGACGAGATCACGAAGTCTAAGACGGCTCAAGAATCTAGCTTAATCATCAGCTGTTCATCTACCTCATTAAGAAGAGATCGAGAAGCAAACTAGGGTTTTGTAATCACTTTCTAAATGAACAAAGTGTAATTGATCAAGTTGATTAATAAAGATAGTTGTTTTATTCTTATTGCATTTTATTTTCTTCATGATCTCTATCCGTTGTTCTATCTCCATCATGCGCGAGTAATTCTCCACTTGTTAGGGTTCGTAGGATTAGGGTAGATCAATGGATGATTAAAATCCTTTAACTCCTTTTACGTCCTATAAAGTTTATAAACTTTATCAAAAGAATCATTAACATCCTAATCGGGCGCGCTATCAATTCATTGATATTCACGACCACGACTAGAGATTAGATTAACAATTGTTTTGGTAAATGCTAGACATGAACGGAGATCCATGTCAAAATACGGGTTAAGAGTAGGAACCCTATTCCCTCCAGAAACCCTAATCTACATGCATCACCGTCGATCTAGTTTTAAATCTATTAAAGAATAAAAGGAGTAATATTTAATTAATCATCCATGACTACTAAATCTTAACGAACCTTACAAGCCCCCTTCTAATATAAAACCTACATCCGTAGTTAATCTAGATCTATATCCTATATCCGTGATTAACGTAGATCTAGAATCTACAACCATTCTTCACTATTCATCATTCTTCCTCCTTTCCTAATCAATACGCCTAAAGTAAGATTAAAAGATTCAACGTTTCCCTGAGCACGACCCGTACTCATCTCGGTCTAGCTACACGCGACACCGTTATTGATTGCGGTTACTACACACTCTTTCATAGAATCAATCAGGACTCTACGGCATACATATCACTAATAATCTCCCACTTGCACTAAGGCCAGTTATTGTAGTACCTCATACCCAACATCCCAAAAAGTTTCTCGATTAGAATCTGGGGGAGGGCCTTGGTGAGTGGATCTACTGTGTTATCCTCAATGTCAACTCTCCTGACCTCGATCTCTCGGAGATCCACTATATCCCTGATCAGGTGATACCGTCTAAGAATATGTCTGGATCGCTGATGGGATCGGGGTTCCTAGGACAAAGCCATAGCTCCATTGTTATCACAATACACAGGTATTGGATGCTCAATGGTAGGAACCACACCAAGTTCATCTCATGAACTTCTTCATCCATACAGCCTCTATGGCAGCATCGTTTGTAGCGATGTATTCAGCCTCCATCAACGAGTCTGCTATGGTATATAGCTTGGAACTCTTCCAAAATACCTTCCCTCCACTGAGGGTGAATACAAAACTCGAGACCGACTTAATGTCGTCCTTATCACTCTGGAAGCTCGAATCGGTAAAGGACTCCACCTGGAGTTCACCGTTACCATACACCAAGAAAATCTCTTTAGTGCTTTTCAAGTACTTAAGAATGTTCTTCACAGTTATCCAGTATTTCTCCCCTGGATTTGATTGATACCTACTCACTACACCTAGTGAGTAAGCTACATCTGGTCTGGTACATAACATCGCATACATGATTGACATGAATTTCGAAGCATAGGGTATCTCTTTCATGCGAGCCCTCTCCAAATCAGTCTTGGGAGACATCTCTTTGGAGAGAGTGATTCCTGATCAAGTGGGTACATTACCACGCTTAGAATGTTCCATACAAAACCTCTTTAGTATGGTGTCTATGTACCTGTTAGTTGTATATATGCCCTAGAGGCCATTGTTGTACATATGATGTTTATTATAGTGGATGCTTGGATATATATAGAGAGGACTTTCTTGCTCGATATGATAGTATGCTATCTGGTTTCACTTTATCTAAATATGTAGACTTGTATTGGCTTACTTTCTAGCTCTCACATGTTGATAAAGCCCTTAGGATATGTACTCGACTACTAGGAATATGATGCAGATCATACTAGTGTGGCCAGGGTAGTCCAAGAGTACATACTATAACTGTTCCTAGTCGATGGTGTATCGAGATAGGGTATCGATACACCAGAGTAGACCGGCGTATACGCATCTTGACCCATATGATAGGCGATGGATGATCCCATATCCACCGGTGTTTGACATCAAAGATGGTGTACGGGTGCTCAGTGGAGACTGGGTATACTGAACGGACTCGCTGAGAACTCCTAGATGGTATTATACCTATCATCAGATATTAGTTCTCTGGTGACACTGGTACAGGTTAGTCTGTAGACCCGAGATCGTCATAGAGTCTTGTGTGATTCCCACTGTGCTTTGATTTCCACCTTACCACGTTCAAGAGAACGTGCAAAACGGTGGCTTTTGGGTACAGTCCCGAATCATATGGAGGCAATGAGTGATAGGAGGGGTTTCTTCTCTCCCGGTATTGGGAGTTGATGTTGCGCTGTGTTCGATTGGATATAACTGGAAGTCCCTGGCCAAGGCTGTTATAAAGATTTATTGGTACAAGTTATCAGTAGTTTTTCGACCTGTTATGAGCCTCACATCGACACGACTTATCGGTTACTGGGGTCTGACGTTCACCACCCCTAGACTGGATATGCGACATATCAGACGAAGAGACCGGACTGTACGGGTAGTGTTATTGATCGGCTCGACGGGAGTTTTGACAGCTTCGCTGGTTTTCTTCTGATCGCTCAATACCCGGGTGGCCGTTATGTTTAGCTGACCGCTTGTGGCTTATGGGTGTTTGATATAATCATCACCCACTGCCGGCGTATTGACGAGTCTTAGAGTCCCACACAGGAGTTTCCAAGCTCAGGAGAAACGATGTGGTGTGCATATGAGATATGCGCGGCACCCAATTGAATGCGAGTATGTGATACCGTATATTAATCAGGCATTTTTCTATTGGTCAGGTCGTATGTGATATGAACGGTTTGTTAAATCAAGTGTTGATTTAACATTTGACTTTTAGTTTAATTCTTTATTTAAACCCTTTTCTTTATTGAAGATGTATGCATGCATGTATGCACATGTTGATGTGCATGGACACATACATGCATACATGGATAGTTATTATGGTTGATGATACATTATATGGTGGCAATGCAAGACTCACATGGTAGTTAATATGTATATATATTTATTTTTGAGTTAAGTTTAAAGATTATTTACTCATGGTTAAAGTTTATCTTGCTTTGACTTTGTGGCCATTCTTGACCTAACTTTTAACCTTGGGTTAATTCTCTTTTGAACTTTAACTCAATCTAAAATATCTAAGATATTAACTAACCTTGGTTTGAGGAGAGAAGGATATAATATGATTATTTCATTCTCATCTCAATTTTAATTCATTATTCATCACAAAAGCTTTTGAGCTCAAGCTTTGCCATCATGTTCTTCTTCCCCCCTCTCTTGAGTTTTAATTTGAGTGAGTTAGTTAAAAAGAAAGGGTTTTGATTAGAGAATACAAACCACCTCATCATTCTACACACATCTAGACCATTTGTGCAGGGTGTTTGCTACATTTCTTCCATGGATCAAGTAAAGCAAGGAGCTTTGGGAAAAGGGACTTCGGGTGGATCATCGTGGATAAGGAAGGTTGCTATCGATCCGCTCCAAACTCTCAAAAAACCAAGGAGTCACCAAAGAGAGACTATAAATGTTGTAATCTCTACTCTTAGTGATAGATTGTTCTTTGTATGTGATACAATACTTGTTACCCTAAATATTCTAGTTAAGATTCATGGTTTGTTTGCTTTGCACCTCTCTAAATTTTAAAGTGGCATGAGTGATGCTACCAAACCCTAGACTAGGTGCAAGGGAAACCCAATAGTGGTATCAGAGCCAAGCTATAATTTTAGACATGGTGTTAGAACAATTACGAAAACGAAATCGACTCCGAAACACGATATGTGAAACCCTAGTTTTTGCTCTCTGTAAATTTTTTAAAAAGTCATTTTAAATTTGTTTAAACAACTGCAGAACACTATTTGGGACATTGTAAGAACACAGGGGAAATACGGAGGGGTGTGCTCGATTTTTGGCCGAGCACAAGGCCATAAAATCTGGCTTGCTCGGCCCCCTTGCCTCCAAACCCTCCCGTATTGCTCCAGTGCTCTGTTGTCTTCAATTTGGGATTTCAGGTATTGTTTGTTAGCCCAGTTTTCATGTGATGTTTGATTTGATCAGGGGCTAATTCGTAGTGTTTCGTTGTCGTATAATTTAACACTATATTGGTAACCTTGGCAATGTTTAGCAGTTCGAACGAACTTCGAACACCACATTTGGTACCCCGATGAAATTTCCAAGTGTTGTAATTTTTCCTTAGTTGATTGTATTCGTAAAGTCGTGCAAGTACCCTAATGGACCCTCTAGAAGAACATACTAACTTTAACTCGATTCTATGCCCACGGAACCGCGATCGAACCTTAGGGTTTGCCGTAGTTCCGTGGTGTCATAGGTGAGGCATTGGTTAACTACTTCTACGGCTGGTCCATTGAGCTTACGGGGGTAATTTTTGAGTGTATGTTGATTCGATCGAAACGTTAAATATTGTCTTGATATATCTATAATGTGATACAATATGTGGAATTCATAAATTTAGGCATGAAATCCGCAGTATGTGATATTTCGAGTTTACGATGTCTATGATGATTTTGGATTCCAAATATTGTAGTTTTCCACTTTCTTTTCTGCGACCGTAAGTGTATTATGTGGTGTATCACCGGCTTCATTGCTATACATCAACGAAAATCGGGATACGCATACTTGCTTACGTTGATGATATGAGATATTATGTGTTGCTGTGATATGTTATATTGTATAGTCATGTTCTGAATAGCCGGGGGTTTTATGTGAGATGAGGGTTTTTATTTTCATTCATATAAAATTCATTGTATATAATATTCTTTTATTGGGGCACTTCCGGGTTGAGGATGATGTCACAATTGTATATTATTTACTTTTCCGCATTAGGATAGACCTAAGGAGGGGAGCACAAGTAACCGAGTTCTAGGGTCCAGTGGGAGGCTATCTCGAGGAGTCGAGACCGGGTCTCCTGACCATAGAATTGGCAGCGTTGCTTGCCGCTCTCGTAGGGGTCTAGGAATGTGGGTTTGTCTATTCATCGCGACCGTGGAATCCGTGTTTTATACAGGCTCAAAATAAAACATGGACCTCCTAGAATATCCAATATTTCATATGTTTCTTCTGCTGCTGATATACTGTGATGTGATCATTTTATATGCGTGAGACGATTGCTTTATTATTTTATATATTATATATAATAAACGTTGCTTATGTTTTACATCCGCGCTAGTCCCGTCCCGGTATGCAGTTAGTTAAGTAACCTAACAGTGCATAATGGGACATTGTGGTGAATGCGGATGGCATAAGCGTACGTTGTATTTTCGTTTCTTCTGTGATGCTTAGGAAGCATAATTGATGGGATTCATTAATGAGATTAATGAAAGAAAAGAAACCTAAAAGATGTTGTAGAATCAAATTTATAAAAAGGGTAGCTCTAGTTTTGCTTTGCATAGCGGTATTCCTTGTAGAATATCCAGCACCTTATTCGATAAGGAAAGAGCCGAGATCCCTTCACCGGGAGTGACCTCTATAGCAATACTAGCATATGCTACAAACTCACGGTTTAGTTTGATTGCTTCTATAGTTCTTGCTTTGCACAGCGGTATTTGTGAAATATCCTGCACCTTATTCGATAAGGAAAGAGCCGAGATCCCTTCACCGGGAGTGACCTCTTTAGAGAAACTAGAAAAGCCTCAAAAACACACCTTTTCAAAATCACTTGTTTCTACAATGATATCAAGTTCATTACGCCCATGGTTTTCAGAAAAACCTGCGTAGCCCTCCGTCATTTCAGATAGGTATTATTTAGTATTCGTGCTATGGTAGTTTGGCATGCGTCAAGGCGTAGTGTACGGTAGCTGATTAGTACTTATCTGCAACATGAGATGTGATTGGATTAGGGTAGTTGTACGGCTTTGTTGTCTATGTTAAGGGTCGTGAGGGTGGGTTTAATTCAATCGGGAAATGACGGTTTGACTCGACTAGCGGACTACGAGTTGTTTGGCATGCGTCAAGGTCATAGCACGCTAGGGGTAAAAGCATTATCGGGAGTTTCAAGAGTTGAAATTTGCAATGAAATTGCATACCTCCTATGAGATAGTTGGATCCTGATACCCACTGCGAGTAAGAGTTACTCCTGGGAGAGTTTTACACAGGACAATTAGCCGATCAAGTAGGTGACTAGAAAGGTGTTAACGAGGTTATGCCTCTGGAAAAACGGGGTTTATTCTAATTAGGTCCGTTCGAAAGCACGGGGAACCTCCCTTAAAGTACCAACACTGGCCTGGCTGAAAGATTGGCGAACTTGTAAGGTGTAATTAATCCCAGCTAGTCTTACCTTTTAGGGTTTGAAGGACGATTTGATGAAAACAGTGGGAGCCATCCTGATTAGATAAGATAATAACCAATCTAATATTGCAAGAGCATACACTAAAGTGTTTTCTTCTCTCTCTCCAGATAGCGACCATATCAGGCCTTAATCAAGATAATAATATGGATGTATTGACTGAACCTGCTTATTATACTGAGCAGGGGAACGTTGGTCCCGCTCCAACTTATAATTTTTATAAGTCCGAGCAGGGAATAGGAGAATATCCGGATTCTCACGCCGCCCAAACGAAGAATAAGCATACCGATGCATCTTTTTCAGGTGTGTTAGTTATCGAGAACTATTTTTCAGTTCACTCTACGTCCTGGGTATTAGATACCGGATCGGGATCTCATATATGTAATATGTTACATGGGCTATGGAAAGGTTGGGAACTGGGAGAGAGTGATCATTCCGTAAGAGTAGGGAATGGTGCAAATGTTGCAGCCAAAGCTGTTGGCGAATATCATCTTGTGTTGCCAAATGGTAATACAATGATTCTGAACGAATTCTATTACATTCCGACCCTGATATGCAATCTTATATCAGTTTCTTTATTGAGTAAAGAAGGATATAATTTTGTAATACAGGATAATGTTATGAACATCTTCCTGAATCAAAAGTTGATTGGATCAGGCTCGTTAAATAATGGTATATACGTTCTCAATCAAACTACAATACTTAATGTACAAACACACACAAGAGGAAGAGTTCAGAAATGAACGAATCCTTTTTGTGCCATTGTAGACTAGGTCATATCAATGCGACACGACTAGCTAAGTTACATAAAGATGGATATTTGAAACCGTTCGAATTTTCATCTTATGACACTTGCCAGTCATGTCTCAAAGGAAAGATGACCAAAACTCCGTTTAGTGGACACGGAGAAAGAGTTATAGAACTCTTGGGATTGATACATAGTGATGTATGTGGTCCCATGTCTACATATGCCAGGAATGGTTCTTCCTACTTTATTACATTCATTGACGATCTCTCAAGATAGGGACATGTATTCCTGTTGAAACACAAGTCTGAAGCTTTTGAGAAATTCAGAGAATATAAGAACGAAGTAGAAAAGCAAACGGGTAAAAATATTAAGATCCTTCGATCAGATCGAGGAGGAGAATACTTGAGCAATGAGTTCCGCGACTATCTAAAAGAGAATAGGATTCTCTCTCAGCTTACTCCTCCCTATACACCACAGCACAACGGTGTGTCGGAGCGGAGGAATCGCACCCTATTGGATATGGTGCGCTCTATGATGAGCACTGCTGAGTTTCCTATTTCCTTCTAGGGATATGCACTGGAAACAGCTGCAGACCTATTGAATATGGTTTCCACCGAATCTGTGCCAACCTCTCCATATGAGATATGGAAAGGAAAGAGACCATATCTTAATTATGTTAAGATATGGGGTTGTCCGGCATATGTGAAAAACACAAAATCCGGACAAGCTCGAGGCAAGGTCTGTTCTGTGCAAGTTTATTGGATATCCCAAGTATTCGCAAGGGTATATCTTCTACCACTCCGAGGAAAAAAAGTGTTTGTTTCTCGACATGCCACCTTCTTAGAAAAGAGTTTTCTTATGAAATAAGATAGTGGCAATGAGGTAGAACTGGAAGAGATTCCAACGACACAAACTACGACAGAAGATTTGGTAGAACCAGAAGATTCGATAGTTCCCAACGAACCTCAGCCTCTCCGCCGATCTAGTAGGGTTTCTCATCCACCTGAGAGATATTATGGTTTTTTCATAGACGGTGGGAGCGAGGATTGCATCATGGAAGATGATAACCCCACTAGTTTCGAGCAGGCCATCATGAGTGGGGACTCTGTGAAGTGGCTAGATGCAATGCGATCTGAGATGGAATCCATGTACACCAACAAAGTATGGACTTTGGAAGTTGCTCCTGAAGGGGTAAAACCCATTGGGAGCAAATGGATCTTTAAGAAGAAACTTGGTGTAGATGGAAAAGTTGAGACTTTCAAGGCTAGACTTGTTGCAAAGGGTTTTCGTTAACGACCAGGTGTGGATTATGATGAAACCTTTTCTCCTGTGGCTATGCTTAAGTCCATCTGGATCTTAATTGCCATTGCTGCATACCATGACTACGAAATCTGGCAAATGGATGTTAAGACCGTCTTTCTAAATGGTGATTTAGAGGAGTGCGTGTACATGACTCAGCCAGAGGGCTTCGTAGATAGTGGGAGCAGCGGAAAGGTATGCAAGCTGCTTATATCCATCTACGGGTTAAAGCAGGCATCGCGGAGTTGGAACATCTGCTTTGATGTGGTAGTCAAAGAGTTTGACTTCATCAAGAATGTAAATGAACCTTGTATCTACAAGAAGGTTGCAGAGAGTAAGGTTTTCTTCCTCGTATTGTACATGGATGACATACTCTTGATAGGAAATGATGTTCCTATGCTGCACTCGGTCAAGCTCTTTTTATCATATAGATTCTCAATGAAAGATCTAGGTGATGCCTCCTGCATTTTGGGAATTAGGATCTATAGAGATAGATCTAAACGGATACTGGGATTGTCCCAATCCAGGTACATTGACACCATACTAAAGAGGTTTAGTATAGAAGAATCCAAGCGTGGGAACCAACCCACGATCTCTGGACTCACTCTCTCCAAAGAGATGTCTCCTAAGACTGATTTGGAGAGAGCTCGCATGCAAGGGATACCCTATGCTTCGGAAGTAGGCTCTATCATGTACGCGATGCTATGTACCAGACCCGATGTAGCATACTCATTAAGTGTAGTCAGTAGGTATTAAGCAGATCCAGGAGAGAGTCACTGGACAGCTGTGAAGAACATTCTCAAGTACTTGAGAAGGACTAAGGAGATATTCTTGGTGTATGGTAACGGAGAACTCCAGGTGGATTCCTTTACTGATTCAAGCTTCCAAAGTGATAAGGACGACTCTAAGTCGCACTCGGGATTTTTTTTCCCCCTGAATAGAGGGGCGGTTTGTTGGAAGAGTTCCAATCAAGAAACCATGGCAGACTCGACGATGGAGGCTGAATACATCGCTGTCAATGATACTGCCAAAGAGGTTGTCTGGATGAAAAAGTTCATCACTAAACTTGGTGTGGTTCCGTCCATTGAGCATCCAATACCTTTGTATTGTGATAACAATGGAGCTGTAGTTTTGGCCAAGGAACTCAGGTCCCATCGGAAGTCCAGACATACTCTGAGGCGATATCACCAGATCCGGGAGATAGTTGATCGCCGCGAGATCGAGGTCAGGAGAGTTGACACGAAGGAAAACACTGCGGATCCACTCATGAAGTCCATACCCCAGATACAATTTGAGATACTTTTCGGGATGTTGGGTATGAGACACTACAATAGCTGGCCTTAGTGCAAGTGGGAGATTGTTAGTTGTATATATGCCTTAGAGGCCATTGTTGTACATATGATGTATATTATAGTGGATGCTTGGATATATATAGAGAGGACTTTCTTGCTCGATATGATAGTATGCTATCTGGTTTCACTTTATATAAATATGTAGACTTGTATTGGTTTACTGTCTAGCTCTTACATGTTGATAAAGCCCTTAGGATATGTACTCGACTACTAGGACTATGATGCAGATCATACTAGTGGGGCCAGGGTAGTCCAAGAGTACATCGTATAACTATTCCTAGTCGAGGGTGTATCGAAACAGGGCATCGATACACCAGAGTAGACTAGCGTATACGCATCTTGACCCATATGATGGGCGATGGATGATCCCATATCCATCGGTGTTTGACATCAAAGATGGTGTACGGGTGCTCAGTGGAGACTGGGTACACTGAACGGACTCACCGAGAACTTATAGATGGTATTATACCTATCGTCAGATAGCAGTTCTTTGGTGACACCGGTACAAATTAGTCTGTTGCCCCGAGATCGTCATAGAGTCTTGTGTGATTCCCACTGTGCTTTGATTTCCACCTTACCACGTTCAAGAGAACGTGCAAAATGGTGGCTTTTGGATATAGTCCCGAATCACATGGAGGCAATGAGCGATAGGAGGGGTTTCGTCTCTCTCTGTATTGGGAGTTGATGTTGCGCTGTGTTCGATTGGCTATAACTGGAAGTCCCTGGCCAGGGCTGTTATGGAGATTTACTGGTAAGAGTTATAAGTAGTTTCTCGACCTGTTATGAGCCTCACATCGACACGACTTATCGGTTACTAGGGTCTGACGTTCACCACCCCTAGACTGGATATGCGACATATCAGACGAAAAGACCGGACTGTACGGATAGTGTTACTGATTAGCTCGATGGGAGTTTTGACAGCTTTGCTGGTTTTCTTCTGATCGCTCAAAACCCGGGTGGCCGTTACGTTTAGCTGATCGCTTGCGGCTTGTGGGTGTTTGATATGATCATCACCCACTGCCGGCATATTGACGAGTCTTAGAGTCCCACACAGGAGTTTCCTAGTTCAGGCGAAACGATGTGGTGTGCATATGAGATATGCGCGGCACCCGACTGAATGCGAGTATGTGATACCGTATATTAATCGGGCATTTTTCTATTGGTCAGGTCGTATGTGATATGACCGGTTTGTTAAATCAAGTGTTGATTTAACATTTGACTTTTAGTTTAATTCTTTATTTAAACCCTTTTCTTTATTGAAGATGTATGCATGCTTGTATGCACATGTTGATGTGCATGGACACATACATGCATACATGGATAGTTATCATGGTTGATGATACACTATATGGTGGCAATGCAAGACTCACATGGTAGTTAATATGCATATATATTTATTTTTGAGTTAAGTTTAAAGATTATTTACTCATGGTTAAAGTTTATCTTGCTTTGACTTTTTGTCCATTCTTGACCTAACTTTTAATCTTGGGTTAATTCTCTTTTGGACTTTAACTCAATCTAAAATATCTAAGATATTAACTAACCATGGTTTGAGAAGAGAAGGATATAATATGATTATTTCATGCTCATCTCAATTTTAATTCATTATTCATCACAAAAGCTCTTGAGCTCATGTTTTGCCATCATCTTCTTCTTCCTCCCTCTCTTGCGTTTTCATTTGAGTGAGTTAGTTAAAAAAAAAGGGTTTTGACTAGAAAATCCAAACCACCTCATCATTCTACACACATCTAGCCCATTTGTGTCGGGTGTTTGCTACACTTCTTTCATGGATCAAGTAAAGCAAGGAGCTTTGGGCTAAGGGACTTCGGGTGGATCATCATAGACAAGGAAGGTTGCTAGCGATCCGTTCCAAACTCTCAAAGGTCCAAGGAATCACCAAAGAGAGACTACAAAGTTTGTAATTTCTAGATTGTTCTTTGTATGTGATAAATTACTTGTTACCCTAAATATTCTAGTTAAGGTTCATGGTTTGTTTGCTTTGCACCTCTCTAAATTTTAAAGTGGCATGAGTGATGCTACTAAATCCTAGACTAGGTGCAAGGGAAATGCAACAGTACCTGGATTGGAAAAATCCCAACATCCTCTTAGATCTATCTCTATAGATATTAATCCTCATGATGCAGAAGGCATCAGCTAGATCTTTCATGGAGAACTTGTGTGATAAGAAGAGCTTGACCGAGTGTAGCATAGGAACATCATTTCCTATCAAGAGTATTTCATCCATGTACAATACGAGGAAGATAACTTTACTCTCTATAACCTTCTTATATATACATGGTTCATCTACATTTTTGATGAAGTCAAACTCTTTGACAGCTTCATCGAAACAGATGTTCCAGCTCCGCGATGCCTGGTTTAATCCATAGATAGATTTAAGCAGCTTGCACACGCTTCCGCTGCTCCCACTATCTATGAAGCCCTCTGGCTGTGTCATGTATACGCTCTCTTCTAAATCACCATTTAGAAAAACGGTCTTGAAGTGTAACTGCCAGATTTCGTAGTGATGGTATGCAGCAACGGCAAGTAGGATATTGATGGACTTAAGCATAGCCACTGGAGAAAAAGGTTTCATCATAGTGGACACCTGGTTGTTGACGAAAACCATTTGCTACAAGTATAGCTTTGAAAGTCTCAACTTTTCTATCTACACCAATGATCTTTTCAAGATCCACTTGCTCCCGATAGGTTTTACCCCTTCAGGAGCAACTTTCAAAGTCCATACTTTGTTGGTGTGCATGGATTGCATCTCAGATCACATAGCATCCAGCCATTTCACATAGTCTCTACTTGTGATGGCCTGCTCGAAACTAGTTGGGTCATCATCTTCCATGATGCAATACTCGCTCCCACCGTCTATGAGAAAACTGTAGTATCTCTTAGGTTGATGCACAACCCTACTAGATCTTCAGAGTGGCTTAAGTTCATTGGAGATTATTGAATCTTCCGGTTCCACTAAACCGTCAGTTATAGTTTGTGTAGCTAGAACTTCTTCCAGTTCTACTTCATTGCCACTAATTTCTTTCACAAGAAATTCCTTTTCTAAAAAATGTGGCATTTCGAGAAACGAACACTTTTTATTCCTCGGTGTGGTAAAAGATATGCCCTTTTGGGAAATCCTACAAACTTACACAGAACTGACCTTGCCTCGAGATTGTCCGGATTTTGTTTTTAACATAGGCCGAACAACCCCATATCTTAACTCGTTTAAGAGATAGTCTCTTCCCATTCCATATCTCATATGGAGTGGTATGCACAGATTTGTTCGGAACACTATTCAATAGGAATGCAGCTATCTCAAGTGGATATCCCAAAAGGAAATCGGTAACTCAGCATTACTCATCATAGAGTGCACCATATCTAATAAGGTACGATTCCTCCGCTCTGATACTCCGTTGTGCTGTGGTGTATATGGAGGAGTAAGCTGGGAGAGAATCCCATTCTCTTTTAAGTGGTCTCTGAATTTCGAGCTCAAGTATTCTCCTCCCCGATCATATCGAATGATTTTAATACTTTTACCCTTCTAGTTCTCAACTTCGTACTTATATTCCTTGGATTTCTCAAAAGATTCAGATTTGTGTTTCAACATGAATACATGTCTGAATCTTGAGAGATCATCAGTAAATGTAATAAAATACGAGGAACCATTCCTGGCATGTGTAGACATAGGACCTCATACATCAATATGTATTTTTCCCAAGAGTTCAGTAGCTTTTTCTCTGTGTCCAGTAAACAGAGATTTGGTCATCTACCTTTTGAGACATGAATGGCAAGTTTCATAAGATGTAAATTCGAACGGATTCAAATATGCTTCCTTATGCAACTCGGCCAGTCTTGTCGCATTGATATAACCTAGTCTACAACCACAAGAAGTCTTCGTTCATTTCTGAACCGTTCCTCTTGTGTGTGTTCTGTATACTTAGAACTGTGGTTTGATTCAGAACGTATATACCGTTACACCATGTACAAAACCTAATCAACACTTGATTCAGAAAAACATTCACAATATTTTTGGTACAAAATAACAGTCGCTCAAAATCATTGTGTTACCACTTGGTAATACAAGATGATATTCGCCAACTACTTTGGCTGCAACAATTGCACCATTCCCTACTACTAGAGACTTATTACGCTTTCCCAGTTCTCTACCTCTTTGTAGCCCATGTAACAAATTACATACGTGGGATCCTGATCCGGTATCAAATACCCAGAACGTAGAGTTAACTGAGAAACTGTTCTTGGTAACGAACACACCCGAAGACAATGCATTATTATTCTTTTTCTTCGTTTGGGTGGCGTGGGAATCCGGATATTCCCCTATTCCTTTCTCAGACTTATGACAGTCATAAGATAGAGCGGAACCTAGCCCAGTATAATATGTGGATTCAGTCATTACATCTATATTATTATATTGATTAAGGCATGTCATTGGTCGCTACCAGGAGAGAGAGAAGGATAATCACTTTGCGTGTGCTCTTTGCAAGATTAGATTGGTTATTATTTTATCTAATCAGAATGGCTCCTACTGTTTTTATCAAATCTTCCTTCAAACCTTAAAAGGTAAGATTAACCGGGATTAATTACACCCTACAAGTTCATCAATCGTTCGGCCAGGCAGGTATTGGTACTCCGAGGGAGTTTCCCTATGCTTTCGCATGGAATTAATTAAATAATCTCGTTTCCGAAGGGGCATCACCCCGTTAACACCTTTCTTAGAAACCTAATGGATCGACTAATTATAAAGTGGAAAACTCTCCCAGGAGTAACTCTTACTCGTAGTGGGTATCGGGATCCAACTATCATATAGAAAGTATGTGATCTCATTGCAAATTTCAACACTTGAAATTCCCAATATCTGTTTTTACCCCTAGCCACTTATGACTTTAACAATGTCAACAAATCATAAGTGCTAGCCAAGTTCAACTCGTCATTTCTTGATTGAATTAAACCCACCCGTACGACCCTTAACAAGGTCAACAAAGCCGTACGACTACCATAATCCAATCGCATCATATGGTTGCAGATAAGCACTAATTAGCTACCGCACACTACGCCTTAACATGGTCAACAAACGTAGTACGAATACTAAATAGCATTTATCTGAAATGACGGAGGGCTACAACTGGTTTTGAAGAAAAACTTTAACGTAATGAACTTGATATCGTTGTAGAATCTAGTGATTTGAAAAGGAGCATTTTTGTAGCTTTTGCTAGTTTCGCTAAAGAGGTCACTCCCGGTGAAGGGATCTCGGCTCTTTCCTCATCGAATGAGGTGCTGGATATTCATCAAGGAATACCACTATGCAAAGCAATAACTAGAGAAGTTATAAAAACAAAACCGAGTAGGTTGTAGCATTTGCTAGTTTTGTTAAAGAGGTCACTCCCGGTGAAGGGTTCTCGGCTCTTTCCTCATCGAATGGGGTGCTGGATATTCATCAAGGAATACCACTATACAAAGTAAGAAATAGAGCTACCTTATTAAAATTTTGATTCTACAACATCTTTAGGTTTCTTTTCTTTTCATTAATCTTATTAATGAAGTCCTATAATTTAATGTTTCCTAAACATCATAGAAAAAGAAACGAAAATAGAACGTACGCTTATGCCATCCGGATTCGCCACTGGGCCCCGTCATGCACCGTTAGGTTACTTAACTAACGACAGAGCGGGGGATGGACTAGCGTGGGTGCAAAACATAACCAACGTTTATTATATATCATATATATAATATAACATTCATCTCACACAGTTATATGATCACATCACAGAACCAAGCAGCAGAAGCAACATATGAAATATTTGATATACTAGGAGGTCCATATTTTAAATTCAGCCGGTAATATAAAACACGGATTCCACAGTCGTGATGAATAGCCAAACCCACATCCCTAGACCCCTACAAGAGCGGCAAGTAACCCTACCAATTCTAGAGTGAGGAGATCTGGTCTCGACTCCTCGAAATGGTCTCCCACTGGACTCTAGAACCCGGTTACTTATGCTCCCCACCATGGGTCTATCCTAATGCGGAAAAGTAAATAATATACATCAGTGGTGACATCATCCTCAACCCAGAAGTGCCCCAATAAAAGAATATTACATACAGATTTTATATGAATGAAAATATAAAAACTCTCATCTCACATAAAACACCCGGCTATTCAATCACGACGATCCAATAAAATATTTCATAGCAACACATAATATCTCATGTCATCAACGTAAGTAAATACGCGTATCCCGAATGTCGTTGACATATAGAAACGAGATTTGGGATACCCCACATATTACACTTACGGTCGCAGAAAATAAATGAAAAACTACAATAATTAGAATCCTTATTTCCTAAGACATCAAAAACCCGGAATATCTCATATTCCGAATTTCATGCCTAACTTATAAACCTTGTATTTTAGTCTCAAATTGAAAACTCTTCTCAATAAGCTGTCAGATAATTCAACAAGATTCCTGACTAAGTGATCGCATACTATACGTAATTTCGACAGAGTTTTGATCTGAATCAAAACTCCGTAGCAATCGATCAATCGAGACTAAATGGCTAGATTTACAATATACTAACAAGTTTTCACAAAACTAATTATTCCGGATTCTAACAATTGCATCACATATCATCAAGATTTATACAACGTTAAACATTTCGATCAATTTGTTGAACACCAACAAAATCCAGAGACCTCAACAACTTGAGTCTCATCAAAAATACCCAGAGAGTGCAAAAAAAACATAATGGAGCAGTACAAGAAAAACAACACCAAAACCCACCAAACTGCGGCGGAACCATGGCCAAACATAGGTTTGGGCCGTGGTTCCACGACGCTTTTGAAGAGTCAGGGGTTCTTATTTCTTGGGGTTCCACAAAAAAGCCTGCACGATTTTCTGCATATTTTTAATCACCAAAATTTTAACATTTGAAAAATTCGACAGAAACATCACATTTTGCGAACTTCGAAAACCGATCGAACACCTTAACATCGTAATGACCTACCCTAATGTTCTATCTTGGCTCTGATACCATGAAAGTGTACGCTTGTATCGCGACGGGGTTTAAACAGGCATCACGCGCAATTTTCAAAAAATTTTGGGTTCTAACGAACACTAACCAAGATCTTAACTAGAATATTAGGGTTTACTATGTGATGATATGAAAACTAAGAGAAGGGAAGGATGCTACAAGCTTTGTAGACCGTGTACTTCTCTTCAAATGCTCTGGCTACTAGTCCACGCGACTCTACTAGGCTCCACTTGAAGAATGAACAAGATTCCTCCGATGATCTTCGTGCTGAAGATGATTGACCCGAAGTCCGCCAATCCGAGCTATCTCTTCACTAAACTCTTTAGTGAAGAAAACACACTACACTAGAGTGCTAATGAAGTGTAGAATGGTGAAGTAGGGGTTTTATTTGCTCACTAGGGTTTCAAGCTCTATGGTTCATATCACATATGAGGGTTTAGAGCTTGAAGTATGAGGTGAAGAAAATGGAGAATGCTAGAACTCATCTTATGAGCTCAAGAAGGAGCTAAAGAAAAATAACTCAAGTCAATAATCAAGTGTAGAATGGCAACCCCCTTTAACTCACTTATTCAAGCATGGAATAAATTGCAATAAGAAATTGCAACCATGCTTGAATAGTGAGTCAAGAGCAATAAACAAATGATAAAGCCCATGCTTGCCCATTCCACAAATATCTCCATATATTACACCTCATTTTATGTTTTCTAAAAAATAGAAAATCCATGCCATGCTTCATATAATATATTTATATATATCATATATATATATTAATATATATAATGAAGAATAATTAGTGAGCTAATAATATTAGTTAATATATAATTATATCAAATATAATATATATCAAATTATTAAATCAACTCTTGATTTAATAACCGGGTTATATCACATATAACCAACTAATATCATTTATCTGTATATCACATTATCAAATCAACACTTGATTCGATAATCTGCTTATATCACATATAACCTAATCGATAACAAATAACTGCCTGATTACAATACGTTATCATATACTCGTATTTAATCAAGCCCATGCACATTTCAGCATATATGCCCTACTTCGTTTCGCTTGAACCAGAAAACTTCTGTGTGGGACTTTAAAGACTCGTCAATATGCTAGCAGTAGGTGATGATCACATCAGTCACTCACAAGCCGTCAGCGGTACTAGCTGGACATAACGGCTACCCAGGTATTGAGCGATTAGAAGATCAACAAGGAAACTTGTCCAAACACCCATGAAGCCTAAAAGTAACACTTACCGTACAGTCTGGTCTCTTCGTCTGATATGTCGCATATTGAGTCTAAGGGTGGTATCGTTAGACCCCAATAACTTGATAAGTCATGCCAATATATGGCTCATAACGGTATGAGAAACTACTGATAACACCTACCAGTAAATCTCATCAAGAGCCCTGGTCATGGACTTACTGTTATAGCCAATTGAGTATAGCGCAACATCAACTCCCAATACCGGGAGAGACGAAACCCCTCCTATCGCTCATTGCTTCTATGTGACTCGGGACTGTACCCAAAATCCACCTGTTTGCACGACTCCTTTGAGCTTTGGTAGGGAGGAAATCAAAGCACAGTGGGAGCCACACAAGAATCTATGACGATCTTGGGTCTACAGACTAAACTGTCCCAGTGTCACCAGAGAACTGCTATCCGACGATAGGTATAATACTAACTAGGAGTTCTCGGCGAGTCCTGTTCGGTGTACCCATTCTCTAATGAGCACCTGTGTACAATCTTTGATGTCAAACACCAATGGATATGGGATCAACCATCGCCCCCATATAGGGTCAAGAAACGTACATACTAGTCTACTTTGGTGTATCGATGCCCAGTCTCGATATACCCTCGACTAGAAACAATTGAAGGATATGCTTGTGGACTACCCAGGTCCCAGTAGTATGATCCGCATCATAGTCCTCGTAGTCAGCCAACATCCTAAGTGCTTTATCAACATGTTAATGAGAGACGGTATAATAATACCAGTGAACATGTTAAGATAAAGAAAACCAGATAGCATACTATCATGTCAAGCAAGAAAGTCCTCCATATATATGTCCAAGCATCCACTATGTCATTCAATAATGGCCTCTAGAGCATACATATCACTAACAAGAATGTCCTAATTCTCATATTGATACACCCTATATTTATACACTTCCATATTGTTGTGTACACTTCATATTGACATTCATCCCATATAGATGCAAATCTCATATTGAACCCCGGATTTATACATATATGTATATGTATATCTTTGAGGGAAATATAAATGCCTTCAAATTGGGTCACACCCCAATATTGGGTGCATCCCATATTACCATCGTTCACTTCACCACGTAAAATATACATGTGCGCGCAAAATGAAAGATGGGCCGAAATGTTCTTAAACTAATACTTCGTCCCAAACACGGGAATATTGGACTGGAATGTCCCTAAACTAATATTGGACCGCGATGTTCCTAAACTAATATATGTTTGGCCATACGGCTTGTCTCCATACTGACCCCTGTATACAATCCACGAGCACAAACAAGCCATATTCCATCCATGCCTTCCATGGACTGTGATATCCTCAAACTAATATGTTTTTCTCTGAGGGCTGAATCTATATTGACTACCGTATACTATCCATGGACTATTCATATATGATCCAATAATCAGTTGAGCCCATATGCTCACTATTCCTAAGTCGATTTTCGTCAGATATACGACTAATGATGCTTAGATCAAACTCATATATCTCATGAACTGATGGACCTCATTTATATGAGATCTGCGTCCTAAGTTCAAAATCCCAAATCTAATATACGGATTTAGAATAATCCACGCCCTATGGGCGACGACATAAACTAGTCTCCGTATACAATCCACGGGCAACCCTAATAAACAATATATATAACATGACACGAAATGATCTGCCTTGTGAAAGTTGCTATCGCAATGCGATAGCGTAATTAACTGCATGAGCTTGCGTCTGCAGGGAAAAGCGTCCCCACAACCAAAAACCCTTCACAAATAAAGGTTAATCTAATAAGTCACGCTACATCGGCTGCATCTAACTAAACCTCTGATATACGGTGCTATAAATCATCTCGGCATCTTCGGAGAGGTGGATGGATATGTTCCAAATAACATCGGCCCCCAAATTCAGGCTAGACGTCTCCGCTTCTCAGTCCAGTATTCGGCGGTAAACAGATTTTGGCACGCCCGGTGAGACCTTTTCCTCTTTCCACTCTATACTTCGCCCGTCGTGTTTTTCCGTGATCAAATAATCGCGGTATATATATTTTTTTAGTTGCCCTTGGGTGATAGTATACTAAATCTGGCATTTTGTCTCTATGCAGAATGGTGTTTGCTTCTACTTACCACAACTCAGGCTTTGTCACACATGGTGGAGTCAAGTATGGGAAACTTGCAGTCTCAAATTTCTACAATCCGGCTCTTCAAAAGATCGGTGGGCTTATTTTCGGGTCTATGATACCATATCCTACCCTCAGTGCTTCAACGCCAAACAAGGAAGCTTCAGCTCTGTCGACGGTATTGGTCTTCATACGACTGGCTCCTGCCGAAGACCAAGGTCGACACAGAGGGCAGAACAGTCATACTCTCAAAGAAAACAGGGGACAAGCTCAGCGAATTCCTGAAACTGATGAAGCTCCGGACGCAAGACATCACCGACGTCGATATCAGTGTTAAATAAGACAAACTGGGGGTTGTTCTCTGTCTGGTCCTGCTTCAACTCTAATGATAAATGTTGCAGTTCCAACCAGGAAGAGCTTCGAACTGCTGGAAGGGTTAGGCAAAATTCTCCCACCGCAGTATTGAGCAAATCTCTGCAGCCCGTGGAGATCCAAAGTGAGGAGAATCTAGTTCGCTCTTCGAGAAATCTTTCCTCATTTATATATAAGCTATGGAAGCAGGTGAAAGACTCGGTAGTCGTCCGCGGTTCTTCCCTTAAGCATCGGCCAAACTCTGACAATTCCCCTTCCAAATACAAGGGGACTCATCCTAAGGTTGTTCCTAATATGATGGTTCTTCTTAAAGCGGCTTATGACAAAAAAGAAAGGCCAGATAAAGCTCAAGCGCCCGAAGAAAAATCCATAGGCCAAAGTTCCAAATGCCCCAAGCCTGGGGGTATGGTAGTTCATGCAATCCATATGGTGAGCTCCGAAAATAAAGGTCGAGCCTCTACTAGTCACAGACCGCATACTCGGTCTCCGACAAAAGCTCAACTGCAACGTGAAAAGTTGCAGAAGATATTTGCTCAGGCGGAAACACTCGCTAGTCCATTGCCTATAGAAAATCCCAAGGATGCACCCGAAGAAAGAGTAGGGCATGAGTCGGATATTGATTTCCTGAAGCGTGCTCTCAAGAAAAGTGATGAAGAAGAGGAAGGGATGTCCGCTAAAATGTACCAGATAGCCTTTCTGATCCAGAATATGGCTGAAATGATGCTCCATTCAGAACCACTAGCAGATGAACCGCCGGCAGTCACTCTTAATGACAAGGATGGCACTTCAAATCCTTTACAAACCCCACCAACGGCTAAAGTGGAAATGATTTCTAAAATAAGGCCGGACGAATACATCTCTCAGCAAATCAAACCTCACTATGCTAATGAAGCTGCAGATAGGTCAATCAAGTACAGTATACGCAAGGCTACACATTTCCAACGTTCCATATGTACAAAGGGACCGGGAATCCTTGCCTGCACATCGTGTGTTTTAAATCCATGTGCGGTAAGACTAGAGGAAATGATATACTGCTCCTCCGACATTTCGTCAGCAGTCTAGCAGGCACTGCTTTCGAATGGTTTACGAAACTCGCAAATGACTCCGTGAAGACCTTCGACGAGATGGAGATGCTCTTCTGTTAGAGATTCTCCTGTGTAAATAAACGCACGAACGTGACAACGTTGGTCCATGAAAGGGTTAAACCGAATGAGACTTGGGTTCAATATGTTACCCGAGGGCGAAATCTCTGGTTAAAATGCAAGCAACGCATTGACGAAGATACAGTCGTGGGAATGTTCATAGCCACCCTTAACCCAAGTTCAAAAGTGTTCTTATATATGGCCCTCTTCAAACCGACGACCTTCCAATAGCTCACAGATAAAATAGCTTAATTGGATCAGATGGGTTAAGACCCATCCTCTTTCGATGAAGATATATAAAAAGCTGAGGCACAACGACGTTTGTCGCCAACGTTCACCAACAAGAAATGAGTGGCTATGAAGCAACACGTTCTCAAAATATTGACAGCGTGAGTCCTACCCTTGAAGGGATAAGGACGCGAATACCCGCTCCTCAGAATATGCGCAGGGGGCATTTCGCTCGCTGGCGGAAGAATTTCTACGTGAGATGGTCCTTTCTTCAAATAATAGAATAGATATTATGGGACTTATAAGCGGGTCCTACAATCAAGTGGAATAGCCCACTTGAACCAGAACTTATGGAAGGGACATAGAATCCATGTCTCACTCCTAAAATGGATGATGAAGGGAAAACCCCCAAGTCAAGTTTGTTCTTCCAAGGAAGAAGAAGACTTAGCAGAAAGAGTGATGTGATATCTTGCTCCTTCGTATATGAAGAAAATGCTCCGTCAGTATTAGAAAGTGAAACTGATGAGTAGGAGGTAGGTGCCGTGTAAAGTGTTCGGTACTTCCCACAAGATAGCCTGATTGTTGTGATAATAAAAGAAGTAGTCCAAGGGGGTAAAAATAGCTTAAGTTATGAAGTGTCCAGGCAAACAAAGGACATGCAGTATCGCCTCAGTAAGTAAGTATTGGAAGGGATGAGTTATGTAACTCCCAAATCGAATGATGAATATTGAACCGAAATGTCCCTAAACTAGCATTTCGCTCTGATCACGGACATATTGGACTGAAACGTCCCTAAACTAGTATATCGTCTCGAATGAGGGAATGTTGGACCGAAATGTCACTAAACTAAAACGTCGTCCCAAACACGGGAATGTTGGATTGGAACGTCCCTAAACTAGCATTTCGCTTTGAACACGGAGATGTTGGACCGAAACGTCTATACACTAGCATTTCGCTCCGAACACGAAGATGTTGGACTGAAACGTCCCTAAACTAGCATATCGCCCCGAACACGGGGATGTTGGACCGAATTGTCCCTAAAGTAATAATAGACAGAAATGTCCTTAAAATAGCGTGTCGCCCCAAACACGGCGATAATGGACCGCAATGTACCTAAACTAATATCCTCCTTGAGATCGACATTGCAATTGAAGTCCCACCAGCGAAAATTACAATTCAAGTCCTACCGGCTATATTGCTACTCCTGTGATGAGATCACCCCCAAATCCCACCGGTAAAAAGATGGGTCATTCGTGATGAAGTTACTTTCAAAAGTTCCACCATTTGCAAAAAAACGGCATGTACACAAGCAAATGGGCACGGATGAAAACCTGAAAGGGCACCGTGAGTAAAAACAACAGGACTGCCGGCGAGTTTGTGAAAACCCGAGAGGGCGCAAGCCCGTTAAATAAAAAAATTTGTGCACTTGCAAGTTCCTCTTGACCTTGTGAGGAGAAAATACCTGCGTGAGATTCTTACGACTCATAAACGAGCAACACACTTAGAAATCCATACGATTCCTAGGGAGAAATTACAATTGCGATGTCCTCATGACTCGTAAGGAGAATATACCCCCTATGAGACCCTCACGGCTCATAGAATTCAAAAGCCTTAGCTTACAGGGATCTAAATCTATTCTTAAGCTATCATATCCTCCAAGTAGTTCAATACCGACACTTGTATACGATCCGTGGGCACAAACAAAAAATGTTCCCATAAAGTTCCACCAATGGCGAGAAATATCCCTATATGGTGAACGACACTTGAAAGTCCTTTCGACTTACCAGGAGAAAACTCTCTGGTAAGATCCTTACGACTTGCAAGAGAAAACACACATAGGAATCCCCACGATTCCTAAGGAGAAAATGCACCTATAAGATCCTCTCAACTCGTAGGGAGAAATACCTTTATGAGACCCTTACGGCTCATAAAGTCAAAATTCTTAGTCGACGGGATCCTAACCCTGTTTGCTAAGCCACCTTTGTTCAAATCAACAAAGGCAAATGATGATTCTCACATCGTAATATTCCAGTTGTAGCAATGCTGATGCCTGGACAGGTGTCATATTTCAAATCCTCTCATGGCATATGATGATTCGCTCCTGGAAACATTCCAGTAGTAGCAATGCTGATGCCAAGATTGGTATCAGATTCTAAATCCCCAACTCGCTATAAAATCAGCGAGCAAGGAAAAATATTTAAATGATATAGCCGAAATGATTGGGCAATCGCGATTTTCATGATATGAAAAGCATAAAAGATAGAGTATCGCGGAAATATAAAAAAATTTCTGCCCTGCAAGTAGGTCCATACTGACTCTTATATATAATCCATGGGCACTAATGAAAGAAAGAGAACCATATTTTTCCACCATGCTTTGTCAAAAGAAGAACCGAGTCTTGATGGCACATCTACAGCCTAAAGACTATTTGAACGTCCCTCTTTCTCTAGCAAAGTACAGACGTAGTGTTGACAAAAGCTCCAAGGAGCCAAATCAAAACGGGGTAATGGAAAAATCCTAGCTCAAGCTCGACGTTCCTTCTCGGTGTAGATGCGACGTCAACAAGGTCCCAAGGGTCAAATAAAAGTGGAGTGATGGCAAAATCTTAGATCAAAACGGGGTAATGGAAAAATCCTAGCTCAAGCTCGACGTTCCTTCTCGGTGTAGATGCGACGACAACAAGGTCCCAAGGGTCAAATAAAAGTGGAGTGATGGCAAAATCTTAGCTTCAGATCTCAATGGCAATATCTACAGCCTGGAGATCATTCCAACGTTCTGCTCATGCCCGCAGGGTGCAGACGTAACGTCAACAAAGACCAAAGGGTTAAATATATAAAAGTGGAGCAATGGCAAAATCCTAGCTCCTGATCTCGATGGTAACATCTACGACTTAGAGATCATCTCGACGTTCATTCTCGGTGCAGATGTAACTTCATTAAAGACCAAAAGATCAAATCAAAGTAGAGTAATGGAAAAATCTTAGCTCAGATCGACGTTCTTCTCATTCCAGCAGGAGCAGACGCGACGTCAACATAGACCAAAGGGTCAAATCAAAGACGGAGTAATGGCAAAATCCTATCTCCTGGTCTTGATGATAATGTATGTGGCCTAAAGACCAATTCGACATTTTTCTTACTCTAGCAGAGTACAGACGCGGTGTCAGCAAAGCTCTAAGAAGCTAAAGCAAATGTCGAGTGACGACAAAATCCTAGCTCTGGATCTCAATGGCGATATGTACAGTATAGAGGTCATATGGATGTCTACCCCTCTTCAGTGAAGGAGCGGCACGACATCATCAAAGAAAAAGCGAAGAGATGACATATTCTTAGCTTCGGGTCTTGATGGCAAGCCTAAAAACCATTAGATGTCATCATATCTCATAAGGGTGTAGTTATGAATCATCGGGACTCCAAATTGAGCCTAATCTCAAGTAAAGCGCCACGGCAATACCTAATGCTGGATCTTCTAAAGGTAATGTAAATATTCCAACCTAAGAAGAATACTTGAAGACGTCTTGTCTATCCTTTGAAGGGATTAGTGACAAGACAGACCCGGGGCTACTCGAGCAACAACCTGAGATACTCCATGTCGAGAATATATCAGCTAACGCAATGGTACGATAGACTTAAACCAGTACCAAAAACCTAACAGACTGCTGTATCGAAAGGGGTTATCTATATTTCATGTTAGGATACACCTGCGAGATCCTCTGAACTCATAGGGAGAAACATCTTTATGAGACCCTCACAGCTCATAAAGGTGAAAAGTCTTAGGCGACGGAGATATCAATCCGTTTCATAAGCCACTGTTGCTTTACAAGGAGGTCAAGACCGACTCTTGTATAATATACATGGGCCATATTTGACAAAATTGCATCCAATGAGGAGGAGAAGCTACTTACGGGTCCTCTCGACTCGTAAGGAGAAAATATCAGTGTGAGATTCTTACGACTCGTGAAGGTGAAAGACACTTAGGAATCCCTACGATTTCTAAGGAGAATATGCACATATGAGATCCTCACAACTCATAGGGAGAAAAACCTTCATGAAAATCTTATGGCTCATGAAGATGAACAAAGCTTTAGCTGGCAGAAATTCTAAACCTGTCTCTTAAGCCATCAATTATATAGTGATGTATAATTTTGCACTACTTAACCCCACTACATATTTACGTGGGCAAAATAGTGGGGGGATTTGTTCCCGCAAAATTTTTTGGCCCAGAGCATGTTGTTCCCTTAAAAAAATAAAGGGAATCCCCCCACATGGTAAACACATGTGCACCCACATGCAAAGCATGTGAGTGCTGCTTCAGATATGATCAAATCCTATATCGGCTCCATGTGTTAAACACGTGAGCACGCTAGTGCAGCCTCTTAGCAGTGTGTGTCGCGTGATATCCACTTGTACGCACATGCTAGTATCTTGGTAGCGCCTCACGTGTTAAAAACATGAGGGTCTCACATGATATCCACGTGAATGCACATGCTAGCATCTTAGCAGTGCCTCACGGGTTAAACACGTGAGCGTTTCATGTGGTATCCACGTGAGCACTCGTGAAACCTTTTGGAACCTATGTGTTAAACACGTGAGCGTCTCATGTGATATCCATGTGAAGCACTAGTGCAGACTCTTGGCACCCACGTGCGCGTCTCACTTAATATCGATGTGAGCGCTAGGCTAGTATCTTGGCAGTAGCCACTTAGCAGCTCTCACGTAATGTCCTCATGAGTGGTTTGGGCCAATGTTTCACGTGCAAAGCACGTAGCGCACTTGCCAACCCATTGGGCAGCGCCTCACGTGCAATGCACATGTGTGTTCTTTTTGATAGAATTAAATTCTCTGAGAGAAATATTTCCCTGATCTTTCTTAAACGAGAAAGATCTTCTCTTTTAAACAAAGAACTGTTGGATCAAAGATCCAACGGTGATTATAAAATCACCAATCGATCATCTGATAGAATTAAATTCTATCTCAGGAAAATATTTTCCTAATCTTATTAAACAAACAAAAATGAACTTCTCTGTTAAACAGATATCCTTTGGACTACAAATCTAATGGTGAATAAAATTCACCGATTGATCTTTAAGATCATTTTGATTGATTATGAAATCAATCATGATCTCTCAAAAATAGAAATTTTCTCAAACAGATTGATTTTCTCTTCTCTAATAAATAGTAGCAAAGAGATTAAATCTCAGATAAGGGAGAAGACACCCCAGAAACTTCCACAAAATACAGAGAATTTAATTCTCTTCGAAGAACGATCATCTTCCTCCTCCCAAAAACCATAGGTAAAAACAAAGGAGGAATATATCTCCTTTTTACCTATCATGCATATAAAAATAGAGTTTAACCCTTCAAAGAACTTAGTTCTTTTTCTGGATTTGATATCCACAAGACAAGTCTTCCACAAGAAGAGAATTTAATTCTCATCGGGAAGATCTTATTCTTGAGGATCAAGGATTCAGGGGAGAACAAGGTAGAAAAGAACAAGGGAAGAAAGGACATGAAAAAGATTCCAGGAACTTAGTTCTTTCATGTTTGATGTTGAAAAATTCATCAAATAAAAAACATGCATTCAAATATTTATTTTAAGCTACAGGAAAGAGATCACCAAACATTGGATCAGAACTATAAGGGTTAAAAAATAGTAAAAAAAGTTCTCTAACTTCTTCTCTTCCCTCTCTACTATGTCATAACGATGGTTCTCATAAAGTGTCCCTCCCCATCTGTCAGTGCCATGCTCGTCGGCAAAGGAAGACATGACAGCCCCCCGAGCCCAGATCTGACTCAGCATATGAATCGAGCGGTCCTTCAGAGGCTTTGTAATCAAGCACACCTCATGAACGTAGTCGATTTTCTCCTCCGCTGCGTCGAGTATCGCTAAAGTCATCTCTGCCGGATGAAGGGGAATGCTGTCAAGGATGGCCAAGGAAAATTATGCGAAGCTAAATAGAACCGACGGGGAGAGGAGACCCCCTATGAATCATAAGCTCGTGCATCACCGTGTCGCATTGATCATCTGTGAGAGAGGGATTCACCAGACGAGCAGCAAAACGAGAAATAATCTCCCTAACTGGCACCTCCCATGGCTGTCGAGCAGCATGTGGGCGATTACAAGTTATGGTTCTTTCTCTATTAAAGTAGTTCTTTCCCTTTGAAGAAAAAGATGAGCAATGCTTCAGATTATAAAGAGAAGAATTTAAGTCTCGGCACAGAAAATGCTGTGCATAGTAGAACTATTTCCAAACTCTGACTAAAAGATGGCGTTGGAAAAGAAAGGAGTGACTCAGAAAAAGAAAAAAAATTGAAATGATTCCCTCATAAAATGAGGCGGCGCCTCACGTGAAAGACACGTGAGGGCCGGCGTCAGTCTTTAATAGGATTAAATTCTATAGCAGCGCCTCACGTGAAAGGCACGTGAGCGTTGGCGTGCAAAGCACGCGCACGCTTGATTGAGTCCTACGACCAGCGCCTCATGTGAAAGGCATGTGAGCATTGGCGTGCAAAGCAAGTGGATACCAATTGCAGTAAAAATTAAATTCTTTGGTTACGCCCACATACATAGCACGTGAGCGTCGGCGCCCAAATTAAAGCGGGTATGCTTGGGTAGAATTAAATTCTGCATGGAAAGTATTTCCATAAATATTCCTTGTCAAACAGATCCGTTGTATCAAAAATCCAATGGTGATTAAAAATCATCAAAAGATAAAATTTAATTCTATATGAGAAAATATTTTCTTGATCTTTCTAAACAAGAAAGATATACTATGTTAAACAGAAAACCCTTGGATTAAAAATCCAATGGTGATTAAAAATCACAGTTTGAATTAAAAGATAGAATTAAATTCTGTGCATGGGAAAATATTTCCATAATCTTGTTAATAACAAGAAAAATATATTCTGTCAAACAAAAAATCATTGGGTCAAAAATCTAACGGTGGATAAAAATCCACGAATAATCTTCGAGATCAGTTAAATCAATTGGTATGTTTCAAATGAGAGATTTTCTCAAAACTAATTAACAGTTTACTTTACCTATATAAAGGACCAAAGACTTCAAGTTTCATATAGAGAGACCCCCCATAAGATTTGGCAGCTACATCTGAGAATTTAATTCTCTTGTTGAAGAAAAGTCCCTTCTCCTCTTAAAACCCTAGGTAAAGAAAAAAGCAGAGATAAAAAAATCTCCTTTACCTAAAATATATAAATACATTGGTTTAACCCTCCATAAAGAACTTAGTTCTTTCTTTGGATCTGAGATCTGCAAGACAAATCTATCATAAGTTGAGAATTTAACTCTCATCGGGAAGATTTTGTTCTTCAAACTCAAGATCTAGGGAAAAAACTAGAGATTAGAAAAGAAATAAAAAAAATAAGATGGAAGTTACATTTCAAGAATTTAATTCCTCTGAAAATAGGGTTTAGCCCTTCAAAAAACTTAGTTCTTACAAAAAAGAATAGAAGAGCTTAGTTCTCAAAGAAAATCTGATCCCAGATCCTTAAAACAATGACCTTGGTGATCGTAAATGTCCAAAATGCCATTAATAGAAATTTAACTTCTTTTCAAAAGATAAATAGAGAGTAAATCTCCAAAAGGTTCAGCGCCTCACGTGATTCACACGTGAGCGCCCAAAAAGAAAACTCAGCGTCTTACGTGAAACGCATGTGAACGTCCAAGAACATAGCGCCATGTGAAACACACGTGAGTGCTGAACAAAAGTGCTTAGCACTGCTGAATGATGGAAAAAGCCCAAGACTGAGCCCAAATTGGCCAAGTCTCTGAAATTTCATTGCAGTCGAGCCCATATGCTCTGTTGATGGATCTTAACAAAATTTAATGATTCTTAAATATATTTCTAAGTTGATCTTAGTCTCATACAAGACTAATATATTCTTAGATAAAATAAATCGAGCTCATATGCTCACATATATTTAACTTGATCTTAATCTAAAACTAGATTAATGGTTCTTAAATAAAATAAAATATTCTTAGAACTGACGGAACATAAAATTTAGGTTTAAACCAAAATCTAATATATACGGATTTGGACTAATCCGTGCCCTATGGGTAACGGCATAAACTATTCTTCGTACACAATCCACGGGAAACCAAAATAAACAAAACACGACACAAAGTGACCTACCGGAGCAGGTGAAAGTTGTTATCGTAACGCGATAATGTAACTAACTGCAGGGCTTGCGCCTGCAGGGAAGAGCGTCCCCACAATCAAAACCCCTCACAAATGAGGAGGAATCTGATGAATTCTGCTACATCGGTCGTATCTATCCAAACCTCCGATATACAGTGCCATAAAACAACTTGGTATCTTTAGAGAGGTGGATGTATATGTCCAAATAGCATCTGCCCCCAAATTCAGGCTAGACGTCTCAGTCTAAACTTCGACGGTAAACAAATTCTGGCACGTCCGATGGGAGCTCTTCCTCATTCCACTCCACACTTCATGTGTCGTGTTTCGCGAACAAAATCGTGGTTTGCTATATTCATGGTTGCCCTTGGATGCGAGATACTATTACTTGGTTCTTCATCTCTTTGCAGGATCAATGGTTTTCAACTGCACTTCCTGCAAAAGCAACTCCTACTCTGCCCCAACTGGAGGAGTGACGTACGGGCCCAATACGGCTTCCATCTTCTCAATGCTGGTAAGACAGGTCACTCAGGCCACTACCAGGCTATTCTTCGGGACCATACTCCCACCCATGAGCTTTGGCGCCACAACGCCCCAAGAAAAAGCTCCCCGAAATTCGGTCTTCGATCGTTAGCTACTGAGATGGCTCCTATCAGCAAGCCGTCCAACTCTGAAGTCTAAGTCTTCAATAGGCTGAAAAGAAAATCAAACGGGCTTGTAAAGAAGCCTGTGATTCCAGAAGGGGTTGCCCTAAAATGGCTAGCTCTCCTTTCTTCTATTATGCGTGAGGCGGGCAAAAGTGCTTCACCTCCAAGATGGCCGGTCTTCGATAGATTGACCGGCTCTGCTCAATCTCCGCCAAGAGCATTCGTCTTCAAGAGGCTGACACCAAGCGAAGCTCCACAACAACGCCGACGCATGACGAAGACGCCTAAAAAACTGAATCAGTTCCTACTGCAAGACATAGTCGACGTCGCCATTGGCGCCGAGTGAGACAGGCTGATGGCAACTCTCCTTTCGGGCTTACCCCACCAGTTCCTATGGTGGATGTTGACACTGCTGTTCTAAGTAGGAACATGTTTGAACCGCTTATGAGGGTGCGCAAAAACTCCCGTATGGTGGTGCTAAAGAAATCACCCCCACCTGTAGAAACTACAGTGCAGGCAAAGCTAAAGCAGCCTTATCGGCGACTCTCCTTGCAAATTCATAAAGTCTGGTGGAAAGTCTAAGAACCAGTTCTTGATGAAAACTACTCTCGTCGATTGAAAAAATCCAAGGTCCGACAAAAAAAGAGTGCTCCTCCCTGTTCAGTCAAAAATATTGCACATTTGATGGAACATTTTCATTATTTTTGTTAAGTACTTAAAGGTGTTTATTGTAATTATGGAACATATGTGGGTTTATCTGCAAAATACTCTTTATCATATGTTTATATCTTATAATTAATATTATGAAGGAAAATATATGCATATAATATTTATATGATATTTTGATAATTTAAATATGCATATCATATCAAATATTGCTTATTAATATTCTTAAGTATTGTATCATATATAAAATGGTTAGGATAATACCTCAAATATAACAAATATTACTAATAATATAAAGTGAGATATTGTGCAGATATTAGCTCAGGTCTGGGGATCGAGAGATCCGAGATGTCGGGAATAAAATCTGCCGATAAAGTTGAATCAAATCATAAAATCATAAACGGTAGAGACTCAGAGGAAGATTTGAAGAATCCAGACATCACAATGATCTCCAAGTGTCAACACCAAATAGCATACGAATTTTGAAGCCCCGATCTCACCAAATAGCTGCCAAACCGCGGCCAAACCTCATGATATGCGGCGGATCCGCGGCCTCCTTATGGCCATAGGATTTAGGATTTTTTTGGTGTGATCACAACCGTAAATCATCACACATATGATCTAGGGTTTCTAATTTCTGTGACTATTTAAAGGACCGAGAGTTTCACATGAAAAATTATCAACCGAAAAGATCAAGAGGTCCAAGACGATCCACGCATCTGAGTTGATCATCAGCTGTTCATCTACTTCCAACAAGATAAAGATCGAAAGCAAAAACTAGGGTTCTTGTACTCTGCTTTAAAAGGATTTGTATATGATATAGTTGATTAATAAAGGTAGAGTTTTTATTAATCTTTTCGCAATTAATTTCTGTACTTATTTTCTGCATTTAATTTATGCATCTTACATTATGATCTCATTCTTCATCATTTCTTTTCCAACCATGCGTGAGTAATTCTTAGCTTGCTAGGGTTCGTAGGCTAGGTAGATCAATGGATGATAAAATTATTTAACTCATTTTATACATTTTAAAGTCTATAAACTTTAGCAAAATAAATGTTAACATTCTAATCGGGCGCGCTACCAATCTATTGCTATTCACGACCACGATTTGAGATCTGATTAACACTTGTTTTGTTAAAGACCAGACATGAATAGAGATGAATGCAAGGACAAGGGTTAAGAGTGGGGAAACTCTAGTTTCTTCCAAGAGAACCCTAATCCACATTCATCACTATCGATCTAGTTTTTAATTATTAAAAGATAAAAGAAGGCATTTTTAATTAGTCATTCATTACTACTAATTCATATGAACCCTAGGTTCCCATCCGAAACGCGGAGACGCGACCGCGTAGGTCCGTTTTGCCTGAATTTCGGGGCAGATACTAATTGGTGCTATCCGTCCACCTCTCCGAAGATGCCAAGTTGATTTATGGCACCATGTATCGAAGGTTTAAACAGACGCGACCCGCACAAAATTTAAAAGAAACTAGACTTTAATCCTTCAATTCAAGCTATAATACTCTTGCCCTAATACCTAATACTACTTCTTTTCATTTAATGATGGACGGTGTTGCTCACACACCTTTCATGCGACTATTAATGCTTCTTGAGACACTAACGGCCGATTACTGAATGTGTGAGCTTAAAGCGTAAATAGCAGTTTCCAGGTCTTGACTTTTTTCTATTTTTCTTTTTCTTTTTTCTTTTTCAAGATCGGATATATTTTTCAACATGCTCTTTTGGTGTTTAGCTTTAAATACCGTTTTTTCTTTCATACTAGGCTTTCAGGCAAGAGTATTTCAAGGTATCCTCTACTATCCCAAGTTTCAAGGTGCGTGTAAGTGCAGTTTGTAGGGTATATACTTTCTAAATTTGAACTCGAGAAAAGAAACTATTTTTCAGACTTATCCTCCAGTAAAGCTTCAATATTTTCCCTTCATCTTGACTTGATTCAAGAACTGAACTCAAGATTACCTATTTCTCAAAAAAAACTGTAAGGACGTATACTTACCAAAGTTAGACAGAATGAGGGTTATTTTTAGGGTTTTCAATCCTTAAGCTTAGAATTTAATTATTTCTATCATATCCACTAAACTTTCGGAATAAAGATCTAAGTTACCCTATTAGCTAACTTGACGACAAAGTTTTTATATTTTTTGGAAAATTTTTAATTTTTTGTAGGTTTTTAATAAGGTATGCAAATGCAAAATATACAAATGAATGCGAAGGAAGAAAGCTTACCGAGCACACCCCCAAACTTAAACTTGACAGTGCCCTTACTGTCAGGCTACACCAAGAGGGTCAAAAATGTCGGCGCTCCCTAGAAACAAATTATATATAAAACAAAAAGGAAAACAAAAAATATATACAAAAAAGGAGTCCCCCCCCAAACTTAAGTAAAACAGTGTTTTCACTGTTAAGTGTTGAAGTTCAGGATTAGGGGGGAAAGAGAATGGTATCAAGCTATACAAGGCCTTACACAGGCCAAAAGAGAGCACCAACCATTCAAAGATTTTATCTCTGTAATATGCGGGTTGGTGAAAGAAGGTGTAGAGAAAAGAGATGGAGAATACGCGAGACCGTATGGAGATAGAAGCGGGATACGGTCTCGGTATATGAGAAGAAGAATGGCGGAAGGGAGAAGGAAGTGGAATACGAACTTGTGGGTGGAAATGGAGTGAATAGATTAGCACAATTTGTGATGACTGATGTGTAAGAAGCGTTTGTGCTAATCTATTAACCCATCGAGAAATGGGGTCAAATCCCTCAAGATTCGTGAGAAACCATCGGTACGCCGAACTCGGTAAACCAGACAATGGAAATGGAAGTGATACGGGTTCTTACATGGTCGGAACGATGGAAAGGGTGGGGGAAGTGATTGAGGAAGGGTATCGATTAAGGGTTCCGGAGGGTGCACACAGTCAATGAAAGGAACATGATGGATTGGAAAATCCGACTCATCAATTAAAACTGTTTCATCCTCAGTACTATCCTCGATATTCTCCTCAAAATTTATCTCATCCATGCCTTTATCAGCAAAATCCAGACGCATATGGGGTTCGGGAAAAACATTTAATGACTCGGGATGTGATTTGAAGAGAAAAACTCAGCCAAATCTATGGGTTCATCATCCAAAATATTCCCAGCGTCAATATCCTTAATCAAGTGAAAATCAATATTCTCAGACACCTCATCAAAAGCATGGATTTCAATCAAGTTTGGTTGTAAGATGGAGGTGTAGAGGTCAAAAAGATTGGGTGTGGTTTCACTCGAAAGGGACCCTTCACAATCGGGTAAATCAAACACTACAAAGTCACACAACTCATTATCTGTTCTATCTTTAATCAATGAATTGTTTGGAACACTAGATAGACATTCAAAACCGGAGTTGTGGGATGCAAGTTGAAACGGGTAGGCTTGATTCGGAAGGGGGTACAACTCACTCTCTCCACTCAAATTCTCAACCTGTCCTACCGCCTCTTCATACATTAGAAAATTTGGAGCTAGTTGAAAACTAGCTACCGGGTCACTAGGTTGTATGAGGGCGGCCATGGACGTATTCAAATCCATCATCTGTTGGCATGACACTACCCTAAAGTCTTCCAACGACTGTTCCAGACTAGACATGGGTTGTGACGGGGTTTCAGTAAAAGATTCAAAGTTGTTTGGATACTGAAAACTCCCAAATGGCTGTTCAGAAGCAATGTCTAGGGAAGGTGCAAAAGTCGGGTAGGACTGGTAGGAATTGAATGGCTGGACAGGGGTAGGATCAACATTTGGATACGAAGGTGAATGGAAGTGTTGATCCCAAGAATTTGAAGTGGTGAAAGGAGTGAAAGATCGGCTATGAGATTGTTCAATACGTTCAGCGAAGGACAAAGGACGATTTGCAAAAGGGGTATCAACATAAGCGGGTGCGGGAGGTTGAAAAGATTGATACAAAGTGGAATGAGGTGTGCAAGTGTTTGTCCTAGACGCTGCTATGCGATCTTTCAGTGAAACTTTGGGCATGGAGGGGTCGTTCGATGTTCGGCCAAAGCAAGAACCGTAAGATGTAATGTCTGGTTGTGGGTACCAAAGTTCGGCAAGAGTTTTGCGAGGTGGGGTACCCATGATATGATGAGAAAAGGAAAGAAAGGAAGAGAAAAGGAGGGAAAAAGAATGTTGATTTTTTTTTATTTTTTTTAGTTAGATATTAACAAAAGAAAGAAATATACACACAAAAAGAATCTGGACAAAATCAATCACGACACAAAAATACCACACACCTAATCGTTCTAGGGTTCACCTAGGTCAACTAGACCTGCTCCAGAACTTGATTGTCGAAGTAAAACTGTGTCGAGAAACGGGCTCAAGATACACTGATCACGAGGCCAGGTAAGTGCAGAGATAAGGGGAGGTTTTCCAACGCTTTCGCGAAGTTCCTTAATTAAATAACCCTTTCTCTTTTGGCGGTTTCGCCGTTAACACTTTTCTAGACACCCCGTAAACAATATACCGTTAAGCAAGGTTCTAAACACAGTTGACTTCTCCTAGTGAGCGCGAAATCCTTAAGGCTTAAAGTCTAGTTTCTTTTAAATTTTGTGCGGGTAAACGTTATGCTCAAGTTCGTGATTTGTGGGCCACGGAAAAGGTGATGAAATCCTTTACCGTATGTTGTGGGGTTCGCTTGCCCTTAAGTCCGTATTAATGTATGCAATGCGCAATTCAATAAAAATTGTATAAAGAATCAAACAATCGTTTTTTATTTTAAGCACGGCGCTGCAACAAATACGGATTAGTCAATTTTTAGCGTTTGCTAGCGAACTTGCAAAGAATCCTGCAAAGAATAGTATATTGGATGCGTCGGATTTGAGAAGAATGTATTAGTAAAGTACGTACCGTTAAGTTTTTGGGTTAGGAAACCCCCGTTGAATCAAATCCGGTAAGCTTGAAAAGTTCGCTTGCGCGGGTCAAACTACCCGGATCTTTGGCACTGTACTTTGCAATCACCTTAGCCTTGAACGTACACTTTGCTCCCCACAATCGCCGTTTGCAAATCCGCAAAAATCTGCAGACTTGCTCACAAAAATTATAAAAAAAAAAACAAAAAGATTTTTTTTTATAAATATATACAAAAAGAATATTAACCCGAATAACAAGAAAGAAAATACGTTACCGTCTCCCCGGCAACGGCGCCATTTGATTGCACGCTTTTGGCGTGTCGGATGTTCAAAATTCTAAAGTATAACCGCGATCAGGACGGTATCGCTTTGCAGCTAGCCGGTTGAGCACGGGTCGATCCACAGGGAGAAGGTTGTATGTCCTTTCTTGTTTTAGACGAGTCAATAAAGAATTTGTATGTGTTTGTTCAGTCTAACCTATGTGTATTATTTGCAGGTATAAAGTTGTTAAGAAAAGATACGAAAATGTAAGCTAAAGAAATCCGTACTCAAAACCTTTGAGCCGAGTCTTGACCAGTTGAAGCTAGAGCAATCGGCAACAACGTGGATTAGGGGATTTAAGCACGGTATTCGTGGAATCCGGCTTATTTACCCTTGTCCTTCCGTTCTTGTCTCTTGCTTTCGCCTCCGGCCAAACCGAACGCAACCGGTCGCGGTTAGGAATCACCGTTACCTTGTTAGGGTAGGGTGCCTAACGGAGCGCTTGCGTAACATTTGGGCGGAGTTCAATGGAAAATAACGGGAAAAGAAAATGAGCAAAGAAATGTTAACTTATAATATCGTATTGATTCTTAACAACAACAATAATTACAACCATTCACAAAAAGAACCAAAAAGAGCAAAAGAAAAGAAAAGATTACAAGTAAGTAAGTGCATGGAATTAAATTGCAAGTAAGTAAGCAAGATAATAAAAAGCAAGTAATAAAAAGCGAGAAAGAAAACTAGAAACTAGAACTCAAGACAAGCATGGGATCAATAGCCAACCCTTAAACTTGCAAGCTCAATCAAGAGATTGCAAGATCAAGAGAAGGGTAAAGAACTCATGTGAAGTGAAGAACTAATTCCATAAGAAAATACAACCCTTGAGATCGATCAATAACTAACCCTTAACCTTTCAAGCTCAATGAAGAGGTTGAAAGATCAAGAGGAAGCAAAAATCTCAAGAGGAAGCTAAACAAATAAGAATGATACAAAAACCCTCATCTTCATTCACATCCACTCAATGCTCTCACTACATTTCCATGGAGGAAGAATGAAGAAGAAGAAGAAGAAAGAAACTAAAACTACACTAAAGTGGCTAAAAGAATGGGCTAAGAAAAGTGCTCTTTGGTTTGGCTCAGATCCGGGGTATTTATAGGCAGGGAAATGGAAACCTAGGGCAATAATATGACATAATATGAAATCCCCAAACTGCCCATGAAAATTGACCCAGCAAGGAGCCTACATGGCCGCGGTTCCGCGGCCTATACCCTCTATTGGCCGCGGAACCGCGGCCGTCTTGATGACTTAGGTCGTCGTCTTTTGGGTGCTTCCCTGGTTTCCTGTTTCCTCGTGTTTGCCAACTCTATAATGCACAAAGTTTTCCAGAATATCTTCAGATTTCTTAGTCCAAGATTGCATTCTTTTCTTTACTTTTGACTTTATCTCCCTCGAGCTCCGCGCACCTATTGATTCTTGTGCAGCCCCCCTCGTGCTCTGTGCTTGTCCCAGACACGAATGACCATTGTCATATGTCTTGTCTCTGGAACTGGTACTCGGCACTGGATGGATATGGATGACCGGAACCCGGCTTTTATCTGCTGTGACAGATGTTCTGTATTTGGTGTAACTGTGGAGATTTTGTCTTGATTTGCAATATTTGGCCTGGAAACCTGTAATCTGTAAATATGTAACAAACACGGATTAAAAGCACCTACCTATAAACACACGAGCGTAAGAATGGGCGGTATAAAATGCAATATTCTGGTATAAACACCCGTCACCTCTCTGAAGACGTTGAAGGATTACAATGACAAATATCAGAGGAGTTCAGAGATTTACCCTTGAACCAAAGTTGATTGGGAGATCTATAGTCCAATTTAGAACTAAGATCAATTAATTAGATTATGAGCACACTGGCTCAGTTAAATCTGAATGGAGGACTTATGGCCAATTTGGACTAAGTCCAATTAAGTTTGAAATGTTGGCTCTTTGTTGGACTATTGAACATTTGTCTGGGTTCAGCCCCCTCATTATTTAGCAATGCTAAACAGGGGTTTGGGGGCTCAGACAACATTTTGTCTTTTATTGGGCATTGACCATTCATCATGGCTCTGGAGTTTTCTTTGAATGTCATATGAAATGATCAAGTTTGAAAGAATGTAGTCAAAGTTTAATCAAAGGGGAGTCTTGACTCAGAAAGACTTAGCCAATTTGGGCTAAGACCGTTTTGAGAACAGTGTTAAACACTAACATATATTTGGCCATCATGTGTTCCCACGTGATGCACTTTAAAACAGTGTTAAACACTGGGGACAAAATGCTCAAAATAGTGTTAAACACTAAAAGTGGGGTGGTCACGTGGGGTCACGTGAGGCGCCTGAGAATTGGGCCAAACCTCCTTTGTTTTGTTCTCAGAATATCCAAATGTGTGAAACACTTAAGTCTTCACGGCCATCACGTGTGGGCACGTGATGAGTATCCATGTATTGATTATTAAAATGTTTATTAAGGGGTCACGTGGGGACACGTGAGGGCGCCCAAAATTGATTCTGCCTTTGGTTTTGTTCCCTTTGTTTTGATGGTCACGTGGGAGCACATGAGGCATTGCCTCCAAGTTTTTCTTTCTCATTTCAAGGGATCTGTTTTAGGGGTCACGTGGGGGCACGCGACCTAGTTTTGTTCTTTCTTTTCTGATCATTGAGGATGGGGGTCACGTGTCACCACATGACAAAGTTCTTTTACGTGCATGGAGAGCTTTAAGTCTCTTGTTTTAAGAATTAGATTCTCTGTAGGGTTAAACCCTAATTCTGTTTTTTTAGAGGAATTAAATTCCTATGTATGTGGAAGAATTAAATTCTTATGTAGGGTTAAACCCTAATTTCATTTGGGGGAATTGAATTCCTATGAATTTGGGAGAATTAAATTCTCATATAGGGTTAAACCCTGGTTTCATTTGGAAGAATTAAATTCCTATGAATTTGGGAGAATTAAATTCTCATGTAGGGTTAAACCCTAATTTCATTTGGAGGAATTAAATTCCTATGAATTTGGGAGAATTAAATTCTCTAAACTCAATTCTCCCTCTAAATTTTAGATCTGCATGGCAGAATCTCCCCGATGAGAATTAAATTCTCAACTTGTGGAGAGATTTGCTTCTACAGATTTTCAACCAAAGGAAGAACTTAGTTCTTATTCAGAAGAGTTAAACTCTTAAATTGAGAATTAAATTCTCTTTTTGTTTTATGGAGCTTAGATTTCTTTCCCCTTTCTCACCTAGAATTTCTTTTCTTGAGAATTAAATTCTCCTTTCTTTTTTCTCTCTGTTGTTGTTTTTTCTCCAAAAATCCAAGATCCCTTCTCTTCTCTTCTTGGCTCCTATTTATAGGAGAAAGAAAAGAATCAATCTGTTTAGTCAATCTTTCATTGAAATATTTTGGTTGTTTTTGTAACCAACATGATCTTTTTATATCACTCAGTGAATTTTATTCACCATTGGATTTTTAATCCAGAAGATATTCTGTCTGTTATTCTTGGTGAATTTCAGAGAAATCTTTCCTTGTATAAAATCTTTCAATAAATTGGTGATTTTTAATCACCATTGGATTTTTAATCCAACGGTGCTCCATTTTACAGAGCACCATCTTTTCTGTTTGGAAAGATTTAAAGAAATATTTTCCCAGTTAGGGTCTTTGATTTTCCTTAATTAGAATTTAATTCTATTAGTTCAGAAGATTTAAGAGTCTATCACGTGTTAGCACGTGACCTACTGTTTGATCATTTAAATAGAATTTAATTCTATTAATTAAAGAGCTTATGAACCCATCACGTGTTGACACGTGACTCCACAATTAAGCATTTAATCAGAATTTAATTCCGTTTTTTTTAAAGAACTAAGGAATCATCACGTGTCAGCACGTGACCCTTGGTCATGTGTGAGCACGTGATGCCCCATTGGGGTTTTCCCTTGTTATTTTATTATACTTTTAATTCTTTTCAGTGGGTTTAAAGGCCCATCACGTGTGGATACGTGACTCCACCAATTGATTGTTTGATTAGAATTTAATTCTATTATAACAGAATCCCAGGAAACCATCACGTGTCAGCACATGACCCTTGGTCACGTGTGAGCACGTGATACCCCATTGGGGTATTTCCTGATATTTTATCAGGAAACAAATGCCCCCACAGCGTTGTTCTCACGTGTTTGCACGTGAGTGCAACGCTGTCACCTTTGTGACCGTTGGATCTGTCTAGGGAACATGGAAGATGAACTATTTCCCATCACATCCTATAAATGCAGGAGTACCTTCAGAAGCGCCTCCACTTTTCATCTTCTTCCTTGCTCATTTTCTTCTGAGAATTTAATTCTCTCTCTTCAGTGCTTAGTTCTCTGTTTCAAAAATTTTCAGAGTTTAACTCTGTTAACAAAAGATTCCCTTTTTCAGGTAATGATCTTGAACGGCTGAAGAATTTCTTGTAGGAATTTGGATTTTAAATTCACACCAAGGGTTTTTCCCTTTAAGAAGAAACCATCTTTCCAAGTTAAAATAAGGTCCAATCTTTAAATAACAAACCTCTCAGGGCTTCTCTGATCTTCACGGATCGATGGTGATACTTGTCTCTTTTATGGAATTTAATTCCATTCTAAAGAGTCTTTTAACTCTGAAAATGTTTTCTGAGAATTTAATTCCTCTGCTCAAAAGGAATTTAATTCCTCTAAAGAACTTAGTTCTTTAAAAGAAGACTTCTTGGGATTTTTCCACCTGAGTTGTTCATACAGAAAAAAAATTCAGTAGAGATTCCACTTGATTTTCGCAGAGTCCAAGATGGGGTTCCCTTTAGGGGAATGTGTAGAGTCATTTGAAATCCACTGTTCATTTATTGAGAATCTTCCTTTTTATTCACATAATGATTACCCTGCCTCATCATTAGTGAGCCGCCATCTCGATTTTGTGGGGCCCTTGTGTTTTGTAACCAATGGTCCCATAAAATAAGTCATTTGTCGCTTTCTCCCACTGTCTTTATATATATATATATATATATACATATATTTATGAATATATATACGTGTTGGTTTCACTTAACAGTTTCCCCTTCTTTTATTCCAGGAATAATGGCTTCTCTCCCATACTTTCCCTTTACTCGCTCGGAGGCGGCTTTTCCTCAATCACCGTCGGATGAAGACGTGATGGCGATGATCAGGGCACATGACCAGAATTGCATCAATCTACTGTAACACCTGAGTCTGTGTTTAGTAATAATTGTGTGTTAATGGGGGGGTTTGGTAAAAAGTTTACCAAAACGGGTTTCTAGTAATTTATCTGGTTTTATGGTAATTTTAGTAGAATTTTATCTCGACTGCTCACACTTGTGCACGTTAACAAGGGTTGAGACTTGGGCTGCCATGTATTTGAGCTTGTAGGTTAACCGTGTTTAAGTTAACCATGGTGGTCTAACACACTTGATTAGGCTAATTAGGTTTAATTAAGGGTGGCTGGTTTTGACCAAGGGTGTTTAGGGTGTTTAGGGTTGACTTGCTTGTTGTGAGAGTGAGAGAGAGAGAGAGATGTGATGGTTGTCATGATAGCTTTTGGTTTGAGAGAGGGAGAATGATGGTTTAAGGTTGTGTCACACCATTTCAATTCAAAACCTTTCACTAACACCTTTCAAACTCTCTCTCACACTCAAATCCCTTTCACTCACACACTCACATCAGCCCAAATATCATCATTTCAACACTTTTCAGCCACCTAAACCTCACAACACAGCCTCAGCTTCAGCACAAACACAGCAGCAGCAGCTGCTACAACAGCCCCCAACTCCTTACATAACACTTCCCCCACAACACTCAACCCTTCCCTCAATATTACCCCAACCCCTGCTGCTGCTGCTGCTTCAAACAACCACACAAAAATATACTACACACACCAAAAGGAAACAGCAGCAGCATCAGCTGAAACAGCAACAAACACCCTAAAAACAGCAGTAGCCTCAGCCATCAACCCCCCACCAGCTACACCAACACAACCCCAACAACCCAACACCATAACAACAGCAACAACTCAGCCGCAGAACAAAATCAACAGCAGCAGCTCTGTAAGTTTCAGCAAGTTGCAGATCAGCTCTTTTCCGATCAAGTTTTGCAGCACCGGGAGCTGTAGCAACAGCACACACCCTCCTACTCCTTATCTTCTCCTTCATCTTGGGTCTTTAGAGGTATAACCCCCTTAACCCGCCTCCTAATTGCTAAAATTATGGTTATATAGTTTAGTTGGTGTTTATTGCATGTTTTAGTGGTAATTTTGGGTAATTTAGGGGAATTTTGGCAAAATAATGGTTGTGATGATTAGAGTAGCTTTATAGGGTGCTGTTGAGATTAGATCAACCAAGTTTGGTTCCATATTTCACACAATACCCGATTTATCTGACTTGGCGTAATTTAGCAGTTTTAGCAACTTTTTAGCCTCTGTTAGATCTGCTGTTGACCCGAGCCTTTAAAAATAAAATTGTGGAGACTGTAGCACAGTGACCTTAGCAGAGACACATACATAGAGCATGGGGACCCACCTCCCTCTCTTGGCCGCCGGTTTATTTAATCTGGCCGCAATTCACGGCCAGAGTAGGGGGTGGGGTGTTAGATTTTTGGGTGTAGGGTCCTGCAGGGTAGATTAGTCTGTTGGTACCTGCAACTTTTTAAGTTAGGCCCAGAGGCAAAATCTGGAGCTAATAACGTGTTTTCGATGTTTTAAAACTTGTGCGACAGACGCGTGATACGCGTGGTTCTGAGGTGCGCTGCGCGACACAACGCGTCGGAGTAGGTTCTGGTGGGTTTGTGCGCGTCGCGACGTGTCATGTGCACGCGCGTTTAGTTTCACGCACGCGTATCCTTTTTATCGATATATCGTGTTTTGCAGGATTTTTCCTTATATGGTGACTTTTGTAAATTCTAGGTTCGCCGGCGGAGACTTCGAGCGCAGCGGAGAAAGGGAAGCAGGTGGTCGGACACACCTAGCGCGGGATCACGGGTGAGTAGATTTAACATCTATGGGGGACGATCGTTTGGATGGCGCGAGTTGCCCGATAGATTTAGTAAACTTGAAAATGGTAAACTTTGATATTTACTTGTGACATTAGAATAATAATACTTGCATGATATTTGCTGCAGTTAGGATCTATATGTTGTACCCATATACGCAAACTCATTTATAGGACACATGCACCATTACCAGGTTTTTATATGCAGCACGAGCACTATTCATGTGGACACACACACCCTGGTAATTGCCATGTCACGACACTAGATAACTATAAATCTGAAACATGTTAATTGCTTAGAACTGTGCTATTGCAATAAATATTTAAAATGAAATCATAAGAATTGCTATTCTCGTGCATATGTATTATTATATCATTTGCTCATGCCTAGTATAAATCATACATTGCAAATTGATACTATATGCATTCATTATCATTGACATATGCATCCATGATGATTTCATGAGATTTATGATATTTCTGGATTTTGGGGGAAAGCCGCAAGATTTCAAACTTATAATCTTTTAAAATATAAAAGTTGCGGTTTTCTAGTGATGTAAAGTGTCGTCTACCATGAGTTTGCTGTGGTTTTCGAGACCCGTTTCGAGGAGGTGGATGAACCGTCTCGGGCACATGGTGGGCCCGGTACGGTACCCCAGGGCAAGAAGATCACAGGAGATGGCGTTGAGCCTGGCAGGGGACGAATTACCTACCGGTGACTTCATTTGGCACGGCGGATATCCAGAGGATACCGACCGTGGCCGCTAGATTGAGATATGGATATTTGACATGGATCAGCCGGACGGCTGAGGCCAGGGATACTTGACATGGATACATGAGGTTGAGACAGATTTTGTGGTGTCGTTGCTGGACACAGATTTTTGTTGATTCCATGGATATTATGCTGATTTTTAAAAAGAGTTTCAAAAACAGAATAAAGAACAATTCTTATACCTACATGATAGTATATTCATGTGGCATACATACCTGTTAGTACATCCATGTGACTACTTGTTAGTACACTGATGATGCATACATACCTGCTAGTACATGTAGCCATACCTGTTTTAGGGATGCTAGGATACTTGTGTGCATGCATGCGATAGCCTTAGTAGATGTTATTTATTACTCACGAGCTGGCAACTCACCCCCGTTGTGCCACAGCTTTTCTGCAGGCCCATTCCGTGAGCACTGCAGCGGCGGACACTTTTGCCTCTTTTGCTCTTTTTGCCTGGACTCGAGGCTTTTGCTCATATGTGGGTTGTTATCATTTTGTACCACCTTATATATTCATTGTATCTAGAGTACCCCATCTGCTATTATTTCAGCTGTACTAGTTTTATTTGGATTACTGTATATTGACCTAGAGGTGAGGTTGTGAGACTTGTGGATGATATGTTATATTTGGGGTCGAGCTCACTTGAGCCGACATATTATATTGCCTGTGCTTTCATGCTTTTTATGCACATTGTAGTTTACATTGCGTAGGATTTGTGACCGCCTTGAGGCGGAGAGCTAGCTCCCGCTTGGGAATGCCATATTCCTGTTATTCACTTGTATTTCTATTTGTACCCGTTGGGGGACTATTTTACAAGAAGATTTGGCCGGAAATTTGCGAAAAGGAAGTTCTTTTTCATAAAAAAGAGATTTGATATGACTTAATGAAATTAGTGCTTTAAATAAAAATGGTTTTTCCTTCATTCTAATTCTTAATTGGGTTTTGATTTATGGGCTTCGGCTTACTTATTTTACGGACGCCTTGAGACGTTTCGTAACTTAAGTGCCGGTCACATTCCGTACTCTGCGGGTCATGACAAAGTTGGTATCAAAGTGATAGGTTTCACCTTTCCGAGTATAGGATGACCCTTAGTAGATGGAGTAAGTGACTTAAGCAGGGCAGCGTAGCGTACGTATGTCCGTGGCATACTTGCGATACGGTACTTCGCCTAAGTGACTTTAGGATAATCTTTCTTGAAATTCCTTCTTCGATTCCATGTATCCTATGGTTCTATTGCACCGTTCTTATTGTCCTGTTCCCTGTACCAGTCATTATGCCGCAGAGGGCTACCAGAGCGCAGAGGGCTGCCGCCCAAGACGAGATTCGAGCTGGCTCGTCTGAGACTTGGACTGAGCAGGGTGGTATGCCTACGCCACAGGGACAGACTGATCCGCCTTCCCCAGTCCGTATGGATAGGCTTGAGTCCGGTATGGAGGAGCTACGTCAGATGGTTGGGGAGCATGCAGGAGCTACGTCAGATGGTGGGGAGCATGCAGGAGCTACGTCAGATGGTTGGATCCTTAGTTGCGGCCAGTCGTGCACCGAGGCCGGAGGACGTACCTACTACATCCCAGACCACTATGATACCTGCTCCTACTACTACCACCGTGTCCATCCCGGTTTCGCTACAGGAGTTCATAAGGCTGAGACCTCCTGTCTTCACGGGTACCGATGCAGCAGAGGACCGACAGACGTTCCTTGACAGTTTGGCCAGGATCTGCCGTTCGCTGAGATGTCCTGATGATAGATGGGTAGAGCTGGTGAGTTTCCGACTAGAGGATCTCGCACAGATATGGTGGGAGTCAGTTTTGAGAGGTCGAGCTGCAGGTCTACCGCCCATGACATGCACCGAGTTCACGGCAGTTTTTCTAGCCCGTTTCCTTCCGGAGAGCGTTCGTGACGCCAGAGGTCGTAGTTTTGAGGACTTGATCAAGACACCAGGGATGACGGTGTCTGAGTATGACGTCCAGTTTACACAGTTGTCCCGATATGCTCCGTATTTGGTGGATACTGAAGCGAAGAGGGTGAAGAGGTTCATACAGGGACTGGATACCCAGTTATTTCTTACCATTGGTGCCCAGCACTTCGATACCTATTCAGCGGCTATGGATACGGCGTTGCGGATGGAGGCGCGTATTTCAGCGACTTCGGCCATTCCCGGGCCGAAGAGGATTCGTACCGGCACGCCAGATCAGAGGCAGCATGTCAGATTCCTTCCGAGAGATAGGGCCGGCAGAAGGTTTAGACGAGGTCAGCTGTATGGATTGTACACACAGGGACAGCAGTCGTCGCCAGAATGTTATGGGTGCGGGAGTCTACACCATCGTGTTAAAGATTGTCCAGCGAGCGGCAACAGTTCCGCATGTGACCCTACCACCATCACCGCCCCCTCCTCAGAGAGCTCTACTTCCTGCCACAGGCGATGCTCCATGCCAGTTAGGTGCACCCAGAGGCCGTGGATGCGGTGGACCGATCCAGAGAGGATGAGGAGGCAGAGGCCGAGGCCGAGGTCAGCCCGCTATTGGAGGAGGTCAGGCCCGAGTATTTGCGTTGACACCCCAGGATGCGCAGGCATCCAATGCCGTTGTGTTGTTTGCGTTGACACCCTATCAGTATACTCTATTGATGCACACGTGTTGTTTGATCCCGGATTCACGCACTCGTATGTTTCCACACACTTCATGCCGAGTTTGGGTAGACAGTCCGGTTTGCTTGATCAGCCACTTGTTGTGACCACTCCCGTGGAAGAGTCATTTGTTGCTAGGCACGTGTTCCGATCCTGTACCGTCCGTATTGACGAGCGAGAGCTGCCTGTCGACTTGATCCTTCTTGAGATGTTGGACTTCGACGTTCTTTTGGGCATGGATTGGTTAGCCACGTGCTATGCGTCTGTGGACTGCCGCGAGAAGACAGTTAGATTTTGTTTTCCCGGCGAGTCGGCTTTTGTTGTGCAGGGGGACTGTGGTGCCGCCCCTCACGTATTGATTTCTTCTCTTCGCGCTGATCAGCTGTTGAGGAAGGGATGTCGGGGTTTTTTAGCCTATGTTTGTGATACTAGTGCTACAGATGTTCTATTGGACCAGGTTCTGATTGCATGCGATTTCCCCGATGTTTTCCCTGATGAGCTGCCAGGACAGCCTCCTGAGCGCGATGTCGAGTTTTGTATTGATTTGATTCCCGGCTCGGGGCCTATTTCTATACCTCCGTATCGGATGGTCCCGACGGAGCTTAGAGAATTGAAGGTTCAGCTCCAAGATTTGTTAGATAAGGGACTTATTCGACCCAGTGTTTCTCCATGGGGTGCTCCGGTCCTGTTTGTCAAGAAGAAGGACAGAAGTTTGCGCTTATGTATCGACTACCGCCAGCTGAACAAGGTTACCGTACGGAACAGATACCCGTTGCCACGCATTGATGATTTGTTCGACCAGCTTCAGGGTGCGGGTTATTTTTCGAGGATCGACTTGCGATCAGGATATCATCAGCTGCGAGTCCGACAGGAGGATATACCGAAGACAGCTTTCCGTACACGCTATGGCCACTATAAGTTTCTGGTGATGTCGTTCGGACTCACCAACGCCCCAGCAGCATTCATGGACTTGATGAACCGTACCTTCAGGCCGTATCTCGACTTGTTCATCATAGTGTTCATCGATGATATTTTGGTGTATTCCCGGAGCCGAGAGGAGCACGAGCAGCATTTGCGGATTACTTTGCAGACCTTGAGGGAGCACCAGCTTTTTGCAAAATTTTCCAAGTGTGCATTCTGGTTGGACAGCGTTGGTTTCTTGGGTCACGTGATTACGAGAGATGCATATGTGTGGACCCGAAGAAAATTGAGGCTGTTCAGCAGTGGCCCAGACCGACATCGGTTATGGAGATCCGTAGTTTTCTAGGCCTGGCTGGCTACTACAGGCGATTCGTTCAGGATTTCTCCCGTATTGCTGCACCTTTGACCGGTTTGACCTAGAAGGGAGTTCCCTTCGTTTGGACGGAGGAGTGCGAGCACAGTTTTCAGCAGCTACGGACTTGTTTGACTACGGCGCCGGTATTATCATTGCCTTCAGGATCAGGCTGATTCGTGGTTTATTATGACGCTTTGCGGGTGGGGCTAGGATGCGTATTGATGCAGCATAACAGGGTGATCGCGTATGCTTCTCGGCAATTGAAGAAACATGAACAAAACTACCCCACTCAGTATTTGGAAATGGCTGCAGTGGTCTTTGCACTTAAGATATGGTGACATTACCTATACGGCGAGTCGTGCCAGATATTCATTGACCACAAGAACTTAAAGTATATATTTCAGCAGCGAGACCTGAACCTCAGACAGCGTCGTTGGATGGAGCTGGTGAAAGACTATGACTGTGAGATCTTGTACCACCCGGGCAAGGCGAATGTAGTGGCGGATGCTTTGAATAGGAGGCCCGCGGGCAGTCTATCTTATTTACGCGCAGTGCAGAGGCAGTCGTTAGCAGATTGGCAGATTTTATGCGACAGCCGAGTTGAGTTCGAGTTCACTCCGACGGGGGGACAGCTTGCGCATGTTCGTGCACGTCCGCAGTTACTTGACCGCATTCGAGAGGCACAGCCCAGTGATGACTGTCTTTCAGAGATCATGGAGCAGATTAGGCAGGGCAGAGATTCCGAGTTCATGATCGACGATCAGGGAGTACTACGATTTGGGACTCGATTGTGCGTACCAGATTCGGAAGGACTGCGACGTGAGATTCTTGAGGAGGCGCATAGATCTACATACAGCGTTCATCCAGATTCCACCAAGAAGTACCGCGATTTGAGAGATGTCTATTGGTGGGACAGGATGAAGAGGGATGTCACTGACTTCGTATCGAGATGCCTGACTTGTCAGCAAGTCAAGGCCGAGCACCAGAGGCCAGCAGGAGAGTTGCAGCCTTTCCCCCATTCCGGAGTGGAAATGGGAGCAGATTTCGAGGAACTTCGTTGTCGGTCTACCCAGGACCAGTCGAGGGTGCGACTCTATTTGGGTGATCGTGGATCGATTGACGAAAGCGGCTCACTTCCTGCTAGTGAAGACCACTTTCAGTTTTGCTCAGTATGCCCAAATTTACATCGACGAGATCGTGCGGTTACATGGCGTACCAACTTGTATCGTATCAGATCGAGGCACCCAGTTTACCAGCCGACTATGGCAGAGACTTCAGGAGGCTTTGGGCACTCATTTGAGTTTCAGCAAAGCATTTCATCCACAGACCGACGGACAGTCAGAGCGGACTATTCACTCTCGAGGACATGCTCAGAGCATGCGTTTTGGACTTTGGTGGTAGCTGGGATCGTCATTTACCATTAGTGGAGTTCTCCTACAACAACAGCTTCCAGGATACTATTCAGATGGCACCTTTCGAGGCCTTGTATGGGAGGAGATGTAGATCGCCCGTCTGTTGGACTGAGCTGAGCAAGAGCAGTATTTTGGGGCCGCAAATCGTGCAGGAGACGACCGAGAAAGTACAGTTGATTCGAGATCGGATGAGAGCAGCTCAGAGCAGACAGCAATCGTATGCAGACAGGCGCTGTCACAGATTAGCGTTCGCAGTTGGTAATTATGTTTTTCTGAGGGTCTCTCCGATGAAGGGCGTGATGCGATTTGGGCGGAAGGGAAAGCTTAGCCCTAGATTTGTGAGTCCCTTCGAGATCCTCGAGCGTGTCGGAGCTGTTGCATATCGTTTAGCTCTTCAACCCAGTTTTTCAGATGTTCACCCCGTCTTCCACGTGTCGATGCTACGCAGATATCTACATGACCCTTCCCACATGATTCAGCATCAGACCGTTCAGCTTGGGCCCGACCTTTCGTTCACCGTGCAGCCAGTTGAGATATTGGATCGGCAGGTGAAGAAACTTCGATCAAAGGTCCTGCCGTCTGTGAAGGTTCTTTGGCGCAGCCCGAACAGTGAGGAGATCACTTGGGAGGCCGAGGGAGAGACACGGAAGAAATTCCCTCATCTGTTTGAAGGTACGCATAGTTGCATATTTTAAAATTCGGGGACAAATTTTCTTAAGGGGGGAAGACTGTAACTCCTGAGTCTGTGTTTAGTAATAATTGTGTGTTAATGTAGGGTTTTTTTTTGGTAAAATGTTTACCAAAATGGGTTTCTAGTAATTTATCTGGTTTTATGGTTATTTTAGTAGAATTTTATCTTGACCGCTCACACTTGTGCACGTTAACTAGGGTTGAGACTTGGGCTGCCATGTATTTGAGCTTGTGGGTTAACCTTGTTTAAGTTAACCATGGTGGTCTAACACACTTGATTAGGCTAATTAGGTTTAATTAAGGGTGGTTTGTTTTGACCAAGGGTGTTTAGGGTGTTTATGGTTGACTTGCTTGTTGTGAGAGAGAGAGAGAGAGAGATGTGATGGTTGTCATGATAGCTTTTAGTTTGAGAGAGGGAGAATGATGGTTTAAGGTTGTGTCACACCATTTCAATTCAAAATCTTTCACTCACACCTTTCAAACTCTCTCCCACACTCAAATCCCTCTCACTCACACACTCACATCAGTCCAAATATCATCATTTCAGCACTTTTCAGCCACCTAAACATCACAACACAGCCTCAGCTTCAGCACAAACACAGCAGCAGCAGCTGCTACAACAGCCCCCAACTCCTTACATAACACTTCCTCCATAACACTCAACCCTTCCCTCAACATTACCCCAACTCCTGCTGCTGCTACTGCTTCAAACAGCAACACAAAAATATACTACACACACCAAAAGGAAACAGCAGCAGCATCAGCTGAAACAGCAAACAAACACCCTAAAAACAGCAGTAGCCTCAGCCATCAACCCCCACCAGCTACACCAACACAACCCCAACAACCCAACACCATAACAACAGCAACAACTCAGCCGTAGAACAAAATCAACAGCAGCAGCTCTGTAAGTTCCAGCATGTTGCAGATCAGCTCTTTTCCAGTCAAGTTTTGCAGCACCAGGAGCTGTAGCAACATCACACACCCTCCTACTCCTTCTCTTCTCATTCATCTTGGGTCTTTAGAGGTATAACCCCCTTAACCCGCCTCCTAGTTGCTAAAATTATGGTTATCTAGCTTAGTTGGTGTTTATTACATGTTTTAGTGGTAATTTTGGGTAATTTAGGGAATTTTGGCAAAATAATGGTTGTGATGATTAGAGTAGCTTTATAGGGTGCTGTTGAGACTAGATCAACCAAGTTTGGTTCCAGATTTCACATAATACCCGATTTATCCGACTTGGCGTAATTTAGCAGTTTTAGCGACTTTTTAGCCTCTGTTAGATCTGCTGTTGACCCGAGCCTTTAAAAATAAAATTGTGGAGACTGTAGCACAGTGACCTTAGCAGAGACACACACACAGAGCACGGGGACCTACCTCCCTCTCTTGGCTGCCAGTTTATTCAATCTGGCCGCAATTTGAGGCCAGAGTAGGGGGTGGGGTGTTGGATTTTTGGGTGTAGGGTCCTGCTGGGTAGATTAGTCTGTTGGTGCCTGCAACTTTTTAAGTTAGGCCCAAAGGCAAAATCTGGAGCTAATAACGTGTTTTCTATGTTTTAAAACTTGTGCGACAGACGCGTGATACGCGTGGTTCGGAGGTGCGCTGCGCGACACAGCATGTCGGAGTAGGTTCTGGTGGGTTTGTGCGTGTCGCGACGTGTCGTGTGCACACGCGTTTAGTTTCACGCACGCGTATCCTTTTTATCGATATATCGTGTTTTGCAGGATTTTTCCTTATATGGTGACTTTTGTAAATTCTAGGTTCGCCGGCGGAGACTTCGAGCGCAGCGGAGAAAGGGAAGCAGGTGGTTGGACACACCTAGCGCGGGATCACGGATGAGTAGATTTAACATCTACGGGGGACGATCGTTTGAATGGCGCGAGTCGCCCGATAGATTTAGTAAACTTGAAAATAGTAAACTTTGATATTTACTTATGACATTAGAATAATAATACTTGCATGATATTTGCTGCAGTTAGGATCTATATGTTGTACCCATATACGCAAACTCATTTGTAGGGCACATGCACCATTACCAGGTTTTAATATGCAGCACGAGCTCTATTCATGTGGACACATACACCCTGGTAATTGCCATGTCACGACACTAGATAACTATAAATCTGAAACATGTTAATTGCTTAGACCTGTGCTATTGCAATAAATATTTAAAATGAAATCATAAGAATTGCTATTCTCGTGCATATGTATTATTATATCATTTGCTCATGCCTAGTATAAATCATACATTGCAAATTGATAGCATAGACATTCATTATCATTGACATATGCATCCATGATGATTTCATGAGATTTATGATATTTCTGGATTTCGGGAGAAAGCCGCAAGATTTCAAATTTATAATCTTTTAAAATATAAAAGTTGCAGTTTTCTAGTGATGTAAAGTATCGTCCACCATGAGTTTGCTGTGGTTTACGAGACCCGTTTCGAGGAGGTGGATGAACCGTCTCGGGTACATGGTGGGCCCGGTACGGTACCCCAGGGCAAGAAGATCGCAGGAGATGGCGTTGAGCCTGGCAAGGGACGGATTACCTACCGGTGAATTCATTTGGCACGGTGGATATCCAGAGGATACCGACCCTGGACGCTAGATTGAGATATGGATATTTGACATGGATCAGCCGGACGGCTGAGGCCAGAGATACTTGACATGGATACGTGAGGTTGAGACAGTTTTTGTGGTGTCGTTGCTGGATACAGATTTTTGTTGATTCCATAGATATTATGCTGATTTTTAAAAAGAGTTTCAAAAATTGAATAAAGAACAATTCTTATACCTACATGATAGTATATTCATGTGGCATACATACCTGTTAGTACATCCATGTGACATACATACTTGTTAGTACACTGATGATGCATACATACCTGCTAGTACATGTAGCCATACCTGTTTAGGGATGCTAGGATACTTGTGTGCATGCATGCGATAGCCTTAGTAGATGTTATTTATTATTCACGAGCTGGCAACTCACCCCCGTTGTGCCACAACTTTTCTGCAGGCCCGTTCCGTCAGCACTGCAGCGACGGACACTTTTGCCTCTTTTGCTCTTTTTGCCTGGACTCGAGGCTTTTGCTCATAGGTGGGTTGTTATCATTTTGTACCACCTTATATATTCATTGTATCTAGAGTACCCCATCTGCTATTATTTCAGCTGTACTAGTTTTATTTGGATTACTGTATATTGACCTAGAGGTGAGGTTGTGAGACTTGTGGATGATATGTTATATTTGGGGTCGAGCTCACTTGAGCGGACATATTATATTGCCTGTGCTTTCATGCTTTTTATGCACATTGTAGTTTACATTGCGTGGGATTTGTGACCGTCTTGAGGCGAAGAGCTAGCTCCAGCTTGGGGATGCCATATTCCTGTTATTCACTTGTATTTCTATTTGTACCCGTTGGGGGACTATTTTACAAGAAGATTTGGCCGGAAATTTGGGAAAAGGAAGTTCTTTTTCCTACAAAAGAGATTTGATATGACTTAATGAAACTAGTGCTTTAAATAAAAATGGTTTTTCCTTCACTCTAATGCTTAATTGGATTTTGATTTCTGGGCTTCGGCTTACTTATTTTACGGACGCCTTGAGACGTTTCGTAACTTAAGTGACGGTCACGTTCCGTACTCTGCGGGTCATGACATCTACTTTTATGGGGGACTTGGTACGGTCATATTATCCGCGGTCGCCGCAGATTTCTTTGCGAGATACCGACAGAGCCTACCTATCCATTTCTGCCGACGGATCATCCACGGACCGCCTTTGCTGTAGAGATGTCGAATTGGACCCCTACGGGACGGCTTGAACCATCTACAACTGGGATTCCGAACACCCTGTTCCAGCTATAGACATCTTAGGGCGTCGCATCTGCCAAGGTGAAGCCCAGCCATGGGGACAGATTTACAAAATAGGGCCTACCCTTCGACATCCCACGGGCTACCTTCTCTGGCCCGTTATATCCTGTCCGCCCATCGTGCGCGACTGCAAAGGGTCGGAATCTATCATGCGGTATACGCGTCTCTCTTCCACTATCAGTCCCCCATGTCTGGTGGGTTAAGGCCTTCTTAAACCAATGGAATCTTCCCACCAACACCTTATTTCTAGGGGACCACGAAGTTTCAATTTCTCTGGAAGAGTTTCGCGAGATCTCAGGGTTGCCGGTCAGGGGGACGCTCTATGAAGAACTGCTGCCTCCCGATGAGTATGTCTTCGAAACTGAGCCTGCTATGCTTGACGACCTGTCGACTGAAAATGCTTTCCGCTACAAGCACCCAAGTTTAATCAAGACTCTGAGCACTTTTGAGAAGCTATTCACAGAGTCAGAGGAGCAAGGCGTCACTTTTAAAGGTTTTATCGCCTGCTTCCTTCACGAAGATGTTTTATCAAAGAAGGCTCCGAAGTTCGCAAATATCAACGACCCCTTTGGGTTCGGTTTAAATAAGTGACCGGCTAAAGAAGAGGACTTGCCGCAGTTCTATATTCGTATCCTGTCGGTAGTATCTTTCGAGTCGATTGCAGCTCCTGGTATGGATGAGGAGACTTTCTTCGTGGGCTTCTTCAGTGTTTGCCTCAGCTGGTTTGCCATTCCCATGCACCGTCGTTTTATGAGAGCCTCAGTTATCTACCCTGCCCATTGCATTACCGAGGGGACGCAACTAGATGTGGGCATTGCGGGGCTAACACATCTGTATCATGGGCTAAGCGCCGCGGCCAATACCTCGACCCCAGGCGTAGATGTGGTAAATTTCTCTCTTCATTACTTTACGTCCTGGATTGAGATGCACGTGATAGGGGCATTTGCTGCGCACCAAAGACCAAGCTTTTATGACGCTTACACTTTTCCGTGACTCATGCTGCTGGTGGACGCTTCTGCTCCTGACCTGACTCAGTCCGGGGCTATTCGCGTGCTGATTAATCCCTATGCAAATATGGGCGGGATGGTATTCAACGATCGAGTCCTCTCTGCTCCTTTAGGACCGGTTCAACAGCTTTGTGACTCGTCGAAAGAGGGAGTACTTTCTCTAAAGCCCAGGGAAGCCACGCACCTATATTCGATCAGACCGGGTTATCTGGTATCTCGTCAGAACGGTGCGGTCCTTTTTATGCAATACAACCCACACCGCTTTGCTCGGCAACTTGGATATGAGCAGGGTGTCCCCTTTGAGGCATTTATAGTGGAGCCTAGCCCGTCGTCAGAAGTTGTTCGTGACGCTGCTCATCACTTCATGCGGCTGAACACCGGCTCTCGCTTCATGATTCTTGAAGCTGATTATATTCCTCGATGTGTGGGGTCCTTCACGGGCTGGTACATCCACCGAGTCAGTCCCATTATTGCCGAGGAGAGGAGGATGCTCCTCGGGTATAGGGCTCCCTCTCCGATCCAGGCCACGGGAGTTCCGCCGTGACCGCGTGCAGCGGTTCGCCTTCCGTTGAGAGATACTAGCGTCGTACTTATTCCGGAGGCGGCGGAAGTGGATTTAACTCCCACAGCTGGTATGCCACTGCGTACTAGAGCTCAATCAAGGGTCAATAGGGTGCCAGTGGCAGTATCATCAGCTGCGGCGTCAGCAATGGCCGTGTCTTCATCGGTAGCACCGCCGAGCGAGGACATTGAAGGCGAAGTGGGTCAACGCCGTACCAAAGCACCAAGGGGAAGGAAGCGATCATCTTTGGCGGTTAGTTCTGGGCCTAAGAGGCGGAGGAAGACGGTCACCAATCTGGTCGACTCTTTAGTGGAATCCGAGCCTATTCTTCAAGATGAACCACTAGCCATGCAAGAATCGGATGGTGGTCTACTTTTCCTGGGTTCATCTGCCGAGGAAGCCGCACAATTGGCTGAGGCTATAAGACACTCATAGGATGAATCCGAGAATGTAAGGATCCCGAAGAGGCCTTATCCTGCCGTCATCTTTTACGAAGACCCTCCATCAATACGGCGGATATTTATAGGTCCTTTGGAAGAGGGAGGCGAGAGAGCTCTTAAACAGTTTATCTCGGTCGATGTTGAAGACGCGCTTTCGTTGTGGACCGGTGGCCACGAGTCTACCCTCGAACCCCGGCGAGCATACCTTCTCAGGAAGGAGCGTCGGCTTGAACAAGCCATACTAAACTCCTTTGCGCATTGGTACACTTATATATCCTTTTGTAGTATTTTGCACTGCTTATATATATATATATATATACATATCCTTATCCTCGTCCAAACTTTGCAGGGACTTCGGCAATGTCGGAGGATCTGAGTTCGAGTCGCGCTTTGACTGTGGACTCCGCAAATATCTCCAATGAGACACTAATCAGTATGGAGGGGGTCGATGCAACTGTTGCTCCTGCGATGGAGCTTCCCTCGGTGATTCCCGCTCCCCAAGTGCTTGCTCCCCCGGAAGAGGCATCTTTGTTGGCTGCCGATTCAATTGATCTTTCTGGGGACGGCCCGGAGACTAGGGAACGGGTAGTCGAGGCTACCGTCCTTCCGCTGGAGCCTGCAGTGGCGGCCACTGCTCCTCGATCGGAAGTTATTATACCGGCCCACGTCCCCGATGATGTGCCTGGGGGCATGGAGGAGGTCGTCGAAGCAGCTATCCCTCCAATCCAAAGCGGGAGAAGCATCGAAGGTATCCTTTTATATTTTATTTTGATAATCTCTCCATTATCTGAACCTTTCTGTCTTTCCAGAATTGCGCGGGTTGGCGGCGTCTATTGCTGATCTGTCTCCCAGGAAGTCTTTTCAGCGCCTGCTGGAGATGGCCGCTCCGCAAGCGATATCTCCTCAATGCATCCTCCTCTCTTCCGGGCAAGGTTAGATTCTTTTTCCCGCTCCTCATGGCATTATTATTATTTCATATAATGACATTAATGTCTTCTACAGTTCTGGAAGCCGATGACGAGGTTGAGATTCTTGACGGGCCTGGGGAGCCTTCAGACCCTTCTTGCATGACCGTGGGTAAGTAAAGTTTCAACGTTGTTCCATCTGCTCTTTGCTTACAAGTCTCGCTGATTGTTTATAAATCTCAACAGCTTTGCCGGTTCTTACCACGCTGGAATCTCGCATCGTCATGCCACCCGGCCCCTATGATCTACGTGCCTCGGAACGGATGGCAAAACTAAGCCTTCACTCCCTATCAGCCCTGATTGAAGACATTCGTGCCAGCAGTCTGATCACGGCCGAAGCGTTTGCCGCTGAAGCCCATGGTTCTCTTCCCTTTCTTTCCACTTACCATAGTGAAACATTGGTGCAAGTCTGGGTTAAGTTTTGTCGGTAGGTGGATGCTTGCTTGCATATTCTTGAATTTACACGCCTTCCTTCAGATGTTGTGGCCGCGAAGGCGAGCTTACGGTGGCTGATTGAGCGGTGCGCTGCGAAAATGATATCATGCGAGAAGAGGCTTAGCCGAAAGTTTTCGGAGAGGGAGCTGGCTTCCAAAGCGCTGAGGGAGCTTCAAGCCAATCTTACGGCCAAGACCACTCATGCATATAAACTTTGGCGGGTGCTTCAAGAGGCTATCAAGGAGGTGGTAGCCATTGATAAGGCCATAATTTTTACTCGCGAAATTGTCGAAGCTCGTAAGGTTACCGAAGAAGAGATTGAAAGTCGGCTTGCCTCATACGAGTCTCAACAGGCTCAAGCAGAGGCCCGTCTCTTAACGATAATAAATCATGAAGCTAAGACCCAGCGGAAAAGGGATGAACTGGAAAATCTACTGAATCGTCCGCCGGCTTGAATAATTGTATATATATATTTTTATTCTTCTTTTGTACATACTCCTGAATGAGAGTACTTTTTTTATTCTTTCATAAATTGTACTTTGTATTCATTTTGATTCATGAATAAAAAACATATTTTGCTTCATGATGGTGTGTCCCTTTTAGTAAATGCATTTTGTGGATAATCTATTTTGATTTCTTTGTAGGACAGCGATGGCTTATGATTCAGGGTTAAGATCTGTCTCCTAAGACTTTTCAAATTTATAAGCCGTGAGGGTCTCATAAAGAATTTTCTCCCTACCGGTCAAGAGGATCCCGTAGGTGTAATTTCTCCTTAGGAATCGTGAGGATTCCTAAGTGCGTTTTCTTCTGAGAGTCGTAAGGATCTCACAAAAGAGTTTTCTTCCTTACGAGTCGAGAGGACCCGTAAGTGATAGATGAGGTTGACACTATCCGCATTTCACGGGGTCAACGGTTGCTCTGGACATTTTCTACGGGGTCAAGATTGACTTTAGCCGTGTTATATGGGACCAGGATTTGCTCTGGATACTTCCCACGGGGTTAGGATTGACATAGGCCGTATTCTGCGAGGACCAAGATCCGCTCTGGACGTTTCCCATGGGGTCAGGATTGACATAAGCCGTGTTCCACGAAACCAGGATTTGCTCTGGATGCTTCCCATGGGGTCAGGATTGACATAGCCGTGTTCTGCGAGGACCAGGCTCCGCTCTGGACGTTTCCCACGGGGTCAGGATTGACATAGGTCGTGTTCCACGAAACCAGGATTTGCTCTGGATGCTTCCCACGGGGTCAGGATTGACATAGCCATGTTCTTCGAGGACCAGGCTCCGCTCTGGGTGTTTCATACGAGGTCAGGATTGACATAGGCCGTGTTCCACGAAACCAGAATTTGCTCTGGATGCTTTCCACGGGGTCAGGATTGACATGGCAGTATTCCTCAAGGACCAGGATCCGCTCTGGACATTTCCCACAGGGTCAGGATTGACATAGGCCGTATTCCACGTGACCAGGATTTACTCTGGATGCTTCCCACGAGGTCAGATTGACATAGCCGTGTTCTGCGAGGACCAGGCTCCGCTCTGGACGCTTCCCACAGGGTCAGGATTGACATAGGCCGTGTTCCACGAAACCGGGATTTGCTCTGGATGCTTCCCATGGGGTCAAGATTGACATAGCTGTGTTCCGCAAGGACCAGGATCCGCTCTGGACGCTTCCCACAGGGTCAGGATTGACATAGGCCATGTTCCGCGAAACTAGGATTTGCTCCGGATGCTTCCCACGGGGTCAGGATTGACATAGCCGTGTTCCGCGAGGACCAGGATCCGCTCTGGACGCTTCCCACGGGGTTAAGATTGACATAGGCCGTGTTCCACGAAACCAGGAATTGCTCTGGATGCTTCCCACGGGGTCAGGATTGACACAGCCGTGTTCTGCGAGGACCAGGATCCGCTCTGGACGTTTCCCATGGGGTCAGGATTGACATAGGCCGTGTTCCATGAAACCAGGAATTTGCTCTGGACGCTTCCCACGGGGTCAGGATTGACATAGGCCGTGTTCCACGTGACCAGGAATTGCTCTGGATGCTTCCCACGGGGTCAGGATTGACATAGCCGTGTTCTGCGAGGACCAGGATCCGCTCTGGACGTTTCCCATGGGGTCAGGATTGACATAGGCCGTGTTCTACGAAACCAGGAAGGGTTGACTTTATCCGCATTTCACGGAGTCGGGGGTTGACTCTCGGTTATCTGTGCACCGTCGAGTCATGGAATTGGGAGTTGCTGCGGTTCCGCTTTGCTTGATGTTGCGTCTGTTGAAATGAGACGAATGTTGAGATGATCTCCAGGCTGTCTATGAACCGTTGAGATTTGGCTTCTTCTTCTGATGGAGCCTGGGGAGGGAAAGTGTGATTCCTTCTTTGTTTGCGCCCCTGGATTGTATACAGGGATTGATGCGATATCACCTGTAGGGCAAAAATTTCATTTTATATATTTTTCTTTCCGCGATGCTCTATCATTTTAGCTTTTATATCGCGAAAGTCGCGATTGCTCAATCATTTCGGCTATTTTTTGCGGTGCCTAATCATTTCGGCTATTTGTTTTATTTTTACTCGCTGCTTTTTATTGCGAGTTTCCCAATCATTTCGGCTATTTTGTATGCATACATTTTTACTTGCTGATTCTGTTGCAAGTTGTCCCATCATTTCGGCTATTTCGTATGCATTTTTTGCTCGTTGAGGTGTTCGGACGGGGGGTATCGTCTCACCAGGGAATCGTGTTCGCAATCCCTTTTTGCCATGAGTATGGAACTTGAAATCTGGTGCCAATCTTAGCATCAGGATCGCTGTGACTGGAATATTGTCAAGAGCGAATCATCATTTGCCATGGAAAGGACTTGGAATTTGATACCGATTTAGGCATCAGTATCGCTACAACTGGGATATTGCCAGGAGCGAAACATCATTTGCCTTTGTCGATATTGAACAAAGGTGGCTTAGTAAACAGGGTTAGGATCCTGTCGACTAAGGCTTTTAACTTTGCGATCCGTAAGGGTCTCACAAAGGTATTTCTCCCTGCGAGTCGTGAGGATCTTGTAGGTGCATTTTCTCCTTAAGAATCGTGAGGAGTTTTAAGTGTATGGTCTCTTATAAGTCGTAAGGATCTTACAAGAGTGTTATCTCCTTATAAGTCGAGAGGACTTACAAGTGTCTTTCGCCATATGAGCATATCCCCAGTCTCTGGTGGGACTTTGTTAGGGAAATGTTTATTCGCGCCCATGGATTGTATAAAAGAGTCAATACTGAACTACTTGTAGGGCAGCATTGGAGGTTATGATGGCTAAAGAACAGGTTCATATCCCTGTAGCTTAAGACTTTTGAATCCTATGAGCCGTGAGGGTCTCAAAGGAGGGTTCTTCTTACGAGTCGTGAGGATCTCGTAAGTGTGTTTCTCCTTAGGAATCGTGGGGATCCCTAAGTGTGTTGCTCCCTTGTGAGTCTTAAGGATCTCACGCAGGTGGTTTCTCCTTACAAGGTCAAGAGGACCTTGCAAGTGTCTTTTAACGAGCTTGCGCCCTTTCGGGTTTTCACAAAACTCGCCGGTAGTCCTGCTGTTTTTACTCACAGAGCCCTTTAAGGTTTTCATCCGTGCCCATTTTGCTTATGGACATACCGTTTTCTTTTTTTTTTAAATTTCTTTTTATATATTTTTTCTTTGTGTCAGCCTTGGGATGCTGCGGTTCATAGTAGTTTATCGACGTCTCGGTCAACAACAAGTTTTAGGACATAGTGGTCCATCGTTAGTTTAAGGACATTTCGGCCCGAGAGCCAGCTACTACTTATAAAGTTTGGGCTTAGGAAGATAGCGAGCGGACATAGGCGTCGTCATCTATCATTGACCTAGGCCTTGACTCGTCAGGCGTAGTATTTTTTCAGGAAGCAACCATTTATTGGCCTGAAAGGTCTTTCACCATGCATGTCCATGAGTAGATAAGCTCCACCGTGGTAGACTTTGTCTATGATATACGGGCCTTCATAATTCGGCTCAAACTTCCCCCATTTGGCACGATTAGGGATCATAGGTCTCTTGACCACTAGCACGAGTTCGCCTTGGCAGAATGTTCTCGGCCTGGTCAATCTCTCATATGAGCACGTCATCTTTGCTTTATAAGCCTCCAGATTTTGTTGCGCCATGAGCCGGGTTTCATCAAGGGTGTCGAGCTCCTCAAGCCGAAGGTGAGCATTTTCTTCGTCTGTTGGCTCGTAGTGAACCGCCACTCGTAGAGAGGGTAACTCTATCTCGAAGGGGAGTACCGCTTCTGTGCCGAATACTAATGCATACGGCGTTGTTTTTGTGGCTGTTTTGAACGTAGTTCGATATGCCCAGACACCATCTTTTTCACGATCTTCGTCAAGATCTTGTTGAAAGCCTCAGCTAGACCGTTAGCTCGGGAATTATAGAATGAAGAGTATCTCCAGTCTATGTTATACTGTTGTGCAAAGCGGATGATCTTGTGGCTTCTGTAGACCGGCCCGTTATCGGAGATGATCCATCGTGGAGTTCCAAACCGATAAATGATGTGCGTCTTGAAGAAATGGAGGATATTCTCCGTCTTCTCTTCCCTCAGTGGTACTGCTTCTGCCCATTTGGAGAAGTAATTAGTTGTCGCCAAATTGAATCGATGTCCTCTGGACGATACTGGTTCGATGGAGCCGATTATGTCAGTCCCCCACATTTCGAACGGCTAGCTAGCCACTGTCGGATGTAGCAGATTTGGATGTTGATGGATAAAGTCCCAGTGAATCTGGCATGAATGGCACTGATTCGCGTATTCGAGGCAGTCTTGGATCATCGTGGGCCAATAATAACCCATCCGTTTGATCTTCAGCTTCATCTTCAGCCCGGCTTGGTGAGAACCGCAGAGTCTATCGTGAGTTTCTTGAATGACTTTCCTTGCCTCTTCAGGTCCCAGGCATCTTAGCCACAGAGAATCAAATGATCTCTTATACAGAGTATCAGTGACAAAGGCAAAAGATAGAGCTCGTTTCAAGAGCTGATGACTTGAGGATGCATCTTCAGGTGTTCGACGGGATTTGAAGTAGTCTATAAAGACTTTCCTCCAATCCTTAGCCTTTTCCTGGTCTTTTATTTGTAGGGTCCCTTGCTCGGTCGTGATCAGTCGAAAATATTGCATTTTTTACACATCAATTTCCTTACCATTTGCACTCATCTAAAGGTGTTCGGTATGAATATAGCACATATTAGCAAAACATCTGTAAAATACCAAATAACTTGTGTTATATATTATAACCGGCATTTTAAGGGAAATTGAGTGTTTATCATTGCATGCATGATATTTTGTATAGCGCACCACTTGTCTCGAGAATCTGTGCAGGAAATTCCAGAAAAGACCCGAAATTGGCAAAAGTGCTGATAAAAATACGCCAAGACTTGTGATCTGGCAGTGAACAAGAGAGTATAAAATTATTCCAGATATAAAAGGAGTTCCCAAAGATCAGCAAAAATTCAGATAGAAAATTTCATGCATCAATGCCTCCAAAGGGCCGCGGATCCGCGGCCAAAGGGGCCTATTTACGGCGGATCCGCGGCCACGTTAGCACCTCATTGGTATGTTGTTGCTTCAGGCTTCTCGTTCCAAGTTCCAAACTCATTCAAGCCACTTTAAATTCCAGAAATCTCCAGATGCTTCTGTCCGAACAGCCAAGCTTCTTGTACAAGCTAAACACCTCCAAACTTCTCAAATAAGCTAGCTAAACCTAGAAGGTTCTTCCTAACAACCAAGCTTATCAAGGAAGCTAGCTAACTAACTAACTCTAGAAGCTTCTACTTAACTACCAAGCTTGCAAGAGAAGCTAAACTAAACCTAGCTTCTAAAGGAAGCTAATCCTAATCAAGTTTCTAGGGGAAGCTAAAGGTGAAGGCTATAAAAGGAGACCCAAGGCTTCTTCTCAAGGGTTGTCCAACAATTCCAAACACAAGTTGAGTGACACAACTTGTGCATCCAAACCCTAATCCAATTCCAAAACCCAATTCAAGATCTCCGAGTACAAAATCAAGCAAGAAGCTATCAAGCCTTTTTGAAGCGACGCCGATCTTCAACCGAGCAAGTGATCCAAAACGATCTACGACTCACGGAGACGATGCGAAGCTAATTCGACGATCGAGTTCTTTTCTCAAATCTTGTAGTCTTGAGAAAATTGTAACGAAATTGTTGGATAATAAAAGGTGAAATTTCTTAATCTTTTTTTCTTTATATTTGAGTATTATGATGAGATCTCAATTCTTGATTGTTTTCTTTGTCATGATGCTTGAGTAAAAACTCTGCTCATGGAGGAATCAAGAAAATAGATAGATGATGATGATTACATTCTTGAATGATTCTTAAATCTTATGAGTTTTGTAAACTCTAGTAAATTGAATCATCGACGACCTAGTTTCGAGCGAGATACTTTCTTGAATGTTTTCACTCTTAATTAGTGATCAACGATCGATGCTTGAATTTCCTAGAGGCTAGAATTTGAATGAAAATCAACGAAAGGGCAAGGGATAGATGATGAAACCCTAGTTTCCGCAAGAGATCCCTAATTCTCGTTGATCGTCATCGATCTAGCAACAAATCATCAATGGATAAGAATACGTAATTACAAGTCTTCATCCTCACTATCGATTCTATCGATTCCTACGAGCTTCTCTACAAATCTTGATTACTCATTCAATTTGGATATCATCAATTCTTGATTCTTGATTTTTAGTATTTCTTGATATTAGATCTAGTTCTTTACAATTCTTGAAACTAAATTTCAAAATTCTTGAATCATTTTCTTTTCTTCTTTAATTTTCAACTCAACTAAAACAATTACGATCAAATCACACTTTCCCCGTGGATGATCCGCACTCGCTAACGAACCTATAATTGACACCGTTATTGATTGCGGTTTACAAATTTCTTTGGTTGTGGTCTTTACACTTTTCTTATATACACACCGAGAAAAAGATCAATCAAATGGCGCCGTTGCCGGGGATAGTGTGCTAATTTGTTCATTTTTGAAATTTGAGTTGAAAAATTTATTCCATCATAATTTTTAAATCAAAATTCGAACAAACACTAAACGATTCGTTGTGATTTGTTGCGAAGAAATTTGGAATCTATGGAGTGAGAGGAAAATTTTTCAGAATATTCCAGAGAGTGCAGTAAGTGAACAGTAGCATCCTCAAGAAATTTCGTGCAGTGATCAAGCCACCGCACCACGTATCCGCGGCTATAGAGCACATATTGCGACAGAACCGCGGCCTTCCTAGGGGTTCACTATTCCAAAATTTTTTGGTATATTTCTGACTTTCTTATCTCCTCTCTGCTCTGTCCATTAACAAATTTCTGCAGGTTTCTTTGCAAAAATTCGCAGCGCCGCAAAAATAAAAATTGTGCGTATTTGATTTTGGTTGTTTGCATTTTTAATACGGAAATTAATGGGCAAAGACCAAATTCAGATTAGGTAGGGAGTTCATTACCCTTCCTAAGCCCCAAAAATCACAAAAACTGCATCCGCATTACCCTCATTAACTAAAAATTATCTAGACATGACTCTAAGGACCGTCGCGCTCACTTTGGACAGAAGGAGGTCGTGGGTAATCTATTGCTTATTCGCGTTTCTTTTATGGTGTCTAAGGCAAGTGTGTCTAAGGCAAGTGATTACTTAATTAGGCCCACTACTTACGTAGTGGAGAACCTCCCATTTACCTAGCCACAGGAGAGACAAAGAGGTTGTAGAAGATTTATCCTACGATTTGTCTTCTGGAAGTCTAGGAGCGGTCTAGAGACTTGACCTAGGTGACCACTAGATCTAGGGTTGCTTGTGCATTGTTTGTGATTTGCATTTTTCAAAAATCCATATCTTTTTCAAAACAAACACCACTTCACATTTTCCTTAATTATCACTTAACATTGCCACTTGTGCTAAACCCTTTAGTGCATGCTCGGCTGGACACGGGATTCTAGTGCCCGTCTTGTCCGCGTTCCTCCTATCGACTCCGAAGTCGGTATTTCTACGTCTACTTTTTCTTTACCCACCACCACACCCACTTCGATGGACGGTTCTCCATCGAACTTCTTTAACCCTAGTCTGCCGCCGTCCGCAGGTGCGCAGAATCCACCCCGCATCTCTTTCCAAGAGAGATGTTATCCTATGAGAGGTCCTCTTTCGACCTGTCTCCCCATTCCACCAGCCAACGGGGACAATTTTGAAATAAAACCCCAATATATCAATCTTCTACCCAAATATCACGGTCTCGAGTCTGAAGACGCATATGTCTTTATTACCAAATTTGAAAATGTATGCGCTATGATAAGTACTTCACAGCTTTCTGTGGATGCTATACATCTTCGTCTTCTCCTATTTACCTTATGCGATATCGCCGAAAAGTGTCTTTATAACACAGCCGCACATTCCATTTCAAACTGGAAAGAATTCGTAAAAGCATTCCTAAAGAAATTCTACCCCAATCATAAAACAGCTCGAGTCCGTAGCGAAATAAATCAATTTACCAAATGAACCATTTTCAAAGTGTCTTGAACGCTTCAAGGATCTGTTAGTTCAATATCCACGTCACGGAATCCCTAGATGAGATCTGTGCAGAATCATATATGAGGGCATTAAACTTACCACAAAACAGACCCTTGAATCCATGTGTCAAGGCACCTTCATGACTAAAGATGATGGTGAAGCCTGGAGATTTTTAGAAGATTTCACTGAAAAATCCTTACAGTGGGAGAGTGTAAACCAATCATCGTCTAGGGGTGGCAATAACCAATCTGATGTTTCTATAGGGGTTAGAGCTGAAATGTCAGCAATGCAAAAGAAAAACACGAAACTATGGAAAATAAATTTTTAGCCGCCGTCCTAAATCAAATGTTACTCCCCAAAACTGTATGTGGATGCTATTCTGATCCATCACATCTTACGGAAGAATGTCCATTGAATTCTCTGTTTCAAGGTCATGAGCATATCAATTCTGCTTTCCAACAAAGACCTAGAAACGATCCATATTCTTCCACTTATAATCAGGGTTGGAGGAATCACCCTAACTTTGTTTGGAACCAATCACAAATTCAAAACCCGGTTCCAACCCAAAACAATTTTCAAAGGGCTCGTCCACCACAACAACAACCACTTCAACTGACTCAGCACCCCTACCAATCACAAAATTTTCAAAACCAGGTCAACACACCTGCACCAAATAATCCTTTGCAGTTGGCCGGTACTGATGAATCCTCTTCACTCATGAATTTGCTTCTGACAAATCTCATGCAAGTTTCGGCTGAAATAAAGACTTCCATCGATGATATAAAGAAAAACTCCACCTTCCAAGCGGAGAGTATAAAATCGATGGAAGCAGAAATTGTAAGATTAAAAGCCGAAATGAGTGCGAGAGAGAAAGGGAAACTTCCGTCTCAACCCCTACCGAATCCTAGGCATTACATTGTAAATGCCATCACAACGTTGAGATCAGGAAGAGTGCTGAATATTCATGTTGGGGAAGAAATTGATGATACTGAAAAATCTATCAATAATACCCCGGCTGAGACCTTTCCTTCCACACACACTTCTGTTTCTGACCCTAGTTCGTCTACCCCACCATTTTCTTCCGAGCCTATTCTCCATTTTCCCCAAGGTTCGACACCTCAGCAAACCTCTTCTAATCCACCAAAAATGATCCCCACTCCTATTCTTAGATCGTTCCTACCCACCCGATCTTCTCCAATGTTGGACCCCGACCTTATTGCTCAAGCTCCTTACCCGAATCGGTTAAGGGGAAACAGACCAAGTCCGCAAATGGAGAAGATCACTGAAATCTTTAAGCAAGTTAATATCAACATCCCTCTCCTAGATACTATCTAACAAGTTCCGTCCTATGCAAAAATTCTTAAGAACTTGTGCACTAGGAAGAGGAAGACTCAAGTGCCGAAAAAAGTTTTTATGTCAAGTACTGTTGACACGGCTTTTTCCCAACAATTACCAATGAAACGTAAGGACGCTGGTTGTCCTACTATTTCTATTTCTATTGGGGATAAACACATCAACCGTGCTCTACTTGACCTTGGCGCAAGAGTTAACCTGCTTCCTTTCTCAGTCTATGAGCAACTAGGTATCAGAGTGTTAAAGCCCTTGAACATAACTCTCCAGATGGTCGACCGATAAATCACCAAACCTAGGGGTAAACTAAAGGATGTGTTAATAAAAATCGGGGAATTTGTATTCCCTGTGAACTTTATTGTACTTGATACACAGCCTGTAGCGAACCCATGGAATCAAATTCCGGTGATTCTTGGTCGCCCCTTTTTGGCCACTTCCAATGCTATAATCAACTGTCGTAACGGTTCTATGACCCTATCCTTCGGGAAGATGTCAATTGAGCTGAACATTTACAAGTTGGGAAGCGTACCCTCCGAAACTACTGCTCAAGCATGTTCTGTCGAATTAATGGATGTCGACAGCAGTGAATTTAATCAGCCTCATGATGCTGATCTAGACTCTTTTCATATGTTGTTGTTTGACCTAACTATGTATCATACACATACGGACTCTTCAACCAAGTTGTCTGTATCAACAACTAACACTGATTATGAACCGTTTTTGGAGTTTAAAGATCACCCCGCACTTTGTGATGACATTATTCTTCGGGGTATCGATAAAAGTTTTGAGGAAATCTTCACTGATGAGCTCGCATTTTTAGCAAATACGGGTGTTGAGATGAATTGTCTCCCAAACAAGGAAATTGAACCTTCACCCCTTCTTCTGGACTGTAAAGAGAATGCGAGTAATCCATCACAATCACTGAGTCGTCTCTCCAAAACGAGACGCAAACACATTCTATTCCATCACTTACCCTTTCCCAACTTGTTCTTCCACTAACTGGTGCACTATACCGCTAAAATCTTTGAATGGTTGGTGTTGACTTTCGGTCTTTGCAAAACTTGGCATCGACTAATAATCTTGACCCCCTCTTATGATTTTCAAAAGATTAACATTGTTTAACTCAAGTTTGGGGGGGGGGGTATAATCTGGCTCTTGAAAATAAAATTTTTACTCAAAATGGTGAGCCAACAAATAAGTTTGGGGGAAGATTTTCACGATCATATTTATTGCCCCCATTAATAAATTTCGTCCCAGGCTTACAGGTTTTTGTGATCTAGCGGATGGCAACAGTGAGGACACTGTTGAAAACAAGTTTGGGGGAGGTTTGTGCTTATTTTCGCATCATTTTGCATCATACTTTGCATAAGCACAAAGCATATAAATTTTTTTTTTGTACATAAATAAGATAATAAAAGATTAGATAGTGAAAAATTACATCCTAGAGATTAGAAAAATTTAAGAAAACCAAGAAAGATAGAAGTTTTCTTAAACGAACTAGTAATAAGTAGTTATGAGCCGTTGTCCCAAGGGTTAGTAAGATGAAAGAAGTCACTAATCTGAGAATAAAAATAAGTCTGAAAAATAGTTCCTATTCTGAAAGCCAAACATTTGAATGTTGATACCCTACTATATGCACTTACACACATCTTAAAGCTCGGAATAGTAGAGGATACCTTGAAATGCTCTTATCTAAAAGCCAAAGTATGAAGGAAATAAAAAAATGAATAAAATAAATGGTGAAGAAAAAAATGAACACTGCTTTTGTTATCACCAAGGCAGCAAAAAAAAAATATAGCGAGGGTGCTTCATCACCTAGTGCCTTAGACCAACTGGTTTGGAAGTCACTGCTAAGCCTTAGGTGGTGCAAGACGAGAAAAATGCTACTTACGCCTAATAAGCAAGCACATGAGTAATCGGTATGTTAATACCTCTAGAAATATTAACGGTCGCATGAAAAATGTGTGAGCAAATCCATCTAAATATTCATTAATTAAAAATGTACTGAGGTGGATAGACAAGAGTATGATAGCTTGAATTGATATCTCCGAGTGTAGGGATGTCTTTTACACACACGTAGGGGTATATGATAGATGTTTGGAAGAAAGGTGGGAATGAAGAGTAAAGACAATTTTTTATTGAGGGATGATGTGATTTCTGACACCTTTTGATGACTATTAAGATAGGGCTCATGACAACCGAAAAGCCAGTGTAGTTGGAAACTCTAATTTTCAAAGTCTTTCTTTTATAATTCTTATCTTTATATGTAATTTTCACGGTTTTCCTTTTATTATTGGATTTTGTGGGTGCAATCCGCTGAAAACCCTCAGGAGACAACACTCCTCTTACCAGGGACATCTAGAGGTTTAAAGGCTTGTTGCACGTGCTCAGTGCAATCGTGTTGCCTACGAAAGTGTGCTAGTTAGTTTTTCTTTTTCTTTATTTTCTCCTTCTCTTTTTAATAAAACAAGTTTGCTCGAGACGACCAAAAATAAGTTTGGGGGAATTTGATCAGTCGAAAATATTGCATTTTTAACACATCAATTTCCCTACTATTTGCACTCATCTAAAGGTGTTCGGTATGAATATAGCACATATTAGCAAAACATATGTAAAATATCAAATAACTTATGTTATATATTATAACCGGCATTTTGAGGGAAATTGAGTGTTTATCATTGCACGCATGATATTTTGTATAGCGCAACACTTGTCTCGAGAATCTATGCAGGAAATTCCAGGAAAAGAGCCGAAATTGTCAAAAGTGCTGATAAAAATACACCAAGACTTGTGATCTGGCAGTGAACAAGAGAGTATAAAAATATTCCAGATATAAAAGGAGTTCCCAAGGATCAGCACAAATTCAGATAGAGAATTTCATGCATCAATGCCTCCAAAGGGCCGCGGATCCGTGGCCAAAGGGGCCTATTTGCGGCGGATCCACGGCCACGTCAGCACCTCATTGGCAGGTTGTTGCTTCAGGCTTCTCGTTCCAAGTTCCAAACTCATTCAAGCCACTTTAAATTCCAGAAATCTCCAGAAGCTTCTGTCCAAACAGCCAAGCTTCTCAAATAAGCTAGCTAAACCTAGAAGGTTCTTCCTAACAACCAAGCTTATCAAGGAAGCTAGCTAACTAACTAACTCTAGAAGCTTCTACTCAACTACCAAGCTTGCAAGAGAAGCTAAACTAAACTTAGTTTCTAAAGGAAGCTAATCTTAATCAAGATTCTAAGGGAAGCTAAAGGAGAAGGCTATAAAAGGAGACTCAAGGCTTCTTCTCAAGGGTTGTTCAACAATTCCAAACACAAGTTGAGTGACACAACTCGTGCATCCAAACCCTAATCCAATTCCAAAAGCCAATTCAAGATCTTCGAGTACAAAATCAAGCAAGTAGCCATCAAGTCTTTTTGAAGCGACGTCAATCTTCAACCGAGCAAGTGATCCAAAACGATCCGCGACTCACGGAGACCACGGAGACGATGCGAAGCTAATTCGACGATCGAGTTCTTTTCTCAATTCTTGTAGTCTTGAGCAAATTATAACAAAATTGTTGATAATAAAAGGTGAAATTTCTTAATCTTGCTTTTCTTTATATTTGAGCATTATGATGAGATCTCAATTCTTGATTGTTTTCTTTGTCATGATGCTTGAGTAAAAACTCCGCTCGTGGAGGAATCGAGAAAATAGATAGATGATGATGATTACATTCTTAAACGATTCTTAAGTCTTATGAGTTTTGTAAACTCTAGTAAATTGAATCATCGACAACCTAGTTTTGAGTGAGATACTTTCTTGAATATTTTCGCTCTTAATTAGTGATCAACGATCGATACTTGAATTTCCTAGAGGCTAGAATTAGAATGAAAATCAACGAAAGGACAAGGGATAGATGATGAAACCCTAGTTTCCGCAAGAGATCCCTAATTCTCGTTGATCGTCATCGATCTAGCAACAAATCATTAATGGATAAGAATACGTAATCACAAGTCTTCATCCTCACTATCGATTCTATCGATTCCTACGAGCTTCTCTACAAATCTTGATTACTCATTCAATTTGGATATCATCAATTCTTGATTCTTGATTTTTAGTATTTCTTGATATTAGATCTAGTTCTTTATGATTCTTGAAACTAAATTTCAAAATTCTTGAATCATTTTCTTTTCTTCTTTAATTTTCAACTCAACTAAAACAATTACGATCAAATCACACTTTCCCTGTGGACGATCCACACTCGCTAACGAACCTACAATTGATACCGTTATTGATTGCGGTTTAAAAATTTCTTTGGTTGTGATCTTTACACTTTTCTTATATACACACCGAGATAAAGATCAATCAGGTCGCTCCCTTTTCTTCGGAAGATTCCATAGATATTTCTACCGGCGCGAGAACCCGACGGCTTTGCATAACGATCCTCACGTCATCGAGGTTTTCGTCAGCCAGTTCTTTAGCGAGCTTGGCTAATGCATCCGCTTTGCTATTTTCCGTACGCGGTATGCTTTCCAGTGTGTAGGAAGGGATTTGAGTCAGCAGTTGTTGCACTCTCTCGCCGTACTTTACTAACTCAGGATTGCACATCTGATAGTCGCCATTTACTTGACTAACGATCAATTGGGAGTCTCCTTATATGAGGAGGTTCTCAATTCCCATGTCGACGGCGATCTCAAGACCTGCTATCAAAGCTTCATATTCGGCTTCATTGTTCGTCCTCGGCTCTGTTAAGGAGAAGGCAAAGCGCATTATCCCTCCTTTTTGAGTCACGAAGATGAGGCCTACCACTGATTTGATTATGGGGGTGCTTTGTTTTCACTTCTTCATAGAAGATGCCCCATCAAAATAGAGTTCCCACTGGGTATCATTCTCTCTTCTCTCCTCGTCGATTGTGTCAAACGCATGCTCGTCTGGCAATTCGCAGTTCAAGGGAGATTCGGTAGGTATCGGATGCTTAGCGACGAAGTCGGCGATGGACTGGCCTTTCACTGCCTTGAGGGGTCGATAAGTTATCGAGAACTCCATCAAGAGCATGGCCTATTTAGCGAGTCGTCCTGTTAATATAGCCTTTGACATTAAATATTTGAGAGGATCCACCTTCGATATGAGATGGACCTCATGTGCCAACGCGTAGTGTTTGAGCTTCGTTATCGCGAAGATCAACGCCAGGCAGTGTTTTCCAATGGGGGAGTAATTATTTTCTGCCCCCAGGAGAACTCGAATTAAATAGTAGAGGGCTCTCTCTTTTCCCTGATCGTTCTCCTGTGCCTATAGCGTGCCTAAAGAACCTTCAAGGGCGGTTGTATACAGAATGAGAGGCTTTCCCTTGACCGGAGCGGCTAGCACCGGAGGATTCTGTAAGTATTGCTTGATTTCATCAAGTGCGCCTTGGCATTTGCGATCCCAGACAAATGGAGTCCCTTTCTTCATTAGGTGACTATAAGGACGGCACTTGCCGGAGAGATTGGCTATGAATCACCGGATATACGCGAGCTTTCCTTGGAGAGACCGCAGCTGCCTGAGAGTTCTTGGCGGAGGCATTTCCATGATCGCCTTGATCTTCGACGGGTCTATTTCGATACCTCGGTGTCGGACGACGAATCTTAGGAATTTTCCTGAGGAAACTCCGAACACGCATTTGAGAGGGTTCATCTTCAAGTTGTATTTCCGAAGTCACTGAAACACGATCTTCAGATGCTCTAAATGGCGAGGTGATAAGAGCAATAGTTTGGGTGAGAGACCTCGTTTGCTTGCTCGGAATTTGTGGACTCCGGGAGTGTCATCATCCGATATTTCATGACAAGGTCGAATATCTTCTTTGTCTTATCTTGAGGAAAAGAATATTCTTGACCCATCTTCTTCATAAGAGACGGATCTCGGCTGCTCGATTCTTGATCGTGTGGCTTCTCAGACCTGCTATACTGCTGTCGAACGTTTTTTCCGTTGTATGGTTTATTTTTACCTCTTCGCTGGGTCTTTTGCATGACGAGTTGGCGACGAGGAGCATTGTCGTTCTCAGCGGCCTGTTTAAAGAGGCGCTGCGTCCTGGCTTTCTCGTAAATGGCCATTTCGCGGTTATGGTCATCCCCGACCTTTTGACCCGCTTCCCTTATTAGCTTATCCATCCGTTCTTCAAACGACGGACTTGGCATTTTGATGGCAGGACCTTGTTTTGGTTCAGGGTCAGCGTCTTTTAACAGAACGCCTCCTTCTTCATCGAAGTCATGTATGACGTAGCTGCCATGGACTCGCTCCCGCTTCTTGGATTGAACATATCTAAGCCCGATCGTTTCCATTCTCCCGTTGGGCAACTTTCACTGAGTTTCGGGGACGAACTAGATCCTGTTGTAGAACCGAGTTTGTTGAGCAGTCTGTTTGAAAAGTATGCCTTGGCGCCTCAACAGCCTTTTTAAGCCTTGTGTGTAATATCAGACGGATGGGTTGGAGCCTGTTAAGTATAGAATCGGTACCATGCCAAATTTCTCTCTCCACTTTGGTTTCCATGAATTGATAAAAAAGGATCGCCTTTTCATCTCTTCGCCTGGGAGGGACGTAGAATGTCTGCAGCTCCTGCACATTATAGGTATCAAGTGCGTCGAGCTCCTTGTAATGCTCTTGCGGCACCATGGCAATTTGCAAACTCTGATCATCGCCAGCGAAGGCTTGTATTGATGGTCGTACAGAAAATACGGCATTGACTTCATCTTCGGAGTCGCTGCCGAAAATCAACATAGGGATGAACGGTCCCGGATTGTTGCATTGGGGAGGCCCTGAATAAACTATTTCTTCTTCCTCCTCGATATCACTCCCGAAGACCGGAATAGTGATGATAGCTTTGTTCTTCGGTTTGTGACATCTTTCTGTGTCCTCAAAATCTGGTAAGAAGTATTTTGCATCTTTGTACTTTCGGACTTCATTCATGGAGAATGGGTTCAGCTCCCCTGTTACGGTATACTCGAGACCATCCTTGAAATACTTCATACACTGATGTTGTGTAGAAGGGATAATGTTGTACTCATGTAACCAAGGCCTGCCGAGCAAAGCATTGTAGCATGTCTTGGCGTCAATGACATGAAACTTAATGTCCGTGACAAGCAGCCCAAAGCATAGTGTCAATATTACAGATCCAAGCGTCCGTGATGACTGTGAGTCAAACCCGAAGATGGTGATTTTATCACGAGCGAGGTGCTGAACGCTCATGCAGATTTCCTTCAACACTCTCACATTGATGAGATTGACGGAGGACCCATTGTCAACCAGGATTTTACCTATCTTGATATCATGACAGTATCCGAAGATATAGAGGGGACGGGTTATGCTCGCACGTCCCAAGGAAGAGATCTTCATTGTAGCATGTCTTGGCGTCAATGACATGAAACTTAATGTCCGTGACAAGCAGCCCAAAGCATAGTGTCAATATTAAAGATCCAAGCATCCGTGATGACTGGGAGTCAAACCCGAAGATGGTGATTTTATCACGAGCAAGGTGCTGAACGCTCATGCAAATTTCCTTCAACACTCTCACATTGATGAGATTGACGGAGGACCCATTGTCAACCAGGATTTTACCTATCTTGATATCATGACAGTATCCGGAGACATAGGGGGGACGGGTTATGCTCGCACGTCCCAAGGAGGAGATCTTCATTGCCAAAAGTGATATCGGCTGTGTGCACTTCTTCCAGCTCGTCTTTCATCTTTTCTTCGGCAGGGAAAACTTGAAATTGGTCGGGCTCTTGTAATGCCCTGATCAGAGAATCTTTCGCCTCTTTGGATAGCAGAAGGGCGTCTAGAATGCTGAGCTGCGAGGGTATCTTTCTCAGGTGTGCCAGAACGTTGTAATCTACTTTATTTTTCTTGGGTGGGTCCTTGGCTATCAGCTCTTCGACGACTCGATAATCGAGCGCGATATCCTCAGGGACCTTTTCTTTCCCCTTATCTTTTCTGTTCGACCCACAGTTCGCGGGCCCGAGATTCTTTTTGGACAGCGTACGATTACGCAGCTGAATGTTCTCACAGATCTTCGGTTCTTCCTCTTTTCCTGAGGTGGATTCTTTAAAGAGAGGGCCAAGAGTCATTTCTTCGTCAGAGTCGCTCCCGAAGGTAAGAACTTGCGATCCCCCAGTGTCGACCATGTGACAGTTGCCGGTAGTTCTTTTACGCTCCTCGGTCGTATTTCTTTGCTCCCGACGAGTTTTGCGTTTCATCCGCTTGAAATATTTTCGGTGAGCAACATATCCCTGCCACCATCTTTTAAAAGCATTGCACTCTTTGGTGGGGTGCGCAATCTTTCGATGATATAAGCAGTAGCTAGGATGTATTTCCGTTTTAGCAGGAGTGTTTCCTTCGGAGGGTGGCAGCTTCATTCCAATTGATATGGCTTTGGCGAACCTCTTCCTCGTCTTGAACTTGCTTTTATTTGAGGCGGATGTACTTTGATCAAGTGGGAGTGTTTCAACCCTTTCGTCCAGTCGCCGGCATTTGGATTTTTCAAATATGGCCATCTCACGCTCTCGAGCAGCTTTGCTTTTAAGAAGAACTTCGTCCAGGAATGCATCAATTATTTCGTCTGATGGCCCTAGAAGTTCCGGCTCAGGATCTGCCCCTAGTTTCTCTGCATAAGGAGCTTCTTCATCGTTTTTTAATGAGTGGGAGATCACATGGCAGCTTGCCACATAATCTTCAGGCTCATCTGACGAGTCTTCTCTGTTGTCGTCGTCTCCGTCCTCAAGGACGTGGCTGAGAAATTCTTGGAGTGTGACTGGAGTCTACGCTTTTTTATTATATTCTTCCAACGCGTCAATCTATTTTTGCAGGTCCGTGCGCTTGTCACCAGGCATCACGGGCTTTTTGGTCTTCTTCTTCTTTGAAGACTTTGATGGCTGGGTGTGAACGCTTTGGCTATCACCACCAATCTTTGGAGTTGGGCGCGGTTTCAGCATTCCCTCGATGATCTCGGGTTCCAATGGATTTTTCACCTAATCGCCGGGCATGTATGGAGATCCTTCAGCATTCATTTAGTTTAGGCTGAAAGAACGACCTCCCATGGAGCTTCTTCAAGAAAAGAGCACGATGCCCCCGGTGTGTCCCCCTTTTAAGAGCATGCGGTTGAGGCAGGCTTACTTTCCACTTCTCAGACAGTGCGAATTTGCCCTGTTGATACTGGTCTTCAATCCAGCTCTTGAAGACGAAGCAATCTTCAAGTTGCTTAGTGATAGGGGCAATAATTGGGATTATTAGCCTCACCAGGTTGCAATGGGCATTTTGGATTAGGCAAATTAATGAGCCTATTGCGCATTGCCAGCTCGAACAATCTCTTCGTTTTGTCCCGGGGAAACGAGTAGGGGCACTTTATTTTCTCATTATAGAATTGCCGTCTCTCGTCCAGGCGATCTGTTAGTTTTGGGCCGCCAGGCTGTTGTTGAGCATTTGCAACGAAGGTCGCTTTCCTTTTGCCCTTTTCGTTCCGTGGCTCCGGCTTTGAAAGAGACGGTCTATGACCCATCTGGTCCATTTGGGCCAATTTGTCAATCAAGGCCTGGAACGTGGTCGGCTTGAAGAACATCATGAATTGGGAAATGGTCGCTTGAGGGTCAAGAGTGCCCACGAACATGCCCACTGCCGGCGCTTCTTCGATGCGCTGCTCACATTTCGACCACAAATTCCGCCATCGTATTACGTACTGCACCCACGTTTCACCTGGCTTCACCCTGGCATTGATCAATGCCATTATTGGGGTGCGTTCACTAGCACTCGCGAAACGCTGGGTAAATAATAGCTCCATCTCTGCAAAGGTTTTAACAGAATCGTTTGGAAGTTCAGAATACCACTCAAACGCCGTCTCCGACAAGCTGCCGACAAATTGGCGGAGCAGAAGTTTATCATCACCTCCAGTGTTGCCACATAGAGCCCTGAACTGGGCGACATGCTGATGCGGATTTCCCGTCTCTTTATATACATGGAATTTAGGGATCGTATATCCCGGCGGATACCTTATTTGGTCATACCAGCTCGGATAGGGTCGTACGATCTTAATGATCTGCCCGGGCGCTTCATTCGCCTGGTGAGCTCATATTTGCTGAGCAATGTAATCATCTAGAGCGGCCTTGGAGATGGTTTCCTCCTTGGCTACTGAAAGAGCCGGAGGAGGGTTCAATGTCTCCCCTCTGTCGTCTTCAATTATTACTGGAGGATCTTCGGCTAGAGGGTCCAGCTGGATCATCATGCCCACCATATCTTGGAATAGAAGGGTCATTCTTTTGATGTTGGCTGCCTGTTCCGCGGCCTCTTTTTCTTTCCTCTCGGGCATTCTACGGAGGAATTCAGTATCAGTTTCTTGTTCTCGACGCTGCTCTGAGGTCTCTGGATTTTCTTTTGACATGGTGAGTGCGGCCATTGCAGTCAGCATCTCCTGGAGTTTCTACTGCTGTTGTTCCTGAGCCTTCGTTATCGATCGGGTTAGTGGATGATGACCCGTGGAAGCGCGACTTTCCTCTCTTCCGAAAGCCATATAAACGGTATGTGTTACCATGCCCCCAGACTTGGAGCATTTAGACTCGGCGTCTTTGTAGTTTGCCACGGCTACAGGGGGTTTCTCTGGCCTCCTTCTCTTGTGAGCGGTTGATGTTGAGGGAGCCATTGCAGCGGGCACCCAGACGACTGTCGCCTTTTGTGGCTTGACAGGATGGTTTTCTCCTTGTCGAGCTTTAAGCTTCTTTGATCGGTGAAAGTAGTCCTGGTCAATCACCAATTCCTGAACCTGTCTCCAGACTCTGTAAATTTTGGAGGACAGTCGCTAAGGGGGCTGCTCCGGCTTCTTTTCTATAGTAATCTCCATAAGTGGAGGAGATCTCTTCAGCACGGCAGTCGGAGAGTTCTTGCGAACCCTCCTCAGCGGTTCAAAGCTGTTCTCAGTTGGAACAGCAGCATTGATTTCCACCATGGGAGCTGGCGGAGTTAGTCCAGAAAGGGAGCTACCTCCAGCCTTCCTTACTCGGCGCCAGTGACGACGGAGAGCATGTCGTGCGTATGGAGTTGGTTCAGCTATGGGGATGGCTTCGTCATGCCCCCTGTCTTGGCGGAGGGTTTTCTCCAGTGTCATCCTTTTGAAGACTGACGTTCGCCGTGAAGTAATGTCCAACATATCGAATACAGACCTCTGGGCAGAGGTGACTTCGCCTGGAGCAGGAGCCGGAGTGGCCAGCCTTGTGAAAACTGATTTCCTGGCAGGTGAAGCCTTTCCGATGATTTTGTCCGCTTAAGCCGGATGGCTATCCGCTTTGGGATGGTTGTTTTAGGTATTGTGGGCTTGTTAGCGTTCTGGCCCAGTCTGTTGAAAACTGAGGTGTTGGACTTGGGCGACCCGTTGAGAGGGGCCGCAGTAGATGCAAGCCGATCAAAGACCGACTTCTTGGGAGCTTCTAATGATGGTATAGGAGCGCTGAAGCTCGTTGGCGGGAGCATGGTCCCGAAGAACAATCCAGTGGTGGCCTGAGTGACCTGTTCCACCGGCATAGCGAAGATGGAGGCTGCATGGGGCCCGTAAGTCACTCCTCCGGACGGGACAGAGTGAGAGTTGCAGTTGCAGTTAGTGCAGGTTGAAGCCATTGATCTTCTGTTTTCTGCACGGAGCAAGACACCAAATCTTAGTAACTCGAACCCAAGGTCAACCATATCAAACCGCAATTCGTTCGCGAACACGACACACGAAGTGTGGAGTGGAAAGAGGAAAAGGTCCCACCGGGTGTGCCAGAATCTGTTCCCCTCCAAAACGCGGAGACGCGACCGCGTAGGTCCGTCTTTCCTGAATTTCAAGGCAGATGCTAATTGGTGCTATCCGTCCACCTCTCCGAAGATACCAAGTTGATTTATGGCACCATGTATCGAAGGTTTAAACGGATGCGGCCGATGTAGCATACTTCATCAGATTCCCCCTCGTTTAAGGAGTTTTTTTTATTGTGAGGACGCTCTTCCCTGCAGGCGCAAGCCACTGCAGTTAATTATGCTACCGCATCGCGGTAACCACTTTCTCCTTCTCCAGATGGTCACTTCGTGTCATGGGTGTTTTTTTTATTTTTGGTTGCCCGTGGATTGTATACGGAGACTAATTTATGTTATCGCCCGTAGGGCGTGGATTAGTCCAAATCCATATTTTCTTAGATTTGGGTTTGGGGGTTGGGTTTAAGGATACGTTAGTCTCATTTGAGACTAAGATAAACTCAAATGCTTGTTAAGGATACGTTAGTCTAATTTTTAGGCTAAGATCAACTTAACGGGATCGTTTAGATCCAACAAAAGAGCGTTTGGGCTATATTGTTTAGTTTAGGGACATTGCGGTCTATTAGTTTAGGGACATTATGGTCCAAGGTTAAGGACATTATAGTCCGTGGGTTTAGAGAGACCCCACAGTTCGAGATTAAGGACATCATAGTCCGTAGGTTTAAAGGGACCCCACAGTCCGAGGTTAAGGACATCATAGTCCGTGGGTTTAAAGGGACCCCACAGTCCAGTTTAAAGACGTCATGGTCTATGAAATGTATTGTTGTCGGGACCCGTCACCTCTCTGAAGACGTTGAAGGATTATAACGAAAAATATCAGAGAAGTTCAGAGATGTACCCTTGAACCAAAGTTGATTGGGAGATCTGTAGTCCAATTTAGAACTAAGATCAATTAATTAGATTATGAGCACACTGGCTCAGTTAAATCTGAATTGAGGACTTATGGCCAATTTGGGCTAAGTCAAATTAAGTTTGAAATGTTGGCCCTTTGTTGGACTATTGAACATTTGTCTGGGTTCAGCCCCCCATTATTTAGCAATGCTAAACAGGGGTTTGTGGGCTCAGACAACATTTTGTCTTTTAATGGGCATTGACCTTTCATCATGGCTCTGGAGTTTTCTTTGAATGTCATATGAAATGATCAAGTTTGAAAGAATGTAGTCAGGGTTTAATCAAAGGGGAGTCTTAACTCAGAAAGACTTAGCCAATTTGGGCTAAGACCGGTTTGAGAATAGTGTTAAACACTAACATATATTTGGCCATTACGTGTTCCCACGTGATGCGCTTTAAAACAATGTTAAACACTGGGGACAAAATGCTCAAAATAGTATTAAACACTAAAAGTGAAGTGGTCACGTGGGGTCACGTGAGGTGCCTGAGAATTGGGCCAAACCTCCTTTGTTTTGTTCTCAGAATATCCAAATGTGTGAAACACTTAAGTCTTCATGGCCATCACGTGTGGGCACGTGATGAGTATCCATGTATTGATTATTAAAGTGTTTATTAAGGGGTCACGTGGGGACACGTGAGGGCACCCAAAATTGATTCTGCCTTTGGCTTTGTTCCCTTTGTTTTGAGGGTCACATGGGAGCACATGAGGCATTGCCTCCAAGTTTTTCTTTCTCATTTCAAGGGAACTGTTTTAGGGGTCACGTGGGGGGACGTGACCTAGTTTTGTTCTTTCTTTTCTGATCATTGAGGATGGGGGTCACGTGTCACCACATGACTAAGTTCTTTTACGTGCATGGAGAGCTTTAAGTCTCTTGTTTTATGAATTAGATTCTCTATAGGGTAAAACCCTAATTCTGTTTTTTTAAAGGAATTAAATTCGGTGATTCATATAGTGGATACTTCCCACTTACCTGGCCACAAGAGTAATAAAGTGGTGATAGAGAATTGATCCTGTGGCTTTTCCTTTGGAAATCTAGGAGCGGTCTAGTGCTTGACCTAAGTGACCTTAGTTTTAGGGTTGATTGTGTATTTTGTGATTTTTTGAGTCAAGCCTCACGTCTGACACTATTTTAAAACAAACATTTTTAAATCGTTCTCACACAAGCTGCCACTTGCACTAAACCCGCTTAGTGCATAATCAGCTGGACACGGGATTCTAGTGCTAGTCTTGTCCGCGTTTTTGCTATCGAATCCGAAGTCGGTACTTCTTCATCTTCTATTTCCCCTCCACCCACCACATCGACCGAGATGGATGGTTCTCCATCAGATTTTCACAACAACACACTGCCACCACCCATAGGTGCGTAGAATCCAACACGCATCTCTCTTCAAGAAAGATGCTACCCTGCGCGTGGACCCCTTCCTACTTGTCTGTCTCTTCCACCGGCCAATGGGGATAATTTTGAAATTAAACCCCACTTCATCAACTTGTTGCCCAAATTTCATGGGCTTGAATCCGAAGACGCATACGTTTTCATAACCAAATTCAAAAACATATGTGCAATGATAGGCACTATACAAATTTCTGTGGATGCTATGAGATTATGTATTCTTCGTTTTACCTTGTGCGACCTAGCAGAAAAATGGTTTTATAGTACTGCCGCACATTTTATCACCAAATGGGATGAATTCGTTTTATCATTCCTTAAGAAAATTTATCCCAATCATAAAACTGTCTGTGTTCGAAGTGAGATTAACCATTTTACCCAACTTCCCAATGAACCATTTTGGAAATGTTTTGAACGGTTCAAGGATTTTCTTCTACAATGCCCCATCACGAAATTGATAAATGGCAACTTTGCCGAATTATATATGAGGGTGTTATTCCTGCCACGAAACAAATGCTTGAAACCATTTGTCAATGCCATTTCATGTCTAAAGACGATGGCGAAGCTTGGCAATTTCTGGAAGATCTCGCCGAACAAATCTTACAGTGGGAAAGCATTAGACCAACTTCATCTAGGGCAGGCATCCATCAGCTCGATATTTCCATTGCAGTGAAAGTCGAAATGGCAGCGATGCAAAAGAAACTCGAAGTTATGGAGAACAAATTCTTATCTGCCTCCCTAAACCAAGTTACGCTCCCAAAAACCGTGTGTGGTTGCTGTTCTGACCCATCACACTTAACGGAAGAATGTCCTTTGAATTCTCCGTTTCAAGGTCAAGAACAAAATAATTCTGCTTTTCAGCAACAATCTAGAAAAGATCCTTATTCTTCTACATACAATCTGGGAGAGAGGAATCATCCTAATTTTTCTTGGAACCAAAACCAAACTCAAACTCAAAATCCGTTCCTAACCCAAAATAACTATCAAAGGCCTCCTCCACCGCAACAAAAACCACCACAACAAAATCAGCACCCCTTCCAACCGCAATCTTTTCAAAACCCGGCCAACAATTTTGATCCTTATAATAATATTTCAACGGCCGGTACCGATAAAACCTCTGTGCTCTAACGTAACTTAGAAATGTTCATTAAACAATCCACACAAATGACGGCTAATCTAACATCTTCTATCCACATATTAGTACAACACACTGCTTCCCACAGTGAAAGTATAAATCGATAGAAGCACAACTTGCACAGTTAAATGCCACAATGAGTGAGAGGGAGAAAGGGAAACTCCTATCTCAACCTCTACCGAATCCTGTGCACTCACAAATTCATAATGTGAGTGCCATAACCACGTTGAGATCGGAAAGAGTGCTGAAAAATCAAGTCGGTGAACAGGTTGATGATGTTGAATCAGATAAAACCCCTACTTTTTCTTCTAACCCTACTTCGTCTAGCCCACCATTTTCTTCTGAGCCTATTCTCCATTTTACAATAGGCTCAAACCCTCCACCCACTCCCTTGCGTCAACCTAAAACGATCCCAACTCTAATTCTAGGATCCATTCCATCCCCACAAACTTCTCCTCAAAAGTTGGACCCAACCCTTATTGACGAAGCTCCTTTTCTACATAGGTTGAGGGCCAACAAACCAAGTCCCCAAATGGAGAAGATTGTGGTCATTTTAAAGCAAGTTAACATAAATATCCCTCTCCTAGATGCTATCAAACAAGTTCCGTCCTATGCAAAAATTTTAAAGGACTTGTGGACTAGGAAGAGGAAAACTCAAGAATCTAAAAAGGTTTTCTTAGCGAGTAATATGAGCGATTCTCTTACCCAATTGGTGACTACGAAACGTAAGGACCCCGGTTGTCCTAGAATATCTATAACTATTGGGGGTAAAAGTATCAATCGTGCTCTACTCGACTTAGGTGCTAGTGTTAACTTGCTTCCAAATTCTATTTATGAGCAATTAGGTGTAAGTCCATATTGCGACCCCCGGTTCTTACGGGGAGGCGGAAACGGTATAAAAATCAAATTTTTAGTGCAAGAGGCAACATGGACTAAACAAGGTCGGGATCGTGTCTAAACTAAACTAGCAATTACGCTAAAAGGAGTTAGCTACTCGGATGAGGGTTATACCTAAATTTGAACTCCTTCTTCTTGAAATCTTGTAGAGGTTGATTGTTCTCTTTTGTCGCCTTCTTCCGTCGAAGATGGATCCACCTCGAGGGTTCAACCTTGGGCTCTTTCTCAGACTTGGAGTGAACTAGAATCTCCGGCTTGCTAATCCTTTGATCCTAGGGTGAGTAGAGAGTGACTAGGGTTTGCTTTTCTTTTTAAAGAGAAGGATTCTCAACTCATGAGAAGGTTTCTCTTTACTAGAGGAAGAAGAAGATGAAGAGAGGAGAGAGAATGAGAATGATAGAATGAGCTATTATTTTCTCTTCTTGCAACCATAATGCAAAAGAATAATATTATCTAAATGATAATAATTGAAAATGAGAATAGTTGATGGTAGTGTTTTGAATGACCACAACCATGCTTCATTTAATAAAAAGTAAGCATGAATCAAGGAAGACTTTCAAGGCATGAAAGTGGTCAATGGTCAACAAGTCAACCAAGGTCAACAAGTCAACAAAGAACAACCATAACATAATTCTCATTTAATTATTATTATTAATAGATAATAAATAAATCCATTAGGGTTTGGAAAAAGAAGACTGTCAACTGTGCATACGCACCCGTTCCGAAACCCTAATGAAAAACCTCATTCTCCTCCTCAATCAACTGTGCATACACACCTGCATTCTCGTTCCGAAAAACAAGAATACCAAGATATAAAAGCAACCCCAAAACATATACCAGCATCTGGCTCAAACCAGAGCCTGCCAGTATAATCCGTCCGGACTCCAAAACGTGCACAAGTGCGCGGATGAGAACGAACCCTGTCGCAAAACCATGCGACCTCTACTCTGTTTTGCCCAGAGGCGAATACCCTCTGTGTGGGACTCTAAAGACTCGACACTACGCTGGCAGTGGGTTTAACCACAGACCGCAAGCGGCACTAGCTGTGCATAACGATCCCCAGGTAGATGTCGACAAGAAGGCTGACGAGGTGAAACCCCATCTGAACTCCTACTGAGTCTGAATGTGACAGTCTCCGTACAGTCCGGTCTGTTCGTCTGATACATCGCATGGCGGGCCTAGGGGGTGGTAAACGTCAGTCCCCCAATAGCGGTACAAGTCGTGCCGGAGCGAAGCCCAAAACACCCTGAGATAACACTGGAAACCTACCAGTATATCTCGTTTGCCCTGGCCAGGGACTACTCGTGTAATGGCTCTCCTAGACACAGCGCGATGTCAACCCCCAATACCGGGAGAGACGAATCCTGTCTAACCGTCACTGCCTCCAAGTGCTTCGGGACTGCACCCAACCACCACCCGTTTGCACGACTCCTTTGAGCCGTGGTAGGGTAGTGACCAAAGTGCAGTGGGAACACACTTGAGGCGAAGTGCCAGTGTCAAGTCAGCGGACTAAGCTGTACTCATGTCACCTGGGAACTGATAACTGACGATAGGTATAATACCAACCTGTCAGTTCCCGACGAGTCCTGTCCAGTGTACTCGTAACCCAACGAGCACCCGTATACTATCTCCAGTACGACGTACTGATGGCTGTGGGACAGACCATCTCCCACACTGGGATGAGAAGCGCATACGCTAGTCTACTCCGGAGTATCGATGCCCTGTCTCGATAGTCCTGCGACTAGGGACCTGTATAAGGATGTGCTTATAGATTACCCAGCCCCCACTAGTGTGACTGCCATCACAACGCTGGTAATCAAGCAAAGATCCTAAGGGCTCCACTAATGCGTATAAGTGATATACTGAAATAAACACAAGTACACATTGAAGTAGAAACAAACCAAGTAGCATACTACTATTTTGAGCAAGATTGTATACACAAGGTGAATATCCCAAGCATCCATTAAGTAATATACAAACTAGTATGATACAGTAATGGCCTCTAGGGCATATACACTAACAATCTCCCACTTGCACTAAGGCCATGTACTGGCGTATCGAAGACCTATCATCTCGATCAGCCGCTCGAACTGAGTCTGGGGTAGGGCCTTGGTGAATGGATCTGCAGTGTTCTCTTCTGAAGCAACCCTCCGAACCTCGATCTCCTTGCGATCCACGATCTCCCTGATCAGGTGATACCGCCTCAAGATGTGCCTGGATCTCTGATGGGACCTGGGTTCCTTCGCTAAAGCTATAGCCCCGTTGTTGTCGCAATACAGAGGTATTGGGTCAACAATGGACGGAACCACCTGAAGTTCTTTCAAGAACTTCCTCATCCAGACAGCTTCTTTTGCGGCATCAGATGCAGCGATGTATTCCGCTTCCATCGTCGAGTCTGCAACGGTTTCCTGTTTGGAACTTTTCCAACACACCGCCCCTCCATTGAGGGTGAAGACAAAACCCGACATGGACTTGGAATCATCCTTGTCACTCTGGAAGCTGGAGTCAGCAAAGGCCTCGATCTGGAGGTCTTTTGCGCCATACACCAAGAACATCTCCTTAGTCCTTCTCAGGTACTTGAGAATGTTCTTTACTGCTATCCAATGTTTCTCCCCAGGGTTTGACTGATACCGGCTTACTACACTCAGTGCATAAGCTACATCCGGTCTGGTACACAACATCGCATACATTATAGAGCCTACCGCAGAAGCGTAGGGTATAATAGACATGCGATCCCTCTCCAAATCAGTCTTGGGAGACATCTCTTTAGAGAGGGTGATCCCGTGACAAGCCGGTAGGTTACCGCGCTTGGAATCTTCCATACTGAATCTTTTCACTATGGTGTCGATGTACCTGGACTGAGAAAGTCCCAATATCCTCTTGGATCTATCACGATGGATCCGGATCCCCAGGATGTATGAGGCATCACCCAGGTCTTTCATGGAGAACCTTTGTGACAAGAATCCCTTGACAGATTGTAGCATAGGAATGTCATTTCCTATTAAGAGAATGTCATCCACGTAAAAACGAGGAATACTACAGTTCTCGCTACAAATCTACTATAGATGCATGGTTCATCTGGATTTTTGATAAAGCCAAATTCTTTGACTGTCTCATCAAAACAGATGTTCCAACTCCGCGATGCCTGCTTTAGTCCATAAATGGACTTAAGCAACTTGCACACCTTTCCGCTGCTCCCACTCTGAATGAAACCCTCTGGCTGATCCATATAGACACACTCCTCTAAATTTCCATTTAGAAAAGCTGTCTTTACGTCCATTTGCCAGATCTCATAATCGTGGAAGGCAGCAATGGCAAGAAGGATCCGAATGGATTTCAGCATGGCTACTGGAGAAAAGGTTTCGTCGTAGTCCAAGCCAGGTCTTTGACGAAAACCCTTTGCTACCAGCCTAGCTTTATAGGTCTCAACCTGTTCATCTACACCAATCTTCCTTTTGAAGATCCACTTGCATCCTACGGGTTTTACCCCGTCTGGAGCAATGTCCAACGTCCATACCTTGTTGGTGTACATGGACTCCATTTCGGTCCGCATTGCATCCAGCCATTTCACTGAGTCAACGCTCTGAACGGCCTGCTGGAAGCTAGTAGGCTCATCATAATCTATGATGCAATCCTCTCGATCCCCGTCTATGAGAAAACCGTAGTATCTCTCGGGCGGATGAGACTGCCTACTACTCCTGCGGAGCGGCGTAGGAATGTCCTGTTCTGTTGAACCCTCTGGTTCCACCAAACTTTCAGTAACAGTCTGTGGTTCTGGAATTTCTTCCAGCTCTACTGCGCTCCCACTTATTTCTTTTTCTATGAACTGGTGTTCTAGAAAGTGGGCATGACGAGAAACAAGAACTTTTTGTTCCTCTTCACAGTAGAAGAAATATCCCTTGGAATTCTTTGGATATCCCACAAACTTGCACAGTACTGAGCGTGCCTCGAGCTTGTCCGCATGCTGCTTTTTGACAAAAGCTGGACTTCCCCATATCTTAATGTGATTAAGATGGGGTTTCTTCCCACACCACATCTCAAATGGTGTGGTAGGCACAGTCTTAGTGGGAACTCGGTTCAAAAGGTATGCGGCTGATTCTAGTGCATACCCCCAGAATGATCGCGGTAACTCAGCGTTACTCATCATGGACCGCACCATATCCAATAGGGTGCGGTTCCGTCTCTCCGATACACCGTTATGTTGCGGGGTGTATGGAGGAGTAAGCTGAGAGAGAATTCCGTTCTCTTTTAAATAGTCCAGGAATTCGGCACTTAAGTATTCTCCACCTCGATCCGATCTTAGAATCTTAATACTTTTGCCGGTCTGTTTCTCTACTTCATTCTTATACTCCTGGAATTTTCCAAAGGCCTCGGACTTATGTTTCATTAAGAAGACATAACCGTACCTTGAGAAGTCATCCGTAAAAGTAATGAAGTAAGAATGTCCGCTTCGGGCATGTGTAGACATTGGACCGCACACGTCACTGTGTACGAGTCCCAAGAGCTCGCTCGCTCTTACTCCATGTCCAGTAAACGGAGTCTTTGTCATCTTTCCTTTGAGACAAGATTGACAAGTGGCATATGATTGATATTCGAACGCATTCAAATATCCTTCTGTATGCAACTTAGTCAACCTTCTCTCATTGATGTGACCCAATCTACAATGCCATAAGAAAGTCTGATTTATTTCTGGAGACTTTCTTTTGTGTGTATTCTGGACATTGAAAATCTGTGGTTGGTTTAACACGTATATACCATTACTCAGAGTACCTGACCCAATCAATACTTGATTAAGGTGAATGTTTACAACATTACTTACAAACGCAAATTCATAACCTTCTTTAGAAACTAAAGATACAGAAATGATATTACAAGTTGCGTTGGGTACAAAAAAGCAATTACGCAAAACCAAAACATGTCCATCTGACATTCCCAGGTGATAGTCCCCCACGGCTTTAGCATCCATGCTAGCTCCGTTCGCAACTCTGAGGGTCATGTCACCTGCCTTCAAATCCCTACGGTTTCTCAACGCCTGCAAAGAATTACAGATATGAGATCCTGATCCGGTATCCAATACCCAGGAAGTAGAGTTTATTGAAAGACAGTTTTCAATAACATACACACCTGAAGCTGAAGCTGCAACCTGCTTCAATTCCTGTGTTCTGGCCTTCCAGGCCCTGCAATCATTCTTCCAGTGTCCTTTCTTATGACAAAAGAAGCATTCTTCCTTATCCACAAGCTTCCCCGCTATCTTTGTTGCTTTCCCTTTTCCCTTCGTATCCACTTTACTAACACCGCCCCTTGGTTTGGCGGGGGCCTTCTTCTTCTTTCCCTTGGCTTTCGCCTTGGACCTAGAAGAAGATGATCCTCCTACAAACAAAGTGGATGTATCCCTACTTTTCTGTAGGGTGCCCTCTGCGCTCCTCAGCATGTTGAGGAGCTCTGATAGTTCAACCTCTTTTTCTTGTAGGTTGAAGTTCAGTATAAACTGGGCGTAAGTGGAAGGAAGGGACTGGAGAACTATATCCGTATATAGCTCACTCTCTAATGTGATCCCTAGGTCAGCGAGCTCCTCAATGTAGCCGATCATCTTTAGCACGTGCTCGGCTACTGATGATCCGACGGCCATCTTTGTCGAAAACAACTTTTTCGACGCTTCGTATCTTGCGATACGTGATTGCTCTCCATACAGTTCTTTTGTATGGAGCAATATGGACTCCATGTCCATATTCTCATGCCTCCTCTGATGTTCGTTGTCCATCGAGGCAAGCAGGAGGCACTTGGCCTTCGCGCTATCAATCTCCCAAGTCTTGCGGATTTCCTTATCCGCGACGCTGGAAGTTGGACCAGGGACAGGGGGAGCTTTGGTGGTAAGAAGATACCCCAGCTAGTCATAAGTGATTGCTATCTTGACATTCCTGAGCCAATCTTTGTAGTTTGGCCCTGTCAGCTTGTTTTTATCTAGGAGTAACTTAAGTCCAGTCATGTTGATTGGTCGCTGCAATTAGGAGAGAGAAGAAGAAACACTCAGCATGATGCTCTTGCAAGTTTAGAGTGGTTTTTAGTTTGTCTAAACAGGATGGCTCCCACTGTTTCTCGAATCCCTCCTCAAACCATAAAGGAAGAATTAGTCAGGATCAATCCCACCGTACAATACTTGCTTAACCGTTCAGCCAGGCCGGTGTCGGTACTTCGAGGGAGGTTTTCCAACGCTTTCGCGAAGTTCCTTAATTAAAGAACCTCTTTTCCCTGGGGGCGTAACCCCGCTAACACCTTTCTAGGCACCTACTAGGTTTATAGCATTGATCGTTAAGTGAGAAATTTCCCGAGGAGTAGCATATACTCACAGTAGGATCGGGATCCAAATATCATCGCGTGACGAAACTGAAGGAATCCTACCAGAATCACCACACTCCAAATGGTATGCAAATCTAGCAAGTTTCAGTACTTATGAAACTCCCGATGTGGATTTTTGCCCCATGCTCTTATGACCTTGACTTTGGCCAAAATATCATAAGTCACATGTCAAGTTCTGCCCGTCACTATCCAGGTTAATTTGGATCCATCCGTATCTACCCTTGACTTTGGCCAAAATGGCAGCACGACTGTCCCAAACCAACGCATCTATCTATGCTACACATGAACACCCAATAGCTACCAATCACTATGCCTTGACTTTGGCCAAAATACATAGCTTGAATACTATTGCCTATTCATGCGAAGCGACGGAGGGCTACGAATGGTTTTGGCGAAACCGTGAACGTAGTGAACTTGATTTAATCGATGGAACGAGATAGCTTTTAGAAGGAGTGGCTCAATCTCCGCATTTAAAAGTTAGTTTTGAAAAGAACCGAGTGGTTTTTCGAAAGTGTTCCATCGACTTAAACTTGGTTTATTATCTTGCATTAGTTCTTTTAATGCGTGATATTCTTGCATTAGTACTTTTAATGCGTCCCATCATTTAATCCTACCATTGCAGAAAACAACCAAAATATGACGTACGCTTATGCCATTCGCATTCGCCACGGGGCCCCGTCATTACCCGTTAGGTTACTTAACTAACGACAGAGCGGGGGCTGGGCTAGCGCGTCTGTAAAACATAAGCAACGCCTAAATAGAAAGCAATGATAGACATTTCAGATCACAGATAAATACATTGGATATACTAGCAATCTGTAATTTGTACGAGCCTGTAACAAAAAACAGATAACACGGTCGCGGTGAATAGCCAAATCCCCACCCAAGACCCCTACGGGTGCGGCAAACTACCCGCCAAGTCCTCGGTAGTTTGTGCACCCCTCCATGGGTCTATCCTAGGAGCAAAAACAGTAAAAAGAATTATACAATGACGGCTACAACCCCGACCCGGTTGTGCGGCCAAACAAATAATATAATTACATCAATTTACATTTACAATGAATTGCAAGAAAAGAAAACTCTCGTCTCACAACCCCCGGCTATTCACCCGCGACAATCCAACATATTTATATACACATTCCAGCACATTACAGATCTTGTATAATCCCGACTAATCGTCTTATAGCGATTAGCCGACGTTCAATACAAGCAAACATCACAGATATAACCATCATAGTCAAAGTGTAGTGAAGTTCGGAAAAAAATACGGAATTATAGGACCCCAAAAGGAAATTTCTTTTCTGGAAAATCTGGGCACATATAATATATTTTAAAAATCCCAAAACCAACACAGACACACACTGCACGAAAAACGAGGCACAGAAGACGACAAGTCGCGGCGGTTCCGCGGCGGATGCTTACCTTACGCGGCGGAAGCGCGGCGCCTTAGACGAGTTACTGTATCGTTTTTCTTGGGTGTTCACAGAAAAGCCTGAGCCGAATTTACATATATAAATTTTTTCATTTTGAGCCAAAAAAATTTCAACAGAAACTCAGGTTTTGAAAAAGTTTGGTTTTTGTGATTTTTTTCGGTTCCGAACTTCGTTACACTTCACTACCAAGCTAGTTTAAGTTTAGTTAGGCTCTGATACCACTGTAAGTCCATATTGCGACCCCCGGTTCTTACGGGGAGGCGGAAACGGTATAAAAATCAAATTTTTAGTGCAAGAGGCAACATGGACTAAACAAGGTCGGGATCGTGTCTAAACTAAACTAGCAATTACGCTAAAAGGAGTTAGCTACTCGGATGAGGGTTATACCTAAACTTGAACTCCTTCTTCTTGAAATCTTGTAGAGGTTGATTGTTCTCTTTTGTCGCCTTCTTCCGTCGAAGATGGATCCACCTCGAGGGTTCAACCTTGGGCTCTTTCTCAGACTTGGAGTGAACTAGAATCTCCGGCTTGCTAATCCTTTGATCCTAGGGTGAGTAGAGAGTGACTAGGGTTTGCTTTTCTTTTTAAAGAGAAGGATTCTCAACTCATGAGAAGGTTTCTCTTTACTAGAGGAAGAAGAAGATGAAGAGAGGAGAGAGAATGAGAATGATAGAATGAGCTATTATTTTCTCTTCTTGCAACCATAATGCAAAAGAATAATATTATCTAAATGATAATAATTGAAAATGAGAATAGTTGATGGTAGTGTTTTGAATGACCACAACCATGCTTCATTTAATAAAAAGTAAGCATGAATCAAGGAAGACTTTCAAGGCATGAAAGTGGTCAATGGTCAACAAGTCAACCAAGGTCAACAAGTCAACAAAGAACAACCATAACATAATTCTCATTTAATTATTATTATTAATAGATAATAAATAAATCCATTAGGGTTTGGAAAAAGAAGACTGTCAACTGTGCATACGCACCCGTTCCGAAACCCTAATGAAAAACCTCATTCTCCTCCTCAATCAACTGTGCATACACACCTGCATTCTCGTTCCGAAAAACAAGAATACCAAGATATAAAAGCAACCCCAAAACATATACCAGCATCTGGCTCAAACCAGAGCCTGCCAGTATAATCCGTCCGGACTCCAAAACGTGCACAAGTGCGCGGATGAGAACGAACCCTGTCGCAAAACCATGCGACCTCTACTCTGTTTTGCCCAGAGGCGAATACCCTCTGTGTGGGACTCTAAAGACTCGACACTACGCTGGCAGTGGGTTTAACCACAGACCGCAAGCGGCACTAGCTGTGCATAACGATCCCCAGGTAGATGTCGACAAGAAGGCTGACGAGGTGAAACCCCATCTGAACTCCTACTGAGTCTGAATGTGACAGTCTCCGTACAGTCCGGTCTGTTCATCTGATACATCGCATGGCGGGCCTAGGGGGTGGTAAACGTCAGTCCCCCAATAGCGGTACAAGTCGTGCCGGAGCGAAGCCCAAAACACCCTGAGATAACACTGGAAACCTACCAGTATATCTCGTTTGCCCTGGCCAGGGACTACTCGTGTAATGGCTCTCCTAGACACAGCGCGATGTCAACCCCCAATACCGGGAGAGACGAATCCTGTCTAACCGTCACTGCCTCCAAGTGCTTCGGGACTGCACCCAACCACCACCCGTTTGCACGACTCCTTTGAGCCGTGGTAGGGTAGTGACCAAAGTGCAGTGGGAACACACTTGAGGCGAAGTGCCAGTGTCAAGTCAGCGGACTAAGCTGTACTCATGTCACCTGGGAACTGATAACTGACGATAGGTATAATACCAACCTGTCAGTTCCCGACGAGTCCTGTCCAGTGTACTCGTAACCCAACGAGCACCCGTATACTATCTCCAGTACGACGTACTGATGGCTGTGGGACAGACCATCTCCCACACTGGGATGAGAAGCGCATACACTAGTCTACTCCGGAGTATCGATGCCCTGTCTCGATAGTCCTGCGACTAGGGACCTGTATAAGGATGTGCTTATAGATTACCCAGCCCCCACTAGTGTGACTGCCATCACAACGCTGGTAATCAAGCAAAGATCCTAAGGGCTCCACTAATGCGTATAAGTGATATACTGAAATAAACACAAGTACACATTGAAGTAGAAACAAACCAAGTAGCATACTACTATTTTGAGCAAGATTGTATACACAAGGTGAATATCCCAAGCATCCATTAAGTAATATACAAACTAGTATGATACAGTAATGGCCTCTAGGGCTTATACACTAACATTAGGGATAGGAGAGCTGAAACCTACGCATTGCACTCTGCAAATGGCCGATCGATCTATCACCCAACCTCGGGGTGAGCTAGAGGACGTGTTAATCAAAGTCGGGGAATTTATATTCCCTATGGACTTTATAGTTATAGATACACAGCCTGTAGCGAACCCACGGAACCAAATTCCGGTGATCCTAGGTCGACCATTCCTAGCAACGTCAAACACGATAATCAATTGTGATAACGGTTCTATGAACCTATCCTTCGGGAAGATGATAATTGAGCTTAACATTTACAAGTTAGGAAGTCAACCATCAGAACCTGATTGATCTGTAAAAAAGTATTTGTAGTTATAACCGCAATCAATAACGGTGTCACGTATAACTAGCCGAGACGAGTACATGTCGTTCTCAGGGAAACGTTGAATCTTTTAATCTTACTTTAGACGTGTTGATTAAGAAGAGGAAGAAGAACAGAAGAATAAAGAATAATGAAGAATAGTTTCTAGATCTACGTCAAAATACGGATGTAGAATATAGATCTAGTTTAAAGACGGATGTAGATTTTATATCAGAAGAAGGCTTGTAGGGTTCGTTCGAATTTAGTAGTAATGGATGACTAATAAAGATGACTCCTTTTATCTATTGATAAATTTAAAACTAGATTGATAGTGATGAATGAGGATTAGGGTTCTTGGAAAAACTTGTGTTTCCACACTATTGACCCTTGTCCTTTCACTGATCTCTATTCATGTCTAGCCCTTAACAAAACAATTGTTAATCTGATCTCAAATCACGGTCAAGACTATCAATGATTTGATAGCGCGCCCGATTAGGATGTTAACGATTCCTTTGCTAAAGTTTATAAACTTCATAAAACTTAAAAGAGGTTAAGAAATTTTTCATCTTCCATTGATCTACCCTAATCCTACGAACCCTATCAAGTGGTGAATTACTCGCGCATGATGGAGATAGAAGAGTGGATAGAGCTCATGATGTAAATAGAAAATAAATGCAATAAGAATAAAAAAACTACCTTTATTAATCAACTTGATCAATTACACTTTTCGTTCCTTTAGAAACTGGAATACAAAGGCCTAGTTTGCTTCTCGATCTATCTTGAAGGAGGTAAATGAACAGCTGATTGATCAACCTGGATGCGTGAGTCAACGTGAACTTCGTAATCTCTTCGGTTTGATCATTTCTAGGTTTAGCTCTCGGTCCTCTAAATAGTCCCAAAGCCAGAAACTAAAGATCCCAAGAATCAGGGTTTGTTGTTGCAAATCAAACCTAAAAATCCCAAACCCTAAATCTTCTTTCCTGCCACGGATCCGCCGCATTATTGCTAGTTTGGCCGCGTAACCACGGCTGTTTGGTGGAATCTTGGCTTCATTTTTCTGGAGCTGCCTCATTGTGACACATGGAGATTTATTTGATGTCTGGAATCTTCATATCTTTTCTGAGTCTCTACTAGTATCGATTCTTCGATTTTATCTAATTTTATCGGCAGATTTTTGATTCCCGATATCTCAACATCTCGATCTCCTGACCTGAACTAAACCTTGCACAATATCTCAATGAATAATGTTAGTAATATTTGGTATTTTTAAGATATTATCCTAACTATTTGATATGATATTATAGTTTAAGAAAATTGATTAAGGATATTTGATATGATATGCATATTTAAATTATCAAAATATTATATAAATATTATATGCATACATTTTACTTCATAATATTAATTATAATATATAAACATATGGTAATAGATATTTTACAGATAAACCCTCATATGTTTTATATTTATAATAAACACCTTTTATTATTTAAGAATAGTAAGGAAAATGTTATATCAAAAGTGCAGTTTTTTCAACTGAACAGAACCCTATGCTCATGTGTGCTCTATTGAAAAGACAGCTTCCGACAGTTGCGAATTCGAGGACCTTCACGATACCGATCCTACTATTTATTATACACCTGAAGACCCTTCTGTCGACAAGTCCATACCTATGTCCGAACCCTTTGACTTGTCGAATGATTTAGTCAAGCTATCCAAGTATCATGACTTCCTTTCCGATGAGACTATCATTCGGAATCTCGATGGAAGTTTTGAAGATATTTTTGCTGATGAACTCGTATTCCTAGAAGACTTGGGAGTTGTGATGAATCAACCCCCACCTAAAGAAGTTGAGCCGCCACCCTTTCTTCTTATTGTTAGTGTATATGCCCTAGAGGCCATTACTGTATCATACTAGTATGTATATTACTTGATGGAAGCTTGGGATATTCACAGTTGTACAGACAATCTTGCTCAATATAGTAGTATGCTACTTGGTTTGCCTCTGCTTTAATGTGTACATGTGTGTTTATTTATTATATCACCTATACGCATTAGTAGAGCCCTTAGGATCTTTGCTTAATTACCGGCGTTGTGATGGCGATCACACTAGTGGGGGCTGGGTAATCTACAAGCACATCCTTATACACGTCCCTAGTCGTGGGAGTACCGAGATAGGGCATCGATACTCCGGAGTAGACTAGCGTATGCGCTTCTCATCCCAGCACGGGAGACGGTCTGTCCCACAGCCGTCAGTACGTCGTACTTGAGATAGTATGCGGGTGCTCGTTGGGTTACGAGTACACTGGACAGGACTCGTCGGGAACTGATGGTTGGTATTATACCTATCGTCAGTTATCAGTTCCCAGGTGACATGAGTACAGCTTAGTCCGCTGACTTGACACTGTCACTTCGCCTCGAGTGTGTTCCCACTGTTCTTTGATTACTACCCTACCACGGCTCTACTGAGTCGTGCAAACAGGTAGTAGTTGGGAGCAGTCCCGAAGCACTTGGAGGCAGTGACGGTTAGACAGGATTCGTCTCTCCCGGTATTGGGGGTTGACATCGCGCCGTGTCTAGGAGAGCCATTACACAAGTAGTCCCTGGCCAGGGCAAGCGAGATGTACTGGTAGGTTCCAGTGTTATCTCAGGGTGTATTGGGCTTCACTCCGACACGACTTGTACCGCTATTAGGGGACTGACGTTTACCGCCCCCCTAGGCCCGCCATGCGATGTATCAGACGAACAGACCGGACTGTACGGAGAATGTCACATTCAGACTCAGTAGGAGTTCAGATAGGGTTTCACCTCGTCAGCCTTCTTGTCGGCATCTACCTGGGGACCGTTACGCACAGCTAGTGCCGCTTGCGGTCTGTGGTTAAACCCACTGCCAGCGTAGTGTCGAGTCTTTAGAGTCCCACACAGAGGGTTTTCGCCTCTGGGCAAAACAGAGTAGAGGTCGCATGGTTTTGCGACAGGGTTCGTTCTCATCCGCGCACTTGTGCACGTTTGGAGTCCGGACAGATTATACTGGCAGGCTCTGGTTTGAGCCAGATACTGGTATATGTTTTGGGGGTTGCTTTTATATCTTGGTATTCTTGTTCCTCGGAACGAGAATGCAGGTGTGTATGCACAGTTGCTTGAGGCGAAGAATGAGGTTTTTCATTAGGGTTTCGGAACGGGTGCGTATGCACAGTTGACAGTCTTCATTTTCCAAACCCTAATGGATTTATATATTATCTATTAATAATAGTAATTAAATGAGAATTATGTTATGGTTGAGTTTTTGTTGACTTGTTGACCTTGGTTGACTTGTTGACCATTGACCACTTTCATGCCTTGAAAGTCTTCCTTGATTCATGCTTACTTTTTATTAAATGAAGCATGGTTGTGGTCATTCCAAATACTACCATCAACTATTCTCATTTTCAATTATTATCATTTAGATAATATTTTTTCTTTTGCATTATGGTTGCTAAAAAGAAAAATGAGAGCTCATTCTATCATAACCTCTCTCTCTCCTCATTTTCATCTTCTTCTTCCTCTAGCAAAGAGAAACCTTCTCATGTGTTGAGAATCATTCTCTTTAAAAGGAAAAGCAAACCCTAATCACTCTCTACTCATTCTAGGATGAAGGTTTAGCAAGCCGGAAACCCTAGTTCACTCAAAGATCGAGGAAGAGCCCAAAGTCGAACCTTCGAGGTGGATCTATCTTCGGCAAGAAGAAGGCGACGAGAAGAGGACCATTCAAGCTTCTACAAAGAACAAGAAAGAAGAACAACAACAAGAAGAGAAGGAGTTCAAGTTTAGGTATAACCATCAACATAGTAGCTAACTCTCTTTAGCTAGAATACTAGTTTTAGTTTAGCAAAGATCCGGCTTTTACGGTCCATGTTACAAAGTTTAGAAAAAATTTTGATTTACCGTTTCCGCAACCCCGTAAGTACCGGGAGAGGTAACGTGGACCTAACAGTGGTATCAGAGCCTAACTAAACTTAAACTAGCTTGGTAGCGAAGTGTATGGAAGTTCGAAACCGAAAAATCGCAAAACCGGAAAAACAAAACCCTAAGTTTCTGTTGAAAATTTTTCTGCTCTAAATGAAAAACTTTATACTTGTAAAATCGTCTCAGGGTTTTGTTTGAACACAGAAGAAAAACGATGACGTCATTCATTTAAGTCGCCGCGCTTCCGCGGCACGAAGTAGGCATGTGCCGCGGAAGCGCCGCAGGTTGGTTTCCTTGCTGCATCGTTTTTCGTGCAGTGTTCTTCTGGTGGGATTTTGGGATTTTTCAGATATATTATATGTGCCCAGATTTTCCAGAACTAAAATTCACTTTTGGGGTCCTATAATTCCGTATTTTTTCCGAACTTCGCTACACTTTGGCTATGTTGGTTATATCTGTGATGTTTGCATGTATTGAACGTCGGCTAATCGCTATAAGACGATTAGTCGGGGTTATACATGATCTGTGTTTGATATTGGAATGTGTATATGAATGTGTTGGACTGTCGCGGGTGAATAGCCGGGGTGGATGTGAGATGAGCTTTTGTTTTTCTTTCATTCATTGTAAATGTAAATTGATGTAATAATATTATTTGTTTGGCCGCACAACCGGGTCGGGGTTGTAGCCGTCATTGTATAATTCTTTTTACTGTTTTTGCTCCTAGGATAGACCCATGGAGGGGGTGCACAAACTACCGAGTACTTGGCGGGTAGTTTGCCGCACCCGTAGGGGTCTTGGGTGGGGTATTTTGGCTATTCACCGCGACCGTGTTATCCGCTTTTCGTTCCAGGCTCGAAAGGATTGCGGATTGCTAGTATATCCAATGTATTCATCTGTGATCTGTAATGTCTATCATTGCTTTACTATTTAGGCGTTGCTTATGTTTTACAGCCGCGCTAGCCCAGCCCCCGCTCTGTCGTTAGTTAAGTAACCTAACGAGTGATGACGGGACCCCGTGGCGAATGCGAATGGCATAAGCGTACGTCATATTTTGGTTGTTTTCTGCAATGGTAGGATTAAATGATGGGACGCATTAAAAGAACTAATGCAAGAATATCACGCATTAAAAGAACTAATGCAAGAAAATAAACCTAAAAGACGTTGTTGGAACAAATTTTTTCAAAAAGCTGTTATTGCAAGGACGTTCATTTTTGTTTTGCATCGCGGTATTCGGTTATGAATACCCAGCACCTCAGTCGACGAGGCAAGGGCCGAGATCCCTTCACCGGGAGTGACCCCTTGGACAAAAAAAATTTGCGTCAGGGTAATAACTTCACTATAGTCGATTATTCTTGCTTTGCATCGAGGTATTCATCTTACGAATGCCCAGCACCTCACTCGACGAGGAAAGAGCCGAGATCCCTTCACCGGGAGTGACCTCTTTAGCAAAAGTTTTTCGCCACTATATTTTCAAAAGGGTGTATCACGTTCCTTCAACGAAATCAAGTTCATTACGTTAACGGGTTTTTCGCCAAAAACCCAGTCGTAGCCCTCCGTCGTTTCGGATTAATATTGCTTAGTATTCGTGCTACGTATTTCGTGCTCAGCCGAGGCGTAGTGAACGGTAGCTATGTAATATTTTTCCGTAGGATACAAAGTGATTGGTTAGGACAGTCGTGCGGTCATTTTGGCTCAGTCAAGGACTCGTACGGGTGGGTCTAATGCAGTCAAGATAATGACGGGTTGAACTTGACTAGGATCTTTTGACATTTTGGCTCAGTCAAGGTCATTTGGATCCTAGGGGCAAAAACCACATCGGGAGTTTCAAAAGAACTGAAACTTGCAGGTTTAGCATACCTTCTGGAGTGTGGTGACTAGAGTGGATTCCATCTAGGTTATCACACAATGACAGTTGGATCCCGATCCCACTGATGAGTTGGTTTACTCTCGGGAGATTATTTCACTTAACGATCAATGCTATAAACCTAGTAGGTGTCTAGAAAGGTGTTAGCGGGGTTACGCCCACAGGGAAAAGAGGTTCTTTAATTAAGGAACTTCGCGAAAGCGTTGGAAAACCTCCCTCGAAGTACCGACACTAGCCTGGCTGAAAGGTTAAGCAAGTATTGTAACGTGAATTAAAACCCGGCTAGTTCTTCTTTTAAAAAGGTTTTAAGAAGGATTTGAGGAAACAGTGGGAGACACCCTGGTTAGATAAATTAATAAACCAATCTAATCTTGCACGAGCATACGCTGAGTGTTTCTTTTCTCTCTCTCCAGGAAGCAACCTTTTCACGCTCTAATCAAGATAATAAAATGTATCGCTTGACCGAACCGAATTCTTATTCGGGACTGGGGAAAGTTGGTTCAGCTCTAACTTGTGACAACCGTCATGAGTATGAGAATGGGAAAGAGGAAAGTATGGATTTCCAGGATACCCAGTTGAAGAAGAAGCATGGTTTTGCATCTACTTCAGGTGTTCTTGTAATTGAAAACTGTTTTACGGTCAGCCCTACCTCCTGGGTACTTGATACCGGATCAGGATCTCATATTTGTAATTTATTGCAAGGACTGAGAAAAAGTAGGAAAGTTGCACCGGGTGATATGTCGCTCAGAGTAGCGAACGGAGCACAAGTTTATGCGGCAGCCGTCGGTGAATATCACCTAGTATTGCCAAATGGCAAGACTATGATTTTGAACGATTGCTACTATGTACCCTCTATGGTTTGCAACATCATATCAGTTTCTTTACTCGATAAAGATTGATATAAGTTTGTTCTTGAAAAGAATATCATGAACATTTACCTTGATAAGGTACTGGTTGCAGAGGGTACACTGTTTAATGGTATCTACGTTCTAAATCAGAATACAGTTCTCAATATACAAAACACACGCAAGAGGAAGAATTCAGATACGAATGAATCCTACTTGTGGCATTGTAGACTCGGTCATATCGGAGAGAAAAGACTGAGTAAGTTGCATAGAGATGGACTCTTGAATGCGTTCGAGTTTTCATCTTATGAAACTTGTCAGTCTTGTCTCAAAGGGAAGATGACCAAATCTCCGTTCACCGGACATGGAGAAAGAGCAAGAGAGCTCTTGGGACTCATACACAGTGATGCGTGTGGTCCGATGTCTATACATGCAAGGGGTAGGTTCTCGTACTTCATCACATTCACTGACGATCTCTCTAGGTTCGGATATGTGTATCTGATGAAACACAAATCTGAAGCTTTTGAGAAATTCAAGGAATTCAGAAAGGAAGTAGAGAACCAGATTGGCAAAAGTATCAAGATCCTCCGGTCTGACAGGGGAGGGGAGTACTTAAGCACGGAATTCCTAGATTACTTAAAAGAGAATGGTATTCTCTCTCAGCTTACTCCTCCTTATACACCACAGCACAACGGTGTTTCGGAGCGGAGGAATCGTACCCTATTGGATATGGTTCGCTCCATGATGAGTAGTGCTGAGTTGCCTCTTTCATTTTGGGGACATGCGCTTCAGACAGCGGCGTACCTATTGAACGATGTTCCGTCTAAATCTGTGCCTAAGACACCGTTCGAGATATGGAATGGTAAGAAGCCGTATCTTAAAGGCATTAAGATATGGGGTTGTCCGGCCTATGTAAAAGTACAAAATCCGGACAAACTTAAGGCACGTTCAGTTCTATGTAAATTTGTGGGATATCCTAAGAACTCCGCAGGATATCTGTTCTACCACACCGAGGAACAGAAGGTGTTTGTATCTCGCCACGCCACCTTTTTAGAGTGGCAATTTCTTGCAAAAGAAACTAGTGGGAGTTCGGTAGAACTGGAAGAAATTCAGCGACCACAAAATGTAACTGAAAATTTGGAGGAACCGCTAGATTCAATAACCCCAAACGAACCTCAGCCACTCCGCAGATCTGGTAGGATTTCTCATCCGCCCGAGAGATACTACGGTTTTCTCATAGACGGGGATCGAGAGGATTGCATCTTGGAAGAAGATGACCCTACCAGTTTCAGGCAGGCCATTATCAGTAGGGACTCTGATAAGTGGCAGGAAGCAATGCAATCCGAAATGGAGTCCATGTACGCCAATAAAGTGTGGACCATGGATATTGCTCCACCTGGGGTAAAACCCGTTGGATGCAAATGGATCTACAAAAGGAAACTTGGTGTAAATGGGCAGGTGGAAACCTATAAAGCTAGACTCGTTGCAAAAGGTTTCCGTCAAAGACCTGGTTTGGACTATGATGAAACTTTTTCTCCGGTGGCTATGCTCAAATCCATTCGGATCCTACTTGCCATTGCTGCCTTCCATGACTATGAAATCTGGCAGATGGATGTTAAGACGGCTTTCCTAAACGGTTGTTTGGAAGAGTGCGTTTACATGGATCAACCAGAAGGTTTCGTAGACAGTGGGAGCAGCGGAAGGGTGTGCAAGTTGCTTAAATCCATTTATGGATTAAAGCAGGCATCGCGGAGCTGGAACATCTGTTTTGATGAGGCAATCAAGGAATTTGATTTCATCAAGAACGAAGATGAACCCTGTGTGTATAAGAAGATTGTAGGACGAACTGTCGTGTTCCTAGTCTTGTACGTGGACGACATTCTTTTGATAGGAAATGATGTTCCTATGCTACAATCGGTCAAGATGTTTTTGTCACAAAGGTTCTCCATGAAGGACCTGGGTGATGCCTCGTACATTCTGGGGATCAAGATCTATAGAGATAGATCCAAGAAACTATTGGGACTTTCACAGTCCAGGTACATAGAGACCGTACTAAAGAGATTTAGTATGGAGGGTTCCAAGCGCGGTAACATACCCGCATTGCACGGAATTACCCTCTCTAAGAAGATGTCTCCTAAGACTGACGAGGAGAGGGTTCGCATGAGCACTATACCCTACGCTTCGGCGGTAGGATCTATAATGTATGCGATGCTATGTACAAGACCAGATGTAGCTTACGCGTTGAGCACGGTAAGCCGGTATCAGTCAGACCCAGGGGAGGACCACTGGATAGCAGTGAAGAACATTCTCAAGTACCTGAGGAGGACTAAGGAGATGTTCCTGGTTTACGGTAATGGAGACCTCAGGGTCGAGTCCTTTACCGATTCAAGCTTCCAGAGTGACAAAGATGACAGCAAGTCTGTCTCGGGTTTTGTGTTTACCCTCAACGGAGGGGCGGTATGTTGGAGGAGTTCCAAGCAGGATACCGTCGCAGACTCGACGATGGAGGCTGAATACATTGCTGCAAGCGATGCCGCAAAAGAGGCGGTCTGGATTAAGAAGTTCATTAGTGAACTTCAGGTGGTTCCGTCCATTGTTGACCCAATACCTTTGTATTGCGATAACAATGGGGCTATAGCTTTAGCGAAGGAACCAAGGTCCCATCAGAAATCCAGGCACATCTTAAGGCGGTATCACCTGATCAGGGAGATCATTGATCGACAGGAGATCGAGGTGCGGAGAGTGGACACAAAGGACAACACTGCGGACCCATTCACGAAGGCTTTACCCCAGACTCAGTTCGAGCGGCTGATCGAGATGATAGGTCTTCGATACGCCAGTACATGGCCTTAGTGCAAGTGGGAGATTGTTAGTGTATATGCCCTAGAGGCCATTACTGTATCATACTAGTATGTATATTACTTGATGGAAGCTTGGGATATTCACAGTTGTACAGACAACCTTGCTCAATATAGTAGTATGCTACTTGGTTTGCCTCTGCTTTAATGTGTACATGTGTGTTTATTTATTATATCACCTATACGCATTAGTAGAGCCCTTAGGATCTTTGCTTAATTACCGGCGTTGTGATGGCGATCACACTAGTGGGGGCTGGGTAATCTACAAGCACATCCTTATACACGTCCCTAGTCGTGGGAGTACCGAGATAGGGCATCGATACTCCGGAGTAGACTAGCGTATGCGCTTCTCATCCCAGCACGGGAGACGGTCTGTCCCACAGCCGTCAGTACGTCGTACTTGAGATAGTATGCGGGTGCTCGTTGGGTTACGAGTACACTGGACATGACTCGTCGGGAACTGATGGTTGGTATTATACCTATCGTCAGTTATCAGTTCCCAGGTGACATGAGTACAGCTTAGTCCGCTGACTTGACACTGTCACTTCGCCTCGAGTGTGTTCCCACTGTTCTTTGATTACTACCCTACCACGGCTCTACTGAGTCGTGCAAACAGGTAGTAGTTGGGAGCAGTCCCGAAGCACTTGGAGGCAGTGACGGTTAGACAGGATTCGTCTCTCCCGGTATTGGGGGTTGACATCGCGCCGTGTCTAGGAGAGCCATTACACAAGTAGTCCCTGGCCAGGGCAAGCGAGATGTACTGGTAGGTTCCAGTGTTATCTCAGGGTGTATTGGGCTTCACTCCGACACGACTTGTACCGCTATTAGGGGACTGACATTTACCGCCCCCCTAGGCCCGCCATGCGATGTATCAGACGAACAGACCGGACTGTACGGAGAATGTCACATTCAGACTCAGTAGGAGTTCAGATGGGGTTTCACCTCGTCAGCCTTCTTGTCGGCATCTACCTGGGGACCGTTACGCACAGCTAGTGCCGCTTGCGGTCTGTGGTTAAACCCACTGCCAGCGTAGTGTCGAGTCTTTAGAGTCCCACACAGAGGGTTTTCGCCTCTGGGCAAAACAGAGTAGAGGTCGCATGGTTTTGCGACAGGGTTCGTTCTCATCCGCGCACTTGTGCACGTTTGGAGTCCGGACAGATTATACTGGCAGGCTCTGGTTTGAGCCAGATACTGGTATATGTTTTGGGGGTTGCTTTTATATCTTGGTATTCTTGTTCCTCGGAACGAGAATGCAGGTGTGTATGCACAGTTGCTTGAGGCGGAGAATGAGGTTTTTCATTAGGGTTTCGGAACGGGTGCGTATGCACAGTTGACAGTCTTCATTTTCCAAACCCTAATGGATTTATATATTATCTATTAATAATAGTAATTAAATGAGAATTATGTTATGGTTGAGTTTTTGTTGACTTGTTGACCTTGGTTGACTTGTTGACCATTGACCACTTTCATGCCTTGAAAGTCTTCCTTGATTCATGCTTACTTTTTATTAAATGAAGCATGGTTGTGGTCATTCCAAATACTACCATCAACTATTCTCATTTTCAATTATTATCATTTAGATAATATTTTTTCTTTTGCATTATGGTTGCTAAAAAGAAAAATGAGAGCTCATTCTATCATAACCTCTCTCTCTCCTCATTTTCATCTTCTTCTTCCTCTAGCAAAGAGAAACCTTCTCATGTGTTGAGAATCATTCTCTTTAAAAGGAAAAGCAAACCCTAATCACTCTCTACTCATTCTAGGATGAAGGTTTAGCAAGCCGGAAACCCTAGTTCACTCAAAGATCGAGGAAGAGCCCAAAGTCGAACCTTCGAGGTGGATCTATCTTCGGCAAGAAGAAGGCGACGAGAAGAGGACCATTCAAGCTTCTACAAAGAACAAGAAAGAAGAACAACAACAAGAAGAGAAGGAGTTCAAGTTTAGGTATAACCATCAACATAGTAGCTAACTCTCTTTAGCTAGAATACTAGTTTTAGTTTAGCAAAGATCCGGCTTTTACGGTCCATGTTACAAAGTTTAGAAAAAATTTTGATTTACCGTTTCCGCAACCCCGTAAGTACCGGGAGAGGTAACGTGGACCTAACACTTATCAAGAACGAGAATGCGAGTAGTGCACCATCACCATTTCGTCTCTACCATCCGAAGCGTAAACCCGATCGATTCCGCCTCCTATCTCCCCACTTCTGCACATCTATGATCTTCTACCAAATATGTTGTTACATCGATAAAATATTCGAATGGTTGGTGTTGACTTTTGCTCTTTGTAAAGCTTTGTATAGACCAATAACTTTACTCCCCTTTTATAATGCTTAATACCGTTTTACTCAAGTTGGGTGGGGGAGAAGAATATTTTGGCTCTTCAAAGAAAAAAAAATGTTTACGAAATTGTGAGCCAAAAATATGTTTGGGGGAGGTTTTCACTGTCATTAATTCTTGTCCCTTTTACTAACTTTTTCTCTCAAGTCTACAGGTTTTAAGCTTAACAGATGACATCAGTGAGGACACTGCTGCAAATAGGTTTGGGGGAGGCTTGTGCTTATTTACACATCAATTTTTGCATTATACTAAATCTAAGCACAAAATTTTTTTGATAATAAAAGATTAGAAGGTGAAAAACTACATACGAAAGGTAGAAAGAGATGTAAGAAAAGCAAGAAAATTAGATACTTTATAACGAAGCTAGTAATAGGTAGTCATGAGTTGTTGTCCCAAGGGTTAGTAAGATGAAGGGAATCACTAATCTGAGAATAGAATTGAGTCTGAAAAATAATCCCTATTATTGAGTTCAAACATCTGAACGTTGATACCCTACTATATGCACTTGCACACATCTTGAAACTTGGGATAGTAGAGGATACCTTGAAATGCTCTTGTCTAAAAAAGGCTTACTATGAAGGAAAATAAATATATAAACAAAATATTAACATAAATGAAAAAATGAAAAATGGTGAAGAAAAATGAACACTGGTTTTGTAATTACTTAAGGCAACATAAAAAAATATAGCGAGGGTGCTTTATCACCTAGTGTCTTAGACCAACTAGTTTGGGAGCCACTGCTAAGCCTTAGGTGGTACAAGACGAGAATATTGCTAATTACGCCTAAAAGAGTGAGCACATTTGGTAATCGGTTGGTTAGTCTCTCAAGAAGTATTAACGGTCGTATGAAAAATGTGTGAGCAATTCCATTTATAAAATATTCACCGACTAAAAATTACTAAGAAAAATGGACAAGAGCATGATAGCTTCAATTGAATTCTCTAAGTGTAGAGATGTATTTTACACACACGTAGGGGTATATGATCGATGTTTTGAAGAAAGGTAGGGAGGAAGACTAAAGGTGATGTTTTGAAGAAAGGTAGGGAGGAAGACTAAAGGTGATGTTTTATTGAGGGATGATGTGATTGCTGACATCTTTTCACGATCATTAAGATAGGGCCCATGGCAACTGAAAAATTGGTATAATTTGGAACGCTTTTTTTCAAGTTCTTTATTTTATATGTTTCTTATCTTTGTATGTAACTTTCATATTCTTTCTTTTATTATGGGATTTTGTGGGTGTAATCTGCTGAAAACCCTCAGGAGACAACACTCCTAGTAAAGACACTTAGAGATTTAAAGGCTTCTTGGACGTGCTTAGTGAAATCGTGTTGCCTACGAAAATGTGCTATATTTTTCTTTTCCTTTTTTTCTCCCTCTCTTGAATAACAAGTTTGCTCGGGACGATCAAAATTAAGTTTGGGAGTATTTGTTCAGTCGAAAATATTGTACATATGATGGAACATTTTCCTTACTTTTGTTAAGTACTTAAAGGTGTTTATTGTAATTATGGAACATAACTAGGTTTATCTGCAAAATACTCTTTATCATATGTTTATATCTTATAATTAACATTATGAAGGAAAATATATGCATATAATATTTATATGATATTTTAATAATTTAAATATGCATATCATATCAAATATTGCTTATCAATATTCTAAAATATTGTATCATATATAAAATGGTTAGGATAATATCTCAAATATAACAAATATTATTAATACTATAAAGTGAAATATTGTGCGAATATTAGCTCAGGTCTGGTGATCGAGAGATCCGGGATGTCGGGAATAAAATCTGCCGATAAAGTTGAATCAAATCATAAAATCATAAAAGGTAGAGACTCAGAGGAAAATTTGATGAATCCAGACATCACAATGATCTCCGAGTGTCAACACCAAATAGCACAAGAATTTTGAAGCCCTGATCTCACCAAATAGCCGCCCAACCATAGCCAAACCCCATGATATGCGGCGGATCCGCGGCCTCCTTGTGGCCATAGGATTTAGGATTTTTTAGGCGTGATCACAACAGCAAATCATCACACATATGATCTAAGGTTTCTAATTTCTGTGACTATTTAAAAGACCGAGAGCTTCACATGAAAAATTATCAACCGAAGAGATCAAGAGGTCCAAGATGATCCACGCATCCGAGTTGATCATCAGCTGTTCATCTACTTCCAACAAGATAGAGATCGAGAGCAAAAGCTAGGGTTCTTGTACTCTACTTTAAAAGGATTTGTATATGATATAGTTGATTAATAAAGGTAGAGTTTTTATTAGTCTTTTCGCAATTAATTTCTGCACTTACTTTCTGCATTTAATTTCTGCATGTTACATTATGATCTCATTTTTCATCATTTCTTCTCCAACCATGCGTGAGTAATTCTTAGCTTGTTAGGGTTAGTAGGCTAAGGTAGATCAATGGATGATAAAGTTATTTAACTCCTTTTATACATTTTAAAGTCTATAAACTTTAGCAAAATAAATGTTAACATCCTAATCGGGAGCGCTACCAATCTATTGCTAGTCATGACCACGATTTGAGATTTGATTAACACTTGTTTTGTTAAACGCTAGATATGAATAGAGATCAATGCAAGGACAAGGCTTAAGAGTCGGGAAACTCTAGTTTCTTCCAAAAGAACCCTAATTCTCATGTATCACCATCGATCTAGTTTTAAACTATTAAAAGATAAAAGGAGGCATTTTTAATTAGTCATCCATTACTACTACGTCATATGAACCCTACAACCCTCTTCTTCATAAATTCTACATCCGTATTAAAATAGATCTACAAACAACTAATCGCCCATCTTTCATCAACTCATCAAAAGCAAGAAAAAGGTTAGCGTTTCCCTGCGGACAACCTGTACTCATCATGGCTAACTACTAGCGACACCGTCCTGATTGCGATTACTTTATTTACAACACTCTTTTAAAGTATATCAATCACTCCCACTTCTTATAAAGTGATGTCTGTCACAGCGACTTCTCATGCTCCTACCTCTCATAAAAGAATGAGGCCGGAGAAAATTCCATCGTCAGTAGCAAAATCCAAAGGCAAGAGCTCTAAACGCCATAATTCTAATGGCATAACTATACATACGATCTATATGAAAAATGGAACAGAAGAGAGCCTTGCTTATATAAGTCACACACCGCATACTCGATCGTTGACGAAGGTTCCGGAGCAACAGCAAAAATAAAGAACATATGTGGGTTATTTGTAAAAATATTATCATCATATATTTCTTCATTTATAATTAATATAATAAAAGAAAATACATGCATATAATGTTTAAATGAAATACTAGTAATTAAAATATGCAAATCATGAAAAATATTCCTAATCAATATTTTTAAGATAAGATATCATATAAATGGTTGGAATAATATCTCAAAAATACCAAATGCTACTGACACTTTAATTTGAGATATTGTGCAGGTATTAGCTCAGGTCTGAAATATAATTAAGAGATCCAAGAAAATTCGAGATATCGAACCCGAATCTGCCAAATTTTAGAAGCAAATCAACGAATCTGGCAACGGCAGAGATTCAGAGAAATATTTTTAGAATCAATATATCAAGAGGATCTTTAAATATCAAGATGAAAAGCCAGAAAAAATCTCAAGACCCAATCCCACTAAATGGCGGCGGAACCGCGGTCTAAAAGCGGTATGGTCGGCGGTTCCACGGTCATATTAGGGCCGTTAAATCTAGGATTTTGGGGGCATGATTGTAACTACACCTACTCCTATATGGCATCTAGGGTTTCTGGTTTCATAGAATATATAAAGGACCGATAACTGTGCATTTAAAAAAAATCATCTCACAATTCCATATCTCATCATCTACCTCCATAAAGAGAGAGATCTAGAGCAAAACTAGAGTTCTTGTGATTTACCTTTCTAAGGAGAAAAGTTGTAATGCAATAGTTAATTAATAAAGATAGTTTTTGGTTTTTGCATTTACTTTCCGCATTTTACTGTACGCATTACTTTTCCGCATTAATTTTTCGCATTACTTTTCTGCACTTTTAATTATGATTTTATTCATCTTCCATCTCTATTGTGCTACGCTAATAACCATAAGCGAGTAATTTCTTGCTTGCTAGGCTTTGTAGGATAGGGTAAAATAATGGATGAAGTATCGCTAAATTTCTTTTGACATTTTAATATTTAAAAACCTTAGCAAAATAAATAATAACCCTCTTATCGGGCGTACTATCTGTAACGAATCTGAAATCTTTGTACGGAAATTTTCCGGTTAATATATAAGAAAAGAGTATTACAGCCTGAATTTGAGTTATAAGTTACTTTTGTTAAATAAAAGTAAAAACCCGTTTGTAGCTCACTGGTAAAACCTTTGCACTGCTTTGACGTAGCCCCCGTTTTCGATTTCCATTAGACACAATTATTTTTTCTGATTTTTCTTTTTAACTCTTTGGAAGCCCAAAAGATTTCACGTGTAATACACGGGAAATAAAAAGTTCAGAAAAATCAAATATGTGGAAAATGATATAAATATTGAATTTATCATATGGCACGAATCTCGAGACCAGAGCCTCAAGATCGACCGGCGGTTTAGCTTATAGGACCGGCGGGGACGGTTAGGATGTGGCCAAATTTCCCCGTGCTTTGCACACTCGTCTCTTGAGCTACCCATAACTTCTCTGCATTTTTTGATTTCCCTGCAATCAAACAGAGACCTTTTATTTCACAATATAACACCATTTTAATGCTTTTTAATCCATAATTTTAATTTCCAAACCCTAATTCTCCACTATAAATACCACCCCACAATTTGGCTCGGCTTAAAAATTCTTGCCAAAACTCTCTAAAAAGTTCCTAAGTGCAAGTAGAGTAAAGTGGAGTTAGCGAGCAAGTTGGTTCCGTTGAAAATCGAAACCAATTCTGGAGCTTCCACGACGCCCCGAAGTATCCTTCTTCTTCCCCACTCTTTCCTTGAAATTTCTAAACCGTAAGTCCCTCCCAATCTCTTTTTCTCTTCATTGAAATCTAACTTTAAAACTTATATCGGTAAGTGGAGTTAATACCGATATCTTTTTTCTAAACCCTAGAAACTCCCTTTTTCTTATATATTGTTCAACCAAATTCTTACACATTATTTGTAACCTTAAATACTAATATTTAGAATCAAGTTTAACCAAGAATCTCATGTGAAATATCCATAATTAAACTTTTTCATTAAAATACTTTGAACTTTAATATCACTCTTTTCGTTTTCAATAAAACTATACATTTAAGAAAACCTCACGGGGTAATGACCTACCCCACACGCACTTTTGTTTCATAGCACGATGCCTATTTTTGTATGAATATTTGTTACGAAGAAATCTTACAATAAAACACCACATACTTTAAAACTGGGTTTCTTTTAAAACAGTATTTCATATTCCTTTGCAATTATACATCTACAACACTCGTTAGGAGACCCTCTAATTCATGGTACAGATTATCGCATATCCTGAGGATAATAGAACGAGATGCAGCACTCTTCACGGAGTATTCGATCTTGAAAGGATATAAATACGATTTTTAAGAAAAATGAATTTTCTAAATAAAAATAATTTTCTACAAATTTAAAATTATAAAAAATTATAAATCCATATTTTCATTATATTATGAAACTACATTTTATAAAAACGAAAGATTTAAAAATGTCAATAAAATACCATCAAGTTACTAAAAAGACTAGTTTTCAAAAAAATACCATAAACTTTCAAAAGCTAGGTTTTCATCATTAAAATACCTCAATTCTTATAACACATGCTCATGAAAATCCTAAGTAATATAAAAAACCCTCGAGGTTTTATTTTTAATCCATATTAATATATTTTTCTTAAAACCCCTAGAAATATATAAAACACTATTTTAAGGACTTTAGTAAATATGGGTTTAAGCGGGATCAATTCTCTTGAGCCCTAGAAAGCCGGAGAAAGTGAGTGCTTGCCTATTTAGATTAGAAAATTTAATAGGAGTTATCAATGGCAATAGTCTTGGATAAAGACACAAATCCCGCCGTCCATGTGCAGCAGTTGCTGATGACTCCCGAACCTAAGATTTTAAGAGTTAAATAAATTTATAAGTGTCTGACTCAGTCTGAGTCCAACCTCAAACCTGAATCCAAAATCAAACATGAATACTTGATCATCAACATGAATACTTGAATTTAAACATCAAATTCAAACATGTATACTTGACTTGACTTGACCGAACCATGTTTATAACTTGACTTGAACTTGACATGCCTACTTGAATACATGATTACATCCTGAACATGAATACTTGAACATTTTGTACCCATGGTTTCGGCAAGACTTGTAAATATAATCTATACAATATATTACGCGGGGATAAAGGTGTAGATTGGTACGAAACTTATATCGTGGCACGAAAGGTCACTTAAAAGACACCTACATGAATTCTCATGCCGTTGTCTCGTGGGTTGTGATGGGGCCTTGTACTATATGTTAGCATAGTCCATGGGGTAAGATGGACTCCTCTCATATACATAAATACCATCTTTACCAAATTAAAAACAACTATATTATAATAACTATCATATACCAGTAATCAGTCATATACAACTTTACCTGTTCATTTCACTTTATATACTATCTTCTCTTTCTTATTTTGGGACTTACCGAGTGTTAGTTCGCTAACGACATTCCTTTCTGGTTTTTTTGGAATGTTCGTCAGGAGGATCGGACACTGAAGAGATCGAGCTGAGCCGGGAGGACTTGGACCAAATTACTGCTCAGCCTGACTACTAGTTCCTCTGCGCTTATTTTTGTATGCCACTGTTTAGGCACTGCTTTACTCATTGTATCTTTTATTTCCAAAACAGTTGTATATAAAGTTGCTGTTTCATTTTATTATCTTGTCATTCTTTTTCACTTTTATATATTGCTTAATTATACTTAACGTATTTATTTCTTAGTAAATATGTTGCGGCCTGCCACATCACCGTTTCCGTCTACTGGGAAGCGGGGCATGACGGGTTTTGTTGGCGACCTATGCAGGTCAGTTCTGCATGAAGTCTTAAGCAATATATCACAAGAATTATAAGAATCAACAACTATACATTCCTTACATTTCAAATTTCTTGAATATATCATAACCATTTCTTTTTCTCTTAAGGTAATGAATTCTCCCAACAACACCAGCACGAACGTCAATAGCAATACCCCACCGCCTAGTCTACCACCACCACCTACCGTTGCAGTTCCTATCAATGAGAAAACGGTACTGTTTGAGGCTATCAAGAGCCTGTTGGAGGGTCAGCAGCAGCAGACTGCTATCCTCATGCACCGCCCCGAAATCGAGGCACCCAGAGTCGAGCAATTCCGGGCACTGCAGCCAAAAAACTTCTCGAGAAAAGAGAGCCCACTGAAGGCAGAAGAATGGGCTCAATCGATTGAAGATGATCTGGCAGCAGCTCGAGTGCCATATATTGCCTGGGTGAGAGTTGTTAAGCTGCAATTGACAGAAAATACCAGAGTCTAGTGGAAGTCTTAGGAAAGTTGTCTCACCCAACCTATTGAGTGGAAGACATTTCGCGATCTGTTCGATACGAAGTTCTTTCTCGAGACTGCTCGATTTGAGATGGAGCAACAGTTCATCCACCTACAGCAAGGTTCTATGTGGGTAAAATTGGCGGATGAATATGATGCCGAATTCATCATGCTCAGCAGGTAAAGAATTCGTATCAAATACTATTCTGTTAAAACACATCTCTATCGTGACATCAACATCTTATCAGGTTTGCGACACATTTGATCCAAACTGATGAGATTCGGGCTAGACAATTTCAACAGAGCTTAGACCCGGAGATTCAGGCGGCGTTAGCCACAGGAGATTACCTGACTAATGAACTCAACCTGAAAGCAGCTCGCCGTTATGAAGCTGTGGGGAAGAAGAAGGGTAAGCCCTAAATAGCTGGAATCAAATGTCCTGCTACACAGATGTCAGGAGGAGCCTCTTCTAGGCCGACCTTTGCATCTAGGAGACCGGGGTGATCATTTAACCGGTCCAGTCCAGACTTTTATTTCTACTACAAGAGGACGGGACACCTGGCGAGGAATACAGGCTTGCAAATAGCCTGTGTTTGGTTTGTGGCACATCCATTCACGCTATAGGAGCATGTCCATATCGTTTCAACACAGCTCCATCACCCAGACCCGCAATCACAGCCCTAGAGCGGCCAATCATTCAAGGTCCTGCACCCCGCTTAGCTACCTCCTGCACAGCCTCAACGTCAATTTCATCAGTCACAGAGAAACATGCTTCAAGGGAAGAGAAACGTGCCCCAAGGACAAAGGAATGTGCCTGCAGTAAGGAGGATTGTACCATGACGTCAGGCTTTTACAATGACAGTCGAGAATGTCGAAGCCACAGGACAAGTCATCACTGGTAACTCCCTATCCTTTCAATTTTTTTCAATCCTTGTGTATCTTTATAACTTTTCCTATATCTAAACCCAACCTCACAAAACTTAGGTACTATACTAGTAGCTACCCTTCCTGCCCTCGCACTTTTCGACACTGGAGCTTCACACTGCTTCATGTCCCAACGATTCATGAGAACGCATGCGATTCCCGTGAAGCCACTCATTTCAAGATGGAATGTTAGTTCCGGGAATGGAGTTCTGAAAGTAACTATAGGGTTTGATCAGTGTCCAGTTGTAGTTTGCGGAAAAGAATTCTACGCGAATTTTAAAGTACTGGACATTCCAAATTTTGATGTTGTGTTGGGAATGGATTGGCTGGGATTATTCTATGCTACTATTGACTGCGGTCAAAGGAAGGTAGTATTTGAGATACCAGATCACCCAGTCTTCTATTTCAAAAGTGGAGATAGAACTTTAGAGCAAGGAAGATACCGTACTAAACCGAAGAATGCAGAAGTGTTTTCTCTACCAGCAGAAGAAGAAAAGCCCGAAGTAGTTCGAGAGTTCGAGGATGTGTTCTCTGAAAACAGATCAGGTTTGCCTCCTGATCGAGCTCTTGAGTTTAGTATTGATTTACAACCTGGTGCGCAACCTGTAATCAAAGCTCCGTACCGGTTAAGTCCGGAGGGATTGAAGGAGATCCGTATTCAGTTGGACGAACCACTGAAGAAAGGTTGGATCCGACCCAGTACTTCAAGTTGGGGATCTCCAGTGTTACTTGTGAAGAAGAAAGAAGGTTCATACAGGATGTGTGTAGATTATCGAGCTCTGAACGAAGTGACGATCAAGAACAAGTATCCAATACCACGCATCGATGATCTATTCGATCAGTTAAGTGGGTCTTGTGAATTTTCGAAACTAGATCTTCGTTCAGGTTATCATCAGGTGAAGGTCAAAGAGTCTGACATTCTGAAGACGGCGTTTAGGACTTGCTATGGCCATTATGAGTATCTCATAATGCCATTTGGAGTGACCAATGAACCTACCATTTTTATGAACCTGATGAACCAAGTTTTCCGAGAGTACTTAGACAGATTCGTTTTCATCTTCATCGACGACATCCTGGTGTATTCAAGGAATCGGAAAGAACACGCCGAGCACTTACGGATTGTCCTGGAGACATTGCGAAAACATCAGCTCTACGCCAAGTATAGTAATTGTAAATTTTGGCTAGATCAAGTCGGATTTCTCGAACATATCATTTCAGGAGAAGGAATCTCGGTAGATCCAGTTAAGGTGTCAGCTGTCAGTGAGTGGCCGACACCAAAGACGGTGATGGATATATGAAGTTTCAAAGGATTAGTAGGATACTACCGACGATTCATTGATGGCTTCTCAAAGATTGCAACACCCTTGACCAAGCTCACACATAAAGATGAAGCATTCGTGTGGTCAGAAGCATATGAAAAAGCTTTTGTAGAACTCAAGTCAAGATTAACATCTGCACCTATTCTTGTAATACCGGATCAATCTGGAGGATTCGTTGTGCATTGTGATGCGTCTGGTAAAGGATTAGGATGTGTTCTATACTAGCATGGAAAAGTAGTGGTTTTTGCATCAAGACAACTGAAGGTTAATGAGCGCAACTATCCAACACATAATTAGAGTTGGCAGCCGTCATCTTCACACTTAAGATTTGACGCCACTATCTTCTGGGAGAACGAGTGGATATATACACTGACCACTACAGTCTGAAGTATGTATTTACTAAGAAGGAACTAAACATGCGGCAGAGAAGATGGTTAGAACTCATGGAGGACATAGACATTAATGTTTCCCCAATAAAAGAGCAAAGCTCTGTTAAAAATTTGAAAGCTAGCACCAAGAGTTAAAAATTCTAAGGCAGCGCCTTACGTGCCTTGCACGAGGGCGCCAGCGCCATGAGTTAAAAACTCTAACACAGCGCCTTACGTGCCTTGCACGAAGGCGCCAGCGCCAAGTGTTAAAAACTATGAGGCAGCGCCTCACGTGCCTCGCACGAGGGCGCTAGCGCCAGAACTAAAAGCACTCTGTTAGACAGAGCCGTTGTGTCACGCCCCGCTTCCCGGTGTACGGCGAAGGGGACGCGACTGGCCGCTACGTATTTACTCAGAAGTAAATACGCTAAGCGTAACTAAGCAATATAAAAGAAATATACACAAGAGACAAATATAATGAACAACAACTTTATTTATTCACATTCTTTTTATAATACATCTGAAAAGTAAATACATGGAATGAAAAAGAAATGCCTAAACAGTGGCATAACAGAAATGGAAAGTACTGAAATGAAATGTACAAGTATCTAGAGCTCCGGGTCGTAGGCTAGCTGATCCAAGTCCTCGCTGGTGGGTTCGATCTCCTGAAGGTCCAAATCACCTAACAACATTCCAAAGAAGAAAGAGAAGAAATGTCGTCAGCGAACAATCGCTCTGTAAATCCCAAAGATAAAGGAGAAGTAGAATAGACAGAGAGAGTGTGTGTGTGTAACTTTTAAAGTGGTATTGTATTGTTGTATTTAATGTTAACGCTGTTGTTTGTAGCTTGGTACAGAAGAGGCCAGTGTATACGAGAGGAGTCTCAGTAGACCAGAGACTAAGGTGAACGGAATGTACAAGGAACTGTTTATGCTACGGTACAACAGCAATTGAATTCAGTTTTGGTGTCTTAATTCTTGCAGTCTCATGCCATTTCTAACACCTTCCGTACCAATCTACCCCTTAAACCCCACGATGTCTTGATTGTATTATTTGTATTGTATTGTAAATTGTATTGTCTTGTATTATAGATTGTAGAGATGGATGACTTGCCAGAACCATGATATCAGTAAATGGATGTAACTGAAGAATCATGTAGATAGATGTATATCCATGGTTCGGTTCAGTCAATATAGATTGATAGATTCAACAGCTTGAATATATGGATTCATATTGAATTGTTATATTGTATTTTGTACTTGAATCATATTCAAGTCAGATTGATTATATTGAGACTCAGTCTGAGTCAGACAAAAAGAAATTGAATCCTGAATTAGGTTTTGGTGTTATCGGTAACCGCTGCACATGGACGGCAGGATTTGTGTCTTTTTCAAAGACGATTACCGTGTTAATAACACCGTTTGTTAAGTTGCCTACCTTAAATAGGCAAGCACCCACTTCTCCGGCTCCTTGAGGCTCAAGAGATTGGTCCCGCTTAAACATATATTTACTAGGATCTTTAGTGTAATTTAGTATAACTTGAGGGGGTTTTATGTAAAAATAATTTTGTATAATTTTCAAACTACACCTTAAGTATTTAATATCGTCTTTAGAGTTTTCATAGATGTAGATTTTATATATGTTACATTTCTAGTGAATAAAATCTAATTTCATAATATATGGTATTTAATTGTAAAGTATTGAACTTGTATGAAATTGCATGGTGTCTTTATGTAAAGTGATTCTTTTGATTTAGAAAAGTTGGAATATTTATATTATATAAAAAATTAGATATTTTGATGATACATATATATATATATATATAAAATAATTTTAATTTATTATTTTTCTAGAAATCTCATTTTCTTAATATATTTGTATTTTAAAATCTTTCGAGACCGTATGCTCCTTGCGGAGGTCTGCATCTCGCACTACTAAGCCCGAGGATATGCGATAATCCGCACCATCCTAAACAGGTTCCCCAAAATGGGTTGTAGCGGGGCTTTGCAAAAATTTGTTTAAAATACATAATCTTGTAGAAAAAGGTTTTTATATAAGTCGGAGGTAGTTTTATGTAAAACCGTATTTTCCCAAATATATGTTTCACAATATCATCGTGCTATATTACATATGAGTGTTGTGAAGAGGTAGGTCATTACCTCGTGAACTATCTAAAGGTATAGTAAGAGTAATGATGTTTCTATGTCGAAACTAAACTATATGGTATTTTTCTGTAAAAGTGCAATAAAAATTGAAATATGAATTCTTTTGATATGGAACTTATTCAACATGTTTTTTTAATGATTAATAGTCATGTTATGAGAGATTGGTATTGTTGTTTTATGAAAAATGGAACTTTTAAAGAAAAACCAAATCGGAAGTCGGATTAACTCCGCTTCCGTCGGGTTTTAGAATTACAAGTTTTCAGAATAGAATAGAGAAAAGGGAGGATGTCCATAAGGGTTGTAGATTAGGGAAGAGGAAGAGGGAGTGGTAGGATATGTCGGTGCGTCGTTTCGTCGCCGGGAGCTCCCAGGGTCGTCGTTAGAAGTTCGTCGGAGCTTCGCCCTTCGCTAACTCCACTTGTACACAAAAGTTCTAGGGATTTTTCTTGAGTGTTTGGACAGAGATTGTGAGTGAGAGGAGTGTAGAATGGAGTGGTATTTATAGGAAAAGATTAGGGTTAGGGTTTGATAGAAAATGCATTAAAAATTATGCATTAAAATAGAGATTAAAGGGATTTTATGGTCTCTGTAATTGTGCAGGGTTTTTAAACCATACAGGAGTTATAAGAAGATCAAGAGGCACAGAAGTAAAGAAGACAAAAATCCGAATCGGGCGAGTTCGGCCGGCGGTGCCGGCCGATTCAAGCGTGTCACCGGCCGATCCAGGCTGAGTTTTCATGTCACGTGTTCATTGTCGTTTAGTCTACCTCATGGACTAGTTTGTTTTTAGTGTGACCTTTGGGTTTACGGTTTATGCACGTGTAGACTCTTGGGCTTCTAAAAAGATTAAAAGAAAACAATATAAAAAATAATGTGGGTGATGGGATTTGAACTCTGGTGCTTTGGCTCAGCAGTGCAAGGTCTTACCAATAAGCTACAAGCTCCTTCTTACTGTTCAAAAGCAAATCAAACTTATAACTTGTGCTCGGGCAAAAGTACATCTTTCTGTATTTTTGAAAAAAAAATGTACAGAAGTTCAGGGTTGTTACACGTTGGATCAAAGATCCAACGGAGGTGATAAATCATGAAAATGCAGAATTAAATTCTGCTGAGGAAATATTCCTCAAATCTTTCTAAACAAGAAAGATTACTCTCTGTAAAACAGAGAACCGTTGGATTAAAAATACAATAGTGATTAAAAATCACCTATCTGCAGAATAAATTCTGTATGAGAAAATATTTCCCTAATCTTGTTAAAAACAAGAAAGATATCTTCTGTAAAACAGAAGTCATTGGATAAAAGATCCAACAGTGGATAAAATCTCCAAATCAATTAAAGTCTCTCAATGAGAGATTTCTTTAACTAAATCAACAAACTTGCCTCTACTATATAAAGGACCCAAGACTTCAAGTCTTGTACAGAGAAACCCTCCATAAGCTTCAAACTAAAACAAAAGAGCAAGCAAGAAGAAAGCTTTAAGAGGGAAGAAAGAAGAATACCTCTCTTCGAAATAAATAAAAATAATAGAGATCAGAGCATCTCATCTGCATATCCAAGGGTTTAACCCTTATAAAAGAACTTAATTCTTTCTCTGGATCTGAGATCCATGAGACAAGTCTCCCACAAATGAGAATTTAATTCTCATAGGGATGAACTTGTTCTTGGGGATCAAAGATCCAGAAAAGAACAGAGAATTGAACTCTTCAGAACATAATATACGAAGAAAACCTAGTGTCCAAGCGCCTCACGTGTCCCTTATGTGTGCGCTGCTCAATAAAAAGTGCTTAGCACTCGATGATTAGCGCTCAACGCCAAGCGCCTTACGTGGGCGCTGCTCAATGAAGAGTGCTGAGCACTCAATGGTTAGCGCTCAGCGCCAAGCGCCTCACATGTCCTTCACGTGGGCGCTACTCAATAAAGAGTGCTTAGCACTCAATGTTTAGTACTCTGCGCCAAGCGCTTCACGTGCCCCTCATGTGGGCACTATTCAACATAAAGCGCTTGGTACTATTCAGCTAGCGCCCAGTGCTTAGTACCTAGCGCCTCACGTGCTTCGCACGTGGGCGCCATAAAGAGTGTTTAACGCTCCATACAAACAAAAAAAGGAAAGTAAAGTAAAGTATGAGTGTCAGAACCCATATAAATGCTCAGCATTGTTTGACAGAAAGGGGACTGAGCCCAAGCAAGTGTTTAGCACTTTATTTAAATAAAATGATAAAGAATGAGTGGGCTGAGCCCAAGTTGACCAGATCCCTAATTCAGATCAACCGAGCCCATGTGCTTATTATTTTCCAAATTGGTCTTAGTCCCAAACACGACTACTGATCTTCCGACGGATATTCATTTCGCATCTCTCCTCAATCCGGAAATTGGTTCAAGGGTACATCTCCTCACACCTCTGATACATGTCGTGGTAATTCTTCAACGTCTTCAGAGAGGTAGTGGGTCCCGATAACCAACAACTCTTTGGTGCACTCCCAAATCGACGAGTACATCCCAATACGGACCGAAACGTCCTTAAACTAACAACGGACCGTAACGTCCTTAAACTAAAACAATAGAGTCCAAATGCTCTTTTGTTGGATCTGAATGATCCTAAAACCCTGTTGAGTAGATCTTAGTCTAAAATTGGACTAACGTATTCTTAACAAACATTTAAGTTGATCTTAATCTCAAACGAGATTAACGATCCTTAAATCAAACCAAACCCAAATCTAAGAATATACGGATTTAGACTAATCCATGCCCTACGGGCGACAACCTAAATTAGTCTCTGTATACAATCCATGGAAAACCAAAAATAAAACAAACACACATGACACGAAGTGACCTTCTGGAGCAGGAGAAAGTGGTTACCGTGATACGGTAACGTAATTAACTGCAGGGGCTTGCGCCTGGAGGGAAGACCGTCCCCACAATCAAAAACCCCTCGCATACGAGAGGAAATCTGACGAAGTCTACTATAACTGCCGCATCCGTCCAAACCTCCGATACACGGTGGCGTAAATCAACTTGGCATCTTCGGAGAGGTGGACGGATAAATCCAAATAGGACCTTTTCCTCTTTCCACACCACACTTCGTGTGTCGTGTTCGTGAACAAGATCGTGGTTTCCTATAGTTGCCCATGGATTCGAGGTACTAAGATTTGGTGTCTTGCTCTTGTGCAGAAGATAACATCGATGTCTTCCAGCTGCACCAACTGCAACAGCATCTTTCGCACTACCCCAAATGGAGTGACTTATGGGCCCCAAGCGGCCTCCATCTTTACAATGCTAGTGAATCAGGTGACTCAAGCCACCACTGGACTATTTTTTGGGACCATGATCTCGCCAGCAAGCTTCAATGCCCCGATGCCATCACAGAAAGCTCCAAAGAAGTCGGTCTTTGATCGACCCCTCTCAACGGGTCGTCCAAGTCTTCCACCTCAGTCTTCAATAGACTGAGCCAAATCTCCAGTGGGACTGTAAAGAGGCTCGCAATACCTGAAGAGGTTATCCCGAAGCGGATAGGCATTCCAGTTCCGGAATATGAAGTCGTCAAGGGGCTTCTCCTACTAAAGGATCGGTCTTCGCAAGACTGGTCGTTCCAACTCCTGCTGTGGGTAAAGTCATAAAAAATGGTTCCCCTACAAAAAGGTCGGCCTTCGAAAGATTGACCGTCCCCTCTCAGCGGACGTCAGTCTTCAATAGGCTGGCACCGGCAGTAGCCCTTCATCAGAGCAGGGGCATGACGAAGCCATTCCCATAACTTAGGCAATCCCATCAGCAAAGCATGCTCGACGTCCCCACTGGCACCGAGTGGGGAAAGCTAGGGGCAACTCCTCCTCTGGACTTACTCCACCAGCTCCAATGGTGGAAGTTGACGTTGTCGTTCCAACCGGGAACAACTTTGATCTGCTTAGGAGGGTGTGAAAGAACTCTCCGACCGCGGTGCTGAAGAAATCCCCCCATATGTTGAAAACATGGTACATGCGAAGCCGGAGCAGCCGCCTCAGCGGCTATCATCCCGAATCCACAGGGTCTCGCGGAAAGTCCAGGATTCTGTGATCAACAAGAACTACTCTCGTCGACCGGCGAAAATGAAGGTTCGACAAGAAGACAATCATCCATTTAGCATGCAGCGAGGGACTTCTCAGGCGCCTGTTACAGTAGCTCTTTCGACTTCGACTTCTCACAAAAAGAGAAGGCCAGAAAATCTACCACCATCGGCGGCAAATCCCAAGGGTGATGGATCCAAACACACCAAGTCTGGGGGCATGATCGTGCACACGGTGTACATGGCTTCCGAGAAAGAGGAAAGTCGTGCTTCCATAAGTCATCGACCATAAACTCGGTCGTTGAAAAAAGCTCAGGAGCAGCAATAAAAGCTCCAAGAAATGCTGATGAAAATGTCAGCACTCACCGGGCAGAAAGAAAGCCGGGAATAAACGTCTGAGCAGCGCCAGGAGCAAGAAGACCGATACAGAATTTCTGCGAAGGGTGCTGGAAAGGAAGGATAAGGAGGCCGCGGGACAGGCTGCTAATATAAAGTAGATGGCGCTTCTGTTCCAAGACATGGTTGGGATGATGATCCAGCCGGAACCTCCAGCCGAAAACCCTCCGATAATCATCGAAGACGACAGAGGGGAAATGTCAAACCCTCCTCCGGATGTCTCAGTAGCCCAAGAAGAGACAATTTCCAAGGCTGCCCTTGATGACTACATAGCTCAATAAATACGAGCTCATCAAGTGAGTAAAGTGTCAGGCCAAGTCGTCAGAACTGGGCGACCCTATCCAGGCTGGTACGATCAAATCAAGTACCCTCCAGGATATACGATCCCTAAGTTACATATGTATAAGGGGATGGGCAATCCACACCAGCATGTTACTCAATTCAGAGCTTTGTGCGGTAATACTTAAGGCGACAACAAACTGCTGCTTCGCCGGTTTGTTGGCAGCTTGTCGGAGACGGCATTTGAATGGTACTCCGAGCTCCCAAATGATTCTGTCAAAACATTCACGGAGGTGGAATTACTATTCACACAGCGGTTCGCAAGCGCAAGTGAGCGCAGCCCAATCACGGCATTAATCAATGCCAGGGTGAAGCCAGGAGAGACATGTGTTCAATACGCAATTCGGTAGCGGAACCTATGGTCAAAATGCGAACAACCCATCGAAGAAGCTCCTGCCGTGGGCATGTTCATGGGGACCCTTGATCCTCAGGAAACTATATCTCAATTCATGATGTTCTTCAAGCCGACCACCTTCCAGAACTTGATTGACAAGTTGGCCCAAATGGACCAGATAGGCCATAGGCCATCCTCTTCAAAAACGGATCTCCGGAATAAAAAGGGCAAAGGGAAAGCGATCTTCGTTGCCAACGCTCAACAACAACCGGGTGACCCGAAACCGGTTGCTCGCTAAAGCAACACACGCCGATCCCTCGAAGAGAAGTTAAGACGTCCTTACTCATTTTCCCGGGATAAAACGTGGAGACTGTTCGATCTAGCGGTGTGCAACAGGCTCATCACTCTGCCAGATCCAAGACGCCCGCTGCAGCGTGGTGATGTCAACAGCACCAACTACTGCCCCTACCATAGAGTAATGGGTCACCCAATCAAAGATTGCTACGTCTTCAAAATCTGGGTTGAGGACCAATACCAACAAGGCAAGTTCGCACTGTCTGAAAACTGGAAGGTAAACCCGTCACAGAAGCACGCTCCTAAAAATGTGGATACGCCGGGGGGCATCATGCTCATTTGTAGAAGAAGCTCCGTGGGACGTTTTCCTTTCATCTAAAACTAAGAGAATACTGAAGGATCTTCAAGAATGTTCGGCGATCAAATGGAAAAGCCCGCTAGAAGCCGAGATCATTGAGGGGATGCATAAACCGTGCCCAACACCGAAAGCTGGTAACGATGGGCAAAACACCCAGGTCAAGCATTCAAAGCCTTCGAAGGAAAAGAAGAAGACCAAGAAGCCCGTACAGCCTGATAACAAGTGCACGGACCTGCAAAAATACATTGACGCACTGGAGGAGTACAACCAGAAGGTGCCAACCCCAGTCACTTCTGAATGGAGACAGTGACATTGATGAGGGAAAAGATTCGTCAGAAGAACCCGAGGATTATGTAGCGAGTTGCCATATGGTCTCTCACTCGTCGTTAAAAGACGAAGAAACTCCCTCGGCGTCGAAAAGCAACGCAGAGGAACTGGGGGCAAGACCGGTGCAAAAATCCCTGGAGCCATAAGATGACTTGATTGACAGGTTGCTAAACAAAGCCCTTCAAAAGAGAAAAACTGACCAAAAGCGTGAAACGGCCATATACGAAAGGGCCAAGCGTCGGCGTCAGGATGAAGAAGCTGCTGCGAGGATGAGTCACAAAGTACTCCAACTAGATCGAAGCACACCCGCGGCAGACAAAAGAAGGTTTAAGACGGGGAAATGGTTCACTAAAGCCCTGTCAATAGGAATGAAGCTGCCACCTTTCAAAGGAATTACTCCTGGGAGTACGTGCCTCTGTGAAGCGGATGTACACCCGAACTACTGCTTATACCATCGGAGGGTTACACACCCCACCAAAGAGTCCATTGCCTTCAAGAAGTGGTGGCAGGGATACGTTGCCCACCGACAACACTTCAAAAGGATGAAGCGTGAAGCTCATCGACAGCGAAAAAATGCGACAGATGAAAATGACTGGCAACTGTTATATGGTTGATACCAGTTCGAAAAATGGGAAAACTCAAGTTCTCACATTCGGGAGCGATTCTGAGGAAGAAATAACCCTCGGCCCTCTCTTCAAAGAATCCAACTCTGGAAAAGAAGAAGAGGCGAAGTACTGCGATAAAATTCAGCTGCGTAACCGTACGTTTCATGAAAAGAAGCTCGGGCCTACAAATAAGGGTCCGAGGAAAAGAGACAAGGGGAAAGGAAAAGTCGCTGAGGAAATTTCCCTCAATCATAGAGTCGTCGAAAAGCTCGAAGCCAAGGACCCGCCTAAGAAAAACAAGGTGGATTACAATGTCCTGACACATTTGAGGAAGATACCCTCACAAATGAGCATACTGGGTGCTCTCCTTCTGTCCAAAGAAGCATGAGATTCTCTAATCAAGGCACTGCAAGAACCTGATCAGTTCCAAGCTTTCTTTACGGAAGAAAAGATGAAGGACGAGCTGGAAGAGGTTCATACAGCTGACATCACATTAAGTGATGAAGATCTCCTCCTCGGAACGTGCGAGCACAACCGTCCTCTATATGTCACCGGGTACTGCCACGAAATTAAGATAGGGAAGATCCTGGTGGACAACGGGTCCTCTGTCAACCTTCTCAACGTGAAGGTGCTGAAGGAGATCTGCTTGAACGTTCAACACCTGGCTCGGGACAAAATTACCATCTCCGGGTTTGACTCGCGGTCATCATGGACGCTTGGGTCCGTGATATTGACATTACGTTTTGGGATGCTCATCACTGATATCAAATTTCATGTTATTGACGCCAAGGCTTGCTACAACACTCTGCTCGGCCGGCCTTGGTTACATGAGTACAACATCATCCTCTCTAGACAACATCAGTGTATGAAGTACTTCAAAGATGACCTCGAGTACATAGTTACGGGGGAGCTAAATCCATTCTCCGTAAATGAAGTCCGCAAATATGAAGACGCCAAGTACTTCTTACCAGACTTCGAAAACACGGAAAGATGTCATAAACCGGAGAATAAACAAAAAGCCGTCGCCACTATCCCGATCTTTGGGAGCGATACTGAGGAGGATAAAGAGATAGTCTTCTCGGGGCAACCCCAAGGCAGCAGGCTAGGACCATCTACTCCTATTTTGGTCTTTGGAAGTGAATCTGAGGATAATGCCAACGTAGTGTTCTCCGTCCGCCCGTCAATCCATACCTTCGCTGAAACGAATTAGTGTTTACAAATTACCATGGTTCCGCAGCGGCATTATAAAGAACTCAATGCGCTTGATACATACAGCATACAAGAGTTGCAGACTTTCTACGTCCCTCCTAACAAAAAGGTGAAAAGGAGATCCTCTTCTATAGATTTGCGGAGACTAAAGCGGAGAAAGAAGTCTTGCATGGTGCCGAATTTGTGCTCGACAGGCTTCAACCAATCCGTCTGCCCAGATATTACGCAGAGGGATTGAAAAGGCTATTAAGATGCCAAGGCATAACCTTCAAACAAACCGCTCGACAAGCCCGGTTCTACAACAAAATTTGGGACGTTCCCGGAACCCAGCGAAAGATGCCCAACGAGAGGATAGAGACGACTGGGCTTGGATACCTTCGGTCTAAGAAACAGGAGCGATTCCATGGTTTCCATGTCATAAATACCTCCAGTGGAGAAGCGAATTCATTTCCAGATACCACTAATATTGAATCAGAGCGACATCCTGCCGTAAGAATGCCAAGTCCATCATTCGAAGAACACATTGACAAGCTAATGAGAGAACCCGGTCAGAAGGTTCGGGAAGACCATAGCCGCGAAATGGCCATTTACGAGAAAGCCAGGACGCAACGTCTCATTCAGCAGTCCACGGAAAGAGAAGACTACGATGCCCTTGACCCTCAGCCTGCTGTGCGCTCTCATACTAAGGAAAAAGTCCGACACAGAGACAACAACAAGATCAAGAACGGGAATGATGTTCAAAAACAGCGAAGCGGATCCAAGAAGCCACGCAATCGAGAAAAAGTCAGCTGGAACCCGTCTTTTATGAAGAAGACGGGTCGGGAGTACTCGTTCCCTTAAGACAATACGAGAAATTATTCAACCTTATCATGAAGCATCAAATGGTGACGCTCCCAGAGTCTCGGTACCCCAAACATATAAACGAGGTCCATCACATGGATTTTTGCTCCTACTACCTAGCACTAGGACATCCTCTTGAAAACTGCTTCACCTTCAAAGACTGGGTCGAGGACCAGTATCTGCAAGCCAGGTTTGCTCTATCCGACAGCTGGAAGGTAACCCTACCACGAAAGCATGAGCCAAAAGCAACCTATATCGTGAGAGTGGAATCAGATCAATATCGGTCTTGGAAACAAACTCGTACCTGCCACGTGATAACATTCTCAAAGGAGGGGGACCACGAGATTATGGATGACCTTTTCAAATGCTTTGTAAATGAGGACGAGGAGGAAGTGATCTCATAGTTTCCACCGGCGCCAAAAGAACTGGAAGATGGGATACACACCACGGCGGACAACATAAGAAAAATTGACTTAGGGATGGAAAACGATCCGAGACCAACGTTCGTCAGTGAGCTGCTGTCTAAAAAGCAGGTAGCAACACTAAAGGACATGCTTATACAATACAAAGACTGCTTCGCATGGAATTATTCCAAAATGCCGGGACTAGATCCAGAAATAGCGGTGCATAAACTGGCTATATCACCGGACGTTAAGCCAGTCAAGCAAACGCCAAGGAAAATGCGGATCGAACTTGAGATGGGTATCAATGCCGAAGTCAAGAAACTAATTGACTCTGGATTCATCTAAGAACTTCAATATCCCGACTGGATTGCCAACATTGTTCTAGTGATGAAGAAAAATGGAACGGTGCGCATCTGCGTGGACTTTCGGGACCTCAACAAAGCTTGTCCAAAGGATGACTTCCCAGTGCCAGTTACTGAGCTGATGATCGATAACACGTCCATCCATGAGGTCTTCTCCTTCATGGACGAATCTTCGGGGTATAATGAAATAAAGATGCATCCCGAAGACCGAAAGCATACTGCCTTCAGGACTCCGCTAGGCATATTCTGCTATAAAGTAATGCCTTTCGGTCTGAAGAACGCTGGCGCTACCTACCAGAGGGCTATAACGAAGATCTTCGATGACCTCATACACGAAATTGTCGAATGTTATATCGAAGACCTTGTGGTGAAAAGCAAATCGTACGAGGAGCACTGGGAGCATTTGAAAATAGTGTTCCAGCGTCTTCAGAAATATAACCTGAAGATGAACCCTTTGAAATGCGCGTTTGGAGTCTCCTCAGGCAAATTCCTAGGATTCATCATACGACACCTAGGCATCGAAATAGACCCATCAAAGATCAAAGAGATTATGGAAATACCCTCGCCAAGAACTCTCAAACAATTGCGGTCTCTCCAAGGAAAGCTCGCGTATATCCGACAGTTCATAGCCAATATCTCCAGAAATTGCCGCCCCTACAGCCATCTAATGAAGAAGGGGACCATTTTCGTTTAGGATCGTAAATGCCAAAATGCACTGGACGAAATCAAGCAATATCTGCAGAACCCGCCGGTACTGACCGCTCCGATCAAGGGAAATCCCCTCGTCCTGTACACAACATCCCTTGATGGTTCTTTAGGCACGCTATGGGCACAGGAGAATGATCAGGGAAAAGAGAGCTCTACTATTTGAGTCGAGTCCTTCTGAGGGCAGAAAACAACCACTCCCCCATTGAAAAGCATTGCTTGGCACTAATCTTCGCGTTAACGAAGATTCGAAATTATGCCTTGGCGCATGAGGTTCATCTCATATCAAAGGTGGATCCTCTCAAATATTTGATGTCAAGAGCCATACTAACGGAAAGGCTTGCCAAATAGGCCGTCCTCTTGATGGAGTTCTCAATAATTTATCGAACCCTCAGGGCAGTGAAGAGCCAGGCCATCGCTAACTTTCTTGCTGAATATCCAATACCAGCCGACTCTCCCTTAAATTGCGAATTGCTAGATGAACAAGAGTTCGATGCAACCGACAGGGAGGAGGAAGGAAATAATGCCCGATGGGAACTCTAATACGATGGAGCATCTTCCATGAAAAAGCGAAAGCAAAACACCCCTATAATTAAAGCCAGGGTGGGCCTTATCTTCGTTACTCCGAAAGGAGGGATAATGCGTTTCACCCTTTCCTTAACAGAGCCGAGGACAAACAACGAGGCTGAGTATGAAGCTTTGATAGCAGGTCTTGAGATTGCTGTTGACATGGGCATCGAAAACCTCTTCATATATAGAGACTCCCAGCTAGTCGTTAGCCAAGTAAATGGCGACTATCAGACATGTAAACCGGAGTTGGTAAAATATGGTGAAAGATTGCGGCAACTGCTGACTCAAATTCCTTCCTACATCCTGGAAAGCATACGGCAAGTGGAAAATAGCAAGGTGGATGTGTTGGCCAAGCTCGCTAAAGAATTAGCCGACGAAAACCTCGATGATGTAAGGATCATTGTGCAAAGCCGCCAGATCCTCGCGCCAGCAGAAATATCGCCGGAGTCGTCTGAAGGAAAGGAAGCGACCAAACAAGCAGCCTGCCAAATAGAAGACGAAAAAAAGGCTAAGGATTGGAGAGAAGTCTTCATAGACTACTTCAAATCCCATCGAACACCTGAAGACGCATCGTCAAGAAATCAGCTCATGAAGCAAGCCCTGTCTTTCGCCTTCGTCAATGATACTCTTTATAAGAGATCATTCGACTGTCTGTGGCTGAGATGCCTGGGACCAGAAGAAACAAAAAGGGTCGTCCAAGAAACTCACGACGGATTCTGCGGTTCTCATCAGGCCAGGCCGAAGATGAAGTTGAAGATTAAAAGAATGGGTTATTATTGGCCCACGATGATTCAGGATTGTCTCGAATATGCGAAGCAGTGTCACTCGTGAAAAACTCATGGGGACTTCATCCACCAACATCCAAATCCGCTACACCCAACGGTAGCCAGCTGGCCATTCAAAATGTGGGGAACCGATATAATCAGGCCTGTCGAACTAGCATCATCCAAAGGACATCAGTTCATATTGGAAACAACCGATTACTTCTCTAAGTGGGCAGAGAAAGTACCGCTAAGGGAGGTGAAGACGGAGAACAAACTCCATTTTTTCAAGACATATGTCATCTACCGGTTCGGCACTCCACGACGAATCATCTCGGATAATGGACCGGTCTACAGGAGCCATAAGATCAACCGCTTCGCACAACAACATAATATAGATTGGAGATACTCTTCAGTCTATAATCCCCAAGATAACGGTCTAGCTGAGGCTTTCAAGAACAGCCTGATGAAGATCATAAAGAAAACGGTGTCCAGAAAAAAAAAGGACCGGCACGAGAGACTGCATGAAGTTCTCTGGGCGTATCGAACTACGTTCAAAATGGCCACGAATACAACACCATTCGCGTTGGTATTCGGCATGAGACGGTACTTCCCTTGGAGGTAGAGCTACCCTCTCTACGAGTAGCAGTTCGATACGAGCTGACAGATGAAGAAAGAGCCCATCTTCGTCTTGAGGAGCTCGATGCCCTCGATGAAACTCTTCTCATGGCGCAGCAAAACCTGGAAGCTTACAAAGCAAGGATGACGCGCTCATATGAAAGAATAACCAGGCCGAGAACATTTCGCCAAGGCGAACTCATGCTAGTCGTAAAAAGACCTATGATCCCCAACCGTGCAAAGCGGGGGAAATTTGAGCCAAACTACGAGGGTCCGTACATCATAGATAAGGTCTATCAAGGTGGGGCCTACTTGCTCATGGATATGCATGGCGAAAGACCCTTTCGGCCAATAAACAGCCGGTTCCTTTAGAAATACTATGATTGACGAGTCACGGCTCAGGTTAATGATAGATGAAAACGCTCGTGTCCGCTCGCTTTCTTCCTGGATCCAAACTCTATAAGTGGTATCCGGCACAACTCCTCCTCCAAAATGGCGATAACGACCGAGATGTCCCTAAACTAACAATGTACCGAGATGTCCCTAAACTAACAGTGGACCGTAATGTCCTTAAACTAATACGTCGCCTCAAGCATGGCGATAATGGAATTCAAGTCCAAAATTCCCAACGGCAAGGACTGCAACTCAAATCCCGCTGGCTACACAGCTACCCCGATGGCGAAGTCCTCCCTATGTGCCATTGGCAAACATAGAGGTAAAAAAATGGTACGTCTACAAGCGAAATGTGGACGGATGAAAACCCGAAAGGGCGCTGTGAGTAAAAACAGCAGGGCTACCGGCGAGCTTGTGAAAACCCGAAAGGGCGCAATCTCGTTAAAATAAAGACACCTGCAAGGTCCTCTCGACCTTGTGAGGAGAAAACACCTGCGTGAAATCCTTACGACTCACAAGGGAGCAACACACTTAGGGATCGCCACGATTCCAAAAGAGAAATTACACTTACGAGATCCTCACAACTCATAAGCAGAATTGCCCCCTATGAGACCCTCACGGCTTATAGGATTCAAAAGCCTTAAGATACAGGGACTTGAACCTGTTCTTAATCCATCACACTCCCTATGTTGCCCTACAGGAGGTCAATATTGGCTCTTGTATACAATCTACGGGCACAAATAAAAGATTTCCCCACCAAGTTCCACCAATGGCGAGGAATGTCCTCATGTGGTGAACGACACTTATAAGTCCCCTCGACTTGTAAGGAGAAAACACTCTTGTAAGATCCTTATGAGTTGCAAGAGAAAATATCACTTAGGAGTCCTCACGACTTCTAGGGAGAACCTACACCTACGGGATCCTCACGACTCGTAGGAAGAAAAACCTTTATGAGACCCTTACGGCTCGTAAAGTCAAAAGCCTTAGTTGACAGGATCGTAACCCTGTCTACTAAGCCACCTTTGTTCAAATCAGCAAAGGCAAATGATGATTCGCTCCTGGAAATATTCCAGTGGTAGCGATGCTGATGCCTAAATTGGTATCAAATTCCAAGTCCTTTCACGATAAATGATGATTCGCTCCTGGCAATATTCCAGTCGCAGCGGTGCTGATGCCAAGATTGGTATCAAATCTCAAGTTCCATACTCGCAATAAAAATCAGCGAGCAAAAAATGCATATGAAATAGCCGAAATGATAAGGCAACTCGCAATAAAAATCAGCGAGCAAAATATATGCATATAAAAACAGCCGAAATGTTTGGGCAACTTGCAATAAAAAGCAGCGAGTAAAAAGAAAAAACAGCCGAAATGATTGGGGACCGCGATAAAATAGCCGAAATGATTGGGTAATCGCGAATTTCGCGATATGAAAAGCTGAAATGGTAGAGCATCGTGGAAACAGAAAAAAATGAAACTTCTGCCCTGCAGGTGAGTCCACATCGACCCCTATATACAATCCATGGGCATAAACAAAAAGGGAACCATATTTTCCCACAAGACTCCATCAAAAAGAGAGCCAGGTCTCGACGGCAACATCTATAGCCTAGAGATCACCACGGCGTTTCTTCTCACTCCAGCAGGATGCAGACGTAACGTCAACAACCGACCCCAGGGTCAAAATAATGGAGCTATGGCAAAGTCCCTAGTTCCTAATATTGACGACAACATCTACAGCCTAGAGATCAACAACGACATTCCTTCTCACTCCAAAATGATGCAGACGCGGCGTCAACAATCGACCCCAGGGTCAAAACAACGAAACCGTGGCAAAGTCCCTAGTTTCGAGTCTCGACGGTTCACAGACGACCTAGAGACAACCTCGATATTCGTCGCAATATAGCAGACACAATATCAACAAACGAAGTAAAGGAAGATCCCTAGCTTCAGGGTCTTGACGGCAACTCAAATAAAACCTGAAAGACTATCAAAGATCATTCCACACCAGCGTGAAGTGGTCATGACTCATCGGGGCTCCCAAATTGAGCCTAACCTCAAGTATAAAAGCGGTATGGAAAATCCCTAACGCTTGCTCTACCGACGGTAATATGACCTGGGAGATTACTTGAAGACGTCTTGTCCCGCCTCCGAAGGGATCAGAGACACGACATTCGCAAGGCTACACGAACAGCAAAATTGCGTATCGGGGAATGCATCAGCCAATGCGACAGTACGACGAACAAAAACCCTAGTATCACATACCCTAACGGACCTCTGTCGTAAAGAGCAGAGGTTAACTATGACGTTAGGACGTTCTTGCGAGAACTTCTTGATTCGTCTCGACTCGTAGGGAAAACAATGTTCCTGCGAGAACTTCTCGACTCGTCTCAACTCGTAGGGAAAAACATCTTCATGAAACCCTCACGGATTATGAAGGTAGAAGCCTTAGGCAACGGGGATATCAACCTGTTCCCTAAGCCTGTGGCCTTGCAAGTAGGTCCAAGATGGACTATTGTATACTATCCACATGCCATATTCTCCAAAGTCGAATACCGACAAGGAGGAAAAAAACCACTTACGAGTCCTCTCGACTTGTAAGGGAGAAAATTCTCTTGTGAGATCCTTACGACTCTTAAAAGAAAACACACTTAGGAGTCCTCACGACTCTTAAGGAGAAAATACACCTACGGGATCCTCTCGACTCGTAGGGAGAAAAGTCTTTTTGAGACCCCCACGGCTCATAAAGTTGAAACATCTTAAGCGGCAGATCTAAACCTGTTTCCTAAACCACCGCTGCCCAGCAAGGAGGTTAAGATGGACTATTTACGGGCCACATTTGCCAAAGTTACATGTCAATATGAAATAAAATATGCCTTTTATTCATGAATTCAAATGAATACAAGATACATTTCATAAAGGAATCAGAATGAATACACGTTATTCATGAATCACAAGTTTACAGTTGGTACAAGAAAAAAGATACAATGACAGTTATTAAGGAGGAGGCGCCTTCAACAGATTGACAAGCCGCTCGCGCGCTCCTTTCAATCCTTTCTCGTGGTCAGCTACTGTGGCCAACTCCGTTTCAATTTGAGCTCGTTATTGCAAGCAGGACGAAAGCTTCTCAGTGAATTCTTTATTGGCAGTTTCGCAATCTTGTGTGACCTGCTTGGTGAAGTCAAGCTTCTGCCTTAGCGCCAATCCTTCATAAAATTAGAACCAGTGATAGCGCCTCATGCGTATAACATATGGGCGCCATCGCCAATCGCAGTGCCTTGCACGTATAACGCGGGGGCCCCATCATTTTGTGTGTGTGTGTGTGTATATATATATATATATATATATGAGTAACTACTACTTCACATGAGGCACTTATGAGCAGTGGTATAAAAGAAAGGGAAGTTTTGCCATTCATACGTGGGAAAATTTATACATCGGTGATAAAAACAAAACAAAAATATCATAAAAATGTTTACAATGGCAAGTCACTGAATCCCGGACATGGATTTAGGAATTCAGAAGCAAGTCCAAGTAAAATGCTTCTGGCCTCTCTGACCATTTTCTTATGCATTTTCTCACGAATGCAAGCGTCGGGATCCCCGCTGATATCATTCGTCCTCTGGTAAGCGGAGATTATCGCCGTCTATTGGAAGACCTGATGCAAAACATCGACAAGATCATCTCTGCGCCTCTTTGAGATCAAGCTTATCAGATATACTGAGTACACCTTGTTTTCGGCATCATCAAGTGCCTCAAGCGGCATAGCCTCATTAAATTTAGGAAGTGCTTCCAAAATCGCCCCCACGATAATTTTCAAAAGAGCGGAATGACGGGGAAGTAGTCAACCGTTGTATTCATTGAAGAAATGCATCACCTCAGCGCATTAGGCATCCGTAAACTCCTGGCCTTGACAGCGACCTTGGACGCGAATGTCTTCATAGGAGATAATCACGTCAAGATCATACAGATGGGCAGCCATAGTATCTGGAAAGAAAATTCAGTAAAAGGTTAGCATTTAAATATCAAGATTCTTAGAATCTAAAATAAAAACAGTGGTAACGCCTCATCATTGATGGGGCGGTCACTCATTAAGAATGGAATCCTAAAAGGATTCTCATTTAATGAGAAATCTCATTAGGCTAAGGAGTTAAACTCCCTCGAGAGCTGTGCTCTGCAAACAGATTTCACATCTGTCAACTTTAATTAAGAGGGGAATAAAATTCCCAAAAATATTCTAAGAGCTATGCTCTGTAAAAATAATGGGATAATCTACCTGAACCCTCAAAATAAAAGCTTTTTAACAAGGCAAAACCCCAAGATCATTAAGATCTGAAAGAAGAATCCTAGAAACTCTAAGAGTTATTCATGGAAGATGAGCGATGCTCTGATTAATGGGTTAAGCAACCCTAGAATATATTTTAAGATCTACGATCTAAAAAGAGCAAAGCTCTATTCATGGGTTCGATTATAATCCTTACCAAATTTTGTAGCAGAGTTCTAACTCTAGAAAGGATTTCTTTGGGCAGAGATCTAAGCTCTGAAAGGAGCATTAAATACTCAAAGAATAATAAGAGAAAATGAACAACAGTCATCTCAAGGGCCAAAGGCCCTACTTATAGGCACAGAAATTCGATTCAACTTCCAAGAAGATCCAACGGTGAAAAAGCTGCCACCGCTGTACTCACGTGTGATCCACGTGAGCTCAATGGTGGGGGGGCATTTGTTCCCGAATAAAAGAGCAAGCCAGCGCCTCACATGCCTTGCACGAGGGCGCCGGCGATTGATCGTTCTTTTGAGTATGCGTTTTAAAATCAAAGTTAAGAATATCGCAATCAATAACGGTGTCGCTTGGTAGCTAGCCGGTTAAGTACGGGTCGGTCCACAGGGAGAAGGATTCCTTTTCTTTATGTTTTAACGAGTTAAGTCCAAAAAATTGGTGGTTTTGTTTTAAGATCTAAGAATGAGATAAAAGTTGATAAAAAGCTTGCTAGGGTTAGGGTTAGGTTAGTTCGAGATAGGGATCTTCTCGCTTCTATTAATACCTTAGTTATGAATAAAGGTGTTAGGGTAATTGGCAATAATGGGGATTAGCACGACTGGGAAGAAACTAAGTTTCTTCCTTTTGGTCCTTGTCCGTCCGTTCTTGGCTCTTAGCCCTAATCTCCAGCTAATTCAATCACACCCGGTCTAACTAGGGAATCACCGCTATCACGTAGGATAGGGTACCGTAGTGAGCGGTGTATGGTTGATTAAAAAGAGTCCTTTTAATAAAATTATATGGACAAAGAAAGGAGTGAGAGAGATTTCCATCTCTCAAACCTTCCCTATCCTAATCCTAACAAGTAAGGGATTACTCACTTATTAGGAAGTTAACAATGAAATTCATTTTTTTTTAATTTTTATATTAGAAAACTAAATTGCAGATATTAAAAGAACAGATAAAAATTGCAAGAATTAAATTCAGATAATAAAAAAATGCGAGATAAAAATAAAATCTCTTACTTTATTGATGACCTCAAGAACGCATTACAATTGAATTTAGATCTAGAAAAAAGGCAAAGAGAGGCATCCTAAGAAAGGCACCCTCGAAGAGGCACATCATTATTTGGCTTTGAACCCTCCTATTTATAGATAGGAAAAACCCTAGATTTATACTCTGATCCATACATGAAATTACAAAACAACCCCAAAGACCGAATCAACGCACTGACACCCCACCGACACGTGCATATTATAGCCGCGGAACCGCGACAGAAAGGCCTGTTTGGCCGCGGTTCCGCTGCCATTTGGTGGGTTCTTGGGCCCATCTCTTCAGGGTTTCTCTGTGTTGCTTTTATCTTCTGTTTTCTTTACTTGGTTTCTCAGAATTTCTTCTATTTCCTTCCAGATTTCCAACAGTGCAGAATGATGTGGACTTTTGCCTTGAGCTTCACATTGAAGTCTTGAATCTTGTGTTGCCCTTGTGCTTTGTGTATTGAACTGTTTAATGATTCTTATTTGTTCCTTGAACTGGTAGGCGGTATCATACGGATTCATCTATTGTTGGTCGTAATCTCACATTTGTAGCGATTTTTCATGAATTTTACTGTATTGTTCTGAGAAGCTGTAACCTACAACTATTTAGCAGATATGGATCAAAAGCATCTATTTATTTGTAATATGATTAAGAATGGTCGATATAATAATGCAATATTCTAATATGAACAAATACCCCCAAACTTATCTTTTGCTCGTCCCGAGCAAAACCAATTTATTCTCGAAAAATCCTAACCTCACTTTCGCAGGGAATCGCGATTGCACTGAGCTCGTGCAACAAGCCGTTAAACCTCTAGGTGTCCCTAGTAGGAGGAGTGTTGTCTCCTGAAGGTTTTCAGCAGATACTACCCACAAAATCCGATCAATTTGGCCTATTGACTTTTATTCTTCAATTCGGTGTTCTAGTAATAAGTTCTATTGTCTTCAACTTATAAATTATCAACCCATATTTTTCACACTCACTTATCATTTAACTTAAGATCGTATATGTTCTGTAAATTTATTTAGCTTTTAGTATCTTTTGAATTTTCCTTCTACGGTTTCATCTCAACTTAGAAATTTTTATCATCTCTACTGAAAATATAAGTCCTATTTTTCATTCCTATCTCTCATCAAAACCCCAACCATATACCCCTACGTGTGTGTATGTATCACCCCTACACTTGGAAATTCAATTCAAACTATCATAATCTTGTCCATCGTCCAAAGTACTTTTAGTTGGTGAATTTTAGATGAAATTGCTCACACATCCTTCATGCGACCGTTAATACTTCTTGAGATACTAAAGACCAATTACAAAATTTGTTTGCATATTTAAGCGTAATTCCTCGTCTTGTAATACCTAAGGCTTTAGCAGTGACTCTCAAACCAGTTAGTCTAAGGTACTAGGTGATAAAGCACCCTCGCTATAATTTTTTTATTTATGCAGCCTTAAGTAATTACAAAACCAGTGTTCATTTTTTTTATATCTCTTTATTCACTCTTGTACTTTTATTTTATTTTCTTTCATACTAAGGATTTTGGACAAGAGCATTTCAAGGTATCCTCTACTATCCCAAGTTTCAAGATGCGTGTACGTGCAAGTTATAGGGTATATATTTTCAGAATTTAGACTTAAACTTCGGAATTATTTTTCAGACTTACACTTCACATAAAAATTTCAATACTCTTTCCTTATTTTGACTTAGCCTAAGAACTGAACTCAAAATTTGCCTATTTCTAAATAAACTATAAGGACATATATTTTCTACAGTTAAACTTTAAGAAAGGTTATTTTTAAGGTTTTTAATTTACCAAGTTTAGGATCTAGTTTTTCCTAACTAGTCAACCATCTTGTCGAACTTAAGTCAAATATGGCCAAAATTGAACTTTTCAATTTTTATAATTTTTAAAATTTTTTCAATTTTTATGGGTTTTAAAATAAATATGCAAATGCAAAAATATACATATGAATGCGAAGGAAGAAAGCTTACCGAGCACATTCCCAAACTTAAACTTGACAGTGCCCTCACTGTCAAGCTACACTAAGAGATCAAAATTGTCGGCACTCCCCAGTTTTTTATTTATTTTTTTATTTTTATTATTAACAGAAAAAAAAATATATATATATATACACAAAAAGGTTCCCCCCAAATTTAAGTGAAACATTGTTTCCACTGTTACCATTTTTTTAAATATCATAAACTTGTAAACTTGAGAGGAAAAATTTATTAACGGGGACATGAAATATGATCGTAAAAATCTCCCCCAAACTTATTTTTGGCTCACCACTTTGAGTTAGAAAAAATTATTTTCAAGAGCCAAATTATACCCCCCAAAACTTGAGTTAAACAATTTTAAACTTTTACGAGGGGGTTCAAAGTTATTGATCAATGCCAAGATTTGGAAAGACCAAAAATCAACACCAACCATTTGAAGAATTTATCAATGTAACGTATAGGTCGGTGGAAGAACATGTTATATAGAGCCAAGAAGAAGTGGGAAAGAGATAAGTGGTGGTATGGAAAGGGTTTGCGTGAACGTGAATATGAGGAGATAAGAGGTGATGATAAATAAAAACGAGAATGTGAATGATTAGAAATGAGTGGAATATTGGCATTCTCGTATTTTATAAGAAGAAAGGGTGGTGGTTCAATTTCTATAGGTGGAGATTGATTAATCACAAAATCCATGTTATTTAGGAATGCAAGTTCGTCAGCGAAAAGTTCTTTAAAACTCTCATCAATATAATTGAACATTTTACTGTCAGTAACTTTTGTGCTAGAATTTATCATACTTGATTTGTCAAAAATTATGGAGGTAGGAGACTCGAAAAATTCATCTACTTTATTTTCAAAAATATCCAAATCAAGTTGGTTTTATGGAATGATCAAACTTGAATTATCGGATTGTGATTCATCAACACTCACTGAAATTATAGGAAGAATAGAAGAAGAACCTGAGAAAGTGGGAGAAAGAAGTTGAATACGAACTCGAGGGTGGAGATGGAGTGTATAAATTAGCACAATTTGTAATGACCGATGTGTAAAAAGCGATTGTGCTAATCTATTAACCCACTGAGAAATGAGGTCAAATCCCTCAAGATTCGTAAGAAAACATGGGTATGTTGAACTTGGTAAACAAGACATTGAAAATGGAAGTGTAACGGTTTCTTGCAAGGTCGGAACGAGGATGGAGGGAAGTGATTGAGGAAGGGTATCGGTTAAAGATTCAGGAGGGTGTGCGCAGTCAATGAAAGGGATAGAATGAATTGGAAAATTCGACTCCTCAAGTAAAACTGCTTCATCCTCAATAATTTCCTTAATATTCTCCTCAAAATTTAGCTTATCCATGCAATTCTCATCAAAATCAAGACGCATATGAAGTTCGGGAAAAATAGTTAAAGACTCGAGATGATGAATTGGAGAGAGAAACTCATCCAAATCTGTGGGTTCATCATCCAAAATATTCCCCGCGTCTATATCCTCAATCAAGTGAAAATCAATTTTTCAGACACCTCATCAAAAGCATGGATATTAATCAATTCAGGTTCTAGAGTGGAGGTGTAGAGGTCAAAAGGATTGGTGATGGTTTCACTCGAAAGGGACCCTTCACCATCAGGTAAATCAAACACTACAAAGTCGCACAACTCATTAAACGTTTTATTTTCAACTGGTGACTCATTTGGAACGCTTGATAGAAATTCAAAACCGGAATTGTGGGATTCAATTGGGGATGGGTATGTTTGATTTGGAAAGGTGCACAGCTCACTCTCTCCACTCAAATTATTAATCTTTCCAACCGTCTCATCATACATTGGAAAATTTGGAGCTAGTTGGAAACTAAATCCCTCATCTGTTGGCACGACACTACCATAAATTCTTCTAACGACTGTTCCAGACTAAACATGGGTTGTGACGGGATTTCAGTAAAAGATTCAAAGTTGTTTGGATAAGTGAAACTCCCAAATGGCTGTATAGAAGCAATGTCTAGGGAAGGTGTAAAACTCGGGTAGGACTGGTAGAAATTGAATAGTTGGACAGGAGTAGGATCGATATTTGGATAAGAAGGTGAATGGAATTGTTGATCCAAAGAATTCGCAGTGGTGAAAGGAGTGAAAGATCGGTTACGAGATTGTTCAATATGTTCAGCAATAGATATTGGTTGTGAGGGCACTGTCAAATTTAAGTTTGGGGGTGTGCTCGGTAAGCTTTCTTCTTTCGCATTCATATGTATATTTTTGCATTTGCATACTTATTTTATAACCCATGATGTGATGAGAGAAAGGAGAAGAAAAAGAATGTGATGAGAGAAAGGAGAAGAAAAAGAATGAGAGCATCTGGTACAACATTTACTTTCCTCGGGTGATACTGAAGGTCCAAGTCGTAATCCGCCATCAGCTCTAGCCATCGACGCTGCCTCATATTTAGTTCTTTCTAAGAGAAGACATACTTCAGACTTTTATGATCCGTATACACCTCTACTTTCTCGCCCAACAGATAGTGCCTCCAAATCTTCAACGCAAAAACCACTGCAGCTAACTCCAAGTCATGGGTAGGATAGTCCCTCTCGTGATTTCTCAGCTGTCGAGAGGCGTAAGCAACCACTCGACCGTGCTGCATCAGAACACAGCCTAAGCCTTTCCCTGAGGCATCACTATGTATCACCAAACCACCGGAATCATCTGGTACTGTAAGAATAGGTGTCGTGGTTAACATCTGCTTCAGTGTCTCAAATGCCTGGGTACACTTCTCTGTCCACACAAATGGTACCTTCTTCCATGTCAGCCTCATCAGCGGTTCAGCGATCCTTGAAAAGTCTTGGACGAACCGCCGAACATATCCTGCCAGTCCCAGAAAGCTTCTGATCTCGGCCACTGACTTCGGCGTTGGCCAATCTCTGATAGATTCTATCTTTGCCGGGTCCACTGAGATGCCTTCGCCCGAAACAATGTGTCCCAAGAACTGAACCTTGTCGAGCCAGAATTCACACTTGCTCAATTTCGCGTACAGCTCCTCTTTCGAAGAATTTGTAGAACCGTGCGCAAATGCTCAACATGCTCCTCCCGGGTCTTCGAGTATACTAGTATGTCGTCGATAAATACAACGACAAACGTGTCCAAATACTTTGCAAACACCCTGTTCATCAAATCCATGAATATCACTGGAGCATTGGTAACACCGAACGGCATCACGAGGAACTCATAATGTCCGTATCGGGTCCTGAAAGCCGTCTTGTATGTATCCTCGGCTGCTACTCTGATTTGATGATATCCAGAACGGAGATCCAGCTTCGAAAATAACTTGGCCCCACTTAACTGATCGAATAAGTCGTCGATACGCGGAATTGGGTACTTGTTCTTTATTGTGACTTTGTTCAGCTCCCGATAGTTTATACACATCCGCAGCGATCCATCCTTCTTCTTCACTAACAGAACTGGTGCACCCCACGGTGAAACGCTTGGCCGAATAAATCCCTTCTCCAGGAGTTCTTCAATTTAATTCTTCAATTCTGCCAACTCAATTGGCGCCATTCTGTACGGGGCCTTGGAAACTGGTGATGTACCCGGAGTCAAATCGATCGAGAATTCCAAGACGCATGGAGGTGGTAGACCTGGTAAATCTTTAGGCAACACATCCAGGAAATCCCGAACAATCTCTGGGGCTGGGCTCTCATCAATCTCCATAGCTGACAACTCCTTTAGCTTGGCTCTATACTTGGCTGGCTCCAAAGATTTGCTTCCTCCTTCGAAAATAAACTTCAGGTGATTGGGAATGCGGAAGATCACATTCCTTGCTCGGCAATCAATAACTGCATGGAAGGTACTCATCCAATCCATCCCGAAAATTGCGCCATTGTTGTATGTCCCGATCAAAAGGAAATTCGCATAGAATTCCCTGCCACACACTACAACCGGACATGATCTACATTCTCCACTAGATACTATCATACCATTACCCGTATGTATTTCCCAGCCCTCGGCTAGTGATTCATGTGGTATGGAGTGTGTATCAACGAAATGCGCAGATATGAAACAGTGCGATGCTCCCGAATCAAACAGTACTCTAGTTGGCATGGAATGTACAAGTAGAATACCTGTGACAACTTCGCCTGAAGCCTCTGCCTTCTCGGCGGTCAAGGTGAAAGCCCATCCCTGACCGCGGCCTGTGTAGGGTTGCCTCTGCTGCTGCGGTCCAGACCCTCCCTGTATCTCTGCTCGCTCGGGGCAACTGCTAATTCTGTGCTGACTGGATCTGCAAATCAGACACTGTCCCTTGGCGCGGCGACAGTCCTTCTGGGTATGCTCATCTCTGTTGCAGTAGCCGCAAACTACGTTCTTGCTCTGGGGGCGATACTGGGGCACGAACGGACGCTTCATCTGCGTTGTTCCTGGCCTGTGAACTGGTATGGCTCCTCGAGAAGGTGCGTGGGTACGTGATGGAACAACTGGGGGCTTCCTGAATTTATTGATCAGTTTTTCCTGAATTCTCGCCGCGTTGAGTACCTGTGCAAAAGTCTGCAACTTGAGTGACACGATCAACTGCTGCAGCTTGAAATCAAGTCCCTGCAAGAAGCGTCTGGCCCTGGTGGCCTCTGAAGCGACCATGTACGGAGCAAATCGGCTCGGACGGTTGAACTCTGCCGCATATACGTCCACGGGGCGGTCATTTAGTAGAATGAATCTTTCTTCCATCTCGGCCTTGGCGGTGGAAGGGAAATAGTGGTCCAAGAAACACTCCTTGAATTTGCTCCATTCAATTGGCCTTTCTAGTCTGCTTTCTTCCACTGACCACCATGTACGGGCTTCATCTTCCAACTGGATCTTTATCACATTCACTTTATCTTCCTCTAGTACCCTGGCGGCCGTCAGTAAGTTCTCCATATTCACCAGCCATTGCTCGGCCTCGAGTGGCTCGGCTAGCCCTGTAAATGCAACTGGATGCAATCTCCGGAAATCTGACACGGTGCCAACCCTGGCAGAAAAAGCTGGTGGAGCAGTGCCCTCAAGGGTGGTAATGAGTGCGGAGGGTCCTCCTGCAGCGGTAATAGCCTTGAGTCTCTCAGTGAGTAGGTCCGTCTTCCTCTCCTGAGCTTCTGCGAGAGACGTCAGTGCACTAAGTATCCTCTCCGTGCGATCCTGAGAACTTGAGTCCGAGGAGTGGTCGTTCGGGGACGTCATATCGCTGGAAGATATTCAAAAGGATATGATTAGATACAAGGATGAAAATCAGGAATAGTGAAGCGAAAATAATGTAATACAGTGTAGTTAATGTTATCCCTTACTACTAAACACGGCTTTGATACCAACAAAACCATGTCACGCCCCACTTCCCAAAATACGGAAAACGAGGGATGACTAGGCCAACCATGCTCCTACGGACAGGAAATAATCCCGCCGTAGTCACACTTCGGCTTCTAGCATTACATGGTAATCAGTAAACAAAGCACAGAAGTAAAGGAAATACATCAGTAAAATATTACATCAAAGTTCATTGTCCACAATTTACAAATAAACAAGAAAAGAACTACTAACCGAGTTCGAATACAAGATCTCTTTAGGGAAAGCAGAAAAGAAGAAAAAGGTACTCCAGACTAAATCTCCGCTAGCTCGAAGGGTAAGTCCGAATCCTGCGCTGGTTCTTCCTCGCGGTCTGAGCATGCATACTCAGGTCGTCAGAGCTACGTAATAGCAATATTATAATAATGACATGAAACAGATGAATAAGGTAATAACAGTGGAAGTAAAATGCAGATAATCACTATGTCACTAAATGATGCAAGTATGATCTGTGTCCCTATCAGTCTCTAAGTCATGTTTGAAATCGAGTTGTGGAAAGGAGGATCATGTTTAACGAGGATCTCGTACATACCCGAGACTATGGCCCACACGCCCGGGACATAACCCTGTCAGCCGGATCGCTAGATCCTACCTAATATATATAAGAGTCACTGTTCGAATGATCATCCTCTAAATCACGGTCCTCGCTAAATACGATGCTCTTTCCACTTCGATTTCCCCTTTTTTCCCAGGTTTACACTATTGATGATTATGATTTAGTCGTGTACATGTATACACCAATAACACGGTTTTGTCACTGTTCACTGTATTAATCACTGTCACGAATCATTCACGTTTCCATTGGCGTACTTGACACTCCTAAAACAATATCATTCACGCACGATAATGCATTGTACACTGAATAATAACGCGCACTATCACTATGTGTATGGCCGTTGGGTAAGTTATGTACATTTATGCAGTTAACAAGTCATGTATAATATGAACTATTATGCACCTTATAAGCTTACAAAAATTGCAGTAAATCATGCGTTCAAAATTCAGTAAAACGATACAAATACGGTAACAAGTATACTCTGTCGTCAGTTCAGCAAAATTTATTTTAGTGCAATCGGATCTCGGGTTTGCAAGTTACAGCCGTTTCATTTTAAGTATTCGCTGCAGGAAATTCAGTTTCTGAACTGAACGTCCGTTTTGCAACACAATTTTCACCCAGTTGGGATCAGAATTTAGTGACACTACAGTCGAATGAAATTTAGTTTTTTCAATAAGGTTTCCAACGCACCATACGGATTCTCAATCGTGTCTCTAAGTCAGAAGTTATGAACTGTTCAACACTAGGGTATCAGTTCTGTTTCTGTTTGGGACTGCTATACGTCCTGTTCTTTTAAATTGCAGTTTAAATAGTAAACGATGGTAAAAAGGGGTGAAATCACTTGCGTTATTTAGATAACAGTTTCATATTCAATAAAGCATAGGGTTCTGAAATATACAAGTTCAGTCAGCAAAGGGGTAAGCACTACGGGATAGAAATCAACAGCCAGAGCTGCTCTGGACTGTAGTCCAGAGCCGCTCTCCGAATCAGTTCTTGTCATATTTTCAGTACATAAACAATTAAAAACTTTTATAGGGTTCTAGGTCGTCGAGTCGGATTTGATTTGAGCCCTTGAACGCATCATTTCAATGTGTACACAATTAATTATGATTTTAACAATTTTCCGACGCGGGAAATTTTCAGATTTAACGGGTGTGATTGGGGGTGATCGTTCAAGTCAATAACGATTAAATTTTCCAGTTAAATTTCACCACAATATTCATTGACACACGAGCCAGCATATATAATCAAGTTCCGTCAATTTAATGGAGATTTTTCATTCAGGTTTTGCATCAAGCACTTATGTCATATAAACTTTCACGATTTACAAACACGGAATTAATACAATTTTGATTTGTAACAGGATAATCTAGCATGTAGCAAATAGGGTACTTGCCTGGAGACACTTTGGCGACGCACGGCAGCGGTAACGGCACGAACGCGCGATGAACGGCACGGTTTGGATTCACGGCCTCGGCTCGAGTTCAGGTTCGTCGTCGGAGTTGCCCGGGGATGGCTCGCGATCACTGGAAGCGGAGTGGGGTTCTGTGGATCTCCTGTGAGTGTGCTGGGGTCGGCGATGGTCGGCGGTGGTCGCTCCGGCGATGGTGCAGTAGTGTTCGAGGCTCGTGGAAAGGAGTTTGGTATGGGTTTTGGAGTGAGGGAGTGAGGTAGTGAGGGCTCGGGTTTGATGGTGATGGTATAGAGGGGTCGCTGTGGCAGTGAGGAGCTCGTCGGCGTCGGGGTGCAGGGAAGACTTGAGCTCGTCGGGTGTGGTTGGGTTGGGCTCGGTGGTTGAAGATGGTGAGGAGGGTGTGTAGGCGATGGGGTGAAGTGGAGAGAGATGTGATGGAGGAAGGACGAGGTGATTCCAGTCGTCATCGTCGTTCACCGGTGGTGGGGTGTAGGGATGGAAGCTCGGTGATTTGGAGAGAACAGAGGAGGAGGGAAGGAAAGAGATCGAAAGTGTGAGGGGGAGAGAGAGCTAGAGAGAAGAGGAGGGGTTGAGGCGCGCGCGATCGTGATCGGGTTGAGCGGGAACGTGGGTCGGCGACGCGGGCGTGGGGCGACGACGTGGGTGGCGACGTGGGGACGCGTAAAGGAAAAGGAGCGGGAAAACATTCGTGAGGAAGGAAGAAGCGCTAACGGGTCGGGTTTGTTGGGCACGGGTAAGGAGGTGGGCATGGGCTGGGAAGTATTTGGGCTTGGTTTTATTTGTTTTATTTTGTTTTCTTAGGCTGGCGTTTGGGATTAGTTTAATTTATTATTTTTTTTTGTTTGGGCTGGGCTTGCTAAGGGGAAAGGAGTTGGGGATTTAATTAAATATTTAGTTTTTGTTCTTAATTAATTCTGTTGGGCCGGGGATATATATATATATATATATATATATATATATATATATATATAGTTTTGGGCTGGGGTTTTAAAGGTTAAGAAAAATTTAAATACGACAAATCTAGCAACCAATTTCCTACAAAATTACGAGGAAAAGAAAAAAGGAAATATTCGGGGAATTAAGGAAATAGAGAAAGATCTTATTGATGGAAACGGGGATTTACAACGGCACAATTTCAAACAACCACAGTTTAAACATGCACAATCAAACCTAGAGCTAGGATCTCCTAAGTCAACTAGACTACTCCTAACTGTTCCAAAGTGACAAGTTGTGAGATAACCCTCAAATCGCCTCTTCACCGCCAATTGTGGCCAGGTAAGCACAAATGAAGAAAGGAGGGCTCCGCTCACGAATCACCGTGAGACGAGCCTTTTAAAGTTACCTTTCTCACTTGTCTAGCCTACGCACCACAAACTCAGGTTTAGATAAACGACTGAATGCCCACAACCTTCCTCTGTCCTAATGAGCGTGGCAATCCTTAATTGGCCGAGTCTAGATATTTTTTAATTAACTCAAGCTTGATGCATATGATTTTTAGTGATTTCTGGGGTCTTAGGAAGGGTAATGAAATCCCCACCGAATCTTAATTAGTGTTAGAGCCCCTTAGATTCCGTATTAATTATGCAAAGCAGTTAACACATCAAAAATTTAAACACTTGCAAAAAAAATTTATTTGACAGCGCAAAGAATCCTGCACAAAAACAATTTATTGGAGAGGGAGAAGAAGTTGCTGTGCAAAGAATTCCTGCAGGAAAAAATTTTCAGTGGAGTTCAGGGGGTAGGAGAGAAGACAAAAAATACTCACAGAGAAAAAATGGGATGCTGACGTCAGCAGTTGACCGCGGAACCGCGGTGATTTAGTTGGTTTAGATCTCTAAAATTTTTCTCTCTGTTGTTTGAATTCTCCCCTGTCTGTTCAGATCCTCAGTTTTTTGATTGGTTCACTGGGTTTGCTCCAGATCTGAAACAGAGTTTGCTCCAAGCCTGCACACTTGCACAAAAACCTTTCAAAAAGAACAAGATGATTTTTATTTTTATTTTATTTCATTTTTTTTGTTTTAAATTTTTTCAATTTTTATAATTTTTAAATTTATTATTTTTTATTTTTTATTTTATTTTTTTAACCCGAAATTACACAAAGAAAGAGACTACCGTCTCCCCGGCAACGACGCCATTTGATTGATCGTTCTTTTGCGTATGCGTTTTAAAATCAAAGTTAAGAATACCGCAATCAATAACGGTGTCGCTTGGTAGCTAGCCGGTTGAGTACGGGTCGGTCCACAGGGAGAAGAATTCCTTTTCTTTATGTTTTAACGAGTTAAGTCCAAAAAATTGGTGGTTTTGTTTTAAGATCTAAGAATGAGATAAAAGTTGATAAAAAGATTACTATGTTTAGGATTAGGTTAGTTCGAGATAGGGATCTTCTCGCTTCTATCAATACCTTAGTTATGAATAAAGGTATTAGGGTAATCGGCAACAACGGGGATTAGCACGACTGGGAAGAAACTAAGTTTCTTCCGTTTGGTCCTTGTCCGTCCGTTCTTGGCTCTTAGCCCTAACCTCCAGTTAATTCAATCACACCCGGTCTAACTAGAGAATCACTGCTATCACGTAGGATAAGGTGCCGTAGTGAGCGGTGTGTGGTTGATTTAAAAAGAGTCCTTTTAATAAAATTATATGGGCAAAGAAAGCAGTGAGAGAGATTTCCATCTCTCAAACCTTCCCTAACCTAACCCTAACAAATGAGAGATTACTCACTCATTAGGAAGTTAACAATGAAATTCTTTTTTTTTAATTTTTATATTAGAAAACTAAATTGCAGATATTTAAAGAACAGATAAAAATTGAAAGAATTAAATTCAGATAATAAAAGAGTGCGAGATAAAAATAAAAGCTCTTACTTTATTGATGACCTCAAGAATGCATTACAATTGAATTTAGATCTAGAAAAAAGGCAAAGAGAGGCATCCTAAGAAAGGCACCCTTGAAGAGGCACACCATTATTTGTCTTTGAGCCCTCCTATTTATAGATAGGAAAAACTATAGATTTATACTCTGATCCATACATGAAATTACAAAACAACCCTAAAGACTGAATCAACGCACTGACACCCCACCGACACGTGCATATTTTAGCCGCGGAACCGCGGCAGAAAGGCCTGTTTGGCCGCGGTTCCGCGGCTATTTGGTGGGTTCTTGGGTCTATCTCTTCAGGGTTTCTCTATGTTGCTTTTATCTTCTGTTTTTTTACTTGGTTTCTCAAAATTTCTTCTATTTCCTTCCAGATTTCCAACAGTGCAGAATGATGTGGACTTTTGCCTTGAGCTTCGCGTTGAAGTCTTGAATCTTGTGCTGCCCTTGTGCTTTGTGCATTAAACTGTCTAATGATTCTTATTTGTTCCTTGAACTGGTAGCGGCATCATATGGATTCATCTATTGTTGGTCGTAGTCTCACATTTATAGCGATTTTTCATGAATTTCACTGTATTGTTCTGAGAACCTTTAACCTGCAACTATTTAGCAGACATGGATCAAAAGCACCTATTTATTTGTAATATGATTAAGAATGGGCGATATAATAATGCAATATTCTGATATGAACAGCCAGCGCCAAGAGTTAAAAACTCTGAGGCATCGCCTCATGTGCTTTGCACGATGGCGCCAGCGCCAAGAGTTAAAAACTCTAAGGTAGCGCCTTACGTGCTTCGCAGAAGGCGCCGGCACCAGAACTAAAAGAACTCTGTTATACAGGGCCGTTGGATCAAAGATCCAACGAAGGTGATAAATCATCAAAATGTAGAGTTAAATTCTGCTGAGGAAATATTCCTAAAATCTTTCTAAACAAGAAAGATTACTCTCTGTAAAACAGAGCACCGTTGGATTAAAAATACAATGGTGATTAAAAATCACCTATCTGCAGAATAAATTCTGTATGGGAAATATTTCCCAAATCTTGTTAAAAACAAGAAAGATATTTTCTGTAAAACAGAAGTCCTTGGATCAAAGATCCAACGGTGGATAAAATGCCCAAATCAATTAAAGATCTCTCAATGAGAGATTTCTTTAACTAAATCAACAAACTTGCATCTACTTTATAAAGGACCCAAGACTTCAAGTCTTATACAGAGAAACCCCTATAAGCTTCAAACTAAAAGAAAAGAGCAAGCAAGAAGAAAGCTTTAAGAGGGAAGAAAGAAGAATACCTCTCTTCTAAATAAATAAAAATAATAGAGATCAGAGCATCTCATCTGCATATCCAAGGGTTTAACCCTTATAAAACAACTTAGTTCTTTCTCTGGATTTGAGATCCATGAGACAAGTCTTCCACAAATGAGAATTTAATTCTCATAGGGATGAACTTGTTCTTGGGATCAAAAATCCAGAAAAGAACAGAGAATTGAACTCTTCAGAACATAATATACGAAGAAAACCTAGTGTCCAAGTGCCTTACGTGTCCCTCATGTGTGCGCTGCTCAATAAAAAGTGCTTAGCACTCAATGATTGGCGCTCAGCGCCAAGCGCCTTACGTGGGCGCTCCTCAATGAAGAGTGCTTAGCACTCAATGGTTGGCACTCAGCACCAAGTGCCTCACGTGTCCTTCACGTGGGCGTTTCTCAATAAAGAGTGCTTAGCACTCAATATTTGGTGCTCAGCGTCAAGCACCTCACGTGCTCCTCATGTGGGCGCTATTCAACATATTGCGCTGGGTATCAGCCAGCGCCCAGCGCTTAGTACCTAGCGCCTCATGTACTTCGCACGTGGGTGCCATAAAGAGTGCTTAATGCTCCATACAAACAAAAAAAGGAAAGTAAAGTAAAGTATGAGTGTCAGAACTCATATAAATGCTCAACATTGTTTGCACAGAAAGGGGACTGAGCCCAAGCAAATGTTTAGCACTTTATTTAAATGAAATGACAAAGAATGAGTAGGCTGTGCCCAAGTTGACCAGATCCCTAATTCAGATCAACCGAGCCCATGTGCTCATTATTTTCCAAATTGGTGTTAGTCCCAAACACGACTACTGATCTTCCGACGGATATTCATTTCGCATCTTCCCTCAATCCGGAAATTGGTTCAAGGGTACATCTTTTCACACTTCTGATACATGTCGTTGTAACTCTTCAGCGTCTTCATAGAGGTGGTGGGTCTCAATAGCCAACAACTCTTTGGTGCACTCCCAAATCGACGAGTACATCCCAATACGGACTGAAACGTCCTTAAACTACTAATGGACCGTAACGTCCTTAAACTAAAACAATAGAATCCAAATGCTTTTTTGTTGGATCTGAATGATCCTAAAACCTTGTTGAGTAGATCTTAGTCTAAAATTGGACTAACGTATCCTTAACAAACATTTAAGTTGATCTTAATCTCAAACGAGATTAACGATCCTTAAATCAAACCAAACCCAAATCTAAGAATATACGGATTTGGGCTAATCCACGCCCTACGGGCGACAACCTAAATTAGTCTCCATATACAATCTATGGGCAACCAAAAATAAAACAAACACACACGACACGAAGTGACATTCTGGAGTAGGAGAAAGTGGTTACCGCGATACAGTAACGTAATTAACTGTAGGGGATTGCATCTTCAGGGAAGAGTGTCCCCACAATCAAAAACCCCTCGCATACGAGGGGGAATCTGACGAAGTCTGCTACAACGGCCGCATCCGTCCAAACCTTCGATAAACGGTGTCATAAATCAACTTGGCATCTTTGGAGAGGTGGTCGGATAAATCCAAATGGCATCTGCCCCAAATTCAGACAAGACAATCCTTCCCGGATCCGTCTCTGTTTTCGGCGGTAAACAATCAACCTACAGGATCATCCTGGAAAGGTGAACGTAGTTTCTGATACACTTAGCCGCCATCCATTAGCAATGAACCTCACCGCTCAGTTGAAGCTACACCAGGAATTGCACGGATTGGAGATCGAAGTAGGTATGCCAGGTAACGCTTTATATTTGATGAACTTACAAGTCCAGTCCACTCTTGTCAATCAGATCAAGGCAACTCAAGCAAATGATGTCAAGCTACAAAAGATCTGAGAACAAGTAGAAAGTGGACTTTGAACTGACTTCATCATCCACGAAAATTGATCCTTGAATAATAGAAGTCAATTATGTGTACCAAACGGTCCTATTCGAGAAGAGTTGATGAAAAAAGCTCACAACTCTCCTTATTCTGTACATCCCGGTGGTACAAAGATATACAAGGATCTAAGGCAACACTACTGGTGGTATGGAACGAAGCGTGAAGTAGCAAGGAGCGTAGCCAAGTGTTTGGTGTGTCAGCAAGTGAAGGTCGAACATCATAGAACTGCTGGTCTACTTCAGCCGTTACCAATCCCAAAATGGAAATGGCAGCACATTACCATGGACTTCGTGACTGCCTTTCCTCATAGCACGAAAGGTAACGATGCAGTATGGGTTATTGTGGATCGACTCACCAAGTCGGCTTACTTTATTCCATTTCGAGTTGGCCAATCAACCGAGACGTTAGTAAAGAAGTACATGAAGGTAAGTATAAATCTAAAGAAAGATTAAACATTCAAGATGTACCATATTTGATACCCATGAACTCATGCAGGAGATCATGAGATTACATGGAGTATCTGTTTGCATCGTCTCCGATCGTGATACAAGATTCCGATCACAATTTTGGCAGAGTCTGCAAGCTAGCCTGGGAACGAGTCTGAACTTCAGCACGTCTTATCATCTACAAATGGACGGACAGTCCGAGCGAACAATTCAGAATCTGGAAGACATGCTAAGAGCTTGTATGTTAGACTTCGGAGGTTCGTGGGAAGATCACCTACACCTTGTGGTGTTTTCATACAACAACAGCTATCAGACAAGCATTGGAATAACACCATTCACAGCACTCTACGAACAGAAGTGTCGTTCACCACTAAGTTGGGACGACATCTGAGATCGTGAACTCCTTGGACCAGAGATGATCGTGGCAACTATGGACATAGTTCGCACGATCAGGGAAAGAATGCGCATAGCCCAAGACAGACAGAAGCATTGGGCAGATGCAAAGCGTCAACATCTGGAGTTCTAACCTGGAGACCATGTTTTCCTAAAGATATCTCCAAAAAGAGGAGTGATCCACTTTGGCAAGAGGGGTAAGCTAAGTCCAAGATACATAGGACAGTTCGACACACTCGAACGAGTTGGAGAAGTGACATACTATTTGGCACTACCACCCTCATTGGAAGGTATGCACACGTGCTCCACATATCCTAGCTACGACGATATGTGAGCGACCCTAGCCACATACTTGATCACTCAGAGCTAACAGTTCAGACTGATCTAACCTGCGAGCAACAACCGGTTGAGATCCTAGACCGAAAAGTGAAGACATTACGGAAAAACGAAGTAAACTTGGTACGAGTGATGTGGAGAAAGGATTCGCCAGGAGAATCAACATGGGAACGAGAAGAAAACATGCATGCAAGATACCCTTCCCAATTTGAAAATTAGTCCCCATGTAAATGTAAATTTCTAGGACGAAATTTTTATAAGGAAGGCAGAATGTAACGACTCTGAAATCTTTGTACGGAAATTTTTCAGTTAATATAAAAGAAAAGAGTATTACAGCCTGAGTTTGAGTTATAAGTTACTTTTGTTAAATAAAAGCAAGAAGCGACTTGTAGCTCACCGGTAAAACCACTGCACTGCTATGACGTAGCCCCTGTGTTCGATTCCCATCAGACACAATTATTTTTTCTGATTTTTCTTTTTAACTTTTTGGAAGGCCAAAAGATTTCACGTACAATACACAGGAAATGAAAAGTTCATAAAAATCAAACATGTGGAAAATGGTGTAAATATTGAATTTATTAGATGGCACAAATCTCGAGGCCAGAGCCTCATCGACCGACGGTTTAGCCTAAAGGGCCGACGGGGATGGTCAGGATGTGGCCAAATTGCCCTGTGCTTTGCACACTCATTCTTCAGCTACTCTTAACTCCTCTGCACTGTTTGATTTCCCTGCGATCAAATAGAGACCTTTCATTTCACAATTTAACACCATTTTAATCCACAATTTTAATTCCCAAATCCTAATTCTCCACTATAAATACCACCCCACAATTTGGCTCAGCATTATTCTGAAAATTCTAGCCAAAATTCTCTAAAAAGTTCCTAAGTGCAAGTGGAGTAAAATGGAGTTAGCGAGCAAGTTGGTTCCGGCGAAGATCGAACCCAATTCCGGAGCTTCCGCGATGCCCCGAAGCATCCCTCTTCTTCCCCACTCTTTTCTTGAAATTTCTAAACCGTAAGTCCCTCCCAATCTCTCTTTCTCTTCATCAAAATCCAACTTTAAAACTTACATCGGTAAGTGGAATTAATACCGATATCTTTTTTCTAAACCCTAGAAACTCCATTTTCCTTATATATTGTTCAACCAAATTCTTACACATTACTTGTAACCTTAAATACTAATATTTAGAATTAAGTTTAACCAAGAATCTCATGTGAAATATCCATAATTAAACTTTTTCATTAAAATACCTTGAACTTTAATATCACTCTTTTCATTTTCAATAAAACTCTACCTTTAGGAAAAACTTCACGGGGTAATGACCTACCCCACACGTACACTTTTGTTTCATAGCACGATGCTTATTTTTGTATGAATATTTGTTACGAAGAAAATTTTACAATAAAATACCACATACTTTAAAACCGGGTTTCTTTTAAACCAGTATTTCATATTCCTTTGCAATTATGCACCTACAACCCTCGTCAGAGGACCCGCTAATGGAAGGTGCGGATTATCGCATATCTTAAAGATAGCAGAACGAGATACAGCACTCCTCACGGAGTATTCGATCTTGAAAGGATATAAATACGGTTTTTAAGAAAAACAAATTTTCTAAATAAAACTAATTTTCTAAAAAATTAAAATTATACAACATTATAAATTCATATTTTCATTATATTATCAAACTAATTTTTATAAAAATTAAAGATTAAAAAATGTCAATAAAATACCATCAAAGTTACTAAAAAGACTTGTTTTCAATAAAATACCATAAACTTTCAAAATCTAGGTTTTCATCATTAAAATACCTCAATACTTAAAACGCATGCTCATGAAAACCCTTAGTAATATAAAAACCCCTCGAGGTTTTATTTTTAATCCATATTAATATATTTTTCATAAAAAAAACCCTCGAGATATATAAAACACTATTTTAAGGTCTTTAATAAATATAGGTTTAAGCGGAATCAATTCTCTTGAGCCTCATGGAGCCGGAGAAAGTGAGTGCTTGCCTATTTAGGTTAGAAAACTTAACAGGAGTTATCAATGGCAATTGTCTTGGAAAAAGACACAAATCCTGCCGTCCATGTGCAACAGTTCTGATGACTCCCGAACCTAAGATTTCAAGAGTTAAATCAATTTATAAGTGTCTGACTCAGTCTGAGTCCAAACTCAAACCTGAATCCAAAATCAAACATGAATACTTTATTATCAACATGAATACATGAATTTAAACATCAAATTCAAACATGTATAATTGACTTGACCGAACTATGGTTATAACTTGACTTGAACTTGGCATGCCTACTTGAATACATGATTATATTCTGAACAAGAATACCTGAACATTTTGTACCCATGGTTTTGGCAAGACTTGTAAACATAATCTATACAATAAATTATATGGGGATAAAAGGGTAGATTGGTACGGAACGTATATCGTGGCACGAGAGGTCACTTAAAAGACACCTACATGAATTCTCGTACCGTTGTCCCGTGGGTTATGACGGGACCTTGTACTATATGTTACCACAGTCCACGGGGTAAGATGGACTCCTCTCGTATACATGAATACCTTCTTTACCAAACTACAAACAACTATGTTATAATAACCATCATATACCAGTAATCAGTCATATAAAACTTTACATGTTCATTTCACTTTATATACTATCTTCTTTTTCTTCTTTTGGGACTTATCGAGTGTTATTTCGCTAACAACATTCATCTGTTTGTTTCTTTGGAATGTTCGTCAGGAGGACCGGACATTGAAGAGATCGAGCCGAGCCAGGAGGACTTGGACCATATTACCGCTCAGCCTTACTACTAGTTCCTCTGCACTTATTTTTGTATACCAGTGTTTAGGCACCGCTTTACTCATTGTATCTTTTATTTCCAAAACAGTTGTATGTAAATTTGAATTTAAATAAAATTGTTGTTTCATTTTAATACTTATCATTCTTTTTCATTTTTATATATTTTCTTAATTACGCTTAACGTATTTATTTCTTAGTAAATACGTTGCGGCCTACCACGTCACCATTCCCGTCTACTGGGAAGCGGGGCGTGATACTGTCAATTAATAATAGTCACGACCACGATTTGAGATTAGTAAATAATTGTTTTGTTAAGGGCTTGAGATGAATAGATATCAATGGAAGGAAAAAGGTCAGTAGAGGGAAACCCTAATCCCTCCGAGAACCCTAATCCACATCCATCGCTATCACTCTAGTTTTAAACTATTAAAAGATAAAAAGAGTCATTTCTAAACATTCATCCATTAACTACTAAGTCCAATAAACCCTACAAGCTTTTCCATTATCAATTTTATCTCCATCTTAAAATAAAACGACAACAATCCCTCCTCTCTTTTATCAACTCGTCTAAGACAAGAAAAGAAGTTCACGTTTCCATGCGGACGACCCGTACTCATCGCGGTTAGCTATTTGCGACACCGTTTTGATTGTGGTTATTTACAGCATATATACACACCTTCGTACGAACAATCAAATGGCGTCGTTGCCGGGAAAACGGTCGTAATTATTTTTCTTGTTATTCGGGTTGATTTCTTATAAAAACCAGAAACATAAAAGAGAACCAAAACCGCATCTTGTGTTTAGTGATTCCTGTGCGATTTTTTCAAGGACATCTGGAGTAATTGGAGCAGACCAATAGAGATTTAGAAACTCTCAAATTAGACCAAAGGAGCAGTTGAGTGGATTGAAGAAGTTTGGAGGGAAGATCACATCACACGACGGCGAAACTGCGGCTCTTTTGAAGAGTTGGCCCCCCAATCTTCTCTACTATTCTCCTATTTTTTTCCTCTCTTCTCTAAACCTCAAATAAATTATTTTTACCTGCAGGATTCTTTGCAAACATCGCCGCTAAAAATCGTTTTGTGTGTTTTGATTTCGAGTTGTTTTGCATACTTAAACCGGACATTAAGGGTCAATAAACACAAATTCAGATTCGGTGGGGATTTCATCACCCTTCCTAGGCCCCACAAGTCACAAACGAGCATACTATTACCCTACATCAATAAAAAAATATCTAGACCAAGCCCCTAAGGACATTCGCGCTCAATTAGGACAAAGGAGGGTCATGGGTAATCTATTGCTTATTCGCATTTCTCTTGTGGTGTCTAGGCAAATGTGACTAAGAAAAGCGGTTACTTAATTAGGACCGCTATTTCGGTGATTCGTATAGCGGATTCCTCCCACTTACCTGGCCGCAAGATTGATAAGGGGGTGGCAAAGGATTGATCCTACGTCTTATCCTTTGGATGTCTAGGAACGGTCTAGTAACTTGACCTAGGCGACCCTAGCTCTCGGGATTGATTGTGCATTTTATGATTGGTTAAGTCAAGCTTCACGTACGACATCTTTTACAAAACAAGCCTCCGTAAAAATCATTCTCACACATATTAAACGCTGCCACGTGTATTAAACCCGCTTAGCGCATGATCGTCTGGACATGGGATTCCAGTGCCCGTCTAGTCCGCGTTTTTGCTATCGAGTCCAAAGTCGATACTTCTTCTTATTCTATTTCTCCTCCACCTACCACATCTCCTAAGATGGATGGATCTCCATCGGGTTTTAACACCACCACCTTGCCACCACTGGTAGGTGCGCAAAATCCACCACGCATCACTCTGCAAGACAGATGCTACCCCGTTCCCGGACCCCTTCCTACGTGTCTGTCTCTTCCACCAGCTAATGGGGATAATTTTGAAATTAAACCCCACGTTATCAACTTGTTGCCCGAATTTCATGGGCTTGAATCTGAAGATGCATACATTTTTGTAACCAAATTCGAAAACGTATGTGCAATGATGAGCACAACCCAACTTTCAGGCGATGCTCTGCGATTACGACTTCTCCCTTTTACCTTATGCGATCTTATAGAAAAATGGCTTTATAGCACCGCCGCATATTCTATCGCTAAATGGGATGAATTCGTTAAAGCATTCCTTAAGAAATTTTATCCTTATAACAAGACCACCCGTATTCGGAGCGAGATTAACCGGTTTGCCCAACTTCCCAATGAACCATTTTGGAAATACTTTGAACGGTTTAAAGATCTTCTTGTCCAATGCTATCATCACAGAATTGATAGATGGCAACACTGCCAAATTGTGTATGAGGGTATTAATCGAGCTACAAAACAAATGCTAGAAACCATTTGTCAATGTCATTTCATGTCAAAAGAAAAGGCGAAGCGTGACAATTTCTGGAAGATCTCGCCGAACAAACATTACAGTGGGAGAGCACTAGACCAACAACATCGTCTTCATCTAGGGTAGGTATCCATCAGCTCGACGTTTCCATCGCAATGAAAGCCGAAATGGCTACGATGCAAAAAAAAATCGAAGTTATGGAGTGCAAGTTCTCTTTAGCCTTTCTAAACCAAGTTACGCTCCCTAAAACCATGTGTGGTTGCTGTTTTGATTCATCGCATTTAACGGAAGAATGTCCTTTGAATCCTCCATCTCAAGGTCCTGAATAAACCAATGCAGCTTTTCAGTAACGACCTAGAAACGATCCTTATTCATCCACATATAATCAGGGATGGAGGAATCATCCTAATTTTGCTTGGAACCAAAACCAATCTCAAAGTCAAAATCAATTCCAAAGACAAAATAACTATCAAAGACTTCCACTACAGCAACAACAGCCACCATAACAAATTCAGCAGCCCTTTCAACCGCAATCTTTCCAAAATCCGGCCAACAACTTTGCCCCTTATAATAACTCTTACCAATCACAGATTAATATTCCAACGGCCGATACCGATAAAATCTCTGCACTCGAAAGAAACTTAGAAACATTTATTAAACAATCCACACAAACGTCGGTCAATTTAACGTTTTCTATCCAAACGCTAGTGCAACACACTGCTTCCCACAGTGAAAGCCTAAAATCGATCGAAGCACAAATTGCACAGTTAAATGCCGTAATGAGTGAGAGAGAGAAAGGGAAACTTCTATCTCAGCCTCTACCAAATCCCGGCCACTCACAGAGCGCAAATATCGTCCTAAACCAACAAAATCATAACGTGGGTGTCGTGATTACATTGAGATCGGGAAGAGTGTTGAACAACCATGTTGGTGAAAAAATTGATGATTTAGATGATACCCCGGCTACCACTTATACTACTACTTCGTCTAATACACCATCTTCTTCCAAGCCTATTCTCCGTTCTTCACTAGGCACGAACCCTCAGTCCACTTTCTTGAATGAACTACCATCTCAGACCATCCCAAATCCAATTTTGGGATCTATTTCATCTCCAAAAACTTCTCCTCAAGTGTTGGACCCAACCTCTATTGATAAAGCTCCTTTTCTAAACCGGTTGAGGCCCAACAAACCAAATGCACAAATATAGAAGATTGTGGAAATATTTAAGCAAGTTAACATAAATATTCTTCTCTTAGATACTATCCAGCAAGTTGCATCCTACGCGAAAATTTTAAAGGACTTATGCACGAAGAAGAGGAAAACTTAAGTGCCTAAAAAGGTTTTCTTAGCGAGTAATGTGAGCACTGCTTTTGCCCAACATTTGCCCAAGAAACGTAAGGATCCCGGTTTTCCTACAATATCTATAACTATTGGGGGTAAAAACATCAATCGCGTTCTACTCGATTTAGGTGTTAGTGTTAACTTGCTCCCGTATTCTGTTTATGAGCAATTAGGCATAGGAGAGTTGAAACCTGCGCACTGCACTCTCCAGATTGCCGATCGATCTATCACCCGCCCTAGGGGTGAGCTAGAGGACGTGTTGATCAAAATTAGGGAATTTACATTCCCTATGGACTTTATAGTTTTAGATACACAACTTGTGGCGAACCCACAGAACCAAATCCCGGTGATTCTTGGTCGCCCTTTTTTAGCAACTTCCAATGCAGTAATCAATTGTCGTAACGGTTCCATGAACCTATCCTTTGGGAAGATGAAAATTGAACTTAACTTTTTTAGGGTAGAAAGTCAACCCTCCGAACCTTCTGCTCATCCAATTGATATATGTTCTGTCAACGAGATAGCTTCCGACAGTTGCGAAGTTGAGGAACTTTACGATAATGATCTCGACGCCACCAGTGCGTCATTGTTTGATCTAGCAATTTATTATACCAGTGAGGACCCTTCTATCGACAAGTCCACCCCCGAGTTCGAATCTTTTGACTTGTCAAATAATTAGCTGAGCTATCCGAGTCAATCTCTTATGCTAGTTATGAAACTCTTATGGAGTCCGAGTATCATCCCCTTACCCTACCTTCTATCATCTCTCCGTCAACACTAGATCTCAAGCCGCTGCCATCTCATCTTAAATATACATATTGAAGTGAGAATGAGTCTTTGCCCGTTATCATATCAGCTTCTCTAGCTTTAGAGCAAGAGAGAGCTCTTCTGTCTGTTTTGAGATCGAATTGGCAAGGTTTTGGTTGGACAATGGAAGACATCAAAGAGATTAGTCCCTTGATTGCTGAATATCATATACATTTGATGGATGAAGCCAAACCAGCCCGAGACCCACAAAGACGGTTGAATCCCGTCATGAAGGAGGCGGTACAGAAAGAAATTGTCAAATGTATAAATAATGGTACAATTTACCCAATATCTGATATCCAATGGGTAAGTCCTATTCATGTAGTCCCTAAAATGTCTGGCATCACAGTCATAACTAATAAGGCTAATGAGTTGATTCAAACACGCACCCAAACTGGATGGCGGGTATGTATTGATTATAGAAAACTCAATTGATTATAGAAAACTCAATGCCGAGTCGAGGAAATATCACTTCCCTCTACCTTTCATTGACTAGATGTTGGAACATTTAGCCGGGCATGAGTACTACTGTTTTTTGGATGGATACTCAGGCTATAACCCGATTCCCATCGTCGAAAAGGATCATGATAAGACAACTTTTACTTGTCCTTTTGGTACTTTTGCTTATAAACGTGTGCCCTTTAAGTTATGCAATACTCCCGCTACATTTCAACGGTGTAAAATAGGGTTATTTTCGGACATGGTCGATAATTTTCTAGAAATATTTATGGACGAGTTCTCCATATTTGGGGACTCCTTTGAGAAATGCCTACGTCATCTTGACGCTGTTCTTACCTGCTGTAAGGATAAGAATTTGAATTTGAATTGAGAAAAATGTCATTTCATGGTTCAAGAAGGTATTGTCTTGGGACATATCATTTCACGAAAAGGTATTGAGATAGACAAAGCTAAAATAGATGTCATTTCCAACCTTCCTCCTTCCAAATGCGTCAAAGATATACGATCCTTTCTTGGTCATGCTGGGTTTTATAGACAATTCATTAAGAATTTTAGCAAAATTGTTAGACCCTTAACTCTTCTCTTGTCCAAGAATACAGCATTTCACTTTGACTCGGATTGCGTGGCTGCTTTTGAATCACTTAAACATTCCCTCACTACAGCCCCCATTCTGTCATCTCCGGACTGGAATCACCCTTTTGAGCTTATGTGTGATGCATCCGATTTTGCTATTGGCACATTGATAAGATACCACATGTAATTTACTATGCAAGTAGGATCTTGAATGATGCCCAAATGAATTATACAACCACCAAGAAAGAACTCTTGGCAGTTGTATTTGCATTAGAAAAATTCAGGCCCTACTTAATTGGCTCTCCAGTTGTAGTTTACACCGATCATTCTGCTTTACGACATCTTTTATCGAAGAAGGATGCTAAGTCTAGGCTAATACGTTGGATCCTTTTGTCACAAGAATTTGATTTTGTCATATGAGACAAAAGTGGATGTGAAAACGTCGTAGCCGATCATATTTCACGGTTTTCTTCTTCACCAACGTTGACATTGCCAATAAACGATTCAATTCTGGACGAATAGCTCTTGACCGTATCTAGCGAGCCTTGGTTTGCTAATATTGTGAATTATCTAGCTACGGGACTTCTACCCAGCGAATGGTCAAATCAAGACAATCACAGATTTTTATCTCAGGTAAAACACTTTTACTAGGACGAACTTTATTTGTTTAAGTATTATCCCGATCAGATCATTCACCGATGTGTCCCTAATAATGAGTTCAAGAGTGTATTGTCTTTCTGTCATGATCAAGCATGTGGCGGTCACTTTGGTCCAAGGAAAACGGCGGAGAAAGTTTTGCAATGCGGCTTTTATTGGCCAACGTTATTTAAAGATGCATATGATTAATGCAAAATTTGTTCACGATGTCAACACATGGGTCGGATTTCACGGTGAAATGAGATACCGCTCCAACCTATCTTGGTTGTAGAGATATTTAATACTTGGGGAATTGATTTTATGGGCCCGTTTTCCAACTCTTTTGGGAACTTATACATTTTATTAGTGGTTGATTATGTCTCCAAATGGATGGAAGCAATACCGTGCCGTACTAATGACAACAAGGTTGTTGTTAAGTTCCTTAAAGAAAATATCTTTTCTCGGTTCGGGCACCTGCGTGCTATCATTAGCGAAAATGGGACGCATTTATGTAATCAGTCTTTCGAGGTTTTGATACAGAAATATTCAATCAACCACAATTTTTCTACGCCCTATCATCCCAAACGAGCGGGCAAGCTGAGATCTCCAATAGACAGATCAAAAAATATTTTGGAGAAAACGGTTTCTAAGAACTGTAAAGATTAGTCCACCAAATTGACGGATACTCTTTGGGCATTTCGTACCGCTTATAAGACCGATCTTGGTATGTCTCCATACCGACTAGTGTTTAGGAAGGCTTGCCATCTTCCTGTCAAGATCGAACACAAAGCAATGTGAGCTATTAAAGAACTTAATTGTGATTTTGATCAAGCCAGCAGCTATCGGAAGCTGCAATTAAATGAACTAAGCGATGAACCATACGATAATGTGGTTATAGTAAAGAACCGGACAAAAGTGTTCCACGACAAATATCTTTTGAGAAAAACATTCATACCGGGATAGCAAGTCCTTCTTTACGATTTCAGTCTACATCTTGATCCGGGTAAGCTAAAATCTCGTTGGAAAAGACCTTTTGTGGTACGGTATATGTACCCACATGGTGTAGTGGATGTAGAAAATGTTAAAAATGGTTCTATTTTTAAAGTAAATGGATTAAAACCGTATTTTTCCGTTGACCCATCGGAGGAGCTCCTGTTCTTGCAGAAGCCGCTTTATCGTAACTAAGTTTCCTCCGCCCCACTTTCATGTTTCTGTAACACTGTTTCATCTGAGAATGGAAGTGTGTTAAAAAAAAGATAAATATCTATGCGTGTCAAAGAACAAATTTGGGGGTAGTTTTTTTTCATTTGACTATCTTTTGCCCCTATTATTCTCCACCCAAGTCTAAAGGTTTATGCGCTCGAAGAACAACATCAGTGAGTACACTTTTGCAAATAGGTTTGGAGGGAGATTTGTATTCACTGAAATATCATTTGGCACTAGGCACTACTATATATAAAAATAATGAATGAAATTTTTTTAAAAATAAAAGTTAGAAAGTGAAAAATTCATATGAAAGATATGAAAAGATTTAAGAAGTGTAAGAAAATTAGATGTTTTAAAACGAAGCTAATAATAGGTAGTCATGAGCTGTTGTCCCAAGGATTAGTAAGATGAAAGGAATCACTAATCTGAGAATAGAAATAAATCTGAAAAATAGTCCATATTCTTGAGTCCAAACTTCTGAATGTAGATACCTTACTATACGCACTTGCACATATCCTGAAACTTGGGATAGTAGAAGATACCTTGAAATGCTCTTGTCTAAAAGTCTTAGTATGAAAAATAATATAAATCAACAAAATATAAATGACGCATAAAATATAAATGGTGAAAAAAATGAACACTGGTTTTGTAATCACTTAAGGCAGCATACAAAAAATATAGCGAGGGTGCCTTATCAGCTAGTGCCTTAGACCAACTGGTTTGGGAGTCACTGTTAAGCCTTATGTGTTGTAAGACTAGAATATTTCTAATTACGCCTTAAAGAGTGAGCACATTTGGTAATCGGTTGGTTAGTAGCTCAAGAAGTATTAACAGTTGCATGAAGAATGTGTGAGCAAATCCATATAAAACACTCACCGACTAAAAAGTACTAAGGAAGATGGATGAGGTGTGATAGCTTGAATTGAATTCTCTAAATATATGGATGTCTTTTACACACACGTAAGGGTATATGATTGATATTTGGAAGAAAGATAGATAGGAAAACTAAAGACGATATTTTATTGAGGGATTATGTAATTTCTGACATCTTTTCATGACTATTAAGATAGGACTCATGACAACTAAAAAGATAGTGTAGTTTGAAACTTTTATTTTCAAGTTTTTCTTTTATATGTTAATGTAATTTTCATCTTTTTCTTTTATTATAGAATTTTGTGGGTGCAATCCGCTGAAAACCCTCAGAAGACAACACTCCTCCTACTAGAGACACCTAGAGGTTTAAAGACTTGTTGCACGTGCTAAGTGCAATCGTGTTTCCTACGAAAGTGTGCTAGGTTTTTCTTTTTCTTTTTAATAAATAGTTTGCTCGGGACGATCAAAGATAAGTTTGGGGGTATTTGATTAGTCAAAAATATTGCACATTTGTATGAACATTTTCCCTACTATTATTAACTGCTAAAAGGTGTTAATTGTAAATAAAGAACATATGTGGGTTTATTTATAAAAAGATTATTATCATATATTTCTTCATTTATAATTAATATAATAAGAGAAAATATATGCATACAATATTTAAATGAAATATTAGTAATTAAAATATGTAAATCAAGCCAAATATTCCTAATCAATATTCTTAAGATAAGATATCAAATGGTTGGAATAATATCTCAAAAATACCAAATGCTACTAATACTTTGATTTAAGATATTGTGCAGGTATTAGCTCAGCTCTGAAATCTAAGTAGAAGATTTAAGTCAAATCGGAATATCAAAACCAAATCTGCTAAATTTTAGAAGCAAATCGAGGAATCTAGCAACAGCAGAGACTCAGAGAAATATTTTCAGAATCCATATATCAAGAGTATCTCCAAATATCAAGATGAAAAGCCAGTAAAAATTTCAAGACCCAATCCCACTAAAGGGCGGCGGAACCGCGGTCTAAAAGGGGTATGGGCGGCGGTTCTGCGGTCATATCTGGGACGTTGGATCCAGGATTTTTGGGGCATGATTGTAACTACACATACTCCTATATGGCATCTAAGGTTTCTGGTTTCAGAGACTATATAAAGGACCGAGAGCTGTACATTAAAAAAAATTCATCTCACAATTCCACATCTCATCACCTACCTCCATAAAGAGAGAGATCTAGAGCAAAACTAGGGTTCTTGTGATCTACCTTTCTAAGGAGAAAAGTTGTAATGCGGTAGTTAATTAATAAAGGTAGTTTTTGTTTTTTGCATTTACTTTCCGCATTTTATTTTACGTATTACTTTTCCGCATTAATTTTCCGCATTGCTTTTCTGTACTTTTAATTATGATTTCATTCATCCTCCATCTCTATTGTGCTACGCTAATAATCATGAGCGAGTAATTTCTTAGTTGTTAGGGTTTTCAGGATAGGGTAGAATAATAGATGAAATATCGCTTGACTTCTTTTGACATTTTAATGTTTATAAATCTTAGCAAAATAAATAACAACCCTCTTATCGGGCGCGCTATCAATTAATGATAGTCACGGCCATGATTTTAGATTAGTAAATAATTGTTTATTTAAGGGTTTGAGATGAATAGAGATCAATGAAAGGACAAGGGTCGGTAGAGGGAAAACCTAATCCCTCCGAGAACCCTAATCCACATTCATCGCTATCTCTCTAGTTTTACACTATTAAAAGATAAAAAGAGTCATTTCTAAATATTCATCCATTAACTACTAAGTCCTATAAACCCTACAAGTTTTTCTATTATCAATTTTATCTCCATCTTAAAATAAAACAACAATAATCCCTCATCTCTTTTATCAATTCGTCTTAGGCAAGAAAAGAAGTTCATGTTTCCCTACGGACGACCCGTACTCATCGCGGCTAGCTATTTGCGACACGATTTTGATTGCGGTTATTTACAGCATATAAACACACCTTCACACGAACAATCAATACCTCACTCAGAATCCTATCAACCGCGTCAAAATTCAACACCTTCTTATGTTGATAATCCTTTTAGGGCTATGAGGGAATTTCTAAACTCATGTCCATTGCTGAGCATATTGTGAAGACTCGTAACCAAAGTTTCATACCTTTTACTGCTCCAAAACCGTTAGGACAACAATTACAATCATTTCCATATGAAAATGTTGATACTCATTTTGAGGCGAATAAGGCAATTTTTACACCCATGACCATTGCTGAGCAAATAGCAAAAGCCAGTCGTCAACAATTCACCCAATCTCAATCTTCTTCATATTACAATGTTGATCCTAATCATGTTTATGAAACTTGGATACACTCTTCTAACTCTTATCAAGAGTACCAAACTTTCACACCCACTCATGTTAATACTTCTCTTGAGGCTAATGTGGCAATTCGTAAACCCATTTCTATTGCGGAACATATTGAACTCGCCCGTAGCCAAAAATTAAACCCATTCCAACCATACTCAACTATTGCACCCTATCTAGACAATGCTTCTACACATCAATTAGGAAGTTCCACGGTTCAAAGAGAATCTCTTATTGAAACTTCTTCACAAACCATGTCTAGTCTTGAAGTAGAGTTGGAATTGAATAGTGAGAAAGAATAAGGGATCCCTCCAAGTCAAACCAAAACCAATTCTTTTGATCTCAAAACCTTCTATCCTAAACTCCAACCGAATGTATTTGATGATCAACCGCTTAATAATCTAATTGATGAGGTGCCTGAGAATAACATGTTTAGCTTTCCCAATCATGAGTGTGAAAGAGAGCCTTACACTATTCCAAATCAAACCGATCCTTATTCGACTAAACTTGATATTTCAAACCTTTCAATTCCATCAAGTGAACCTAGTGATCTATCGATTGAGAATAATATGATTGATGAATTTTTAAAAAACTATTCATTTGATTTGACTGAAGGTGTTAGTGAGATTGGTGATGAGAATAAATTTGAAGAAGAACACGCTATGTCGGATGAGTTGGATTCCCCGACTTATCATGTCCCTTCTATTGAAAGTGAACATCTTCCTGTGCATTTAACCGATCATATTCTTATCACCAACCTATCCGATATGCAAAACAATATTCAGCCTTCATCTCTCACATCTGGTTCAATAATGGTCGACATCCAAGTTCGTTTACCCATTTCATTATACACGTTCATTGGTTCTTATATTCTTCTTTCACTTCCACCGAGTTTTGATGAGCCACACTCTGATATTTCGAGTTCTATAATTCTTGAAAGACCACTTGATTTAGAATCTTTTAAGGAAGATGAGCTTTTCGAGTCTCCTACCTCCATAATTTCTGACAAATCGAGTGTCTTGAATCTTGGTGTGCAACACACTGACCTTGAAACTTTCAATATTCCTAGTGAATCTGCCTATTACACTTATTCTTTTCTTTCTGATGATATTATCATTCGAAATATCGATAAAATTTTCGAAAGTATTTTCGCCGAAGAACTCGCATTCTTTGAAGACTTGGATGCTGTGATGATTCAACCTCCACCGAAAATTCATGAACCTCCCTTTGAGGCCGAAGAAGTTGAACCACCACCCTTTCTACTAATCACATATGAGAATACGACTATTCCACCAATTCCTTATCTTACACATTCTCGTTTTCATTCACCATCACTTTTTCATCTCTACCAACCGAGAAGTAAAACCTTTCAATTTCATCTCTTATCTTCCCCCCATTTCATCTCTTATCGTTACTCTCATTTCTGTTTCTTCTACTCGAGACATGATACAACTTTCATTCTTATACAGTCTCGAGTTTTCTTCACGTACATCCGTTTCGCATTCTTCTAGCAACCATGGTCTTATTATGATAAAATATTTGAATAGTTGGTTTTAACTTTTGGTCTTTATAAAGCTTTGTATAGACCGATAATATTTACCCCCCTCTCATGTTGAGTTTCAATGAAATCACGGTTTTACTCAAGTTTGGGGGGGAAAGAAGGAAAATATTTTTAAAATGGCTCTTGAATGAAAGTAATATTTTTGCACGATTGTGAGCCACGTACAAGTTTGGGGGGAAATTTCATTGTCATTCACTCTTAACCCCTTCTTTATACCATCTTCTCGAACTGTTCCTCATAGTCTTCAGGTTTTGAGCTTATAGGATAATATCAGTGAGGACACTGATACAAACAAGTTTCGGGTGATGGTTTGTTTGTATATATCCACGCATCATATATAAATATTGCATTGCATAAATTTTTGAAAATAAAAGTTAGAAAATGAAAAATACATATGAAAGAAAGGAAGAGATTTAAGGAATGCAAGAAAATTAGATATTTTAAAACGAAGCTAGTAATACATAGTCATGAGCTATTATCCCAAGGGTTAGTAAGATAAAGAAATCACTAATCTGTGGATAGAAATAAGTCTGAAAAATAGTCCCTATTTTTGAGTCCAAACTTCTGAACGTTGATACCCTACTATATGTACTTGCACACATCTTGAAACTTGGGATAGTAGAGCATATCTTGAAATACTTTTGTCTAGAAACCTTAGTATGAAGAAAAAAATATAAATTCAATAAAATATAAATGATACATAAAATAAAATTTAAAAGAAAAATGAACACTGGTTTTGTAATTACTTAATGCAGCATAAAAAAAATATAGCGAGGGTGCATTATCACCTAGTGTCTTAGACCAACTGGTTTGTGACTCACTGCTAAACCTTAGTTGTTGCAAGAATAGGATATTGCTAATTACCCCTTAATAAGTGAGCTCGTTCGGTAATCGGTTGGTTAGTATCTCAAGAAATATTAACGATTTCATATAGAATGTATGAACAAATCCATCTAAAAATATCACCGACTAAAAAGTATTAAGGAAGATGGACAAAGGGTATGATAGCTTGAATTGAATTCTCCAAGTGTAGAGATGTCTTTTACACACACGTTGGGATATATGATCAATGTTGAAGGAAAAATAGAGAAGAAGATTAAAGACGATATTTTATTAAAGGAGGATATGATTTCTGACATCTTTTCAAGACCATTAAGATAGGGTTCATAGCAACTAAAAAGCTAGTATAGTTTGAAACTCTTCTTTTCAAGTTTTTTCTTTTATATGTTCTTATTTTTGCATATAATTTTCATTTTCTTTCTTTTATTTTGGGATTTTGTGGGTGTAATCCGCTGAAAACCCTCAACAGATAACACTCCTCCTATTAGGGACACCTAGAAGTTTAACGACTTGATGCACGAGCTAAGTGCAATCGTGTTGCCTATAAAAGTATGCTAAGTTTTTCTTTTTCTTTTTAATAAATAGTTTGCTCGGGATGATCAAAGATAAGTTTGGGGGTATTTGATCAGTCAAATTTATTGCACAATTGTATGGACATTTTCCCTATTATTATTAACTACTAAAAGTTGTTAATTGTAAATAAAGAACATATGTGGGTATATTTGTAAAAAGATTATTATCGTATGTTTTTTAATTTATAATTAATATAATTAGGGACAATATATGCATATCATATTTAAATGAAATATCCATGAGATTATTTATTATTAAAATATGCATATCATATCAAATATTCTTAACCAATATTCTTATAATATCATATCATTTAATTGGTTGGAATAATATCTCAAATAAAACAAATGCTTCTAAAAATATGGTTTTGAGATATTGTGTAGGTATTATAATAGATCAGCTCAGGTCTAAACTATGAGTAGGAGATCCACATCAAATCGAATCACCCAGTCAAATCTGCCGAATATTAGGAACAAATCGAAGAATCTCGCAACGATAAAGACTGAGAGATATATTTTCAGAATCTTTTTATCAGAAGGATCTCCAAATATCGAGAGAAGAAGCCACGAAAAATTTAGAAGCTTCAACCCACCAAACGGTGGCGGATCCACGGTCAAATAGGCCTTGGGGCGGTGGAAGCGCGGTCTTATAGTGGCCGTAGGATGTGAAACTTTAGGGCCATGATCATCTTTTCACACATGTTAATATGACATCAAGGGTTTCTAATTCCAGAGCCTATAAAAAGGACCGAGAGCTATCTATCAAAAAGGGGATTCATCTATCCATCGATCGATTAAGATCTAGCGAGCAAAGTAGGGTTTTGTAAATTGCTTATTCGGCGAGGAACTTTTGTAATGCATTAGTAAATTAATAAAGGTAGTTCTTTCTTTTAATTTTGTTGCATTTTACTTTCCGCATTTACTTTCCGCAATTATATTCTGTATTTACTTTCTGCATTTTTAATTTTAATTATGGGTTCCGTTCTCTTCCACCTTTCTTCTACTTCATTGATCTCCATGAGCAAGTAAATTCTTGCTTGCTAGGGTTTGTAGGATATGGTAGAATAATGGATGAACAATATCAATTAAATTCTTTTTAAAGTTTTAATTTTTATAAATTTTAGCAAAATGAATATTAACCCTCTTATCGGCTCTTATCGGACGCGCTATCAAGTCATGATAGTTACGATCACGATTTGAAAATCGTTAATAATTGTTTTGTTAAAGACTTGAGATAAATAGAGATCAATGGAATGACAAGGGTCAGTAGAGGGAAACCTTAATTCTCTCCAAGAACCTTAATCCACATTCATCGCTATTTTTCTAGTATTAAATAATTAAAAGTTAAAAAGAATTAATTTTAAAACTCCATCCATTAACTACTAAATCCTATAAACCCTGCAAGCCTTCTATTATAAACTTTTCAAAGTTTCTTAATAATAAACGACAACAATCCCACATTTCTTTTATCAACTCGTCTAAAATAAGAAAAGCAGTTCATCGTTTTCCTGTGGACGACCTGTACTTATCGCGGCTAACTATTTACGACACCATCTTGATTGCGGTATTTAGGAACATACATAGACACACCTTTTTTCGACCAATCAAAGACGTCTTGTCCAGCCTCCGAAAGGACCAGAGATACGACAGACGCGTGGCTACTCGTGCCGCAACCCAAAGATTGCATATTGAGAATATATCAGCCAACACGACGGTACGCTAGACTTAAACCTAGCACCACAATCCTAATAGACCCCTATAAAAAAGGAGGGGTAATCTATATTTCACGTTAGGATACATCTACGAGATCTTCATGACTCATAGGAAGAAACATTTTTATGAAACCCTCACGACACATAAAGGCGAAAAGTCTTAGGCGACGAGGATCCCAACCCGTTTTCGAAGCCATTGTTGCCCTGTAAGTAGGTCAATATTGACTCTTGTATACTATCCATAGGCCACCTCTGACAAAATTGGTAGATGACACCGCCATCAAAAAGAGAAGGGTGCAACTCACGAGCCTCAAGGTTTAGAACAACAATTCTTAAGAATTATGATTTGAGTCAATGGTAGATGACGGCGCCAGTGCCCTCTCTCTATCTTCTTAGATTAAGCTTCTAAAGGTTATGTACGATACGCCCTCCTGAAATCAGTTGTATTCTATGCATTACTCTGCACTGCTTAGCCTACGTCTATACCTACACGGGTAAAGTAATAGGGGGCATTTGTTTGACATGGAAAAATTAATCAAATAACAAAAATGCATTCAAATATTTATTTCAAGCTATAAGGAAGAGATCACTAAACATGGGATCAGAATTACAAGGGTTAACAAAACAGTAAACAAAGTTCTCTAACTCTCTCTGCCCTCTCTACCATGTCGTAATGGCGGTTCTCATGAAGAGTCCCTCCTCATCTGTCAGTGCCACTCTCGTCAGCAAAGTAAGACATGACAGCCCGCTGAACCCGGATCTGACTCAGCATATGAATCGAGCGGTCCTTTAGAGGCTTTGTAATCAAGCACGCCTCATGGACGCAGTCGATCTTGTCCTCCGCTGAATCGAGTATCACTAGAGTCATCTCCGCCGGATGACGAGGAATGTTGTCAAGGATGGCCAGGAAAATAATGAGAAGCTAAATAGAACTGATAGGGAAAGTAGACCCCTATGAATCATAAGCTCGTGCATCACCATGTCGCATTGATCATCTGTGAGAGCTGTTAGGGTCGAAAATTGCACCCCGGTTGACCAAGTCAAACTTCAGACACGTCGACTACAGACACTCCGCCTCGGGGAAACGTCAAACAGACACTCCATGCTGGGAGCACGTCGACTACAGACACTCTGCCTTGGGGAAACGTCAAGCAGACACTCCGTGCCGGGGGCACGTCGACTACAGACACTCCGCCTCGGGGAAACGTCAAGCAGACACTCCGTGCCGGGGGCACGTCAACCAGCCGACACTCCACCTTGGGGAAACGTCAAGCAGACACTCCATGCCGGGGGCACGTCAACTACAGACACTCCGTCTCGGGGATACATTAACCAACCGACACTCCGCCTCGGGGAAACGTCAAGAAGACACTCCGTGCCGCAGGCACGTCAACTACAGACACTCCGTCTCGGGGACACGTCAACCAGCCAACACTCTGCCTAGGGGAAACGTCAAGCAGACACTCCGTGCAGGGGGCACGTCGACTACAGACACTCCGCCTCAGGAAAACATCAAGAAGACACTCCGTGCCGGGGGAACGTCGACTACAGGCACTCCGCCTAAGGGAAACGTCAAGCAGACACTCCGTCTCGGGGGCACGTCAACCAGCCGACACTCCGCCTCGGGGAAACGTCAAGCAGACACTCCGTGCCGAGGGCATGTCGACTACAGATACTCCGTCTCAGGGACACGTCAACCAGCCGACACTCCGCCTCGGGGAAATATCAAGCAGACACTCCATGCCGGGGGCACATCGACTACAAACACTCCGTCTCGGGGACACTTCAACCAGCCGACACTCTGCCTCGGGGAAACGTCAAGCAGACACTCCGTGCCGGGGACATATCGACTACAGACACTCCGTCTCGGGGATACGTCAACCAGCCGACACTCCGCCTCGGGGAAACGTCAAACAGACACTCCGTGCCGGGGGCACGTCGACTATAGACACTCTGCCTTGGGAAAACGTCAAGCAGACACTTCGTGCCGGGGGCACGTTGATTCGTATGTCAAAAATATTTCGTAACCGCAATCAAGAACGGCGTCGCTTGGTAGCTAGCCGGTGAGTACGGGTCGGTCCACAGGGATTTTATGAATTTCCTAATTGGTCTAACGAGCTAATTCCGAACGGTGTGAACGGATTGATTAAATCTAAAAACTAAATCTATCTAGATCTAAATCTTGCTAGGGTTATGTTTAGGGTAGGTTTGGAAATGTAAATAAATCTCACCGCTTTCTATACCCAAATTAAGATGTATGAGGTGTTATGGTAATTATTAATAAAGGGGATTAGAACCATTCGAGAAGGTGTTTCTTCCTCTTGGTTCTTGTCCTTCCTTTATCAATCCTTACCCTAACCTCCATGGAAAACACGCTCAACCGAGCCTTTATACTACGGTATCACTGCTACCTCGAGGGATAAGGTGCTGTAGGGAGCGGTGTGTGCATGTATGCATGGAGTCCTATAAAAAATTGTGATGGGCAAGAAAGGGATGAGAGATCTGCATCTCTCAAAACCCTTCCTCAAAGCTAACCGTAACAAGCAAGGAGACTACTCGCTCATTAGGGAATTGAAGAACATTCTATCTATCTAACTAGGGCAAGAAATTAAAGATCTATACTAAGGCAATTAAATAAAACTACTTACTTTACAGATGGCTCTCTCCAAACATTTACACAAGATTTGTCAGATCTGAATATATGATATGAAAAGAGGTATCGATGCTCTCCAAAAGAATTCTGAATTTTATTAATGAAAAGAGGCATAACCTAATACAAGAATTTGGGTCTCTATTTATAGGATAGAAACCCTAGGGTTACAATTGACTCGCATATCTGCTATTACAAAAATACCTCTTAAGAAAAAGAACTATTCAACGCCCGCCAGCGCCTCTGGAAATTCGCACTAACACGGGCAATAGACGGCCGCGGATCCGCGGCCAAAGCCCATATACGGCCGCGGTTCCGCGGCCGTATATATGCTTTGTGGGCTCATTTTTCTGGTACTTGGTCTTTTGCATTTTGGCTACTTTTTTCTTCACTTTGTTTCTCAGGTAGGCTTTTAGTTCTCTTCCAGATTCCACAGTGAATAATTGTAGTAGACTTTTACCGTTGCTTCGTGACGAAGTCTTAAACCTTGCAGTACCTTGTACTTTGTGAACTGATCTTCGTGTAGGCTTGATCAAGATTCCAACATTTATTGGTCGTAGTCTCACTTTTGTATCGTCTTTTGTCTTTTTCACTGTTTTTGTCCCGAGAATCTGTAATCTGCAACTATGTAGCAGACATGGGTCAAAAGCACATGTTTATTTGTAAAATAACTAGGACTGGGGAATATAATAATTCAATATTATGGTCTGAACAAATACCCCCAAACTTATCTTTTGCTCGTCCTCTAGCAAACCTAGTTTTATTCTCAACAAAAACCTAACCTCACTTTCGCAGGGAAACGCGATTGCACTGAGCTCGTGCAACAAGCCTTTAAACCTCTAGGTGTCTCTAGTAGGAGGAGTGTTGTCTCCTGAGGGTTTTCAGTAGATACTACCCACAAAATCCTATCAATTAGGCCCATTGACTTTTATTCTCAAATTAGGTTTTCTAACAAGGAATTCTATTATCTTCGACTCGTAAATCATCCACCCGTATTCTTCACCCTTCCTTATTATTTAACTTAAGATTATATATGTTCTGTAGACTTACTTAGTTTTCGGCATCTTTTAAGTTTTCCTTCTATGGTTCTATCTCAACTTAGGAATTTTTATCATCTCTATTAAAGATACAAGTCTTATTCTTCATTCCTATCTCTTATCTAAACCCCAATCACATACCCCTACGTGTGTGTATAAATCACCCCTACACTTGGAAATTCAAATCAAGCTATCATACTCTTGTCCGTTGTCCAAAACACTTCTTAATAGGTGAATTTTTAGATGAATTTCGCTCACACATCCTTCATGCGACCGTTAATACTTCTTAAGATACCAACAACCGATTACAAGATGTGTTTGCATATTTAAGCATAATTCCTAGTCTTGCAACACCTAAGGCTTTAGCAGTGACTCCCAAACCAGTTGGTCTAAAGCACTAGGTGATGAAGCACCCTTACTAAATATTTTTTCTATTTTTGCAGCCTTAAGTAATCACAAAAACCAATGTTCATTTTTTTATTATCTCTTTATTCACACTTGTATTTTTTTAATTTTATTTTCTTCGTACTAAGGACTTTAGACAAATGAATTTCAAGGTCTCTTCTACTATTCCAAGTTTCAAGGTGCGTATTTGTACAAATTGTAGGGTATATATTTTCAGAATTTAGATTTAAGCGAGGAATTATTTTTCAAACTTATACTTTAATAAAAATATCAATACTCTTCCCTTGTTTTAACTTAGCCCAAGAAGTGAACTCGAAATCCGCCTATTTCTAAATAAACTATAAAGGCATATACATTCTACCGTTAAACTTTAAGAAAGGTTATTTTTAGGGTTTTTAATTTTCTAAGTATAAGATCTAGTTGTTCCTAGCTAGTCAACCTTTTTGTCAAACTCAAGTCAATTATGGCCAAAATTGAATACATTAATTTTTATAATTTTTAAAATTTTCAATTTTTTATGGGTTTTAAAATAAGTATGCAAATGCAAAAAATATACACATGAATGCGAAGGAAGAAGGCTTACCGAGTATACCCCCAAACTTAAACTTGACAGTGTCCTCACTGTCATGCTACACCAAGAGGGTTAAAATGTCGGCACTCCCCTGTTTATTTATTTAAAAAAAAATTATTTATTTATTTTTATTGTTAAAAGAAAAAACAAAATAATATACAACAAGGTTCCCCCCAAACTTAAGTAAAACAGCGTTAAAGTTCAGAGTTAGGGAGGAGAAAAATCAAACTATACAAGGCCTTACACAGACCAAAAGTTAGCACCAACCATTCAAAAATTATATCATGATAATGGTGGGGTTGGTGAAAGAATGGAGTGGAAAGAAAAGAAATGAGAAGCACATGAGACCGTGTGGAGATAGAAACGGTATACGGTCTCGGTGGAGGAGAATGGCGGAGGGAAAAAAGAAATGGTAGTGGTTCTACTTCTTCGAGTGGAGGTTGATTAATCACAAAATCCGTATCGTTTAAGAATGCGAGTTCGTCGGCGAAAATATCTTCGAAACTTTCATCGAAGGTCCAATTGAAAATTATCGAACTCAAAATATCAGATTGTGATTCATCAACACTCGGTGTCATTAAAGGAAGACTGGTAGAACCAAAGAAAGTGGGAATACGAACTTGAAGGTGAGGATAAAGTGTATAAATTGGCACAATTTGTAATGACCGATGTGTAAAAAGCGATTGTGCTAATCTATCAACCCGCGGAAAATTAAGATTAAATCCCTCAAGATTCGGGAGCAAACATGGGTACGTCGAACTTGGTATTGGAGATGAAAGCGTAATGGTCTCTTGCAAGGTCGGAATGAGGACGGAAGGAAGTGAGTGAGGAAGGGTATCAGTTAAAGATTCAGGAAGGTATACACAATCAGTGGAAGGGACATGATGAATTGGGAAATCCGACTCATCAAACAAAACTGGTTCATCCTCAATAATTTCCTCAATATTCTCCTCAAAATTTAACTTATCCATTCCATTATCATCAAAATCAAGACGCATATGAAGTTCGGGAGAAACATTTAATGACTCGGGATGATGAATTGGACATAAAATTTCAATCAAATCGACGAGTTCATCATCCAAAATATTCCCGGCGTCTATATCCTCAATCAAGTGAAAATCAATTTTTTCTAACATCTCATCAAAAGCATGGATATTTATCAATTTAGGTTCTAGAGTGGAGGTGTAAAGGTCAAGAGGATTAGGTGTGGTTTCACTCGAAAGGGATTCTTCACAATCTGGCAAATCAAGCACTACAAAGTCACACAACTCGTTAGATATTTTATTTTCAACTTGTGAATCATTTGGGACAATCGATGGAAAACCGGAGTTGTGGGCTTCAATTGGGTATGGGTAGGTTTGATTTAGAAAGGTGTAGAACTCACTCTTTCTTCCCAAATTCTCACTCTGTCCAACTGCCTCCTCATACGTTGGAAAATTTGGAGCTAGTTGGAAACTAGCTGCCGGTTCACTAGGTTGCATAAGGGCGGCCATAGACGCATCCACATTCCTCATCATTTTGTTTGTTGCTAAAATATAAGCTTCCAAAGACTGTTCCAAACTAGACATGGGTTGCGAAGGGGTTTCGGTAAAAGATTCGAAATTGTTTGGATACGTGAAACTCCCAAATGGCTATGTAGAAGCAATGTCTAATGAAGGTGGGAAAGTCGGGTAGGACTGGTAGGAATTGGATGGTTGGACAGGAGTAGGATCAACATTTGGATAAAAAGGTGAATGGAATTGTTGATCCCTATAACTGGATGTGTGGAGAGGAGTGAAAGATTGGCTACGAGATTGTGCAATATGCTCAGCGATAGACATCGGTTTAGGAGTTACAACAGGACTCGAAAAAGTGGTATCAACGTACGAAAGTGGTGAAGGTTGACATGGTTGACACAAAGTGGATTGCAACGTCGAATTGTTTCTCCTAGACGCTTCTATTTGATCTTTCAAAGAAATTTTGGGTATGGAGAGATCGTCCTTAAATCGACCGAAACAATTCACGTACGAAGCAAAGTTAGGTTCGGGATACCAAAGTTCGGCAAGAGATTTGTGAGGTGGGGTACCCATGATGTAAGAAAGGAGAAGAAAAAGAGTGTGGGTGGTGCAAGGAGTTCTTAGCGACAAAATTTGCAAGTCTTTATAAAAAAAATTCCTTTTTTTTTCTTTTATCTTTATTTGGAACTTTTTGCAAAAAAGATTTTCGATAAAGGGCTTAGACACACTTTCAATAAACCACAAATGCATAATCAGGCCTAGATCTAGGGTCACCTAGGTCAGCTAGACCGCTCCTAACTGTTCCAAAGGGCTAGAAATAAGACCTCAAACCGCCTCTTCACCGCCAATTGCGGACAGATAAGTGTCAGGTGAGTGGGAGGCTCTCCACTACAAGTAGTGGCCCTAATTAAGTAACCACTCGCCTTAGACACACTTGCCTAGACACCGTAAAGTCAGGTTAGGATCAACGGCCGATGCCTACAACTAGTCCTCTGTCCTATTAAGCGCGATGTCCTTAGGGCTGAGTCTAGTATTTTTTAATTAAATATCGATCAATGCATATGCCTTATGTGATTTCTGGGGTCCTGGAAAGCGTGATGAAATCCCCACCCAATCTGGATTGGTCTTAAGCCCCTTAAAGTCCGATTAAAGATATGCAAAATAGTAACAACCACTTGCAATCAATTTTTTTTATTTTAAGCGCGGCGCAAAGAATCCTGCACAAGATCAATTATTGGAAGGGGGAGAGATTTTTTAGCGCAAAGAATCCTGCAAGATATTTGACAAAAGATATATCGGGATTTGCAGAGGAGGAGAAAAGAAAGATTACAGCGCTTTTTCCAGAGGCCGACGTCACCCACGCGCGGCGCTTCCGCGGCCAAAAGTGATGTTCGGCGGCGGTTCCGCGGCTGAAGAGGCGGCTGTTCAGTCGATAAAACTGCACATTTGTAGTACATTTTTCCTACCATTTTTATATTAAAAAAGGACTTTATTATAATATATTATACATATGAGGGTTTATGTGTAAAAACATTATTTTCCATATGTTAATATATTTTAATTATCATTTTGGTAGGAAAATGTATGCAAATAAATCTATTGACCAAATCCTAGTAGAACTAAGTCTACTAAATATTATTTGAGATTATGGTGCAGAATTTTCCAAGTTGTTATGCAGGATTTAACAAACAAATCAATTTGTTGAAGAAAACTTGCCAAATTAAGAAGCAAAACTTGGAGACCAAGTCTGGAAGCAACCGAAAGAAGATTTCTGAATTCTAAAGATGCCTAGGATTGCCAAATGTCAAAATCAGAGAGCCAAAGAAAATTGATCAAAAGATCCCAACCCTTGAGCGCGGATCTGCGGCCAAACCCACCCTGGGGCCGCGGATCCGCCGCAATAATGATGAGTTGGAAGGCAATATTTTGGGAGATTGACAACTGCTGAATTTTACCAACTTCTCAACAATAAGATTCTGGGTTTGCACTATAAAAAGGCACCGAGGGCCTCTTGGAAAAGCCATCAAGCCGACGAGATCACGAAGTCCAAGACGGCTCACGCATCCAGGCTGATCATCAACGGTTCATCTACCTCCTTGGAAGAGATCGAGAAGTAAACTAGTCTTTGTAATCATTTTCTAAGGAATCAAAGTGTAGATTGTTCAAGTTGATTAATAAAAGTAGTTGTTTCTTTTGCATTTTACATTATGTTTTCCCTCTCTATCTTTTCATCTTCTTTTCCCAACATGCGCGAGTAATTCTCCGCTTGTTAGGGTTCGTAGGATTAGGGTAGGCTAATGGGCGATGAAAATAATTAAACCCTTTTTAAGTCCTATAAAGTTTAGGAACTTTATCAAAAGAATCATTAACATCCTAATCGGGCGCGCTAGCAATTCTTTGCTAGTTCCGACCGCGATTAGAGATTAGATTAATGATTGTTTTGGTAAAGGCTAGATATGAACGGAGTTCCGTGTCGAGATAAGGGTTAAGAGTGGGATTCCTTTTCCCTCCGGAAACCCTAATCTACACGCATCACCGTCGTTCTAGTTCTAAATCTATTAATGGATAAAAAGGGTAACTTTTAATTAATCGTCCATAACTACTAAATCCTAACGAACCCTACAAGCCCTATTATTATATTATTTAAATCTCTAAAATAATCTAGATCTATATTTTACATTCTTGTTTAAAGTAGATCTAGAAACTTTTCACAAAATTTTTTATTCCTCCTCTCTTTCTCAATACATCTAAAGTAAAAATAAAAGATTCCACGTTTCCCAGAAGACGACCCGTACTCATCCCGGTCTAGCTACACGCGACACCGTTCTGATTGTGGTTAACTACAAACACACACTCTTTCGTGTAAATCAAATGGCGCCGTTGCCGGGGATACGTGCGTAATTTTTTATTTTTACTATTTGTGTTGAATTCTTAGACGAGTCATATCATTATTAACACAAAACTGCAAATTGCATATTTAACGATTTGTGCGTGAATTTTTGCAAGGAGATCTGGAGTCACAGAATTAAGGGAAACAGGAAACAGAGACATTTTTAGAGATCCAGAGGAGCACAGAGGTCCACAGAAAAATTTTCAGCAACTGAACCATCCACCTTGTTGCGGAACCGCGGCACAAAGGAATATCTGCGGCGGAAACGCGGCCTGACAAGGGGATCAAGGTCTCAAACTCCTCTGGTAAGATTCTCAACTCTTCCTCTCTCCCCTCAAATCCAATAAAATCTATTTTCTGCAGGATTCTTTGCAAAATTGCGCCGCTCAAAAAAATCTTTTTGCAAAAGTTTTGTGATTGGTTTTGTTTTACATATTTAATACGGACTTTAAGGGGCAAAGACCAAATCAAGATTAAGTGGGGATTTCATCACCCTTCCTAAGCCCCACAAATCACAAACCGAGCATATAGATCAACCCTTCATTAATTTAAAAAATATCTAGACCAGACTCTAAGGACTGTCGCGCTCAATAAGGACAGAGGAAGGTCGTGGGTAATCTATCGTTTATCCGCATTACTTTTGTAGTGCCTAGGCAAGTGTGACAAAGGCTAGTGGTTTTTAATTAGGCCCACTGTTGTGGTGGTTCCTTCCCACTTACCTGGCACTTACCTCGCTACAAGGGTAGTACGGAGGCGGTAGAGGATTTATCCTGCGGCTTGTCCTTTGGAAGTCTAGGAGCGGTCTAGAGACTGACCTAGGTAACCTTAGTTCTAGGGTTGCTTGTGCATCTTAGGGAGATTTGTCTTGAGCCCCACATTTTTCAAAACAAGCCAATTTTAAATCACACACACGCTGCCACTTGCACTAAACCCGCTTAGTGCATGCTCGGCTGGACACGGGATCCTAGTGCCCGTCTTGTCCGCGTTCCTTCTATCGACACCGAAGTCGGTACTTCTTCATCTTCTTTTCCCCCACCACACACCACATCGACCGTGATGGACGACACTCCATCTAATTATAATACCACGCTGCCACCGCCCGCAGGTGCGCAGAATCCACCGCGCATCTCTCTCCAAGAGAGATGCTATCCTATTCGTGGTCCCCTTCCTACTTGTTTATCTCTTCCACCACCTAACGGGGATAATTTCGAAATTAAACCCCACTACATCAATCTGCTGCCCAAATTTCACGGGCTTGAGTCGGAAGACGCGTACGTTTTCATCACCAAATTCGAAAACGTATGCGCAATGATGGGTACTTCACAATTGACTTTAGATGCTATGCGCTTACGTCTTCTCCCATTCACATTGTGCGACTTGGCAGAAAAATGGCTTTATAATACTGCCGCACACTCTATCACTAATTGGGATGAATTCGTCGTAGCATTTCTTAAGAAGTTTTACCCAAATCATAAGACTGTACATGTTAGGAGCGAGATTAACCAGTTCACCCAGCTTTCCAATGAACCATTTTGGAAGTGCTTTGAACGTTTTAAAGATCTGCTTGTCCAATGCCCCCATCACGGAATACAAAGATGGGATTTATGTCGGATTATATATGAGGGCATTAATCCAGCGACAAAGCAGATGCTTGAAACAATGTGTCAATGCAATTTCATGTCTAAAGATGATGTGAAGTTTGGAAATATCTGGAAGATCTCGCAGAAAGCACTTTGCAGTGGGAAAGCGTAAGACCACCTTCAACTAAGGGAGGTATTCACCAGCTCGACGTTTCCATCGCAGTAAAAGCCGAAATGGCAGCGATACAAAAGAAACTCGACGCTATTGAAAAAAAGTTCTCATCTTTCTCCCTAAATCAGGTCACGCTTCCTAAGACCGTTTGTGGTTGCTGTTCGGATCCTTCACACTTAACGGAAGAATGTCCTATGAATGCATCGTTTCAAGCTAATGCTGCTTTTCAGCAGCGACCTAGAAACGACCCTTATTCTTCCACATACAATCAAGGATGGAGGAATCATCCTAACTTTGCTTGGAATCAAAACCAACAAAGTAATTTTCAAAGACCTCCTCCACAGCAACCACAACCACAGAATCAGCCCCCCTTTCAGTCACAGAATTTTCAAAATCCAGCCAACATTTCTACACCACAAGTGGCCGGTACTGACAACTCACTTGCACAAACTTTGGATATGTTCATGAAACAATCCATGCAAAATTCGGCTGAGATGAGGTCTTCTATTGATGCCCTAACAAAAAACTCCTCCCATGGTGAGAGTATTAAATCAATAGAAAACCAAATCGCACAGTTAAACGCTGCAATGAGTGCGAGAGAGAAAGGGAAACTTCCATCTCAACCCATTCCTAATCCTGGCCACTCACAAAGTTATAATGTGAGTGTTGTTACCACGTTGAGATCGGGAAAAGTGCTGAATAACCGAGTGGGTGAGCAGTGTGATGATAGTGACATCAATGATACCCCTTCTTCTTCTTCTTCTTCCCCTAATTCGTCTAGTCTCCCACCTTCACCCGAGCCTATTCTCCGTTTTCCCCAAGGCTCGAACCCTTCGCCCATTTCGCCAAATCTATCTAAGTCGATTCCCACTCCAGTTTTGGGATCGAATCCGTCCCCACAATCCTCTCCAACGTTGGACCCAAAACTTATTGATCAAGCACCTTATCCAAACAGGTTAAGGGGCAACAGACCAAGTCCACAAATGGAGAAGATTGTGGAAATTTTTAAGCAAGTTAACATAAACATTCCTCTCCTAGATGCTATTCAACAAGTTCCGTCATATGCAAAAATCTTAAAGGACTTGTGCACTAGGAAGAGAAAAGTTCAAGTACCTAAAAAAGTTTTCCTTGCGAGTAATGTGAGCACTGCTTTTACACAACAACTTCCCAAGAAACGAAAGGACCCCGGAAGTCCTCCAATTTCAATTTCTATTGGGGGTAAAAATATTAATCGTGCTCTACTCGATCTAGGTGCTAGTGTTAACTTGCTTCCGTATTCGGTTTATGAGCAATTAGGAATCGGAGAGTTAAAACCTGCACATTGCACTCTTCAGATGGCCGATCGATCTATCACCCAACCAAGGGGTGAGCTAGAGGATGTGTTAATCAAAGTCGGGGAATTCATATTTCCTGTGGACTTTATCGTTATAGATACACAACCTGTAGCAAACCCACGCAATCAAATCCCGGTGATACTCGGTCGACCATTTTTGGCCACTTCCAACGCAGTAATCAATTGTAGAAACGGCTCTATGACCCTATCCTTTGGAAAGAAGTCAATTGAGCTTAACATTTACAAGTTGGGAAGTGAACCCTCCGAACCCTATGCTCATGTGTGTTCTGTCGAATTAATGGATGTCGACAGCAGCGAATTTGATCAACCTCATAATTCTGACTCTTTTCATATGTCGTTGTTTGACACGGACAATTCCACCGAGTTGTCCGGGTCAACATCTAACACTGATGAGGAACTTTTTATAGAGTTGGACGATCACCCCATTTTTTCTGATGACATTATTCTTCGGGGTATCGACGAAAGCTTTGAGGAAATTTTCGCTGATGAGCTCGCTTTTTTACAAGACACGGGTGTTGAGATGAATCAACTCCAAGATGAAGAAATTGGACCTCCACCCCTTCTTTTGGACAATCATGATAATACGAGTAATCCATCATCACTATCACTGTGTCGTCTCTCCAAATTGAGACGCAATCCTTTTCCATTACACCTCTTATCACCTCCTCACTTCTTCTTGTCAAAAGGTGACATGTTCTTCCACCAACCTTGGTGCTTCATCGATAAAATTTTTGAATGGTTGGTGTTGACCTTCGGTCTTTGCAAAGCTTGGCATTGACCAATAACCTTGACCCCCTCGCGTGATTTTAAAAGATTAAAATTGTTTAACTCAAGTTTGGGGGGTGTGGTATATTTTAGCTCTTGAAAGAAAATGATTTTTATAAAATTGTGAGCCTAAAATAAGTTTGGGGAGGATTTTCACTTTCATATATTCTTTCCCCCATTAATAATTTCCTCCCAAGTCTACAGGTTTTTTAGCTTAACGGATGACATCAGTGAGGACACTGCTGTAAACAGGTTTGGGGGAGGTTTGTGCTTATGTACACATCAATTTGCATCATATTTTGCATAAGCACAACATTTTCAAAAATTTAAAAAAAAATTCTAAAATTTATAACAAACGAGTAGAAAGTGAAAAATTACATCCAAAAGATAGGAATAGTTTAAGAAAACCAAGAAAATTAGAACTTTTCTTAAACGAACTAGTAATAAGTAGTTATGAGCTGTTGTCCCAAGGGTTAGTAAGATGAAGGAAGTCACTAATCTGAGGATAAAAATAAGTCTGAAAAATAATTTCTATTCTGGAAGCCAAACATTTGAATGTTGATACCCTACTATATGCACTTACACACGTCTTGAAACTCGGGATAGTAGAGGATACCTTGAAATGCTCTTGTCTAAAAGCCAAAGTATGAAGGAAATGAAAAAAAAATGAAGAAAATATAAAAATGGTGAAAAGAAAAAATGAACACTGGTTTTGTATCGCCAAGGCAGCAATAAAAAAATATAGTGAGGGTGTCTCTTCACCTAGTGCCCTAAGGCCAACTGGTCTGAGAGTCACTGCTAAGCCTTAGGTGGTGCAGGACGAGGAAAATATTATCACCTAATCTGCAAGCACATGAGTAATCGGTCGGTTAGTACCTCAAGAAGTATTAACGGTCGCATGAAAAGGTGTGAGCAAACCTAAGTATTCATAAAATTAAAAAAGTACTGAGGTAGATGGACAAGAGTATGATAGCTTGAATTGAATTCTCCGATTGTAGGGATGTTCTTTACACACACGTGGGGTTATATGATCAATGTTTGGATGAAAGGTAGGAATGAAGAATAAAGACGATGTTTTATTGAGGGATGATGTGATTTCTAACATTTTTTCATGACTATTAAGATAGGGCTCATGACAACTGAAAAGCTAGTATAGTTGGAAACTCTTCTTTTCGAAGTATTTCTTTTATGGTTCTTGTCTTTATATGTAAATTTCACCATCTCTCTTTTGTTATAGGATTTTGTGGGTGTAATCCGCTGAAAACCCTCAGGAGACAACACTCCTTTTACTAGGGACACCTAGAGGTTTAACGGCTTGTTGCACATGCTCAGTGCAATCGTGTCTGCCTATGAAAGTGTGCTTAGTTTTCTCCTTTCTTTTTCTCCTCTTAAATAAACTAGTTTGCTCGGGACGATCAAAGATAAGTTTGGGGGTATTTGTTCAGTCGATAAAACTGCACATTTGTAGTACATTTTTCCTACCATTTTTATATTAAAAAAGGACTTTATTATAATATATTATACATATGAGGGTTTATGTGTAAAAACATTATTTTCCATATGTTAATATATTTTAATTATCATTTTGGTAGGAAAATGTATGCAAATAAATCTATTGACCAAATCCTAGTAGAACTAAGTCTACTAAATATTATTTGAGATTATGGTGCAGAATTTTCCAAGTTGTTATGCAGGATTTAACAAACAAATCAATTTGTTGAAGAAAACTTGCCAAATTAAGAAGCAAAACTTAGAGACCAAGTCTGGAAGCAACCGAAAGAAGATTTCTGAATTCTAAAGATGCCTAGGATTGCCAAATGTCAAAATCAGAGAGCCAAAGAAAATTGATCAAAAGATCCCAACCCTTGAGCGCGGATCCGCGGCCAAACCCACCTTGGGGCCGCGGATCCGCCGCAATAATGATGAGTTGGAAGGCAATATTTTGGGAGATTGACAACTGCTGAATTTTACCAACTTCTCAACAATAAGATTCTGGGTTTGCACTATAAAAAGGCACCGAGGGCCTCTTGGAAAAGCCATCAAGCCGACGAGATCACGAAGTCCAAGACGGCTCACGCATCCAGGCTGATCATCAACGGTTCATCTACCTCCTTGGAAGAGATCGAGAAGCAAACTAGTCTTTGTAATCATTTTCTAAGGAATCAAAGTGTAGATTGTTCAAGTTGATTAATAAAGGTAGTTGTTTCTTTTGCATTTTACATTATGTTTTCCCTCTCTATCTTTTCATCTTCTTTTCCCAACATGCGCGAGTAATTCTCCGCTTGTTAGGGTTCGTAGGATTAGGGTAGGCTAATGGGCGATGAAAATAATTAAACCCTTTTTAAGTCCTATAAAGTTTAGGAACTTTATCAAAAGAATCATTAACATCCTAATCGGGCGCGCTAGCAATTCTTTGCTAGTTCCGACCGCGATTAGAGATTAGATTAATGATTGTTTTGGTAAAGGCTAGATATGAACGGAGTTCCGTGTCGAGATAAGGGTTAAGAGTGGGATTCCTTTTCCCTCCGGAAACCCTAATCTACACGCATCACCGTCGTTCTAGTTCTAAATCTATTAATGGATAAAAAGGGTAACTTTTAATTAATCGTCCATAACTACTAAATCCTAACGAACCCTACAAGCCCTATTATTATATTATTTAAATCTCTAAAATAATCTAGATCTATATTTTACATTCTTGTTTAAAGTAGATCTAGAAACTTTTCACAAAATTCTTTATTCCTCCTCTCTTTCTCAACACATCTAAAGTAAAAATAAAAGGTTCCACGTTTCCCAGAGGACGACCCGTACTCATCTCGGTCTAGCTACACGCGACACCGTTCTGATTGCGGTTAACTACAAACACACACTCTTTCGTGTAAATCAGCGGCGCGGTTCCCAAAAATTTCTTCGCCCTTTTGGTTTGACTTTCCTCTTCTGTTCGGATATGCGGTTTTCTGTTTCGCTCTCTGGCTTTTTCCAGATCTGAACTTGTACGTCGATCCTGCAAAGATTCATACAAGAAACCCTTCAAACAATAAAAGATGATAAAATTTTTATATTTTTTTGTTTTTTCAGTTTTTTATGATTTTTAATTTATATTAACCCGAAATTGCAAACAGAAAATACTACACCATCCCCGGCAACGGCGCCATTTGATTCGTATGTCAAAAATATTTCGTAACCGCAATCAAGAATGGCGTCGCTTGGTAGCTAACCGGTGAGTACGGGTCGGTCTACAAGGATTTTGTGAATTTCCTAATTGGTCTAACGAGCTAATTCCGAACGGTGTGAACGGATTGATTAAATCTAAAAACTAAATCTATCTAGGTCTAAATCTTGCTAGGGTTAGGTTTAGGGTAGGTTTGGAAATGTAAATAAATCTCACCGCTTTCTATAACCAAATTAAGATGTATGAGGTGTTATGGTAATTATTAATAAAGGGGATTAGAACCATTCGGGAAGGTGTTTCTTCCTCTTGGTTCTTGTCATTCCTTTATCAATCCTTACCCTAACCTCCATGGAAAACACGCTCAACCGGGCCTTTATACTACGGTATCACCGCTACCTCGAGAGATAGGGTGCCGTAGGGAGCGGTGTGTGCATGTATGCATGGAGTCCTATAAAAAAGTGTGATGGGCAAGAAAGGAATGAGAGATCTGCATCTCTCAAAAACCTTCCCTAAAGCTAACCCTAACAAGCGAGGAGACTACTCGCTCATTAGGGAATTGAAGAAAATTCTATCTATCTAACTAGGGCAAGGAATTAAAGGTCTATACTAAGGCAATTAAATAAAACTACTTACTTTACAGATGGCTCTCTCCAAACATTTACACAAGACTTGTCAGATCTGAGTAGATGATATGAAAAGAGGCATCGATGCTCTCCAAAAGAATTCTGAATTTTATTAATGAAAGGAGGCATAACCTAATACAAGAATTTGGGTCTCTATTTATAAGATAGAAACCCTAGGGTTACAATTGACTCGCATATCTTCAATTACAAAAATACCCCTTAAGAAAAAGACCTATTCAACGCCCGCCAGCGCCTCTAGAAATTCGCACCGACACGGGCAATAGACGGCCGCGGATCCGGGCCAAAGCCCATGTTTGGCCGCGGTTCCGCGGCCGTATGTTGGCTTTGTGGGCTCATTTTTCTGGTACTTGGTCTTTTGCATTTTGGCTACTTTTTTCTTCACTTTGTTTCTCAGGTAGGCTTCTAGTTCTCTTCCAGATTCCACAGTGAATAATTGTAGTGGACTTTTACCGTTGCTTCATGACGAAGTCTTGAACCTTGCGCTGCCTTGTACTTTGTGAACTGATCTTCGTGTAGGGTTGATCAAGATTCCAACATTTATTGGTCGTAGTCTCACTTTTGTATCGTCTTTTGTCTTTTTCACTGTTTTTGTCCCGAGAAACTGTAACCTGCAACTATGTAGCAGACATGGGTCAAAAGCACCTGTTTATTTGTAAAATAATTAGGACTGGGGAATATAATAATGCAATATTATGGTATGAACACACGTCGACTACAGACACTCTGCTTCGGGGAAACGTCAAGCAGACACTCTGTGCCGGGAGCACGTCGACTACAGACACTACGTCTCGTGGACACGTCAACCAGCCGGCACTCCTCCTCAGGAAAACGTCAAGAAGACACTCCATGCCGGGGGCACACCGACTATAGATACTCCGCCTCGGGGAAACGTCGACCAGCAACACTCCGTGCTGGGGGCACGTCTACCAAATCACTCCAGGCCAGGAAAACGTCTACCACAGACACTCCGTCTCGGAGACGCGTCAAGCGTCGACCGTCCATGTTGTAAAAAGGGCAATGTATCCCAAAAAGTGGGAACCAAAGCAAGTCGCCTCCACGTGAAAGAAGATCCATCAATTTCATGCACACGACTCACATATGTTGTGTGCATTTATTGATGGGGGCACTTTGTTGGGGTCGAAAATTGCACCCCGGTTGACCAAGTCAAAGTCAAAGTCAACCCCAAGCCAAGTGGGCCCAAGCCCAGGTCAAGTGGCCCCATGCCCGAATCGAGCCCGAACATGAAGCGGTCGGCCTCCGCCATTCCAACATAAAAATCATGTAATAAATAATTTTAATGTAATTTTTTATGCATGAATGGGCATAAAGCCAAATTTTTGTAAAGCCCATGGTTTATATGCAAAAAGAAATAGCACATGAGGCATGAGATGGGCAAAATGCCATTTTGTAAAGTCCAAGGGGCAATGTGTAAATGTGTAAGCCTATATAAGACAACATGATGATAAATAAAGTATACACAATTCATTCCCCAAAAAAAACTAGGGTTCGTGTGCCTCTTCTCTCTTTCTCAAGGGTTTAAAACCCTCTTCCTCTTTTTGAAATAAATCAAGAGTTTAACTCTTCTTTTCTAAAAAAGAAGTAGTTTTTCACCATAAAACCTACAAAGGAGAGTTCGGATCTCCAATCAGATCTCGAAAAGGGAAGACTTTTAAGTCTCACCCCCTTTCCTCCAAGATCCCGCCGATCAAGAGAAGGAAGAAGGAGACTCATCTCCAAAAATCTAACTTTGGACAGATCCAAGGCTAAAAAGAAGAGCCAAAGATTTCTAGGAGTTTAACTTCTTTCTAGATCTGTTGGAGTTTAACTCCATAAATTAGTTTCTGTTAGGAGTTCAACTCCCAAAACCCCTTGGGAGTTCAACTCCCCAACCTAGGGGCTAGGCCCCTTCCCGTGGTCATAGGTGCGCCACGTGATCCTGGGTGCTAAGGCGCCCATCGGTTACGTGTGCGCCATGTGACCCCGGGGGAGCTAAGGCGTCCAATGGTCACGTGTGCGCCACGTGCCCCCGGACACTAAGGCGCCCAATGGTCACGTGTGCGCCACGTGACCCCTGGCACTAAAGCGCCCATATGCGCGCACGTGACCCGCGGGCGCCAAGCCCCACATGCCGGGCACGTGACCCGCGGGCGCCCAGTTCCCACGTGTCATGCACGCGTCTTTAAGACGCTCCTCCCCCTATATTTTTTATGCCCTCCACAACACTGTCCCCCGTTAGAAAAAATTTCTAACGGGGCGCTGCTATCCTCCGTGACCCCCAGCCCGCTATCTGGGTAGCGGGACCCCCGTAAAAACTTTGTGTGCCCCCCGATATATCCAAAACCCCTTCAAAATACCCACACTACATTTTGAGTTCGCATGAATAGTTGACCCGTCAATCGAAGGTTCTCTCGCTCCAAAGGCGAGGGGTAATTAATGGCAGCTTGGTCCGCGGCTGCCGGAGATTCGGATCCCCACAATCAATAAACCCCAACCTACCCTAGGCAGGGGGAATCCGTAATGCGCCTGACGAGCGCACGTGTATTCCCATCTTAATAGGGTGACAAAGAATACCCTACAAGAGCGAGATTCGCCAGACAAGTAGCAAAACAAGAAATAATCTCCCTAATGGGCACCTCCCATGGCTGTCGAGGAGCATGCAGTGATTGCAAGCCATAATTTTTTCTTTGTTAAAGTAGTTCTATCCCTTTGAAGGAGAAGATGAGCACTATTTCAGATTATAACAAGAAGTATTTAAGTCTCGGCACAAAAAATGCTGTGCATGGTAGAACTATTTCCAAACTCTGACGAAAAGAAGGCGTTGGAAAAGAAAGGGGTGACTCAGAAAAAAAGAGAAAGAAGGTGAAACGATTCCCTCATAAAATGAGGCGGCGCGTTACGTGAAAGGTACGTGAGCGCCTGATTGATTCAAATTCTTGTTGTGTGTTTAATAAAGTGTATAGAATCACAATCAAAGAATTATTTGACCGCAATCAACTACGGTGTCGGATGTAGATCGTTAGCGAGTGCGGATCGTCCACAGGGATTGTGCGATTCGTTTGTATTTTGATTTGTTTAAATCGAAAAGTTAATAGAAAAGAAAAGAAAACATAATTCAAGATTTTTATCGATGATTTTCAAGTATCACTATTCTAATCAAGAATCAAGAAAATGATAAACATCGAGAATCGAGTTTCGATAGAATTCCAATCACTTTAGGGTTTCAAAATTTGAAGTATAGCTCGTAGGAATCGATTCGATGGTAGATGTGATGAAAATTCAAGAATACGATTTCTTATCCATTAACAAGTTGATGCTAAATCGATGTAGAATTCATCGAGAATCAAGGATCTTGTGAAGAATTAGGGTTCCTCATCCTATCCTTTGTCCATTCGATGAATCACATTCACTAGATAGCTTCTTGAAAGTCGGATGATCGATCGTTGATCTCTGGATCGTGCGAAAGGAATCAAGAACGCATTCTCATCGATCTAGATCATCGATCATTCAATTTTCAAGAATTTACAATTGTTATAAGACTTAAGAAAACGTTAAAGATTCGTCAACATCATCATTCTACAATCGTTTCGATTCCTCCATGAGCGGAGTTTATTCGCGCATCATCATAAAGAATACATTCAAGAATTGAATACGAATCATAATTCTTGAATTGAAATAAAAGCAAGTTTAAAGAATCTTCACCTTTATTTATTCCACAAATTGTTACACATTGCTCAAGAGAGTACAAGAATTTGAGAAGGAACAAAATTGTCGAATCTAGCGTTGCATCGGCTCCTTGAGTCGTGGATCGGCTTGGATCTCGTGCTCCGATGAATGCCGGCTTCGCTTCTAAAGGATGGTTGAAGACTTACTTTGCTTGAACTCCATGGATCTTGAATTTGGAATCTTGATTGATTGGATTAGGGTTAGGGTTTTGACACAAGCCTTGTCACTAGACTTGTAGGTGGAAATTGGGGAAGATGAAGGTTGAAGAAGAAGTTAGCTTTCAACAACCAAAGATTGAACTACACAACAAGTGAGCCTAAGGGTCTATTTATAGGTTTTCCAAAGCCTAGGTCTAGGAATTCAAATTTGAGTTTTCCCTCCAAAAGTTAGTTAGAGGAAGAGGCTTCTAGAAGTAGTTAGTTAGGAGCTTAGCTTAGACTTTAAGCTAGGGTTAGGGAGAAGGTTCTAGAATGGAAGCTAGTTTAGTTTAGATCCCAAGGTTTGCTGATCTGGCAGAATGTTCAGGAGTCTTCTGGAATTTACAGTGTCTTTATGAAGTGCAGCCACAGAGAGAAGAGTTGTGGGCTAAAGCAGATGGGGTGACGTGGCATTATCACCGCGGTTCCGCGGCATAAGGCAGCTTAGGCCACTGAACCGCGGCCATGTTGATGCATTAGGGCCTGAAATTTCATATGTTGCCTTCATATGTCTTTGGTATTATTCTCTGATATATTGATTCTCCGAATGTCTTATAGATCACTACCAGATTCCAAATCCTTGAGTTGGTGTTTTCTTTAGCCGTCTTTGTTTTGTAAATTGACCATTCTTCTGGATTTTCCTGCACAGACTTCGAAACACAAGTTGCGATATATAGGAATGATGCCATGCTATGAAATGCAGTCAATTTCCTTTATAGTGCCGGTTTTAAAGTCTAACACATGCAATCTGATATTTTACGACTGATTTGCTAATATGTGCTAAATGAATGCCGAACACTTCTAGATGAATGCAAATGATAGGGAAATTGCCGGTTAAAAGATGCAGTATTTTCGACTGATCAAATTCCCCCAAACTTATTTTCGGTCGTCTCGAGCGAACTGTTTTATTAAAAAGAGAAGGAGAAAATAAAGAAAGAGAAAAACTAACTAGCACACTTTCGTAGGCAACACGATTGCACTGAGCACATGCAACAAGCCTTTAAACCTCTAGGTGTCCCTAGTAGAAGGAGTGTTGTCTTCTGAGGGTTTTCAGCGGATTGCACCCACAAAATCCAATAATAAAAGAAAGATCATGAATATTACATTTAAAGAAAAGAATTGTAAAATAAAGCTTGAAAATTAGAGTTTCCAACTAAGCTAGCTTTTCGGTTGTCATGAGCCCTATCTTAATGGTCATGAAAAGATGTCGGAAATCACGTCCTCCCTCAATAAAACATCGTCTTATTCTTCATTCCTATCTTTCTTCCAAATATCGATCATATAACCCTGCGTGTGTGTAAAAACATCCCTACACCCGGAGAATTCAATTCAAGCTATCATACTCTTGCCCATCTGCCTCAGTACTTTTTAATTAATGAATATTTAGATGAATTTGCTTACACACTTTCATGTGACCGTTAATATTTCTTGAGGTACTAACCGACCGATTACTCATATGCTTGCTTATTTGGTGTATTTTCCGCGTCTTGCACCACCTCAGGCATAACAGTGACTCCCAGACTAGTTGGCCTTAGGGCACTAGGTGAAGAGGCACCCTCGCTATATATTTTTTTATTGCCCTTGGTGATAACAAAACCAGTGTCCATTTTTCTCACCGCTTAATATATTTTTTTTATTTCATTCATACATCAGTTTTAAGACAAGAGCATTTCAAGGTATCCTCTACTATCCCGGGCTTCAAGACGTGTGTAAGTGCAAATAGCAGGGTATCAACGTTCAAAATGTTTGGCTTCCCAGAATAGGAACTATTTTTCAGATTTATTTTTATTCTCAGATTAGTGACTTCTTTCATCTTACTAACCCTTGGGACAACGGCTCATAACTACTTATTACTAGTTCGTATAAGAAAACTTCTAATTTTCTTGGTTTTCTTAAATTTTTCTAATATCATGGATGTAATTTTTCACTATCTAATCTTTTATTATCTTATTTATGTACAAAAATATTTTTATAGTTTTGAAAAATTTTAAATTTTTATAGGTTTTGAAAAATGTTTTGTGCTTATGCAAAGTATGATGCAAATGATGTGAAAATAAGCACAAATCTCCCCCAAACTTGTTTTCAACAGTGTCCTCACTGTTGCCATCTGCTATGTCTCGAAAAAAAACCTGTAAGTTTGGGAGGAATTTATTAGTGGGGGCAAAAATATTTAAGTGAAGAACTTCCCCCAAACTTATTTTTGGCTCAAAATTTTGTAAAACTTTTCTTTTCAAGAGCCCGATTAATACCCCCCCAAACTTGAGTTATGCAATGTTAAGCTTTGAAAATCACATGAGAGGGTCAAAAATCAATGGTCGATGCCAAGCTTTGCAAAGACCGAATGTCAACACCAACCATTCAAAAATTTTATCAATGCAGTGCTCTGGTTGGTGGAAGAAGAAATGGGGAAAGGGTAAGTGGTGGAATAGAATGTGTGTGCGTCTCATTTTGGAGAGACGATGCAGTGATTGTGATGGATTGCTCGCATTCTTTTAACAGTTCAGAAGAAGGGGTGGAGGTTCAATTTCCTTGATTGGCAGATGAGTCATCTCAACACCCGTGTCATTCAAAAATGCGAGTTCATCAGCGAAGATCTCCTCAAAAGTTCCATCAATACTCCGATGAATAATGTCATCACACAGTGCGGGGCGATCTTCAGACTCTAAAAGCAGTTCATAATCAGTGTTAGTTGTTGACCGGACATCTCGGTGAAAGAGTCCGTATATGTATGATACATAGTTGGGTCAAACAATAACGTATGAAAAGAGTCTAGATCGGTATCAGGAGGATCATTAATTTCGCTGCTGTCGACATCCATTAAGTCGATAGAACAGACCTGAGCAGTAGGTTCGGAGGGTACACTTCCCAACTTGTAAATGTTCAGCTCTATTGTCCTATTCCCGAAGGATAGAGTCATAGAACCATTACGGCAGTTGATGATAGCATTGGAAGTGGCCAAAAAGGGGCGACCTAAAATCACCGAAATTTGATTCCGTGGGTTCGCTACAGGCTGTGTATCAATTACAATAAAGTCCACAGGGAATATAAATTCCCCGATTTTTATTAACACATCCTCCAGTTCACCCCTAGCTTTGGTGATTGATCGGTCAGCCATCTGGAGAGTGCAAGGAGATGGTTTCAACTTTCCAATCCCTAACTGCTCATAGACTGAGAAAGGAAGCAGGTTAACACTTGCCCCAAGGTCTAGTAGAGCACGGTTGATGTGTTTCTCCCCAATAAAGATGGAAATCGTAGGATAGCCTGAATGCTTACGTTTCCTCGGTAATTGCTAGGGGAAAGCCGTGTCTACAATCTTTGCCATGAATATCTTCTTGGGCATTTGTTTCTTCCTCTTTCTAGTGCACAAGTCTTTAAGAACTTTCGCATATGCGGGGACTTGTTGGATAGCATCTAGAAGAGGGATGTTGATGTTAACCTATTTAAATATCTCGGTGATCTTCTCCATATGTGGACTCGATGTGTTAGCCCTTAACCGATTAGGATAAGGTGCTTTAGCAATAAGCGCTGGGTCCATCATAGGAGAAGGAAGTGGGGGTAGACGTGATCCCAAAAGAGGAGTGGGGATCTTCTGTGGAGAACTAGAAGAGATAGGCTGAGGTGGCGAGCCTTGTGGGAAACGAAGAATAGGCTCGCAAGAAGGTAGTGGGGTAGAAGAACTGGGATCAGAATTAGAAGTGTGTGTGTGAGGAAATGTCTCAGCCGGGGTGTTATTGATTGATTTATCAGTATCATCAAACTCTTCCCTAACATGATTGTCAAGCACTCTTCCAGATCTCAACGTGGTTGCATTCACAAGATGTGAATAGCCAGGATTGGGTAAAGGTTGAGCTGGAAGTTTCCCTTTCTCTCTTGCACTCATTTCTGGTTTTAGTTGTGCAATTTGTTCTTCCATCGATTTGATGTTCTCATTTTGAGAGATAATGATATTCATCACATTCTCGATGGAAGATTGCAAACTTGCCATCCCTTGGATGGATTGTTTCATGAAAGTATCCAAGGTTTGTGCTAGTGCAGAGGTATTATCTGTACCAGTCAATTGCAAAGAGTTTTCATGTGGTGAAAAAGTGTTGGCCGGATTTTGGAAGTTTTGTGATTGGAAGGGGTGCTGACTCAATTGAAGTGGTTGCTGTTGTGGTGGAGAGACCCTTTTGAAATTGTGTTGAGTTGGAACCGTGTCTTGAGATTGTGATTGGTTCCAAGCAAAGTTAGGGTGATTTCTCCAACCCTGATTATATGTGGAAGAAAATGGATCGTTTCTTGGTCTTTGAAATGCGGCATTGGTATACTCGTGACCTTGAAACGGAGAATTCAATGGACATTCTTTCGTGAGATGTGAAGGATCAGAACAGCAGCCACATACAGTTTTGGAGAGTGACATTTGATTTAGGGCGGCGGCTAAAAATTTGTTTTCCATAGTCTCGAGTTTCTTTTGCATAGCTGAAATTTCAGCTCTAACTCCTATGGAAATATTTTGCCATCCCTAGACGATTGACTCACACCCTCCCACTGTAAAGATCTTTCAGCGAAATCTTCTAAAAATTTCCAGACTTCTCTATCATCTTTGGTCATGAAATTGCCTTGACATATTAATTCAAGGGTCTGTCTTGTGTTAGTATTAATGCCCTCATAAATGATTCGGCACAGATCCCATCTGGGGATGCCGTGATGTGAACATTGGACTAACAGATCCTTGAAGCGTTCAAGACATTTTGAAAATGTTTCATTTGGAAGCTGGGTGAATTGATAGATTTCGCTACGGACTCGAGCTGTTTTGTGATGTGGGTAAAATTTCTTAAGGAATGCTTTGACGGATTCGTCCCAATTTGAAATGGAATGTGCGGTAGTGTTATATAGCCACTTCTCGGCTAAATCGCACAAAGTGAATGGGAGAAGATGAAGAAACATAGCATCCATAGAAAGCTGTGAGGTACCCATCATTGCACATACATTTTCAAATTTTGTGATAAACACGTATGCGTCCTCAGTCTCTAGACCGTGAAATTTTGGTAGAAGGTTGATGTATTGGGGTTTAATCTGAAAATTATCCCCGTTGGCTGGTGGAGTGGAAAGACAGGTGGAAAGGGGACCTCGAGTAGGATAGCACCTTTCTTGGAGAGAGATGCGATGTGGATTCTGCGCTCCAACGGACGGCGGCAGAACCGATTTTTGGGTCGATCAGGGGAACGCAGACTGAACAGGCACTAGAATCCCGTTGTCCAGCCTATCTTGCACTAAAAAGGGTTAGTACAAGTGGCAGCGTGCTTTATAATTAGGGGAAATGAAGTATTGGTGTTTGTTTTTGAAAAATGATACGGATTTTTGAAAATATGATGCGATCACAACAAATGCAACAAGCAATACCCTAAAATCTAGTGGTCACCTAGGTCAGGCTCTAGACCGCTCCTAACTGCCAAAAAACAAGTCGCAGGATAAATCCTTCACTGCCTCTTTGTCTCTCCTGTGGTCAGGTAAGTGCCAGGTAAGTGGGAGGTTCTCCACTACTTAAGTAATGGGCCTAATTAAGTAACCACTAGCCTTCGACACACTTGCCTTAGACACCACAAAAGAAACACGGATAAGCAATGAATTACCTACGGCCTTCTCTTGTCCTAAGTGAGCGCGACGGTCCTTAGAGTCATCTCTAGATATTTTTTAGTTAATGAGGGTAATGCGGATGCAAGTTTGTGATTTTTGGGGCTTAAGAAGGGTAATGAACTCCCCACCTAATCTGGATTTGGTCTTTTCCCCTTAATGTCCGTATTAATATGCAAATAACCAAAAAAAAATCAAAACACGCACAATTTATTTTTGCTTTTGCGGCGCTGCGATATATTTGCAAAGAAACCTGCACAAAATGTTAATTGGAGCAGATTTAGGAGAAGATAAGAAAGTTAGAAGATACCTGAGAAATTTTGGTGCGGGGATGACGTCAGCACGCGGCGGATCCGCCGCAAATGAGTGCTAATGCCGCAGAATCGCGGTCCCTTGAGATGATCACTGCACTGAAATTTTTGGTACTGTTACTAATTGTCTCCTGAGCTCTCTAGAATTTTCAAAGAAATTTTTACACAGCTCCAATGATTCCAGATTTCCTCGCAAGAAATCACAACAACTCGTATTAGTGTTTGCACGAATTTTGATCTAAAAATTATAATGGAATAAATCTTTCAACTCAAATTTCAAAATACGAACAATTAGCGCACAATCCCCGGCAACGGCGCCATTTGATTGATTCAAATTCTTGTTGTGTGTTTAAGAAAATGTATAGAATCACAATCAAAGAATTATTTGACCGCAATCAACTACGGTGTCGGATGTAGATCGTTAGCGAGTGCGGATCGTCCACAGGGATTGTGCGATTCATTTGTATTTTGATTTGTTCGAATCGAAAAGTTAATAGAAAAGAAAAGAAAACATGATTCAAGATTTTTATCGATGATTTTCAAGTATCACTATTCTAATCAAGAATCAAGAAAATGATAAACATCGAGAATCGAGTTTCGATAGAAGTCCAATCACTTTAGGGTTTCAAGATTTGAAGTATAGCTCGTAGGAATCGATTCGATAGTAGATGTGATGAAGATTCAAGAATACGATTTCTTATCCATTAACAAGTTGATACTAAATCGATGTAGAATTCATCGAGGATCAAGGATCTTGTGAAGAATTAGGGTTCCTCATCCTATCCTTTGTCCATTCGATGAATCACATTCACTAGATAGCTTCTTGAAAGTCGGATAATCGATCGTTGATCTCTAGATCGTGCGAAAGAAATCAAGAACGCATTCGCATTGATCTAGATCATCGATCATTCGATTTTCAAGAATTTACAATTGTTATAAGACTTAAGAAAACGTTAGAGATTCGTTAACATCATCATTCTACAATCGTTTTGATTCCTCCACGAGCGGAGTTTATTCCCTCATCATCACAAAGAATACATTCAAGAATTGAATACGAATCATAATGCTTGAATTGAAATAAAAGCAAGTTTAAAGAATCTTCACCTTTATTTATTCCACAAATTGTTACACATTGCTCAAGAGACTACAAGAATTTGAGAAGGAACAAAATTGTCGAATCTAGCGTTGCATCGGCTCCTTGAGTCGTGGATCGGCTTGGATCTCATGCTCCGATGAATGCCGGCTTCGCTTCTAAAGGATGGTTGAAGACTTACTTTGCTTGAACTCCATGGATCTTGAATTTGGAATATTGATTGATTGGATTAGGGTTAGGGTTTTGACACAAGCCTTGTCACTAGACTTGTGGGTGGAAATTGGGGAAGATGAAGGTTGAAGAAAAAGTTAGCTTTCAACAACCAAAGATTGAACTACACAACAAGTGAGCCTAGGGGTCTATTTATAGGTTTTCCAAAGCCTAGGTCTAGGAATTCAAATTTGAGTTTTCCCTCCAAAAGTTAGTTAGAGGAAGAGGCTTCTAGAAGTAGTTAGTTAGGAGCTTAGCTTAGACTTTAAGCTAGGGTTACGGAGAAGGTTCTAGAATGGAAGCTAGTTTAGTTTAGATCCCAAGGTTTGCTGATCTGGCAGAATGTTCAGGAGTCTTCTTGAATTTACAGTGTCTTTATGAAGTGCAGCCACAGAGAGAAGAGTTGTGGGCTAAAGCAGATGGGGTGACGTGGCATTATCACCGCGGTTCCGCGGCACAAGGCGGCTTAGGCCGCGGAACCGCGGCCATGTTGATGCATTAGGGCCTGAAATTTCACATGTTGCCTTCATATGTCTTTGGTATTATTCTTTGATATATTGATTCTCCGAATGTCTTATAGATCACTACCAGATTCCAAATCCTTGAGTTGGCGTTTTCTTTAACCGTCTTTGTTTTGTAAATTGACCATTCTTCTGGATTTTCCTGCACAGACTTCGAAACACAAGTTGCGATATATAGGAATGATGCCATGCTATGAAATGCAGTCAATTTCCCTTATAGTGCCGGTTTTAAAGTCTAACACATGCAATCTGATATTTTACGACTGATTTGCTAATATATGCTAAATGAATGCCGAACACTTCTAGATGAGTACAAATGATAGGGAAATTGCCGGTTAAAAGATACAGTATTTTCGACTGATCAGCGCCAGCGCCAGTCTTTAATAGGACCGAGCTATTTTGGGAACTGGCCGCTCTTAATTGTTCACCCTTCTCTGAAAGGGGCAAACCACAGCGACAATCTAAAGGTCCAGTGAGTAACATTGATAATGATGGGGCAACGGATAGATGCACGATCCATACAGACTACATGGCCGAACCTGGAGAAACGAACCCTATTACACTTCACAGCCATGGTGATGATATAGTTGATGCCTCCCAATACTGGCTCGGGTCAGATAATGATGAGGCCCCTGCTCAAGCTGCTAAGTAAAAAAAGCCCATGGTTCTTGGAGAATCAAGCTCATGCGATGAGGATTGCCCAATCTCCGTCCCCAAAACTACAGAACAAGCGTTATTCCAATGGCTTCAAGAGCAATTTCAGAACCGTGATAGGGAGTTGGCCAAAATCCGTTTCAATATTGACGATCTGGTGAATGTTGTGGCAAATCTCGCTACCCGAGTCCTTCAAATGCAATCACAAAAAAATCAAAAATTGGTATATGAACCAGGGATTGATGTCCCAAAGCAGCCAACATCTATTCCCTCCGGTCTAAGAGCGGAATACCTTCATGAAAGTCGATGGCAATTAGCCCCCAAGAAAGTCCTGACACATGACTGCGACCAGTTGACACGGGACAGAATTAAAGGAAAGTCGTCGGCGGATCTCGAAACTCTCCAGGACTTACTTAAAAGAGTTCAGATGTTGGAACATGCGGGTCACGAATCTCTTCCAAACTTCTAATATAACAAGTCCAGATATCCGGAGAACAACAACCGCAAAGGTGGGCCTCCCAAGGACACTGAATCCTCTAATGTATCTACCGACCAAAGTAGACAAGGAATATGCAGGCCAAATGCGAACCCGCCTCGAAAACCAGTGTTGGGAGGGGGAAGCGAAACGCCCCCAGAAGAGAAATTGAATAAGGTCTATTCTTTCAAAAGGGATAGAGTTCGTAAAATATTTAAGGACGCCCTGAGAAACGATCTGCAATTGTCGAAATCAAAAAGACCACATGAAGCAAGCATGACTTAAGATCCCTTGTATTACCCGTATCATAGAATGGTGAGTCATACTATCGAAGACTGCTTTGTTTTCAAGAATTGGGTTGAAAAAATGCAATGATGGAGTCGTCTCATTGGCCAAAGACGACGCGTTAGCAGATAACCAAGCTACGATCATCCGCTCCATTCGAACGAAGACCAAAACCCTCTAGGGGCAAACGGATCAATCGCCCACTCCAGAGAATGACCCGGTTCACCGCAGTTTCTACGATACACACGTATATGTCTCTACAAAAAGACAAAGAGAGTACCGAAGCACCGTGAGATCAAAAGTCCAAGAATTTTGAATAAGTGCACAGCTATGACCTTTAAGTCATTAAACTAGGAAATAAAAGAAAAATAATGTACAAAAAAACAACGGTATGTCCACAAGAAAAATAGGCACGGATAAAAAGCCGAAAGAACACTGTGAGTAAAAACAGCATGACTGCCGGCGAGTTTGTGAAAAACCGAAAGGGTGAAAACTCATGAAAAAGAGAAGAAAATACACTCGCAAAATCCTCTCGACCTTGTCAGAAGAATATTCCCACGTAAGATCCTTACGACTCACAAAGGAGCAACACAGTTAGGAATCCTCACGATTCCTAAGGAGAATATACACCTGCGAGATCTTCTCGACTCATAGGGAGAAAATGTTTTTATGAGACCCATACGACTCATAAAATTGAAAAGACTTTGGTGATAGGGATCTAAACCTGTCTCCTAAGACATCGCTCCCCAACGGGCAACTGTAAATGATGAGTCGCTCCTGGCACTACGCTTTAGTGTTAACGGTGCTGATGCCGACCCAAAATCCAAATCCCCTAAATTTTCCGAGCCCTATGACCAGTCCCCAAATTGACTATTGTATACAATCCACGAGCATAAACAAGCTACATCACACCCATGCCCCACCGCAATCACCAGCCTTTCGGCCAGTCTCCGCCCTTAGAATTATGCTCCACTTGGGAATACCCACTCGTGTGTCCTCACGATATATGAGGAGACCAGAGCTTACGAGATCCGCTCGACTCGTAAGAAAACACCTTCATAGGATCCTTACGACTCGCAAGGAAAAAATACATTTAGGGGTCCTCACGACTCCTAAAGAGAAGATTCACCTAAGAGATCCTTTCGACTCGTAGGGAGACAATGCTTTTATGAGACCCTTACGGCTCATAGAATTGAAAAGCCTTAGAAGACAGGGACCTAAACCTGTTTCATAAGCCTTCGCTATCCAACAGGCAAAGTTAAGTGATGATTCACTCCTAGTACCACATTCCATTGTATCGATGCTCATGCCAAACCAAAATGAAAATCCTCAAATCCTCTCATGGTAAGTGATGATTCGCTCTTGGTACCACATTCCAGTACAGCGATGCCGATACCAACCCAAAACTAAAATCCTTAAATCCTCCCATGAAAAATGTTGATTCACTCCCGGTACCACATTCCAGTGTAGCAATGTTGATGCCAAACTAAAACCAAAATCTCCAGATCCTCTCATGGCAAATAATGATTTACTCCTGGCACCTATGCGCCAGTGTTAGCGATGTTGATGCCGGCCCCAATCCCAAAATCCCGAGCCTTCAATCCAGGGACCCCTAAGTCGTTAATCTGGGAACAGATGACCCCTAAATCGTTAAATTAGGAATAAAGAAAATCCCTTCACGAGAAATGATGATTCGCTTCCGGTACCATATCCTAATGTAGCGATACTGATACTAAACAAAAATCCAAATTCCAAATCCCACACTGTAATGTCTCGAATTCAAAAGTCCCGTCAAATAAGGTAGGAATCGAACAAATCAAACTAACAACCCACCCGGAAGCGCTTTCAATCTCAAAAGTCCCGCCGGACATATTGGAACCTCCCCAAAATAAAAAAAAATCAACTAATTCTAATAACGACCTCAATGACAAACAGTGACACTCTATTTCGGAGAAACGTCAGACGGCGACACTCCATCTCGGGAAACGTCAAACATACACTTTTTGTGGGGGATATATAAACCAGAGACACTCCGTCTCGGAGATATGTCAGCCAGCAACACTCTGTGCCGGGGATTTATCATACACCGACACTCCGTCTCGGGGAAATGTCAGACAGTGACACTCTATTCCAGAGATACATCAGACAGACACTCAGTCTCGGGGATACGTCACATACAGACACTCTGTTTCAGGGAAACGTAAGAAACAGACACTCCATTTTGAGGAAACGTCATATACAGGCACTCTATCTCGAGGATACGTCATATATAGACACTCCTTTTCCGGAAAACGTTGGAAAATTACACTCCATTTCGGGGAAACGTCGGACAATGACACTCCGTCTCGAGGATACTTCAATCAGCGACACTCCGTGCCGGAGACACGTCAACCAGCGACACTCTGTGCCGGGGAAACGTCATATACCGACACTCCGTCTCAGGGATACGTCAAGCAGTAGACACTCTGTCTTGGGGAAACATTAAGCAAACACTCTGTCTCGGGGAAACGTCAGACAGTGACACTCTGTCTCAGGGAAACGTCAAACAGCAGACACTACATCTCGTAGATAGGTCAAGCATCTATTGTCCATGTTATGAAAAGGGCAGTGCCAGCCTCCCAAAGACGGGAACGAAATCAAGTCACACTACACGAAAGAAGATCCATCAATATCATGCACAAGACACATATATGTATTGTCCATTCATTGATTGGGGCACTTTGTTGGGGTTAAAATTTAAACTGTATTGCCTTAAGGTCAAAGTCAATGTCAAACCGTGGACAAATAGACTCAAGCCAAAGCAAACATACCATACTATTGAATCAAGCCGGGCCCGGGCCCAAACTCAAGCCGGTCCTACACTCGAACCCAAGTCCAAGCAGGTAAGCCTAAGCCTAGACCAGTCTCATGCCAAGAAAGTACAACAAATAAATGTAATATTTAAATATGCAAAATGCTAAATTTTTGTATGGCTCATGTGCAAAAAGAAATAAGCAAATGAGGTATGGGATGGGCAAAATGCCATTTTGTAAAGCCCAAGAGGCTATATGTAAATTTGTAAGCCTATATAAGGCAACATTATGATGAAATGAAACATAACTGATTCCCCTCAAAAAATATTAGGGTTCTGAGCCCCTTTCTCCTTTCTCAATATTTTAAACCTTCTTCTTTTTTTGAATTAAATCAAGAATTTAACTCTTCATTTCCCAAAAAAAATAGTTTTCACCACAAAACCCTTGAAAGGGAGCTCAAATCTCTAAAAGTGAGATTTTTAATTTCACCGTCCTTTTTCTCTAAGATCCAACAAAAAAAGAGGAGGAAAAAAGGAACCCATCTCAAAAGAACCGATTTTAGAGAAGTCTAAGGCTTGAAGAGAAAGCAAAAGGATCTCTTTTCACCATCCAAGATCTAAACCCTTTAAGAGTTTAACTCCAAATCAATATTTGAGGGGCTCAACTCCAAGTACAAAATCCAAATCCTTAAAAGAGTTTAACCCCAAATCCAAATTTTTTAGAAGTTTAACTCCAAATAAAAATCCTTCTTTTTCTTGCAGTTTAACACCAAAGTCCCTCGGAAGTTTAGTTTCCAGTACAGGGGCTAAGCCCCTTTCTCAACTGGCACCCAGCGCCAGCGTGCTGGGCATGTCACCCGCTGTCGCCTACGGGCCATGCGCATGACCCGCGGGCCCCCACGCGCCACACGCGTGACCCGTTGGCGCCCAGCGTCTACGTGCCATCTCACGCGTCCTTAAGACGCTCCTCACCCCATTGACTCCCAACCGCTATCTGGGAAGCTGGACCCCCGTAAACTCTGTGAAGCCTCCGATACATTCAAGACCCTTTCAAAATACAACACACGCACACTGCTTATTGAGTTCACATGACCAGTTTGACCCATCAATCGGAGGTTCTCTCTCTTGAAAGGCAAGGGGTAATTAACAGCAGGTTAGTTCGATCCTCACAATGAATAAACCTTAGCCTACTATAAGCAGGAGGAATCTGTATACGCTTGACAAGCGCGCGCGTGTTCCTATCTCAATAGGATGACGAAAAAACTCTATAAAGCTCTCCATAAAAATCTGATGAGGAGAGAGTAAAGCAAAGTCTTGTAAAGTCCACTAGCTTTGAAAATCAAGGCTGAACTATCTCTATGTGGGAGATTGATTGTTAGAAATTGATTGTGGAGAAAACTCCAGGTCAGACGTCTGCCCGATACAAGGACAGACGTCTGGACATGCCCATGTTAGAAACACTAGAGTGACAGCAAATGTCTGAAGACCGGCTAGCTAGATGTTTGCAGAAGACTGAGCCCAAGTACAGAACGTGGGCAGACGTCTGACCAAGTTTGGGAAAGCTTGAAGCCCTAATCCGAGACCAGAAACCAGACGTCTGGAGACAAGATAGACGTCTGCATAAGTAAACCGAAGAGATACAGATTGGAGACAAATGCCTGCCTAAATGTGGATCAGACGTCTTCCGACGATGAATCCATTGCGAATTTATTTTGGAAAAATTAGATTTATATCTTGTTTAAGTTAGGTTTAGGGTTTGCCTATATAAGAGGACCTCTCATATGTATTAAACAACAGCCAAAAAGAGAGATAAATGTATTGAAAGGGCGACGGCTAGGATTTGTGAGATAAAAGAGATTTGAGAGAAATCTTTTAGGTTTGCTCATGTAATTGATTCAAGAATTCTAGTTGACGTTTGCAAATTCCGCTCTGTCTGGAACTGGCCATACGGCGAGTGAACCCCACTAACAAATCCCTCTTGTTTGCGTTTGTTTGATTTCTTATTTATTCTCGCATCATTATTAATTTGTCTTTTGGTTGTTAATTGTGTGGTTATTGTTATTGCGTGATTTGGTTTGTCGCGAGAATTATTCCGTGCAACGGCTTCTCCATCCCCAACAGATCGGTACAGTATCTTTAATTGGTAAATAAATTAATTTATTTTAACAAAGAAAGTTTCAGCAAAATTTGGTTGGTACTTATGTAAACATGTTAGTCTGGTCCTTCATTATAAAATTTACCATGGTAAACAAATGGATCGTTTGCCTAGGCATTCTAGAGAGGCGATGGAACATATCGCTTCATCCCATATGTTGGATATAATATAGAATTTCAAAACTAAATCTGCCTTTTAATATTGGGCATCGAATAGATATTCAGGGGTCGCCGGCCCAAAAATTTCAAATTAAATAAGCTTAGTACTTGAACGGCATTTCTCGGGTGATATTTCCGAAGTAGAAATTGCATCAAAGTTCAACCGTTGCAATCTGAAGGTATCTCGATCTCTATTATTATTTCTGCTATTATAACCACAAAACATGAGGGTTTCCAAATTGATTTCAATTTGCTGGTCTAACGAAATCTCAAATAGTGTCACATCAGCAGTAAAAACAATTAAATGTAAAATTTCTTTAACAAATATTTAATAAATAATATCATCAACTGAATTAGTTATAACTATAAAATCATTTGATCTTAAATAACTATTGGAATTATTGTAAATCATTTTGAGAACAAATTAACCATTCCCACAATGTAAGTTTTAATAGTCTTTATTTTTTTTGAATTAAATTCAAAATAATTAAACATAATTTTATTTGAACGCGTACATGATGCAAGATACTAGTTTCCCAAATTGATTTCAATTTGATGGTCTAAGATAGCCTCAAATTAATAGCGCCGGAAAAAATATTAAATATTAAATTTTCTTTAATAAATATTTAATAAATACAATCACCAATTAAATCAGTTATGACTATACAATCATCTCCACTGGTCTTAAATAACTACTAGAATCATTGTGAATCATTTTGAAAACAAATTAACCACACCCATATAAGTTTTAATTTTCTTTAATTTTTTTGAATATAAATTAAAAAATTTAAACATAATTTCTATTTGAACATGTGCCACAGCGTCGAAGGAACTAGTTCTTATAACGCAAACCCCTTCTGGATTATGGTACCCATCAAGATTAATTGGAGATGTTCTCATAGGATTTGAATTTGAATCAGGACAAACCATGTGGATGTTATTTTTAGAAATAAATTATGCATATGGAAAGTAATGACCGTTTTTAGTCCATTTTCCTCTTTATCTCTACTTCATGTTATTATTAGAAAGAAGAGAGAGAGAGAAATACTAATTTGATTTTAAATTAAAAAATAGCTGAGATTGAATAAAAATTAATTATAATTTAAATTTAAAATCTAAACAAAAAACCAAAATTGATGGTTTTCTTGATTTTTCTCTACATATTTCTTTTTACTTGGCTTTCAAAATATCTTACTTAGGAAGACATGACATTCACCATATAAATGAATTGATAATGAATATTATATTTCTAACAGTATGTCCATGCTCATTGCATCTGCAAATTACCTAATTTTTTAATTAGAAAATTCACTTTGAATTTAAACTGAAAACATGTGCTATATTTTTCATTAGGCAATCGTTTACCAAGCCTTTGATTTTTTGCCATTTATTTCTCCAACCAATTAGAAATTGCAATCAATTTTGCTTCTCGGTTATTCCTATATTAAATATCCTTCTATCAATTGAACTTATACAGAGAGAGAGAGAAAGAGGAGAGCACTCCATTACAAATCGGGCCGCGTTTTTTTAAAAACGGAAACTTTCAATCCACAACATATTTGAACGATTCGAACCGATCATATTGATCACCCTACCATCAAATCTATGTGTATGAAAAATCAAAGGGTTTGAATATCTCTAGCCTATATGCATCGGATGGAGTTTATGTTGTTATATTAAAAGACATTCATTTTGCACCGATTTGATGCATGTGTTAGAGCTTTTCAAACCATTTAATTTTTCATACACATATATTTGGGAATAAGATGATCAACTTGAACGGTTCGGGTCGTTCAAATATGTTGTGGATCAAGAGTTCCAGTTTTTAAAAAACGCGAACCGATTTACATTAGATCTCTCTCTCTCTCTCTCTCTCTATATATATATATATATATATATATATATATATATATAAAAGAGTTCCAGTTTTTAAAAAACGCGAACCGATTTACATTAGATCCCTTCCCTATATATATATATATATATATATATATATATATATATATATATATATATATTCTCTCCATCATTCTTCTATTGTATACACCCATGCACGAGTACCACAGAGAATTGGCAAGTTCTTGATCCAGATAAGATGAATGTAAACGAGACTCGAAGGTTCCGAATTATCCTGCAGAAAAAGCCGTCACATCTTATACATCGAGAAACATTCATCGAAGAGGAGAAACTATTTCTTAAGGACAACTTTTATGCGATTGAGTTCGGCAAATTATTATAAGGGGAAAAACGTATTATTAACACACCGTCAAGGTAGCTAGCCTGTCCATTCAAAAACTCTAGCAAAAATGCCACATTAGCTAGTGTACAAATATGCTTTCCAGATTCGAGGCACAAAAGCAATAATTATTTGCTCGAAATGTCAAGAACCGTTTTACATAAAAGCTTTATCATGTTAGGTTGTGAGATAACAATGCAGTAATGAACGAAAATATAATAATACTTTAACACTTTCTCTCACATAGGCCTTTAAAATTCTGGCCACACACTACTACAATATGCGGTTGCCCCTACGGACTCAGGAATCCGTAGGGGCAACTATTTCTTGCCCCTACGGATTTATCCGTAGGTCCCCATCGTTGTCCCTACGGTGTCTTACGTTCTAATTTAAAAATATTAAATCGTAATTTGATGTTTGGCCCTACGGAGCCGCAAACGGTGGACCTACGGTTATGTCCGTAGGGACATATAAATAGGTTATTAATAAAAAAAAGCACAGAAAAGTCATTCATCGTTCCCAAAAATTCTCTCTCACTTTCCCGCGTCTCGATCGCTCATTCCCGCGCCTCGTCGCCACCGCCCTCCGCGCCTCGTCTCCACCTTCGTCGGTCGTTCCCAAAACTTCCTCGTCGCCACCGTCCGTGACTCGTCGCCGATCGTCGTCGACCACCGATTTCTGTCGTCTCCTCCACCGCCCGGTTAGTAAATCTCAAATTATTTATAATTTTGATGATGTTAGGTCTAGGGTTCAGGGTTCGGGTAGGGGTGAGGGTTAGGCATCGGCATCGGCATCGGGTTCGGTTTAGCTTAGGGTTGGTGTTGGGGTTCGGTTGGGGTTGGGGTTGGGGTGGGGTTGGGGCTGGGGCTGGGGTTGGGGCTGGGCTGGGGCTGGGCTAGGGTTCGGTTGGGATGGGGCTGGGGCTAGGGCTTGGGCTTCATCACCTGATATAGCGAAATACAAAGCGTACTTCAGTACACCCAACCTCATTGAGTTTCCTATTGAAGTTCCCGGTCAAACGGCATATGCATATTTTTATTCGCCATCAAATCCCAATTATCAAGCTACCAAGAACGAAAAGCCACCTTTATTAATCGAGAGTCATGGTAATAGACTTATCATTATAGATCATAGTCAATTGTTTTTCCTATCATTTTCTTGATCCAGATGCTAATCAACTTGTTAGTTACTGTTTTTATGACGTATTTGTCTATATTTGTTGACAGTGGCCTTTCTTTTGGATGAACATGTTTTTTTGATGCATGTTTCAGTCATGTGAATTCATATGTTGCGTATAACGCTTTATGATATCAGTATCCTACATTTGTAGTTTTAATTGTTGATTGTTATAGATGAATGCCATTGCAATAATAGTTTTTGGTTGATATATTAAATTTTCAAATATTTGCATGTATGTATCCATGACTACCTGCATATATGTATATATGAGGATAATGGGTATATTATTAGGTTGCCGTAGGAGAAAATTTTCCTTCATATGGCTGTCAAAAGTCAATCCTTAATCTCTTTGTGGATGATCAGTTCTATCAATCTTGATCTCAATGGTTTAAAATCATGTTACACATACAACAAGAATACACAACAAACGCATCATTAAAGAGTGATTCAAGATGTTCAAGTTAAAACAAATATATGATACTCGATGATAATATGAAACCTTCATATTCTCATCGATACTCATATATGAAACTAAAAGCGCCACTTAGTCCCCGTCTATCGGTTAACATACATTCGATGTTCGTCGTGACATAGAACTATATGAAAGTTGTTAAATATCGGACGGTATAGCTCGATACTAACAACCGTCGTATAGTCTATGTGACGAGAAGATTCAATCGTATGATAACTGATAGATTTGTCCTATGTGGACAAGTTAGGAATGTATAAAGCAAACACCTTCATTCACTTGTGTTTTCATCCGTTTCGAGATATTTCGTCGGTACCTTTCCGCTGGTTCTCCGTGTACAAAGATGGATTAGATGTTCATTTCAACGTTGTTTCACAGCTTTGAAATGATTATCTATTCTATTACAGTGTACTCGGAGAACAGCGGGGAGGTACTTCCGAAATTTACTCGAAACGGTTGAAAGCACAAGTGAATGAGTGTTCGCTCTATACATTCTTAATGGGATAGAAGCCTTACCCCCGACAGCCGGAACACACACATACAACAAGAATACACAACAAACGCATAATTAGAGAGTGATTCAAGATGTTCAAGTTAAAACCAATATATGATACTCGATGATAATATGAAACCTTCATATTCTCATCGATACTCATATATGAAACTAAAAGCGCCACTTAGTCCCCGTCTATTGGTTAACATACGTTCGATATTCATTGTGACATAGAACTATACGAAGGTTGTTAAATATCGGACGGTATAGCTCGATACTAACAACTGTCGTATAGTCTATGTGACGAGAAGATTCAATCGTATGATAACCGATAAATTTGTCCCGTGTGGACAAGTTAGGAATGTATAAAGCAAACACTTTCATTCACTTGTGTTTTCATCCGTTTCGAGATATTTTGTCGGTACCTTTCCGCTGGTTCTCCGTGTACAAAGATAGATTAGATGTTCATTTCAACGTTGTTTCACAGCTTTGAAATGATTATCTATTCTATTACAGTGTACTCGGAGAACAGCAGGGAGGTGCTACCGAAATTTACTCGAAACGGTTGAAAGCACAAGCGAATGGGTGTTTGCTCTATACATTCTTAATGGGATAGAAGCCTTACCCCCGACAGCCGGAACACACACATACAACAAGAATACACAACAAACGCATCATTAGAGAGTGATTCAAGATGTTCAAGTTAAAACCAATATATGATACTCGATGATAATATGAAACCTTCATATTCGCATCGATACTCATATATGAAACTAAAAGCGCCACTTAGTCCCCGTCTATCGGTTAACATACGTTCGATATTCGTCATGACATAGAACTATACGAAGGTTGTTAAATATCGGACGGTATAGCTCGATACTAACAACCGTCGTATAGTCTATGTGACGAGAAGATTCAATCGTATGATAACCGATAGATTTGTCCCGTGTGGACAAGTTAGGAATGTATAAAGCAAACACCTTCATTCACTTGTGTTTTCATCCGTTTCGAGATATTTCGTCGGTACCTTTCCGCTGGTTCTCCGTGTACAAAGATAGATTAGATGTTCATTTCAACGTTGTTTCACAGCTTTGAAATGATTATCGCTATACCGGTCCTCATGCCTAGAGGTTCGGCCGGTATATGGGGGATGAGAGCCGGCTCGTGAAGAACTATCCACTTCACGTTGAGTGGGGCGACCAGCACCGGCGCTCATTCGCCCTCTTCTTTGATCAGGCTCGGGTATTAATATATTTTCATTTGATTTATCCAATATAATTATTATTAACACTTGCAATCTAATAACAATGTTTTTTTTTGTATTTTCAGTTGGATTACGATTTTCAGCCTGTACCCGACCCTGATCACCCTGGGAGGGTGCTCGACCTTCATGCTCTGTACAATGGCCTGATGAAGAACATGCAGACCAAGATCCGATACAACAGGAATGAGCTGAAGGCCAACTGCTACTCCCTGTGGATGGCGACCCCCGAGGCAGAGAGAGCGGCCCTCCTATCTACTTCGGTCTTTGCGAGAGTCGACGTAGAGACATGGCCTCTATTGTACGAATATTTCGACTCTCAACGCAAATGGGTATGTATTTTAAATATAATTCATTGTTTAGTATATAATTTATTTTTTTGTGTTCCTTAATTAGAAAACTAAATGTGAATGCGTTGTGCAGAAACAGGCCGCTCAAAATATAGAGAATAGGAAGTCAGCGAAGAGGGGTCGCCCCACTTATACAGGTGGCTCGAGGAATATTACTCGAGCCATGGAGTTATCGGTAAATTACAATAGACTGGCCTTTGTGATATAATGCAATATTAAGAGTTATTTTCTAATATATTAAGAGTTATTTTCTAATATTGCAGACAGGTTAGACCCTGGCGCAAGGTGGTACACCGAGCGTGCTGTCCCCATATCTTGCCGTCCACGGCACCTCGACAGATCCCGCCACGGGCGAGTTTCGATACCCCGACGTCGCTACCCAGGAGTATTGCGTAAGTGTTAATATTTATTCAACCCCTATTTGAAATTTTAGTTTTGGAAGGTTCAAACTTAAATGATATACTTATATTTTACTGGTTAATGTGGGTGTAGGAGCGGGTGGTTGAGCAGGCCGAGGTATCGGGATCGATTTTACCGGACAGAGCGATCCGAGGCTGCTGACCCCAGTCCTGGACGCCGCACACGGAGGGCACCACGAAAGTTGGGAGAGAGGCCGGGGACTGGTGTAACACCCGAGTCCAATGCTACTATTTCTGTTACCGTTTGAACGTAGTGTGGCAATTATTTCAGTTACCTTGCTTAATTGTTACTTACTGTAAATTCTTTTACCCGGCAAATTCATTTTTGCATATAACAATTTTTGGTATCTAAAACAAAATTAAAAATAGTCATCTTGGCCTGCTTGACACCTCTAACCCAGTTGTAGCGTCCGTGCATCGTGTTCTCGTCCCGTTCAGTGAAACGGGCGAGTTTGGACGGCTACGTGCACGTACGTTTGTCCGTTTTGGGGGTATGCTTTTTGATCATAAAATACTTCATTTTTACTTTTTGATCCCGCTTAAAATCCTATTATTTCAATTTCAAATTTTTGGACCCGACCCGAGCGCGATTTGGAAATGTTTTACTTTGTGCCAAAATCCCAAATTTTAATATATAATAAACCATTTGTATATTCTTTGCGTTTAACAATCCTATATTTTTTTCAACTGTGTAAGATTTTTCTAAAACTTCTAAATCCTTTTAAATTAAACCCCAGCCAATCAAATCCCTTATTTCTGTGGGCCCCACTCTCTTTTTCTCTCTCTCTCTCTCTTTTCTCTCTCCGTCTCTATCCCCCTCTCTCTCCCGTATCTCCCTCTCTCTCTTCCCATAAATCTCTCTCTATCTCTCTATCTCTCTCCTATCCCTCTCTCTCTCTCCCCCACATCTCTCTCTCTCTTCTATATAATCTTTTCTCACTCCTTCTTTTATCTTTCAAACGCGAACCCTAACCCATCGCGCGCAACCAGCCGCCTCGCCCCCTTCGCCGCTGCAACCCCATCGCCGGAGCCAGCACCGCCGGGCTTGTCGTCTTCTCGCCCTCGTCGCAGCCACGTCCACCTCTTTCCTCCAGTCCCCGCGTTTCTAGCCACCTGCATACCTCGCCGCGACCACCTGCACCCGCTTCTGCTTCTTGCCGCCGGTGATCCCGTCTCCGTTCTCCCCTGCCTCGTGCAACCCTCGGTGAGCGCTTTCTCTCTTTCTCCTCTCCTCCTCTTTCCTTTCCTCTTTCTTTCCCTTCTCTGTAAAATTTCTTGGACTGCAGGTTCTGTCGCTGCCGTCGTAGGCCACCGCCGGAGCTCCGTCGACGAGGTCGACCGTCACTCCCGTCCCACGGATCATCATGAGCACCCTTCTCTGATCCTACATCCTTTCTTCGCTGTTTTTCTGTTCCTTTCTTGATCCCAAGTCTTGACATTCACTGTTCATTCCCCGGCCGGAATCCGACGATGCCGACGACGTGACCCGACGTTCCAGCGAGGTACCCCGACTCGCGTGGTTCCATTGTTCGTCGTTTGGGTTCATTCCGTGAACCGTGCGCCCGTCGTGAGTTTCCCAGCCGACGTTTATCGTTCCGTATCTCCTGTTCGCGACCCGTCGAGGCAAGTAACCCTTGCTACATGCTAATCAATATTTACTTATAATTAATGACACCCTAAAACCCGCAATTTAACTTTGGTATAATAATTTCCACTTTTTCATGTACAATATTGTTATATATCATTTTATCTTTAAAACTTGGAACCTACAGTTTGCAATTGAACCCAATAACCACGTTTACCTGTTTAATCACATTTTAATATGGACATGGCTTATGGCATTTATCTCTACAGTGTTGTTCCATTCGGACACTCGTATGCATTTTAACCGGTAACAATTGTATTGAACCCTTATATAAATTATTGCACCTCTAAAGTGCTTAAACTTGTTAACATGATTAAAAGGTCATAATTGTCTTATTGCATGCTTATATGGTTGAAATCATATCTGTGACACGATTGATAACGGTATTGCTAACTGAATGAAACTGCCTATTGCTTACTTCATTGCTTATCTCATATTGTTGACATCCATGCTTGATTATGTAACTGATTGTGAGCACATCTGTGATATTGTTTACATCTTGACCTGACTTGTTACATATATATTGTTCTACCCGACATGGTACCGTATACTGCTTGACTTGACATGATGTACCATGACCTGATTCGTTACCCGATCTTGTGTCTAATGCCAACAAACCTGGCATGTAGTCCTCATGGACTGTTCCTGTTGTCTATCCAGACAAACCTGTTTACCTGATCCTGTGTTGGCATTAGTTTCTTGATTTCGGGATACCTGACTTGACTTGCACATATAACTTGGGGGTATGGGGAAATCAAAGGTGAAACTTGATTTGTAACTCAACAGTTCACTACCTGTACTGATCAATTTTAGAGGCCAGGCCCGCATCGTGACGATGCTGCTGACATCGTTGGTCTTTATCCTTTCCCTGTTAGTGCCTAGCGGCACGTCTCGGTTTCAGCCCGAGAGTCTTAGACCGTGGTCCCGGGCATGCACGTGATACTATTGAGTTACATCGATGATTCATCAATTGATTTCAAAGACTTTAGATAGAGAACCTGATAAAACAATCCAGTTTACCCACTGCGCACTACCCTGCACTGCTCTGATTCATATTATTGTTACCCTTGCTTTATTCATGTTTATACTCGCATTGCCTGTTTATTATGTTATTACTTGATGCTTTGACGTGCTGACGTCTGGGTTTTGCATGGCCCAGATTCTGTACCGCTGTTGCAGTCCGAGCAGGAGTACTTCAGCCGACAGGCTGAGCTGTGAGTGTCAGCAGTAGTTAGTTTTCTTTCCTGTATTTATTTCCTGATGTGAGCCCGCATTATGGGACATACATTCCAGTTATTTTGTATTGGATCTTTCGCTTCCGCATTTTTATTATTCTTGACTCATGATATATTGGATTATGGACATGTTAGATAGTTTTATTTTGTTCTTGATATCTCTACAGCCGTAATGTGACTGTGGGTGGATACTTCCTACCCATAGGTAGCATGGTTGGCTATGTCACGTGCCCATTTTAGTGTACTCTGGGAAGCAGGGCATGACATGGTTCTTTTGGTATCAGAGCCATAGGTTAGTCGGGTTGATTCTTTTGTAGTTGGGGATTGTACCCAATACACGAATCAGAATACCCGTGTTTAGGAAACATGTCCTGCCACCTTGCCGTTTACCGTTCTTGAATCACATTCTTCCTGGTTATATCTTTTACGATGTGCAAACTTCCTTTGCATATCGACTCGAAAACCTGATTCCTTGTTATCTCTAGGACTTAGGCGACTTGGGTGGAGTTATGTAATTGTGGCTATGATACCGCGGCATAGTTACAATGCGGCACTCTATTTAAGTATTTTGGGGTTCTAGCCTTGATCTATATATTGAATCTATCATCATGCTAATGTTGGGTGTTTTGATTTCAGGAATATGGCAGATAAGAATTTGAAGACGTACCAAAGGCGTGTGGACGAAGCCGCCATGCTTGGAGTGATAAGGGGAATGCTAGAGAATCAAAAGAGACAGACCGAGTTGATCCAGCAGCAAGCAGACTCGTTTCAGGAGGGTTTGCAGATCGTTCAGCAGTCTGTGAACAATGTTGGAGCTAAACCGGTCGACCGAGTAGGGACCGTAGCAGATTTCAGACGTTTGGGTCCGTCTACATTTACTGGTTTGGAGGAGCCATTGCCAACAGAGCAGTGGCTAGTGGACACAGAAAACTTGCTTATTGCGGCACAGATTCCAGATGACAAAAGAGTAGATGTGGTGCGCATTCAGTTAGTGGACTACGCCCGTGAATGGTGGCTTGTTGAGGAGAACCGTTTGCCCAAGCCGATCAAGTGGGCGGATTTTTCAAAGAGTTTCCTGGAGAAGTTCTTCCCGCGGACTGCACGGGAGGAAATGGAAGAGAAATTCATCGGGCTAAAGCAGAATGGATCACCAGTGGATGTGCATGCAGCAGAATGGACAAGACTCAGCAGATTCGCTGGACCTTTAGTTGCCAACGATGCAGACAGGGCACGGAGGTTCATACGCAGCTTGGACGTGGACATCCAGAGGCAGATTGTCTCCCTGTGTTTGACCACTTTCTCACAGGTTCTTACGGCAGCTCGAGAACAGCAGAGCCTATCGGAAAAAACTGGGAGTTCACAGCCGACAGCAGTTGCGGTAAGGAAGCCAGCATTTGTACCCAACTGAGCTCATGGTTCGCAGAGGTATTCCAGTAGACCGTCGAGGCGTAACACCGATGAAGAAGCCTACCGTCGTTGATCAGAGGAAGCGTGTGGTCTGTAGCTATTGCCACTTACCTGGACATTTGCAAAGGGAGTGTCGCAGGATGCAAGGACTCTGTTTAGTTTGTGGAGCGGCAGATCACACGATTAACTCATGTCCGTCGAAGCTTCGTACAAGGGATGATATTCAGAAGCCTCTGCAGAAACCGTTTCAGGGATAGAAACAGCTGACTCAAGGACCTAACCAGGCTAGAGCTTTTACCTTGACAGCAGAAAAAGCTAAGGCGTCAGGAGAAGTTGTTTCAGGTACTTTACTCGTTCATGGTTTTCCCGCATTGGCGTTATTTGATTCTGGTGCATCCCATTGTTTTATGTCATCCAAGTTTATAACTACACACTCGATTGACTACACGACCCTGTCTAGTTTCTGGGACATACACACTGGGAATGGGAAAATCATAGCTAATAGGGAATGTAAAAATTGTACAGTTGTTGTGTGCGGACGGGAGCTTTTTGTAGATTTCTTGGTGATTGATACGGGCAGCTATGAAGTCGTCTTGGGAATGGATTTTCTTGGCACTTTCCACGCTCACATTGATTGTAGGGCAAAGAAAGTGATTTTCCAGATTCCCGGACATCCCGAGTTTACCTTCACTGGAGGAAGCAGTTCTGTCGGGCCAGTCGAGTTTAGGGCTAGGCCGACAAAGGATATTCTTGCAGCAATGGAAGTTGATGAAAGTAAAGAACCGGCTGTTGTTCGTGATTTTATGGACGTATTTGAGGATATATCGGGTTTACCGCCGAAGCGAGACGTAGAGTTCGCAATTGATCTTATTCCGGATGCAGCGCCAGTATCCAAGGCGTATTATCTAATGGCACCTGTAGAGTTGGAAGAAGTCAAGAAACAGATTGCTGAATTGCTCGAGAAAGGTTGGATTCGAAGCAGTAACTCGCCTTGGGGAGCTCCAGTTCTTCTAGTAAAGAAGAAGGATGGCACAAGAAGGATGTGCATCGACTATCGAGAATTGAACCGGGTGACTATTAAGAACAAGTACCATATCCCTCGCATTGGAGAACTTTTTGAGCAGCTTAGTGGTGCGAGGGTATTCTCGAAGCTGGATTTGCGATCCGGATATCATCAGGTCCGAGTGAAAGCAGAAGATATTTGCAAGACGGCGTTCCGAACTCGGTACAGACATTACGAGTACTTAGTGATGCCCTTCGGAGTAACGAATGCGCCGGCAGCATTCATGGACTTGATGAACCGAATCTTTTCACCGTTCTTGGATCAGTGTATTGTGGTATTCATTGACGATATTCTGGTTTACTCGAAGAGTTTTGAGGAGCATGCTGAGCATTTGAAGATCGCACTACAGACGTTGATACAGGAGAAGTTATATGCGAAGATGAGTAAGTGCGAGTTTTGGCTGGAGGAAGTGAAGTTTTTGGGGCATATCGTATCTGGCGATGGAATTGTCGTTGATCCAGAAAAGATTGCAGCAGTTCGAGATTGGCCGATTCCAAAGAATGTTGTGGAGATAAGAAGTTTTCTTGGACTCGCCGGATATTACAGAAGATTTGTGGAGAACTTTGCTCGTCTGGCAGAGCCGTTGACCAAACTTACGCGCAAGGAGGTACCTTTCGTATGGACGGATAAGTGTGAATTAGTTTTCGAGACGTTGAAGCAGAAATTGATAACCGCCCATATTCTGACCGTGCCAGACAATTCCGGAGGATTGGTGATTCACAGCGACGCATCTGGGAAAGGTTTGGGATGTGTTTTGATGCAGCATGGAAAGGTTGTAGCGTACGCATCGAGACAATTGAAGACCCATGAGAAGAATTACCCAACTCATGACTTGGAGCTTGCGGCGGTGATTTTCGCACTGAAGATTTGGAGACACTATCTTTTGGGTGAAAGGGTCGAAGTTTTTACTGATCATAAGAGCTTGAAGTATGTGTTCACACAGAAGGAGCTTAATATGAGACAGCGTAGATGGTTGGAGCTGATGGCTGACTACGATCTTGATCTTAAGTACCATCCGGGGAAGGTTAACGTCGTGCCGGATGCGTTTAGTCGGTTACCAGCAATTCAGGTATTAACTACGCAGAAGGAGATCGTTGAAGATTTTCGAAGATTTGACTTGGAAGTTGTGCTACTGCATTCTTCGGGGCAGTTGATGCAGCTGCAAGTACAGTCATCGTTGATCGAGAATATTAAAGCAGCACAATCACAGGACCCTAGACTGCAAAAGTTTCGAGAACAGGTTGAAACCGGACTACGAACAGATTTATTGATCCACGAAGATAGTTCGTTGAGGTATGGTAGCCGTTTGTGTGTGCCAAAGGGAGGTATTCGTGAAGAGCTTATGAAGGAGGCACACAGTTCAGCTTATTCTGTACATCCAGGGGGCACCAAGATGTACCGAGATATTCGACAGCATTTCTGGTGGGAAGGCATGAAACGGGAGATTGCTCGCTTTGTGGCAAAGTGCTTAGTGTGTCAGCAAGTTAAGGCTGAATATCAAAGGGTTGCTGGTTTATTGCAACCACTTCCGATTCCTCAATGGAAGTGGGAACATATAACCATGGATTTCGTGACGGCCTTACCGCGGAGTCCAAAAGGCAACAATGCTGTATGGGTAATTGTTGATCGGTTGACCAAGGCAGCTCACTTCATTCCTTTCCGGGTTGGTCAATCAACAGAGACTTTGGCAGAGCGGTACATGCAAGAGATTGTAAGATTGCATGGAGTACCGGTGAGCATCGTGTCCGATCGGGACACTCGGTTCTTATCACACTTTTGGCGGAGTTTACAGGAAAGTTTGGGGACTCGATTGAAGTTTAGCACAGCTTATCATCCTCAAACTGATGGTCAGTCGGAGAGAACGATCCAAACTCTTGAGGATATGTTGAAAGCATGCATGTTAGACTTCAAGGGTTCTTGGGAGGATCATCTACATTTGGTGGAGTTTTCTTACAACAACAGTTTTTAGGCAACTATCCAGATGGCTCCATTTGAAGCTTTGTATGGTCGTAAGTGCCGTTCACCTGTTTGTTGGGATGATGTCGGTGAACGAAGATTATTGGGACCAGATTTGGTTGTGCAGACAGTTGAGAAGGTTAACACTATCAGAAATCATATGAAGGCAGTACAAGACCGACAGAAGAGTTGGGCAGACACGTCAAGAAGACCTCTAGAGTTCGCCGTGGGTGATTTGGTATTCTTGAAGATATCACCGACTAGAGGGGTGATTCGTTTTGGAAGTCGAGGAAAACTTAGTCCTCGATTCGTTGGACCCTTTGAGATCTTGGAGCGTGTTGGTGAGGTAGCGTACCGTTTGGCGTTACTGCAGTCCTTGGCTAATGTGCACGATGTGTTTCACGTATCTCTACCACGAAAGTATGTTCGAGATGAAACGCACGTATTGGATCATTCGGAGCTAACTGTATGAGAAGACTTGATTTTTGAGGAACGACCGATTGAAATCGTGGATCGAAGGGAAAAAGGTTCTTAAGAACAAGGTGATCCCTCTTGTGCTTGTTTCTTGGGGTAATCGCTCGCATGGAGAGTCCACTTGGGAACGAGAAGATGAAATCCGGTAGAAGTTTCCTCACATTTTCTTGTAGTTCTCTATCTTTGTATTCTTGGAATTTTGAGGACGAAATTCTTTTGTACTTGGGTATAATGTAACACCCGAGCCTAATGCTACTATTTCTGTTACCGTTTGAACGTAGTGTGGCAATTATTTCAGTTACCCTACTTAATTGTTACTTACTGTAAATTCTTTTACCCGGCAAATTCATTTCTGCATATAACAATTTTTGGCATCTAAAACAAAATTAAAAATAGTCATCTTGGCCTGCTTGACACCTCTAACCCCGTTGTAGCGTCCGTGTATCGTGTTCTCTTCCCGTTCAGTGAAACGGACGAGTTTGGACGGCTACGTGCACGTACGTTTGTCCGTTTTGGGGGTATGCTTTTTGATCATAAAATACTTCATTTTCACTTTTTAATCCCGCTTAAAATCCTATTATTTCAATTTCAAATTTTTGGACCCGACCCGGGTGCGATTTGGAAATGTTTTACTTTGCGCCAAAATCCCAAATTTTAATATATAATAAACCATTCGTATATTCTTTGCGTTTAACAATCCTATATTTTTTTTCAACTGTGTAAGATTTTTCTAAAACTTTTAAATCTTTTTAAATTAAACCCCAGCCAATCATATCCCTTATTTCCGTGGGCCCCACTCACTTTTTCTCTCTCTCTCTTTTCTCTCTCCGTCTCTATCCCTCTCTCTCTCCCGTAACTCCCTCTCTCTCTTCCCATAAATCTCTCTCTATCTCTCTATCTCTCTCCTCTCTCCTATCCCTCTCTCTCTCTCCCCCACATCTCTCTCTCTCTTCTATATAATCTTTTCTCCCTCCTTCTTTTATCTTTCAAACGCGAACCCTAACCCATCGCGCGCAACCAGCCGTCTCGCCCCCTTCGCCACTGCAACCCCATCGCCGGCGCCGGCACCGCCGGGCTTGTCGTCTCCTCGCCCTCGTCGCAGCCACGTCCACCTCCTTCCTCCAGTCCCCGCGTTTCCAGCCACCTGCATACCCCGCCGCGACCACCTGCACCCGCTTCTGCTTCTCGCCGCCGGTGACCCCGTCTCCGTTCTCCCCTGCCTCGTGCAACCCTCGGTGAGCGCTTTCTCTCTTTCTCCTCTCCTCCTCTTTCCTTTCCTCTTTCTTTCCCTTCTCTATAAAATTTCTTGGACTGCAGGTTCTGTCGCTGCCGTCGTAGGCCACCGCCGGAGCTCCGTCGAAGAGGTCGACCGTCACCCCCGTCCCACGGATCATCGTGAGCACCCTTCTCTGATCCTACATCCTTTCTTCGCTGTTTTTATGTTCCTTTCTTGATCCCAAGTCTTGACATTCACTGTTCATTCCCCGGCCGGAATCCGACGATGCCGACGACGTGACCCGACGTTCCAGCGAGATACCCTGACCCGCGTGGTTCCATTGTTCGTCGTTTGGGTTCATTCCGTGAACCGTGCGCCCGTCGTGAGTTTCCCCGCCGACGTTTATCGTTCCGTATCTTCGGTTCGCGACCCGTCGAGGCAAGTAACCCTTGCTACATGCTAATCAATATTTACTTATAATTAATGACACCCTAAAACCCGCAATTTAACTTTGGTATTATAATTTCCACTTTTTCATGTACAATATTGTTATATATCATTTTATCTTTAAAACTTGGAACCTACAGTTTGCAATTGAACCTAATAACCACGTTTACCTGTTTAATCACATTTTAATATGGACATGGCTTATGGCATTTATCTCTACAGTGTTGTTCCATTCGGACACTCGTATGCATTTTAACCGGTAACAATTGTATTGAACCCTTATATAAATCATTGCACATCTAAAGTGCTTAAACTTGTTAACATGATTAAAAGGCCATAATTTTCTTACTGCATGCTTATATGGTTGAAATCATATCTGTAACATGATTGATAACGGTATTGCTAACTGAATGAAACTGCCTATTGCTTACTTCATTGCTTATCTCATATTGTTGACATCCATGCTTGATTATGTAACTGATTGTGAGCACACCTGTGATATTGTTTACATCTTGACCTGACTTGTTACATATATATTGTTCTACCCGACATGGTACCGTATACTGCTTGACTTGACATGATGTACCATGACCTGATCCGTTACCCGATCTTGTGTCTAATGCCAACAAACCTGACATGTAGTCCTCATGGACCGTTCCTGTTGTCTATCCAGACAAACCTGTTTACCTGATCCTGTGTTGGCATTAGTTTCTTGATTTCGGGATACCTGACTTGACTTGCACATATAACTTGGGGGTATGGGGAAATCAAAGGTGAAACCTGACTTGTAACTCAACAGATCACTACCTGTACTGATCAGTTTTAGAGGCCAGGCCCGCCTCGTGACGATGCTGCTGACATCGTTGGTCTTTATTCTTTCCCTGTTAGTGCCTAGCGGTACGTCTCGGTTTCAGCCCAAGAGTCTTAGACCGTGGTACCGGGCATGCACGGGATACTATTGAGTTATATCGATGATTCATCAATTGATTTCAAAGACTTTAGAACAGAGAACCTGATAGAACAATCCATTTTACCCACTGTACACTACCCTGCACTGCTCTGATTCATATTATTGTTACCCTTACTTTATTCATGTTTATACTCGCATTGCCTGTTTATTATGTTATTACTTGATGCTTTGACGTGCTGACGTCTGGGTTTTGCATGGCCCAGATTCTGTACCGCTGTTGCAGTCCGAGCAGGAGTACTTCAGCCGACAGGCTGAGCTGTGAGTGTCAGCAGTAGTTAGTTTTCTTTCCTGTATTTATTTCCTGATGTGAGCCCGCATTATGGAACATACATTCCAGTTATTTTGTATTGGATCTTTCTCTTCCGCATTTTTATTATTCTTGACTCATGATATATTGGATTATGGACATGTTAGATAGTTTTATTTTGTTCTTGATATCTCTACAGCCGTAATGTGACTGTGGGTGGATACTTCCTACCCATAGGTAGCATGGTTGGTTATGTCACGTGCCCATTTTAGTGTACTCTGGGAAGCGGGACGTGATAACTGGGCCCTAGCAGGGCCCATAAGAGGTTGGACTCCACCCCGGCGGTTACTTCCTCCGTCTCCAGTGAGCGACGTGTCCAGCAGGAACTGGAGAGCTTGAAGGCCACCGTTCAGGAGTTGAAGGAGATGCTGGTATGTATACTACTTAATAGTAAAATATCATGTCATATTATAGATATCAACATATCCAATATTAGTATGTAGCCTGAGCTTATTTGGTTGTAGACTTAGCTTTGATTAATCATACATATATATCTAATTAAAATAAACTACGGTTTTCCAAACTAGATATCCAAATGGGGTTTCGAAATAACTTGATAATGATACGAATTCGAATAATACACAGTTCTTACTCGCTTATTACACACGTTAGGTCCAGACGCGACAGGGTATATCGGCCGAGCCTCCACATGCATCTCCTTCGGCTGCGGCTCCGCAAGCCACTACATTGGCTGAGGTTCCGCAGACAGCTTCTATAGCTCCACCGCCCGCTCAGACTCCCGCAGCCGCGGCTCCGCAAGCCACTACCTCGACGGCGGCTGCGTAGACCACATCGCCAGCTCCACAGCCCGCTCAGACTCCCGCACGCTCCGCATTGCATGCTTTATTGACCGAGGAGCAGGCGCGCCAGATTCTGGCGTTTATCAGAGATGGAGCTGGACCGAGCTAGGGTAGCTTTTTGATTCTTATATTTTAAACATGTATTTATTTATATGATACATATTGCACTACATTTTGGACGATATTGATATTGGTGGTGTTTGCGTATTTATATTGATATCATATTCTGTCTTTTAGTTTCTTTTGTATATTATGCGTGAGATGTGATTATGAATACTGCGATATATGTTCTGAGTGATGATTAATTTTATATATGATCGATGTATATATTATTGTGCACAAGACGAGAAAAAAATAGACAGCCCTTTTTTTTAAAAAGAACCTGATAATATGTACCTGCGGATTAATCCGTAGGGCCCAACGTTGTCCCTACGGATTCATCCGTAGAGGCAAAATATCAGGATACCTGATATTTTTCCCCTATGATCTCAGTATCAGGGGTTAAGCTTGCCCCTACGGATATATCCGTAGGACCAAACAAATGCCCCTACAAAGTTATCCGTAGGGGCAAAAAATCAGGATTCCTGATGTTTTGCCCCTACGGATATGTACCTACGCACTTATCCGTAGGGGCCACTATTTGGCCCTGTGGATACATCCGTAGGTACACCTAATCTATTTTATAAAACCGTAAATAAAATAAATTTTTTGCCCCTACGGCCTATTCCGTAGGGCAAACTGGACCTACACATAACTCCGTAGAGGCAAATTTTATTCCGTAGGGGCAAGTTCAAGGTTTCGACTTGCACCTATGGCGTTTGTACCTACAGGGTGCATGTTTTCTTGTCCGTAGGGACAGTGGTTTGCTCCTACGGATAAATCCGTAGGGGCAACCCTTATTTGTAGTAGTGACATGCAAAGGTCTTTAGAGAAACTCTTGCTCGGAAAGAAAGAACATTTGGGATAATTAAATATATTTTAAATTGATAATGAACTTAATAACTTATGAAAGGTGGTGTGCCGATACCATGTATAAAACGATTTTACCCAAAAGCTTAAACTAATAAGTTGTGGGAAAATAATGTATATCAAGCCAACATTATAATACTTTAACATAAATTTCTTTTTCCTACTTGAAAACATTTTTTATTGGAACGGAATTAATTCGAGCATTAGAGTATATATCTTTCTCGAGAAAAATTACACATCCACTTAATTTCGATCACTTTTACAAATTAGTTCTAAGAGATGATATCAGGGCAATCTATAAACAACTTCTTGGAAGGTTCATAAAAACGTTTCCGACCTCAACATTTTATATCTCTGCTATTATAACTCAAACTCAGAAAGAGCATGTGCCGTCTTCTCCTTATTTCAAAGAAAATCTAAATAAATAAGAAAAATTCTTTAACTTATGACCTCGTCCATCTCTCCGCCCGTCCCTAATCTAAATTTGTTTTTCGCATTTATTTTTATGTTTTTCTTCTTTCTCTTTAATCTAAATTTTTATTTTATATTTTTTTAATAAGTCTTAAATTATATACACATGCATGCAAAAACCATGCAAAAGACCAGAGATGCTTATCCATTTACGGACTTGTTGTGAATCAAGGGTAGTCAGTTGTGTGTACTCCAAGCAATTGGTATGTCCCTATCTACCCTAAATTAATGCATGATTTGGAGTACAAGTTGATGACTGACTTTGTGCTTGATAGAGTAACTTTTTTGTTTAAAGCATCAATCAACTTGTATGAACCTATTGATTAATATATATTGATGATAATGACATAAATCATCCTTATACAAAGAAAAGTAATTAAGAAGCCATGCATCACTTAATACTGGGGTTATGCCATTTACAAAATTAATAAGCAAAGCATCTATTTGCAGGCTAGCAGTAAATATGAAGCAAGTGAAGAAAAGGTAAAAGGAAAAAGAAACGGCAATCTGAACAGCATCATTTTTGGCAGCTCCCTCATGTTGTTTGACACCTTCTCTCTCTCTCTCTCTCTCTCTCCCTCCAACTGGATGCATTATCTTCTTAGTTTTTTCCCCTCCCCGTATTAATTTTCTTATGTTGTAGAAAACAGGCCGTATGAATAATTTAAGTTGTAAAATGTAAAGGAAGTTTTTTTAAATAAATATTGTAGCATATGTTTCAACAATATTTAATCTTACGTTAATTATTTACTGCTCTCCTGCGTCTCTTAAAATTAAAGGGGTATATAGGTGATGATGCTTGTAAGTGGGAATTCCTGAGATCACGACACGTGGCAGAGGGCGTGTCATCCGCGTAAAGCCCACTAGGCTCCTGAGAGCTGTGGAGGTAGAATCAGTATGGTGCATTGGTGATTTTCTCCGGATGGTCTCCGAGTTTACACCCCCACTTCTTACCGTAGAGCAATCCAGCAGCTGAACCTTCACCTCCTTTTGCTCGCCTCTGAGCTGATGCAAGGCCTGAGCATTCTTGGCCTCCCGGCTCGTCTCCGAACCATCGGACAGGCCGAGCTTCCTCGGCTTCCCCGATCAGACGAGAGGGCGGAGCCCATGCGCCCCCGCAACGGCTCCGCGTATCTCACCGAAGCGAGATACCCACCGCCCCATGTTTCGCGTCCCCACATTAATGAGCGGATCTCGCCATCAACACGGGCTTAACGAGGGGGCGTAACTGACGGCGAGAATCTCGCGCCAGCTCTCTCCACACGACCACTATATAAACCTTTCTGTAACAACTCCAATTTTGTATACCAAAAAAATTGCTTTAAATATACTGTATTCTTGGAGTATTGATATTGCTGGAAACAATTTAAGTATCTAATTCCTTACAATAATTAAAAGAAGAAGCTTGTAGCTCATTGGTAATATCTTGCACTGCTGAACCAAGCCACCAGAGTTCGAATCGATGCCCCACATAATTTTTATATCGTTTTCTTTTAATTTTTTTTTAGAAGTCAAACGGTCAAACAGCCATAACTCACATTTTATTGCGAATCACAAAAATTAAAGTACACCAAAACCTCCCCCAGACCACACCCGACCCGACGCCACCTGACTCGGCCGAGTCGGCCGGCGAATCGGCCGGCCGGACTCCGCCGGTCGGCCGAGTCGTCAACACGAAAAAAATTCGTGTTAACCTGGTCTAACCCCCTGCATAGTCTAAATTTTCTGTACTGTTACACATTTCTCATTAATCCCCTTTTAAGACCAAAATTAATGAATTTTAATGATTTTTACATTTTTTAAAATATTTTGAATCCAAACCCTAACCCTAGCCTAGCCCTATATAAAGACCCCTACCCTCTACCATTTCACCTCACCACTCTAAGTCTACTCTTTCAAATTCTCGAGAACTCGGTACGAAGAGCGAGAAGCGAAGCGCTGCCGAAATCGACGACGGATTCCACCGACCGGATCAGAACCTTCGCGACGCTTTCGACGAATCGACAACCACCACATCTCTTAGCTTCCTTAGCTTGTCCAAAACCGTAAGTCCCATCCCTTCTATCTCTCTTTTCTATAAATGTAAAAATACGACTTTTTGGAACCCGACGGAAATCGGATAAACCGATTTCCGACTCGGTTTTTCTATAAATTTCCACTTGTCACCTAATACATAATATCTACCCATATTCATGTTGACTATTAATCACCCATAAACCAATTTAAACAAACTTTTTCACATGAAATGATAGCTTCTTTGCAAAACCGTATTCTTTTCATAAAAATACCATGAAGTTCATTTTTCTTAGTTTAATCAATTACCTCACTCCTAAATATGTTTATCTTGATCCCAAAACTTGTATAACTCAATTTGAATGAATTTTCACACATGAAATGATAACGTTTTCGAATACCGTATTCTTGAGCTATAATACCTTTAAATTTAACATAGCATGTTTTACCTCTAAACGACATCAAAACTTAAAATAAGTCACGAGGTAATGACCTACCTCTACACACATTCAATATAACCCTAATTGATGAATATCAAAACAAAGAATACGAAATTACAGGACTTTTCACTAAAATACCCTAATCTTTATACCCTTTATTGAAAGCTTTAAACATTTCTAAATAAAATCTTTTAATAAAATGAAAGCACGATTGGTCATGGACATCGATCGTTTATCTAAACTATCTTGTGGTGCCTAGGCAAGTGTGTCTAAGGCTAGTGGTTTTTAATTAGGCCCACGACTGTGGTTCCTTCCCACTTACCTGGCACTTACCTGGCCGCAATTGACGGTGAAGAGGCGATTTGAGGCTTCTAATGACTCATCGTTTAGACCTTAGAAGTAGGCTAGTTGGCTTAGGAAACCCTAACAACTAAAATACGGAAAACTATACTTTTTGCAAATAAATACCCCATATTTATAAAACCGTTTTCCCAAATGAAAAGTATTTGTTAAACCTAAGTAAAGCGCCGCTACAACCCACTTTTGGGGAACCTGTTAGGGATAGTACGGTTCATCGTGCACTCGCAGGCTAGTAGTGCGAGATTCAGACCTCCGCAAGGAGCATTCGGTCTCGAAAGGTTTAAAATACGATATTTAAGGAAAATGAGACTTTCTCTAAATAAAATATTTATATAAAATTATTCATGTGTTAATATATATATAATTAACATTTAAACACCTATTATATCATAATCTAAAGTTTCCACTTTTTCCTAAAATTAAAAGATTAAAAGTTACATTAAAATACCATGAATTTCAAATAAAACAATTAATACTTTTATTAGGATTTATTCACTAGAATAACACAAATAAAATTCACATTCATTATAACAATAAAGATGATTATTAAATACTTGAGGTGTATTTTGAAAACTATACAAAAGTACTTTTTACAGAAAACCCCCTCAAGTTTTACAAATTACAAAAAGGCCCCTAACTAATATTGGACTTCAAATTATCTTTCTTTTAGTCTGACTCGGGTTAGAGTCTGACTATTCCTGACTCGAATATGATTCAATTCAATCTATATTCTTTTATACTCCAACACAATTTGAATACATGAAACCCTGAATCCAGTTAACAATATATTCCTCTTGACTGAATCAAACCATGGATATTCATCCATTATCCTGATATTCCATTTACCTGATTATACAGTTACATCATGTTTACTGATATCATGGTTTTGGTCAGTCACCCAACTTACATATTCCAATACTACAATACTGTTAAAACACTACGGGGTTTAAGGGGTAGATTGGTACAGAAGGTGTTAAAGGTGGCACGAGGTGGTCAGATTAAGATACCTAATCTGAATCCTATTGCTGTTGTACCGTGGCATAACGGTTCCTTGTACTTTCGTTTTGCCCTGATCTCTAGCATATAGAGATCCCCCTCGTATATACTGGCATCCTTCTGTACCAAGCTACAAACAACAGCGTTAAACAATGTTCCATAATATTTAATAATATAATACTTTAGAAAATACTGTTACTCTGTCATTCTCATTCTTCTTTTTCTTTGGGACTTACCGAGCGACTTGTTCGCTGACGACATTCTATTTCTTTCTTCTTTGAATGTCGTCAGGTGCGTTGGACCAAGCTGAGATCGAGCCCACCGGTGAAGATTTGGAGCAGCTCCAGGAAGATCCAGAGCTCTAGATACTGTACCTTGTTCTTTCCAGTTTATTTCATTTTCTGTTATGCCACTGTTTAGGCATTGTTTTTCATTCCAGTTGTATTTCCTTTTCATGCATTGTACAAAGAATGTTATTAATAAAAAGTTGCTGTTATTTCTACATCATTTGTCTCTTGTGATTTACTTTATATTGCTTAGTTACGCTTAGCGTATGTACTTCTGAGTATATACATAGCGGGGCTCGTCGCGTCCACTTCGCCGTACACTGGGAAGCGGGGCGTGACAGGTTTTGTTGGTGGCCCATGCAGGTCAGAGCTGTATGAATCCCTGTCATGCAGTTCTGGTCTGCGTGAACAACCTAAGCAATATAACACAAGAACCAGCAACTAAAACATTCTTTACAATTCATGTACTTTGAATCTTGCAAATCTCATTCCTTGAATCTTATCATTTCATGTCCTAATCCAAATTTTTCTTCAGGGTTATGGATTCCCTGAACAACACCAGCACCAACGTTAACAACACCCCTCCAGCACTACCTCTCACACCAGTTGTTCCGGCACCACCCACTGAGCAAACAATGCTATTTGATGCGATCCGCAGTCTTCTCGAGGTACAGCAACAACTTTTGAGCCGTCCTGAGACAGATGCACCGGGAGTAAAGCAATTCAGGGCTTTGCACCCAAAGCAGTTCTCTGGTAAAGGAAGCCCTCTTGAAGCGGAAGAATGGGCACAAAGTATCGAAGATGATCTGGCAGCAGCTCAAGTGCTAGACCACGCTTGGGTCCGTGTAGCGAAACTACAGCTCACGGATAATGCTCGCAATTGGTGGAAGGCGGAAGAAACCCGTCTAGCACAGCCGATTGAATGGAAGACATTTCGCGAGAAGTTTGACGCGAAATATTTCCCTGTGACTGCGAGGTTCGCTATGGAGCAACAGTTTATTCATCTACAACAAGGATCAATATGGGACAAATCGGTGGATGAATACGACGCTGAATTCACCATGTTGAGCCCGTGAGATATGTCACAATAGTTCTATTTTAATTATCACATATCACACAGCTAACACAATCTTTAAACAGATTCGCGGCACACCTGATACCGACGGACGAGATCAGAGCCCGTCGTTTTCAGCAAGGTTTGGACACAGAGATCAAGGCTGCTCTAGCTACAGGAAAGTTTTTGACTCATGAGGAAGCTCTAGAAGCTGCCCGCAGTTATGAGGCAGTGATAAAAGAGAGGGGCAGACCTCAGTCCGTAGGAGTCAAGCGCCCTGCCAACCAGATGGCAGGTGGAGCCACGTCCAGACCATCTTTCGTGCCGAGGCGACCCGGAGTACCAACTCATCGTCCTAGCCCAGCCTTTTGCACCTACTGTAAGAGAACTGGACATATGATGAAGGACTGCCGTCGAGCCAACCGCCTCTGCTTAGTCTGCGGTTCAGCCACTCATGATATTGGATCTTGTCCCCAAAGGCAGAACTCGGTTGCTGCACCCAGGCCAGCAAATACTTATCAGCAGCGACCAGCTCTTCAGGCACCTGCTACCAGACTTGCACTGCCTGCACCACCTAGGGGACCACAAGCTGCACCACCTCCTCGACAGTTCCATCAAGCTCAAAGGAACGTTCAGAGGAATGCTCCTCAGGCCAGGAGGAAGGTGCTGAAGCGCCAGGCTTTCATGATGTCTGTGGAAGAAGCTGAGGCCACTGGCCAAGTCATTACTGGTAAACTTTCCTTCCCAAACTTATCTTTTAGTTTTGTTTAACTACACATTTTCCCTATACCTAAAACCTATCCCTAATACCTTAGGTACAATCCTAGTAGCTTCACTACCTGCACTTGCACTGTTTGATACTGGAGCATCCCACTGCTTTATGTCGCAACGGTTTGTCCGAACCCATGTGATTCCAGTCTCACCGCTTGTATCCAGCTGGAACGTCAGTTCTGGGAATGGTGTTCTAAAGGCAACTATGGGATACAGCATGTGTCCAGTCGTCGTTTGCAGTCGAGAGTTTTACGCTGACTTCAAGGTACTGGATATACCAAATTTCGATGTGGTTCTAGGAATGGACTGGCTTGGAGCCTTTTATGCTACCATCGACTGTCGTCAAAGGAGGGTAGTATTTGAGATTCCCGATCATCCGGTCTTCTATTTCAAGAGTGGAGATCGTACACTGGAGCCAAGTGCTTACAAAGCAAAGCCAAGGGAAGCAGTAGTTGCAGTAGCTCAGGCAGAGGAAGAATCAAGACCGGAGGTAGTTCGAGAGTTCGATGATGTATTCCCTGATGATATATCAGGTTTGCCTCCCGATCGAGCTCTTGAATTCAGTATTGACTTAGTACCAGGAGCACAACCAGTGATCAAAGCACCGTATAGACTAAGTCCGGAAGGATTGAAGGAAGTTCGAACACAGTTGGACGAATTACTGGCGAAAGGATGGATTCGTCCCAGCACTTCAAGTTGGGGAGCACCTGTACTATTGGTGAAGAAGAAGGAAGGTTCATACAGAATGTGTATCGATTATAGGGCCTTGAACGAAGTTACTATAAAGAATAAATATCCACTCCCGCGCATCGATGATTTATTCGATCAGCTAAGTGGATCTTGTGTCTTCTCTAAACTAGATCTTCGTTCAGGTTATCATCAAGTGAAGGTCAAGGAAGCTGATATTCACAAAACAGCTTTCAGAACTCGCTATGGACATTACGAATTTCTAGTAATGCCATTTGGAGTGACCAATGCACCAGCAATCTTCATGAATCTTATGAACCAAGTTTTCCTGGAGTATTTAGACAGGTTCGTTGTCATCTTCATCGACGACATCCTGGTATATTCAAAGAACCGGAAAGAGCATGCGGAGCACTTACGAATTTTCCTAGAAACTCTTTGTCAACATCAGCTTTATACCAAGTACAGTAAGTGCGAGTTTTGGCTAAAACAAGTTGGTTTTCTTGGACACATCGTATCAGGAGAAGGGATTTCTGTGGATCCAGCAAAAGTTTCAGCAGTCAGCGAATGGCCTACACCAAAATCAGTGAAGGATATTCGGAGTTTCTTGGGTTTAGCTGGATATTACAGAAGATTCATTGAAGGCTTTTCGAAGATAGCAACACCCCTGACCAAGCTCACACGAAAAGATGAAGAATTTGTGTGGTCAGAAGCATGCGAGCAAGCTTTCGTAGAACTCAAGTCAAGACTGACATCTGCACCTATTCTCGTTATACCGGATCAGTCTGGAGGATTCGAAGTGCATTGCGATGCATCCGGTAAGGGATTAAGATGTGTTCTACATCAGCACGGTAAGGTTGTGGCTTATGCTTCAAGACAACTGAAGACTCATGAGCGCAATTATCCGACGCATGATCTAGAGTTGGCAGCTGTTATTTTTGCTCTCAATATTTGGCGCCACTACTTACTTGGTGAACGAGTGAATATCTACACAGATCATAAAAGTCTGAAGTATGTGTTTACTCAGAAGGAGTTGAATATGCGGCAGAGAAGATGGTTAGAACTTATGGCGGACTTTGACATCAACTTGCAATATCATCCAGGAAAGGTGAACGTAGTACCTGATGCTCTTAGTCGCCAACCATTATCAATGAATCTCACCGCCCAGTGGAAGCTTCAGCAAGACCTACATCAGATGGAGATCGAACTAGTCATGCCAGGTGATGTTTCAAGTTTGATGAATCTACAAGTTCAATCAACTATTGTCAATCAGATCAAAGCAGTTCAAGCCAGCGATGCTAAGTTGCAAAAGATCAGAGAACAAGTGGAGAATGGACTCAGAACAGATTTCATCATCTATGAAGACGGATCTTTGAGATACGGCAGCAGATTGTGTGTACCAAAGGGTCCTGTTCGGGAAGAGTTAATGAAAGAAGCTCACAGCTTTCCCTATTCAGTACATCCTGGAGGTACCAAAATGTACAAAGATCTACGTCAGAATTATTGGTGGTATGGAATGAAGCGTGAAGTAGCCAGAAGCGTCGCAAAATGTTTGGTGTATCAACAAGTAAAGGCTGAACATCACAGGATAGCTGGACTACTTCAACCATTACCAATTCCAGAATGGAAGTGGCAGCACATCACGATGGACTTTGTAACTGCTCTTCCTCGCAGCACAAAGGGTAACGATGCGATTTGGGTCATTGTGGATCGACTCACAAAGTCGGCTCACTTCATCCCATTTTGAGTTGGCCAATCAACTGAGACATTAGCGAAGAAGTACATAGAGGTAATAATCTAAATTAAGATTTAAACCCTTCATAATGTACTATCTCTGATACCCTTGAACTCATACAGGAAATTGTGAGACTTCATGGAGTACCAGTCTGCATTGTCTCCGATCGTGACACCAGGTTCCGATCGCAATTTTGGCAGAGTCTGCAAGCTAGCTTGGGAACAAGTCTGAACTTCAGCACGGCTTATCATCCACAAACAGATGGTCAGTCGGAACGAACTATTCAGATCTTGGAGGATATGCTCAGAGCATGTATGCTCGACTTCAAGGGATCTTGGGAAGATCACCTGCATCTTGTGGAGTTTGCGTACAACAACAGCTACCAAGCAAGCATAGGAATGGCACCTTTTGCAGCTTTATATGGAAGGAAGTGCCGATCGCCATTAAGTTGGGATGACATCGGAGATAGAGAACTCATTGGACCAGAGATGATAGTAGCAACCGTTGATGTGGTTCGTACTATCAGGGAAAGAATGCGCATAACCCAAGATAGACAGAAACACTGGGCAGATGCGAAGAGACGACACTTGGAGTTCCAGCCAGGAGATCATGTATTCCTGAAAATCTCTCCGAACCGCGGAGTGATCAGATTTGGAAGACGGGGAAAGTTGAGTCCAAGATACATTGAATCGTTCGATATACTCGAACGAGTCGGTGAAGTGGCATATCGTTTAGCGCTTCCACCCTCATTGGAAGGAGTGCATAACATGTTTCACATATCTAAACTTAGAAGGTATGTGAGTGACCCCAGCCATGTACTAGATCATTCCGAGCTCACGATACAGCCTGATTTGTCTTGTGAGCAACAACCTGTGGAGATCCTGGACAGAAAAGTAAAGACACTTCGGAACAAAGAAGTTAATTTGGTCTGAGTAATGTGGAGGAAAGACACTCCAGGAGAATCCACGTGGGAAAGGGAGGATGAGATGCATGCAAGATATCCGCACCTTTTTGTAAACTAGTCCTCAAAATAAAAGTTGTAAATTTCGAGGATGAAATTTTTGTAAGGAGGGTAGATTGTAACAACTCCAATTTTTTATACCAAAAAAATTGCTTTAAATATAGTGTATACTTGGAGTATTGATATTGCTGGAAACAATTTAAGTATCTAATTCCTTACAATAATTAAAAGAAGAAGCTTGTAGCTCATTGGTAATATCTTGCACTGCTGAACCAAGCCACCAGAGTTCGAATCCCATGCCCCACATAATTTTTATATCTTTTTTTTTTAATTTTTTTTAGAAGTCAAACGGTCAAACAGCCATAACTCACATTTTATTGCGAATCACAAAAATTAAAGTACACCAAAACCTCCCGCAGACCACACCCGACCCGACGCCACCTGACTCGGCCCTGACTCGACCGAGTCGGCCGGCGACTCGGCCGAATCGGCCGGCGCCGCCGGCCGGACTCGGCCGGTCGGCCGAGTCGTCAACACGAAAAAAATTCGTGTTGACCTGGTCTAACCCCCTGCATAGTCTAAATTTTCTGTACCGTTACACATTTCTCATTAATCCCCTTTTAAGACCAAAATTAATGAATTTTAATGATTTTTACATTTTTTAAAAATATTTTTAATCCAAACCCTAACCCTAGCCTAGCCCTATATAAAGACCCCTACCCTCTACCATTTCACCTCACCACTCTAAGTTTACTCTCTCAAATTCTCGAGAACTCGGTACGAAGAGCGAGAAGCAGAGCGCTGCCGAAATCGACGACAGATTCCGGCGACCGGATCAGAACCTTCGCGACGTTTTCGATGAATCGACAACCACCACATCCCTTAGCTTCCTTAGCTTGTCCAAAACCGTAAGTCCCATCCCTTCTATCTCTCTTTTCTATAAATGTAAAAATACGACTTTTTGGAACCCGACGGAAATCGGATAAACCGATTTCCGACTCGGTTTTTCTATAAATTTCCACTTGTCACCTAATACATAATATCTACCCATATTCATGTTGACTATTAATCACCCATAAACCAATTTAAACAAACTTTTTCACATGAAATGATAGCTTCTTTGCAAAACCGTATTCTTTTCATAAAAATACCATGAAGTTCATTTTTCTTAGTTTAATCAATTACCTCACTCCTAAATATGTTTATCTTGATCCCAAAACTTGTATAACTCAATTTGAATGAATTTTCACACATGAAATGATAACGTTTTCGAATACCGTATTCTTGCGCTATAATACCTTTAAGTTTAACATAGCATGTTTTACCTCTAAACGACATCAAAACTTAAAATAAGTCACGAGGTAATGACCTACCTCTACACACATTCAATATAACCCTAATTGATGAATATCAAAACAAAGAATACGAAATTACAGGACTTTTCACTAAAATACCCTAATCTTTATACCCTTTATTGAAAGCTTTAAACATTTCTAAATAAAATCTTTTAATAAAATGAAAGCACGATTGGTCATGGACATCGATCGTTTATCTAAACTGTCTTGTGGTGCCTAGGCAAGTGTGTCTAAGGCTAGTGGTTTTTAATTAGGCCCACGACTGTGGTTCCTTCCCACTTACCTGGCACTTACCTGGCCGCAATTGACGGTGAAGAGGCGATTTGAAGCTTCTAATGACTCATCGTTTAGACCTTAGAAGTAGGCTAGTTGGCTTAGGAAACCCTAACAACTAAAATACGGAAAACTATACTTTTTGCAAATAAATACCCCATATTTATAAAACTGTTTTCCCAAATGAAAAGTATTTGTTAAACCTAAGCAAAGCGCCACTACAACCCGCTTTTGGGGAACCTGTTAGGGATAGTACGGTTCATCGTGCACTCGCAGGCTAGTAGTGCGAGATTCAGACCTCCGCAAGGAGCATTCGGTCTCGAAAGGTTTAAAATGCGATATTTAAGGAAAATGAGACTTTCTCTAAATAAAATATTTATATAAAATTATTCATGTGTTAATATATATATATAATTAACATTTAAACACCTATTTTATCATAATCTAAAGTTTCCACTTTTTCCTAAAATTAAAAGATTAAAAGTTACATTAAAATACCATGAATTTCAAATAAAACAATTAATACTTTTATTAGGATTTATTCACTAGAATAACACAAATAAAATTCACATTCATTATAACAATAAAGACGATTATTAAATACTTGAGGTGTATTTTGAAAACTATACAAAAGTACTTTTTACAGAAAACCCCCTCAAGTTTTACAAATTACAAAAAGGCCCCTAACTAATATTGGACTTCAAATTATCTTTCTTTTAGTCTGACTCGGGTTAGAGTCTGACTATTCCTGACTCGAATATGATTCAATTCAATTTATATTCTTTTATACTCCAACACAATTTGAATACATGAAACCCTGAATCCAGTTAACAATATATTCCTCTTGACTGAATCAAACCATGGATATTCATCCATTATCCTGATATTCCATTTACCTGATTATACAGTTACATCATGTTTACTGATATCATGGTTTTGGTCAGTCACCCAACTTACATATTCCAATACTACAATACTGTTAAAACACTACGGGGTTTAAGGGGTAGATTGGTACGGAAGGTGTTAAAGGTGGCACGAGGTGGTCAGATTAAGACACCTAACCTGAATCCTATTGCTGTTGTACCGTGGCATAACGGTTCCTTGTACTTTCGTTTTGCCCTGATCTCTAGCATATAGAGATCCCCCTCGTATATACTGGCATCTTTCTGTACCAAGCTACAAACAACAGCGTTAAACAATGTTCCATAATATTCAATAATATAGTACTTTAGAAAATACTGTTACTCTGTCATTCTCATTCTTTTTTTTCTTAGGGACTTACCGAGCGACTTGTTCGCTGACGACATTCTATTTCTTTCTTCTTTGAATGTCGTCAGGTGCGTTGGACCAAGCTGAGATCGAGCCCACCGTGAAGATTTAGAGCAGCTCCAGGAAGATCCAGAGCTCTAGATACTGTACCTTGTTCTTTCCAGTTTATTTCATTTTCTGTTATGCCACTGTTTAGGCATTGTTTTTCATTCCAGTTGTATTTCCTTTTCATGCATTGTACAAAGAATGTTATTAATAAAAAGTTGCTGTTATTTCTACATCATTTGTCTCTTGTGATTTACTTTATATTGCTTAGTTACGCTTAGCGTATGTACTTCTGAGTATATACGTAGCGGGGCTCGTCGCGTCCACTTCGCCGTACACTGGGAAGCGGGGCGTGACACTTTCTTTCAAATGACTCAGGTAACTCGAACTCATTCCAATAGGCCGCTACGTTGCTCTAATTCCCCGGTACTAACTTGATCGTCGGAGGGTCATACAGTGGTTTCCCATCCCGGGATTTTTCTTGTAGGTAGCTCGGCTTCAGCAACTTTCAACAACCCATTGAAATCCACACGCTCAACAACTCCCAAACCAAATCTCAACCGCTAAAAACCGCTCGCTACCACATCGACGGAGGATAACATCTGAGGGAGATCACAGCCTCCTTCATTTGGCGTCGTCTATGGGAAACCTTTTAGAAGCTTCTCCACCCATAAAGTTGATCTTTCGCTCTCAACCCGATGGCGAGCGACAACCGCGACGATTCCAATACGAGCCGCCCTACCTTCCATAACGGAGGCGGGAGCGGTTCTCTTCCCCTTCCTAACATCATCGGCGTCTTATCTTCCTGGATCGACAGACTCACAGCTATGGTGGATGCGCTCATCCGTGTTCAGGTGGCGGGGCCCTACCCATCAGGCCACAGTTCCCCATCCCTGGGATAAAGACGTCCACAGAAGGACAGATAGGCAAGCTCTGTAAGTGCACGGCGGCGCCCCGGCCGTCAATCCGACGCCGGAATGAGGAAGCGATGATTTACTTTAACTTTTTGAACCGGCACCACCGCGCACTATAAACCCGGATCGTGCCATTAAACTAGTCCTAGCTAACAAGAGAAAGGGGTAAAGAGATATACCGAGCGATCCGTGTCCTTCGGTCTTCTCGTCGTCGTCCCGATCTCCCGCGGAATCACCGGTCTTCACCTCCTCGCCGGAAGGGCACCACGTCGCCGGCTTCTTTTACAGGCTCCCACCTCTGGACCGAGGCAACTTGGGCACGAAGTTGGCGAGCCGACGTGCCCAAGGATTGCTGTAGAATACGTATAGTGTTCTATGTCTCATTTGGGGTATTGGAAGTTGCCTTTGGTGGAAGAAATGAACTAAGACTTTTTGGAGATGAAACTTTGGGATTTTTGTGAAGCCAAAAGACCAAAAATCCCTCCACAAAAATATGGGCAGCCCCCTTTGGCTTGGCCGGCCATGCATGAATGGGAGAGGGAGGAAAAATGAGAGAGAGCCTCACAAGAATAATGCAAGAGAGAGAGATCAAATGTTATCATGAAAAGAAATGATCACATAAACAAACTCACACTCCACCAACCATCATCATTACTCCAAAGTCAAGCAATCATATCTCCACAAAACAAACCATGATGACTAAAGAAAGGCAAGTGATGGTGTAACCATCATGAAGCAAGGATATGCAAATAACACCCTCCACAAATGCTTATTTGCACAAATGCAAATAAGCCCTCCTCCATCAATCTTCAGCCAAATGAAAGATACAAAGAAATATGGCTGAAACGGAAAACAAACTGGCAACTCCAAAAAACTGATCCCGTAATAAATTACAGGAAAACCCCGCCACTGTATATACATACCCGCATTTGTATTCCGACCGAAATACAAATGCAATGAGATAAAGTCTACACTGTACAATACTAGGATCCGGCTTAAACCAAAGCCCGCTAGTATTAACCGTCCGATCCTGATCCGTGCAATACCGCACGTATCTAATCGAACCCTGCCATATCTCCATACGGCCTCTACAGCGTTTCGCCCGAAAACTTAAGCAACTGAATGTGGGGGACTCTAAAGACTCGTCAACACCTTGGTTGTGGATTTAACCACTAGCACGTCAGAGGTATAAGCCATACATGACGGGCTACCAGCTATTGACCAAAAGGGACGTCGATGAGCGAACTCATCCTGACACCCTACTGAGCCTGTCAGTGACAATATCCGTATAGTCCGGTCCGTTCATCTATGAGCATCGCATGGCGGGCCTAGGGGGTTGGTAAAAGTCAAACCCCCAAAAGCGGTACAAGTCGTGTCGGAGTGTAGCCCAGAACACCCTGAGATACTACTGGAATACCTACCAGTAAATCTCCTGCCTTGGCCAAGAACTTTTCATGTACTGGCTCTCCTAGACACAGCTCGACCTCACCCCCAATACTGGGAGAGACGAACCCCTGCAGATCCGCTCACTGCCTCCATGTGGCTCGGGACTGTACCCAACTAAAACCTGTTTGCACGTCTCCTTTGAGCGTGGTAGGGTAGTAATCAAAGTACAGTGGGAACTCACACGAGACAAATGACGATCCTCAGGTCAATGAACTAACCTGTACACATGTCACCAGGGAACTGCTATCTGACGTCAGGTATAAGACCAACTAGCATGTTTCCGGCGAGTCCTGTCCGGTGTACTCATAACCTAATGAGCACCTGTATACATCTTAGGTGAACCAACTGACACCAGTGGCTTGTAAGACCGGCCACCGCCCCTCGTCGGGGTCTCGACTGTATACACTAGTCTACTCTGGAGTATCGATGCCCTGTCTCGAAACTCCCACGACTAGGGACCTTTTAAGGATGTGCTTATAGACTACCAGCTCCCACGTATATGATCGCCCTCATACTGCTGGCAGTCAAGCATGAATCTTAGGGGCTCTATCAACGTGTAATAGCGACCTATCAGGTCACCTAAAGCAGTACACGATGATAAAGATAAACCAGATAGCATACTATCATCTTGAGTAAGACTGTCCTACCGGAATAGGTCCTCCCTCAATCATTGCAATCACGTGCCTGTGATCCAATAATTGACTCTGAGAGCACTATCTCCAACAAGCTCAGACCCTTGATCTTGCTCACGCTCATCTCATTGTCACTGAGCGCCGGCGTGCCGACTTCGGCAACCGTGACCCGCGCATGGTGAATGATTCCTTGACCCGCTGGGCGCCGGATAGCTCCGCACCCCGATCTCAGGGGAGACTAGTCCGTCGCTACGATGCCCGCCGCGTGCTCACACCCCTTCACAAGGTGTCGGTCAGTTCACCTGCTTCCGGGCATGGCCGACGCCCCCACTCCCGCCGATGCCGCGCAAACGGTGTATGTCGAGACTATTCAAGAAGGGCCTCTCCCGAGGATTTAAGAAATTTGATAGAACGGAATCGAAGCCGCACCATCACGCAGACTCGGAACGAGGGTAGCTACCACTCCGACTGTGCAGAATCCTCAGGGTACCAACACCGGCTTGAAGCCCTCGAAAAGAAAATCGAAGGCATACGACAAGATGGCCACATGTCCGGCGATGGGGCCAGGTATTCCGCCGATTCGCTCACAAAGTCCTTTACAGAAGAGCTGCTGGCCGAGCACGTCTCGTCTAGGAACAAGCCACCCAAAATTTCCCTCTTCGACGGGAAGTCTGACCCGAAGGACCACTTAGACGCATTTACGGCGGGCATGAGCTTCCAAGATAACTCGAACACGGCTCAATGCCGAGCTTTCCCCACTACCCTAATCCGGGCTGGTCGGGACTGGTTCTGAAGGCTCGCGTCTCACTCCATCTCGACCTTCGACGAGCTGGCTACCCAATACCTCGGTCATTTCACCAGACACCGATGATAGAAAAGGACGGTCGACTACCTGTTCACTGTCAAGAGTGAAGACAAGGAATCCTTCAAAGGGTATGTCAAAGTTCAGGCCCTCGATCTTGCTCACGCTCATCTCAGCTCCATTGAGCGCCGTCGTGACGACTCCGGCAACCATGACCCGCGCATGGTGAATGATTCCATGACCCGCTGGGCGCCAGACAGCTCCACACCCCAATCTCAGGGGAGACTAGGCCGTCGCTCCGAAGCTCGCCTCGCGCTCACACCTCCTGAGGAGGTGTCGGTCAATTTTCCTGCTTTCAGGCATGACCGAAGGAATGCAAGGCGGCTGGGTCGAAGAACTGCTACGGGTGCTATGGGCGTTGCGAACATCGAAGAAAACACCTATGGGAGAAACCCCATTCAGCCTCTGCTACAGTACCGAAGCAATAGTCCCCACGGAAATTGGACTACCCAGTTATAGGGTCGAACACTTTGACGATGAAGCCAACACCTCGGTGCTCCGAAGCAACTTGGACATCTTGTTGGAAAAGCGGAATCGAGCGCAAATCAGATCAGCCGCCTATCAGCAGCAAACCTGCACGCTACTACAATGCTCGAGTTAAATATTGAGCCTTCAAGACGGGAGACCTGGTCTTATGAAAAAACGAGTTTGTAGACCAAGGGAGACTAGATAAGTTTTTCCCGAAATGGGACGGACTGTTCCTCGTAACAGAAGCGTTGCCCGGAGGAGCATATCATTTGCAGGAAGCCAGAGGGCGTAATTTTGTTCGGCCTTATAACGCAGAAAAGCTCAAGTTGTATAAATAAACGTGTACCCTCTTTTAAATGAATGCAATTCCTTTTAGCATTAAACTAAGTCTTCCAAGCTAGGTCCTCTCACGAAAGAGACTTTTTGTAAGGGGTTCCCCATCCTTACAACATTTACAGCAGAGGAGGGCGAGGATTAAGAACACATTGCTGGTGATACTCAGATGAAATCTCCTCCAGCTGAGCCAAAGCAACCTCGGCCCGCTCGCTCTGATGGTACCCATGGGCCCTAGAAGCCACAGACTCGCCGGAGAACTCGTCCTCCGAGCAAGATATGACGACCAATCTTTGCTGGAGACTCTCAAGAAGGAGGTCCACCGAGCAATTCCGCCTACTCTTTGAGATCAGAGGCTCGTGGACAGTGTGCATTTTGTCAAATGCCTCGTCCATCAACTGCGGAGATAGGGTGTTTTAAAGACCCGGGGAAGTCCTCCATATCGCATAAATTAGCACCTGAAGGAGAGGAGATCGCCGGGGAAGTAGGCGCCCACAGTGGCCCTCTAGGCGGCCTATCACCGTCTCGTACGTCTCCTCGGAACGATCGAGCTTATAAAAGTATATATCGTCATGAGAAACGATCTCCCTGATGGTATACACGCGGACGGTCTTCTTCAGGGAATGCAAGACCAGGAAGAAACCAATATTCCTTCGGTATTTATAGCCTCAACAAAAATCTTCCAACGGCCGAGATTAGCATGCACAACGACGTAAATCATGGAATATCGCACTTTCCCGATATGGTGCCACCACGTGTCATCCGCGAAGGTCGCCATTCCCGCCTATATGGGTCACGGAAGGATGAACGACGCCCCTAGGAGATACTAAAGAGATAATAAAGCTCTCCTCATGGGGCCGCCGAGAAGATTTCTGCTCAGCCCATCTGCAGCGAGTAGCTTCCTGGTTAACAAATGTTGTAGATCCAAAGCCCTCATCACGAGGGGACCGGATAGCTTCCTGCTCGGCTCATCCACAAGCGGGTAGCTTCCTGCCCAACAAACGTTGTGGATCCAAAGCCCTTCTTATGAGGCCGCCGAGCAGATTCCTGCTCGGCTCATCCGCAGCGGGTAGTTTCCCTCCCAAAAAATGCTGTGGATTTAAAGCCCTCATCACGAGGCGGCCGGGGAGCTTCCTGCTCGACTCATCTACAAGTGGGTAGCTTCCTACCCGATAAATGCTGTGGATCCAAATCCCTCCTCGTGAGGCCGCCGAGCAGATTCTTTCTCGACTCCATCCGCAGCGGGTAGCTTTGCCTTCACCACTGATCGGGGGTATACTGCTACAAAGTGATGCCCTTCGAACTCAAGAACATTGGGGCCACGTTTCAACGCCTGGTCAACAAACTGTTCAAACTTGGCTATCGTTCGATTCATACTCGATGCGCGATCGCCCCTCGACTCCGGGAAAAGGAAGGATACCGACCTTCCTACACTTGGCTATCGTTCGACTCATACTAGATGCCCAATTACCACCTCGACTCCGGGGAAGGGGAGGATACCGACCTTCCTACACTTGGCTATCGTTCGACTCATACTCAATGAACGATCGTCACCTAGAAAGGGAGGACACCGGTTTAATACTAGCAAGATAAATAGACTTACGAGCTAAAAGTACTTGCAAGATGAAAAGACTTACGAGCTAAAGTGCTTGCAGGATGATCAGATATTTGATCGAAGGAAAATATATACTTTATTTATGGTTAAAATTATATACAAAGGTATTATGGGCTCCTCAGCCTTATAAAAATGCCCGGAGGCTTACAAAATTCTTTAAAAAAAAGAAGAAAAAAATTGTGGAGGGAAGATAGCTCAGACCGCCCGCTCGACTGGGATCTCTCCCTGCTCGACGCCACCATCGGGGGCCAAAACGGTGACCTTAGGGTCAGCGCTTTCGCCGACAGTCTCGCCCTCTACTGCCAGCTCGGCGCCTCCTCCCTGCGGCGCTACAACGGTGAGGGGGAACTTAGTGCGGAGCTCACCGTCGACGAACTCCGGCATAGATTTATTGACGGCGTCGCGGTCATTGTGCCACCCGACGGCCGTGGATTCGGCGAGATTAAGGTAAAACTGATCAGACGCTTTGTATTCCTCCACGGCCTTCGCCGCGCAGCTCTCAGCAAGAGTCGCCGCGTCTAAAGCCGCCCGAGCATCCTTCTTGATGGCTTCCCTCGACCTTTTCATAGCGTTGTAAAGGCCGCTCGTCTCCTCCATCTTGGATTGGATAGCCCGATTGGACTCGTTCAAAAGCCGATAGGACTCCTTCAGCTTTGAGATCGTCAGCCCCTCGGCGACAATCTTGAGTCAAGGAGGGCCGCCTTCTCCTTCGCTTACTGCAATTGAAGGCGAAGCACTTCCTCCCGCAAGGAAGATTCGCCCACCTTCTTCATCTCCGGGGCTATTTCCTTAGACTCTATGGCGACGAGGAGAGCGCAGTGCTAAAGGACCTGAGGAAAACAACAAGCGTGTTAAAAAGCTAAAATAGAGAAAATAAAACTTAAGCAATTTTCGAAGAAAGCTAGATACCGACTTGAACCGCCTCATGTGCTATTACGACCACCTGGTCCTTCATAGTGCCCTAGGGAATCTTGGCCCCGGCTGCCTTCTCCATGTCCGCCAGCAAGCAGTCGACCACAGATAGCCCCGAGAGAACCTCAATGCAGAAGTCGCCCTCCTACATTTGGATCCCGGTAGGGGATGGCCGAGAAACCACCCGCTTCTGTCTCTTGAGAGGGGCTCCTCCCTCGCCCGGGGCACCGTATCCCGCACATGCTTTTAACCCCCCCCACGGAGCTCATCCGGGACTGGGGTGTTGCGGAAGGCTTAGCCGGAGGAGTTTTCCTCGGGGCCGCGCTTGGACTGGGTCGGGACGAGCTTGCACCACCGTTCTTCCTTTCTTGGGCCTTGGTGGCCATGGCAGCCATGATTTTTGATCGGTCTATGGGCTCTGCAAAAAAAAGAACACACAGGAGAAAGGACCAGCGAAGTTGAAACGATAAAGAAAATTTAGTAAAGTCTAAGCAGATCGTCAAAAACCCTAACTTACCTAAAAAACGCACAGGACTAAGCCCAGCCCAGCTCAGTACTTGCTCGGAAAGCAGGACATTAGCCCGCTGGATCATTCTCACTGGGAAACCACCTTCGCCTCGCGGGAGGTCGACTGCTTCGCACTCGGGCAATCGGCCATGTGCCACTGTGTAGGCACAGGCCAATCCTCGCCCTCCGGTGGCCCAACGAAGACGTACTTCTCTTTCCATTCATGGATGGAAGAAGGGACGATCGCTACCCCCGACCCGGCCGCCCCACCCTAATGTTTTTTAAATGAAAAGTAAACCCAGCTCGGTTCCTCCTTACTGGTACCGAGGTGATTTTTATAATAAAGAAAAGACAAAAGGAGGGTCAAACTGAAGGGGATCCGATCAAATTTTAACCGGACCAGAAACCCGAGGAGGATCCTCCATGAGTTCGGCGCTAGCTTGCTCGGGGCAAAACGGAAGCAATGAAGCACCGCACGAACCTCCGGTGAGAAGGGCAGACGCATTCCTGCCCGGAATGCTTCCAGATACAGAGCAATCTCCTTACCCCGCACCTGGTCTTCCTGCTCACCCTCTCTGGCTAAACGGAGTGAATAGCTAGAGGGGATATAGAATTGAGTCTGGATGTCGAAAAGCTCGTCCAGACGATTCAAGACGGAAGGCGCATCACGGGTGTTCCCGATGCGGACCTTGGAAGCCCTTGTCGCTACCCGACGGCGAGTGACAAGGGCGGCCCTGACTCTAGGGGAGAGCCCGACGTAGAAGACGCAGTAGAAGAAGAACCCTCTCAGCTATCTGAAGTCAAAGAGGAGGAAGACCCACTGGACTCGACCCAGCAACCGGAGCCTCATCTCCTGTCTCTACCCTTACTACATCTACAGACTCCTCGGAAGAAGACATCTAACCTGATTCAAAGAAAGGGACTCGCCGAGGAAAATTCAACAGGAGATCCGATCTAAGCGAGGTGCACGGGGCAATCTTAAAACAACGAAAAAGAATTAAGGCAAAGTGTCGGCCCTAGGATGGTCCCCTCCTATTTATACACAGCGAAGAGAACATCTTACGACCCAGATCGATTCTCGCCAAAACAAAGCGTCGCGCCTAGCGGCCGTCGGGGCTCCATGTGGCGATTAGCCATTGGGGGACGTCTTTGCGTGGCAAGAGTCAGAGACAGCCTGTCGTGCCCACCAACCAACGTCGGACACATGGCTTGGAATCCAACCGACGATCGAGTGAAACGGTGCCCCCTCTTTAAATCGCAAGCATTTCACTGATCCGCTGACATCATCGGCGATATGCACAAAAATTAACACGTAGGGCAAAGATTGAAACAACGCAACTGCCCAACGCCATGTCATCCCCGGACAATCCACACTATGATTCTTGGCACCAATCTGAGCAGAAGAAAACCAAGCAGGCCACTCTCGACCGGATGCATAAATAGGTCAGAACGAGAGTGAGGGGCTAATGATGATGCTCATAAGTAGGAATTCCTGAGATCACGACATGTGGCAGATGGCGTATCATCCGCGTAAAGCCCACTAGGCTCCTAGGGGCTGAAGAGGTAGAATCAGTGTGGAGCATTAGTGATATTCCTCGGATGGTCCCCGAGCTTACACACCTACTTCATGCCCTAGAGTATTCTAGCAGCCGAACCTTCACCCCCTTTTTCTCGTCTCCGAGCTGATCCAAACCCTGAGCTTCCTCGGCCTCCCTGCTTGTCTCCAAGCCATCGGACAGGTTGTGCTCCCTCGGCTTCCCCGATCAGCTGAAAGTGCGGAGCCCATGCGCCCCTGAAACGGCTCCGCATATCTTGCCCAAGCGAGATATGTTGGCTATAGTGCCCTCAAGGCAATTATTGTAATCACAGGCAGGTGATTATGATGATTGAGGGAGGACCTATATGGATAGAACAGTCTTAATCAAAATGATAGTATGCTATCTTGTTTGCCTTTATCATGTACATGCATTATGTGGTATAATAGATCACTATTACACGTTGATAGAGTCCATAGGATTCTTTCTTGACTACCAGCATTATGATGGAGATCATATACGTGGGAGCTGGGTGGTCTATAAGCACATCCTTAAATGTCCCTAGTCGAGGGAGTAGCGAGACCGGGTATCGATACTCCGGAGTAGACTAGTGTATACTTATCGAGACCCCGACAAGAGGCGGTGGCCGGTATCACAAGCCATTGATGTCAGTTAGTCACCTAAGATAGTATACAAGTGCTCATTGGATTATGAGTACACTGGATGGACTCACCGGGAACATGGAAGATGGTATTATACCTATTGTCAGATAGCAGTTCCCAGGTGACATGTGTATAGGTTAGTTTGTCGGCCTGAGATCGTCATTTGTCTCGTGTGAGTTCCCACTGTGCTTTGATTGCTACCCTACCACGACTTAAAGGAGTCGTGCAAACAGGTTTTAGTTGGGTATAGTCCCAAGCCACATGGAGGCAGTGAGCGGATCGTCGGGGATTCGTCTCTCCCGGTATTAGGGGTTGATGTCACGAGGTGCACGGGTGGCCATCACTAGAAATCCTTGGCCAAGCTAGACGAGAATTACTGATTTGGATCAGTAGTTTCTCAATTGGTGATGGGCTTCGTACCGACATGAAATATCGCATTATTAGGGGTCTGACTTTATCCACCCCCTAGACCTGATATACGATACTCTTAGATGAACAGACCGGATTGTACGAAGATTTTCACGGACAGGCTCAGATGGGGTTCGGATGAGTTTGCTCGTCGGCCTCCCTTTCGCTCAATACCTTGGTAGTCGTTACGTACAGCTAGTGCCGCTGATGTGCTTTTGGTTAAACCCATTGTCAGCGTATTGACGAGTCTTTAGAGTCCCACACAGAGAGTTTCCATGCTTCGGGCGAAACGATGTACAGGCCCCGTATGGTATTACGACAGAGTTCGATCATATACCTGCACTTGTGCACGTATCATGATTCGGATGGATAATACTAGTGGCTTTGGTTTAAGCCGGATCCTAGTATTATATTATTGGATTATTTTCATCTCTTTGTATTCGTATTTTTTCGGAATATGGATACGGGTATGTATATACGGTGAGGGGTATTCTTGTAATTTATTATAAGGGTGCTTCTAGAAGAAGACACCTTATCTTTTTATAACCATTTAGGATTAAATTGTTAATGAGGTGGAGGATGAGGTGTTATTTTCATTTATTAAGGCATGGCTCACTTGGTGACTCATGCTTTGGTGAACTATTGAAGCATGCTTGTTTTATTTGGTTTGCTCCAATAATTCACAAGACTTGGATATATTTTTCATGGATGAAAGAAATGCTCATGGCTACACTCTCATCTCCTTATGCTTCCTTCTTCTACCTCCACCCTAAAAGTCTCATGTGTTGAGAAACCTAGGGTGTTATGAGACATATTAATCCATCATTAGACTCTACATCCTCTAGGCTATCTAGTTTGGCGAACTAGGTACCCTAATTAGCTTGGCTTTGAGGTTGGAGCTTGAACTACAAATCCTCAGGTGGATCATCTTTGATGGAGGGAGACCGGAGGCCAAACTCGATTCATGGCGCCTCAAGGAGCTTATGAAGATGGTAAAAGACCGAAGGACATGGATCATTCGGTATAACCATTCTAACTTCTTTTTAGTTTGCTAGCTTATAGGTTTATGGTAGATCCGGGTTATCGGGTTATTCTAACACCAGTTTATAAAATTTTTATTCCCCAAACGGTCATGGTAGATGGCTTGGGCGCTGGCATAACCCAACATGGTATTAGAGATACTAGACAGGAATGCCAACCCATGGGGTGTTCTCACTGTGGTGATAGTAGTGGCGAAGCGCAAGCTCTTTCCCCCAGGTTGCCCTATGCGGTTATATTGTCCGGCAGGTTGTAGTCCGTTGCGAGGGAATTACGTAAAAAATAGCTGCTGAGGGACCTATGGGCGCCACGGCTAGTTTCCGCTACGCTGAATGACCTAACATGGTATCAGAGCCAACCCGTAAACCCTAAATTAGTACTTTAAACGATGTTTAAGGTAACGAAACCGAAACAACTCCGAAACAATATGGAATATATTCAAGTTTCCGTCGAATTTTTATAGTCTTCACAAAAAATTTCAAACAATTGTAGAAGGCTATTTATATTGTAACTAGAATACGGTTTAAAAACGAGCCCCAAACTCCATACCATGGCCGGCGAGAACGGCTATTTTCTTGGCATCCCCGGTTTTCCTTGGGTAAAAGGATCGTTCGCTTCGCTTTCTTGCCGGAACCGGAAACTGAATACACTGGTCACATGCATCATATAATGATCATTGAAAGTCGATTTGGCTTTGAAAAGTCAAAGTCAAAGTCGACGTTTTAAGAGGGGCGGTGATTGGCCCCATTCATCCTTCCGATGCAGAAAGGAATCCGCTTGGAATAAAGGATCACCGCTTAGGTAGCCGACCAAAAGATGGAAGGAAAGGGCGTAGCACACTATTCCATCCTCTTTCGCGGGGTTCTCAGTTCACAAATCAGCCACTGTCCTTTGTCTCCGCGTCAACAAAGCTTCTTCCTCCTTCAACTACTTTCAAGAAAGGATATTAAATGCTTACACCTAACTAGAATCAAGTTTAGAGGATTTTGGGTGTGTTCTGGACTCTTGAATATTGGTTTTTAGGTATTGTTTGTTTTTGCCCAGATTACATATTATGTTATCTTTGGTTTGGGGGCAATACGGAGTATTTCGAAGTCGCTATTTTTAACACCATTTATAAGTTTTCAGTACATACATTACTATCTGCGACCATGAATGTCGTTAGAGCGGTATAACTCGTCTAACTGCTATATGTTCTTCTGGACAGGTTTGCGAACATGACATTCACGTTGATGTTTTGTGTTGTGCTGAGGTTGTGGTTGGATTGTCGTGGTGGATAGCTTGTAGTGCAAGGTAGTAGTACAGTTGAGATTCATTTGTACATTTGATATTTTGGGGCGAGCGTTCGACATGTGGACTGCCGTCTCTGCCAGTTTGTATATTATTTGTTTGGGGTATGACCGGGTTGAGGTCGATGTCATCCCTGTACATATATTTTCATTTTCTGTACTAGGATTACCCCGTGGAGGAGTGCTCGAATAACCGGGTTCTAGAGGGCAACGAGCCCGCATCTCATGGCGTTGAGACGGAAGGGGCCATACTCTAGAATTGGCGGGCTATTCGTCACACTCGTAAGGGTTATAGGATGACCCACGGAGGGGTGCTCAAGTTACCGGATTCCGTAAAGTGTTGGGTGGCCCATTTACTTTGTTGATGGGGGTTGCCTCACTTTTGGGATTGGCGGGTAACTTTCCGCGTTCGTAGGGGTCCAAGTTTTTATTGCACAGGCCATCCACACGACAAAGAACGTCGGGTCTCATTTGCGGCTCAAATGAAACCCAATACTCTAAGATTATTCACCATTCTGTGTTGCTTGCTGAGATTCTGTGATGTTGATTATAGCATGCCTGGAACGAATGCTATATATATTGATATATATACTAGTATATGTTGTATATGTTTTGCATCCGCGCTAGTCCAGCCCCCGCACTGCCGTTAGTTAAGTAACCTAACGGTGCATAACGGGACTCCGTAGCGAATACGGATGGCATATACGTACATTATATTTTCGTTCTTTTCTGGTGTGATATGGTTTAATTGATGGGACTGCATTAATTCTGATTAATGCAAGGAAAACAAACCTATATGATGTTGGAACCAAGTTTTTGAAAACTGACATTACAGACGTTTTCTTTTGCTTTGCACAGTGGTATTCGGTTATGAATATCCAGCACCTCATTCGACGAGGCAAGAGCCGAAATCCCTTTATCGGGAGTGACCTCTTGAGCAAAATTTTGCGTCCTTGTAATAGCTTCACTATAGTCGATTCTTTTGCTTTGCATCATGGTATTTAGTTTGGAATTTCCTGCACCTCATTCGATGAGAAAAGAACCGAGATCCCTTCACAGGGAGTGACTTCTTTAGCAAAAGTTTGTGCCATTATATATTTGTAAAATCACTCGGTTCTTCAACGATATCAAGTTCATTACGTTAAAGGTTTTTCGCTAAAAACCAGTCGTAACCCTCCGTCATTTCATATGAGTAGTACTTAGTATTCGTGCTTGTTTCCCCCAATCAGAGCAATGCTCTGTTCAAATTTTGAAATTTGAAATGAAGCGGCGCTTCTTAAAAGCACTCGCGCTAAATGCGCCAGCGCTAAGAGTCAAAGACTCTAATGCAGCGCTCACGTGCAAAGCACGAGAGCGCTCGCGCTCGCAGCGCCAGTGCTAAGAGTCAAAGACTCTGATGCAGCGCTTATGTGCAAAGCACGAGAGCGCCTGCGCCAGCAGCGCCAGCGCTAAAAGTCAAAGACTCTGATGCAGCTCTCACGTGCAAAGCACGAGAGCGCTGGCGCTAGCAGCTCCAGCGCTAAGAGTCAATGACTCTGATGCAGCGCACACGTGCAAAGCACGAGAGCGCTAGCGCTAGCACCCAGAGACAAAGACGATGATGCAGCGCTCATGTGCAAAGCACGAGAGCGCTGGCGCTAGCAGCGCCAGCGCAAAGAGTCAATGACTCTGATGCAGCGCACACGTGCAAAGCACGAGAGCGCTAGCGCTAAGTGCGCTAGCACCCAGAGACAAAGACTCTGATGCAGCGCTCACGTGCAAAGCACGAGAGCGCTAGTGCTGGAACAAAATGTTCCCCACCTTTGGATCAAAGATCCAACAAAGATGACTAAAAATCATCAAACTATCTCTGAAAATTAGAGCACCGTTGGATCAAAGATCCAATGGTGATTAAAGATCACCAAGATACAGAATAAGTTCTGTATGGGAAAAAATTTCCCAATCTTGTTAAAAACAAGAAGATTGCCTTCTGTAAAACAGAAGCCCTAGGATCAAAGATCCAACGGTGGGAAACATCCCCAAATCAATTAGAGAAAAGATCTCTTCAACTGATTCAACAAATCAGCCTCTACTATATAAAGGACCCAAGACTTCAAGTCTCACAGAGAGGAACCCCTCCACAAGCTTTGAGAAATTTCAAAGAAAAGAGTAAGCTCTGAGGAGAAGAAATTTTCTTCAAGGTAAAAACATAGAGATAAAAAAACATCTCATCAAGGAAGAAGAACATGGTTCTTTTTCAGATCATAGATCTATAAGACAGAGGTCTTTCACAAAAAGAGATTATAGCATCTTATCAGAAAAAGGGGGGAGAAGAATTTCATTCTTTTCAGATCATAGATCTACAAAGATAAAATCTTTCACAAAAGAAAATAGAAGAGATTGTAACATCTCCTATAAAAATAAGAACTTTGTTCTTAGAACCATGAGACAAAGTCTCTTGTAAGAGAGAACTTATTTCTCAGATCACAAAATCGATCAGAAGCGCTCTGCGCCCATTGTCTGGCGCTCAGAGGCAGACGCGCCACGTGCTCCTCATATGTGCGCTACTTCATAAGAAGCGCCTTAGCGCTCAAAATCTGGTAACTAGCGCCAAGCGCGCTACGTGCTCCTCACGTGTGCGCTACTTAACAGAAGCGCTTTGCGCTCATTGACTGGTGCTCAACGCCAAGTGCGCCACGTGCTCCTCACGTGTGCGCTACTTAACAGAAGCGCTCTGCGCTTATTGACTGGGGCTCAGCGCCAAGCGCGCCACGTGCTCCTCACGTGTATGCTACTTAACAGAAGTGCTCTGCGCTCATTGACTGGCGCTTAGCACCAAGCGCGCCACGTGCTCCTCACGTGTGCACTACTTAACAGAAGCGCTCTGCGCTCATTGACTAGCGCTCAGCGCCAAGTGCGCCACGTGCTTCTCACGTGTGCGCTACTTAACAGAAGCGCTCTGCGCTCTTTGACTGGCGCTCTGTGCTCTTTGATTGGCGCTCAGCGCCAAGGTCACCACATGCTCCTCACGTGTGCACTATCATACAGGAAGCGCCTTAGCGCTCTAAATCTGGCGCTCAGCGCCAAGCGCACCACGTGCTCCTCACGTGTGCGCTGAGCGAACATAAAATGTTCTTTAAATAAAGCCCTAGAGCTGTAATGAGCGCTCAACACTCAATAAAAGACAAAAAGGGTTGTCAGAACCTAAACCAATGCTCAACATTGTTAAATGTTCAACATTTTAACTGAGTGGACCGAGCCCAAGTTGGCCACAGACCCCTAAATTAGATTAATTGAGCCCATATGCTCATAAATATTTTTAACAGATCTTAGTACCAAACTTGACTACAGATCCCCCAACCAATATTAGTTTAAGGGTACATCTCTTCGTACCTCTGATATATTTCGTTGTTATTCTTCAACGTCTTCAGAGAGACGGAGGTCCCAATAACCAATAACTTTTGGTGCATCCCCAAACGGTTAAACTAAAACCAGACTACGATGTCTTTAAACCTTACAGACTATGATGTCTTTAAACCTTACAGACTACGATGTCTTTAAACCAGACTACGATATTTTTAAACCAGACTATGATGTCTTTAAACCTTACAGACTATGATGTCTTTAAACCAGACTACGATGTCTTTAAACCAGACTACGATGTCTTTAAACCAGACTATAATGTCTTTAAACCTTACAGACTACAATGCCTTTAAACCAGACTATGATGTCTTTAAATTTTACAGACTATGATGTCTTTAAACTCCGTGGACTATGATGTCCTTCAACTTATGGACCGCAATGTCCCTAAACTAAAACAATAGAGTCCAAATGCTCTTTTGTTGGATCTAAATGATCCTGTTGAGTAGATCTTAGTCTAAAATTAGACTAACGTATTCTCAACAAACGTTTAAGTTGATCTTAGTCTCAAATGAGATTAACGATCCTTAAACCCAACCCAAACCCAAATCTAAGAAAATACGGATTTGGACTAATTCACGCCCTACGAGCGACAACATAAATTAGTCTCCGTATACAATCCACGGGCAACTAAAAACAAAACAAACACACACGACACAAAGTGACCATCTGGAGAAGGAGAAAGTGGTTACCGCGATACGGTAGCGTAATTAACTTCAGGGGCTTGTGCCTGCAGGGAAGAGTGTCCCCACAATAAAAAAACCCCTCGTACACGAAGAAGAATCTGACGAAGTATGCTACAACGGTCGCATCTGTCCAAACCTCCGATACACGGTGCCATAAATCAATTTGGCATCTTCGGAGAGGTGGACGGATAAAACTAAATAGCATCTGCCCCCAAATTCAGGCAAGACGTTTTTCTTCCCGGCTTTCGGCGGAGAACATATTCTGGCACGCCCGGTGGGACCTTTTCCTCTTTCCACTCCACACTTCGTATGTCGTGTTTCGCGAACGAATCGCGGTTTTCTATGGTTGCCCTGGATTCGAGGTACTAAGATTTGGTGTCTTGCTCCGTGCAGAAAACAGAAGATCAATTGTTTTCAACTGCAACAACTGCAACAACTCTCACTCCCTCCCTGCTGGAGGAGTGACTTATGGGCCTCAAGCGGCCTCTGTTTTCAAGATGGCAGAGGAACAGGTGACGCAAGCTACCACTGGGCTGTTCTTTGGGACCATGCTCCCACCTATGAGCTTCAACGCCCTACTGCCGTCGCAAGAAGCTCTGAAGAAGTCGGTCTTTGATCGACTTACGACTACCGTGGCCCCTCTCAACGGGTCGTCCAAATCCAATGCCTCAGTCTTTAACAGACTGAGCCAAAACTCCGATGGGCCCGTGAAGAAGCCCGCGATACCTGAGGGGGTTATCCCAAAATGAGTAGCCATTCCTGCTCTTGAAGTCGCCAAAGCGGCTTATCCTGCTAAGGGGTCTGTCTTCGCAAGACTGGCCGTTCCAGCTCCCGCTCCAGGCGAAGTAACCAAGGCTGCATCCCCTGCCAAAAGTTCGGTCTTTTCAAGATTGATCATTCCCTCTCAGCGGACGTCAGTCTTGATAGGCTGACACCAACAGCAACCCCTCATTAGAGAAGGGGGTATAAAGAAGCTCATCCAACAGCAGAGGTGGTCCCGTATGCAAGGCATATGTGACTTCGTCACTGGCGCCGAGTGAGGAAAGCTAGGGGAAATTCCCTATCTGGACTTACCTCGCCGGCTCCAACGGTGGAAGTCGACGCTGCTGTTCCAACTGGGAATAGTTTTGAACCACTCAGGAGGGTCCGCAAGAACTCTCCGACTGCCGTCCTGAAAAGATCTCCTCTACCTGTGGAGAATGATACAAAGACAAATACAGAACATCCCCCCTCAGCAGCCGTCCTCTAAAATTCATAAGGTCCGGCGACAGGTCCAAGACTCGGTGATTAACCAAGACTACTCCCGCCGACCGAAGGAGATGAATGTTCGGCAAGAGAAGGACTACCCTATTATACCGCAGAAGGTGTCGTCTAATTGGGTGCTCGGTGCAACGGCCCCCTCAACTTCGACCGCTCACAAAAGAAGAAGGCCGGAGAAAATCCCCGTGTCTGCGACGAATCTAAAGGGTACTGAACCTAAACGCCCCAAGTCTGGGGGCATAGTTATGCACATTGTTTATATGGCATCCAGGAAAGAGGATATCCATATCTCCACGGGCCATCAACCTCTCACCAGATCAGTGACAAAGGCTCAGGAGCAACAACAACAAAAACTCCAGGAGATGCTAACACAGATGGCCGCACTCACTAGGCCAAAAGAATGCCCGGAGACGTTGTCAGAGCAGCGTCAAGAACAGGAAACCGATGCTGAGTTCCTCCGCAGAATCCTCAAGAAGAGAGACAGAGAAGCCGCGGAACAAGCGGCCAACATAAAACGAATGGCGCTTTTATTCCAAGATATGGTCAGGATGATGATACAGCCGGATCCTCCAGCTGAAGACCCCCCGATTATCCTTGAAGACGACAGAGGGGAGACATCGAACGCTCTTCCGGCTCTATCAGCGGCCAAAGAGGAGATGATCTCCAAAGCCGCCCTGGATGACTATATCGCTCAAAAGATACGAGCCCATCAGGCGAGCGAAGCGGGCGGCCAAATTGTTAAGACTGGACAACCCTATCCGGGGTGGTATGACCAAATAAAGTACTCGCCGGGATATACGATCCCTAAATTCCATGTATATAAGGGGACGGGGAATCTACACCAGCACGCTGTTCAATTCAGGGTCTTGTGCGGTAATACTGGGGGTGACGACAAACTGCTGCTTTGCCAGTTTGTTGGCAGCTTGTCGGAGACAGCGTTTGAATGGTACTCCGAGCTCCCGAACGACTCCATTAAGACATTTGCAGAAATGGAGTTACTGTTCACACAAAGGTTCGCAAGCGCTAGCGAACACACCCCAATCACGGCATTGATCAATGCCAGGGTGAAGCCGGGAGAAACATGGGTTCAGCATGCAATCCGGTGGCGGAATCTATGGTCGAAATGTGAACAATGCATCGAAGAAGCTCCTGCGGTAGGCATGTTTGTGGGTACTCTTGATCCGTAGGCGACTATATCCCAGTTCATAATGTTTTTCAAGCCGACTACCTTTCAGACCTTGATTGACAAGCTGGCCCAAATGGATCAGATGGGTCATAGACCATCTTCTTCGAAGATGGAATCTTGAAACGAAAAGGGGAAAGGGAAAGCGACCTTCGTTGCCAATACTCAGCAGCAGTCCAGTGGTCCAAAACCAACTGATCGCCAAGATGATAGACAGCGATTCTTTAATGAGAAGCTGAAGCGCCCTTATTCATTTCCCCGGGATAAAACGAGGAGACTGTTCGAGCTGGCGGTGCGCAACAGGCTCATCACCTTGCCGGATCCAAAATGCCCACTGCAGCCGGGTGATGTCAACAATCCCAATTACTGCCCCTATCACCGAGTAATGGGTCATCCAATTGAAGATTGCTTCGTCTTCAAAGGCTGGATTGAGGACCAATACCAACAGGGCAAATTCGCACTATCCGAGAATTGGAAAGTAAGCCCGCCCCAGCCGCATGCTCTTAAAAAGGTGGACACACCAGGGGCATCGTGCTCTTTTATAGAAGAAGGTCCATGGGAGGTCGCTCTTTCAGCCAAAACGAAAAGAATGCTGAAGCATCTCCAAACATGCCCGGCGGTCAAGTGGAAAAGTCCGCTAGAACCCGAGGTCATTGAAGGAATGTTGAAGCCGTGCCAGACGCCAAGAATTTGTAGCGATAGTCAAAATGCCCATGCCCAGCCGTCAAAGTTTTCAAAGAAGAAGAAGAAGACCAAAAAGCCCGTGAAGCCTGATGACAAGCGCACGGACCTACAGAAACATATTAACGCATTGGAGGAATACAACCAAAAGGCGCGAACCCTGGTCACACTCCAAGAATTTCTCAACAATATCCTTGAGAGCGGAGATAACGAAAATAACGACGGAGATGACTCGTCAGAAGAATCTGAGGGTTATATGGCAAGTTGCCACATGATTTCTCATTCGGCGTTAACTAATGAAGAAGCTCGCTCAGCGTCAGAAGACAGCATAAAGAAGCTGGGGGCGGGGTCGAAGCCAAAACCCTTGGAACCGTCTGACGAGATGTTCGACCTGCTGCTGAACGAAGCCTGTCAAAAGAGTAAAGCTGATCGAGAGCGCGAAATGGCCATATTTGAAAAAGCCAAACATCGGCGGCTGGAAAAGAGGGTTAAAACACTCCAACCAGACCGAGGCATGCCTACGGCAGATAAAAGCAGGCTTAAGGCAAGGAAACGGTTCGTTAAAGCCATGTCAATGGGAATGAAGCTACCACCTCTCAAAGAAGACACTTCAGAAAATATGTTCCCCGACGAACTAGATGCACATCCGAACTACTGCTTATACCATCGGAGGATCGCACACCCTACCGAGGGATGCATGGACTCTAAAAACTGGTGGTAAGGATATGTTGCCTATCGGCAGCATTTCAAGCGGATGAAACGCAAAACGCGTCGAGAGCAGGAGAACACGAAAGATGAGTGCAAAAGAACTGCCGGCAACTGTCACATGGTTGATAGCAAGGGATCGCAAGTTCTCACCTTCGGAAGCGATTCTGATGAAAAAATAGCCCTTTGCCCTCTCTTCAAGGAATCCATCTCCGAAACAGAAGAGATGAAGACCTGCGAGAACATTCAGCTACGTAATCGCACGTTACCCGAGAAGAATCTTGGACCCACAAACAAGGAGCTGAATAAAAAAGATAAAGGGAAGGAAAAAGTCCCTGAAGAGTTCACCCTCGATGAGCGAGTCGTCGAAGAGCTCGCAACCAAGGACCTGCCCAAGAAAAAAAAGGTGGATTACAATGTTCTGGCATACCTGAGGAAGATACCCTCGTAGCTAAGCATTTTCGATGCCCTTCTACTATCTAAGGAGGCGAGATATTCTTTGATCAAGGTATTGCAAGAGCCCGAGCAGTTCCAAACTTTCCTGGCTGAAGAAAAGATGAAGGACGAGCTGGAAGAAGTGCACACTGCTGACGTTACTTTCGGCGACGAAGATCTCCTCCTCGGAACATGCGAGCATAACCGTCCCTTGTACGTCACCGGATACTGTCATGACATCAAGATAGGGAAGATCCTAGTTGATAACGGGTCCTCTGTCAACCTCCTAAATGTGAGGGTGTTAAAAGAAATCTGCATGAGCGTTCAACACCTCGCTCGGGATAAAATCAACATCTTCGGGTTCGACTCCCAGTCATCACGGAAGCTCGGGTCTGTAATTCTGACGTTACGCTTTGGGTTGCTCGTCACTAACATCAAGATTCACGTTATTGATGCCAAGACTTGCTACAACGCTTTGCTCGGCAGGCCTTGGTTACACGAGTACAACATCATCCCTTCTACACAACATCAGTATATGAAGTATTTCAAGGATGGTCTCGAGTATACCGTGACAGGGGAGCTGAACCCATTCTCCGTAAATGAAGTCCGAAAGTACGAAGATGCAAAATACTTATTGCCAGACTTCGAAGACACGGAAAGATGCCATAAGCCAGAGAATAAGAAAAAAGCTATCACCACTATTCCGGTCTTCGGGAGCGATACCGAAGAGGAAGAAGAGATAGTCTATTCAGGACCGCCTCAATGCAACAAGCCTGGATCGTCTACCCCTATATTGGTATTCGGCAGCGACTCTGAAGATGAGGTCGATGTAGTATTTTCTGTTCGGCCATTGATTGATCATTATCTTCGTGTGTTTTGAAATGTATCACAACCAAAGAAATTTATAACGCAATCAATTGACGGTGTCTATTGTAGGTTCTTCGGTGAATGCGGATCGTCCACAGGGAAAGTGTGATTTGATCGATCTTGTTTTAGTTGCGTTGGAAATTAAAAGAGAAAAGAAAATGCAAGAAAATTGATTCAATATTTGTGAATATAGTTTCAAGAATCATCAAGAAATAGATCTAAAATCAAGAAATACTAAAGTTCAAGAAGTTGTCCAAATCGAATTAGTTATCAAGATTTGTAAAGAGGATTGTAGGAATCGATCCAATTGATAGTGATGATGAATACTTATGATTACAAATTCTTATCTATTGAAGATTTGTTGCTAGATCGATGACGATCAACGAAGATTAGGGATCTATTGAAGAAATTAGGGTTTCTCCATCATCATCCCTTGTCCTTTCGTTGATTAGTATTCAAATTCTAGCCTCTAGGAAATTCAATCATCGATCGTTGATATCTAATTTGGAGCGAAAACATTCAAGAAAGCATTTCGCTCAAAACTAGGTCATCGTTGATTCAATTTTCTAAAGTTTACAAAACTCATAAGACTTAAGAATCGTTCAAGAATTTAGTCATCATCATCTACCTATTTTCTCGATTCCTCCACAAGCGGAGTTTTCACTCAAACATCATAGAAAAGAAAACAATCAAGAATTGAAAACTCTTCATAATGCTCAAATGTAAAGAAAAGGAAAATTAAGAATTTTCACCTTTTATTTATCAACGTTTCGTTACAATTCACTCAAAGATTACAAGATTTTGAGGAGAGAACTCAATCGTCGAAACTAGCTTCGCATCGTCTTCTTGAGTCGCAGATCGTCTTGGATCTCTTGCTCGGATGAAGATCGGCGTTGCTTCAAAAGGCTCGTTGGATGCTTGCTCGATTTGGTACTCGATGAATCTTGATTTGGATCAAATTGTGTCACTCAATTTGTTTAGAATTGATTTGGATCTCACTAGAATTTTACCCTAAATGATGAACAACCAAACAACCCTCTCAATGAAGCCTTAGATACATTTTTATAATCTTTCCTTTTGGCTTCCCCTAGAAGTTAGGTCTAGCTTCCCTTGTAAGCTTGGTAGTTGAGAAGAAACTTCTAGATTAAGTTAGTTATTTACAAGAGAAGACTTGCTGTTGGAGGGAAGCTTCTGGATAATTCGAGGAACTGAAGTGTCTTGAAGAAGCTTGGTAGTTGAGAAGAGAAGTTTGCAAAAAGTTTCTGCTGCCGACGAGTCAACTCGGCCGCGGATCCGCCGCGGATCGGCCGCGGATCCGCGGCCATTTGAAGGACTCAGTGCATGGAAATTTCTCTATTGTTTCCTGTTGGCTTGATGGCATTTTTCTGATATCCGGAATATTTTTATACATTCTTGTTTACTGCCAGATCACAAGTCTTGGACTTAGTGTATTTTTATCAGCACTTTTATGATTCCGGCTTTTTAACCTGGAGAATTTCCTGCACAAAATATCGAGACAAGGGTTGATATATACAGATCAATGCAAATTAGTAATAAATACGTAATTTCCCTTTAGAATGTCGATTATAACTATAACACAGGTTATTTGGTATTTTCCAGATGAATTCGTAATCTGTGTTATAATTACAATAAACACCTATATATGAATGATAAGAGTAAGGAAATTAACGTGTTGAGAATGCACTATTTTCGACTGATCAAATTCCCCCAAACTTAATTTTGATTGTCTCGAGCAAACATCTTTATTTAAAAAGAAGGAGAAAATAAAGAAAGAGAAAAATTAACTAGCACACTTTCGTAGGCAACACGATTGCACTGAGCACGTGCAACAAGCCTTTAAACCTCTAGGTGTCCCTAGTAGGAGGAGTGTTGTCTCCTGAGGGTTTTCGGCGGATTGCACCCACAAAATCCCATAATAAAAGGAAGACCGTGAAAGTTACATATAAAGATAAGAATTGTAAAAGAAGGACTATGAAAATTTAGAGTTTCCAACTATACCAGCTTTTCGGTTGTCATGAGCCCTATCTTAATAGTCATGAAAAGATGTTAGAAATCATGTCATCCCTCAATAAAACATCGTCTTTATTTTTCATTCCTACCTTTCTTCCAAACATCGATCATATACCCCTACTTGTGTATAAAGAACATCCCTACACTTGGAGAATTCAATTCAAGCTATCATACTCTTGTCCATCTACCTCAGTACTTTTTAATTGAGGAATATTTAGATAGATTTGCTCACACATTTTTCATGCGACCGTTAATACTTCTTGAGGTACTAACCGACCGATTACTCATATGCTTGCTTATTAGGTGTATTTAATATTTTTCTCGTCTTGTAACACCTAAGGCTTAGCAGTGACTCCCAAACCAGTTGGTCTAAGGCACTAGGTGATGAAGCACCCTCGCTATATTTTTTTATTGCTGCCTTGGTGATTACAAAACCAGTGTTCATTTTTCTAACCATTTTTTTCCTTTATTTCCCATTTATTATTTCCTTCATACTTTGGCTTCTAGACAAGAGCATTTCAAGGTATCCTCTACTATCCCGAGTTTCAAGACGTGTGTTAGTGCGAATAGTAGGGTATCAACATTTTGGCTTCCAGAATAGGAACTATTTTTCAGACTTATTTTTATTATCAGATTAGTGACAGCTTTCATCTTACTAACCCTTGGGACAACGGCTCATAACTACTTATTACTAGTTCGTTTAAGAAAACTTCTAACATTCTAAGTTTTCTTAAATTTTTCCAATCTTTTAGATGCAATTTTTCATTATCTAATCTTTCATTATAAAATTAAATATTAAATATTTTTTAACTTTTAAAAAAAAATTATTAATAATTTTTTTTTAAATTTATATGTTTAAAAGTTTTGTGCTTATGCAAAGTATGATGCAAATGATGCGCAAATAAGCACAAACCTCCCCCAAACTTATTTTCAACAGTGTCCTCACTGTTGCCATTTGTTATAGCTCAGAAAACCTATAATCTTGGGAGGAAAATTTGTTAAGGGGGACATGAAATATGATTGTGGAAAATCTCCCCTAAACTTAATTTTTATTCATGTTCAAAAACTTTTTATGATTTTGTTTTATATTTTTTATATTTTTCTAAAATTTATTTACCATTGACTCACCTCCATTCTAAAGATGTGACAAAATTACCAAGTCATGGAGGTGAGGTGGAGGAAAATTAGTCATTATAAAGCGGCTCCTGTAAAAACAGGAGCTCCTTCGAGGGGTCAGTGGAAAAATACGGTTTTAGTCTATATTCATTCACTTTAAAAATTATACCGTTTTCAATATTTTCAATCTCAACTGTCCCATACGGGTATACATACCGCACAACAAAAGGTCCTTTCCACCGAGATTTTAGCTTACCCGCATGAAGATGGAGACGTGAATCATAAAGGATTTGTTGACCAGGTGTAAAATTTTTTCTCAAAATGTTTTTATCGTGAAATACCTTAGTCCGGTTCTTTACAATCACAGCATTATCATAAGCTTCATCGCGGAGTTCACTTAGCTCGTTTAATTGCAGCTTCCGAAAGTTGCAGGCTTGATGTAAGTCAAAGTTAAGTTCTCTAATGGCCCATATTGTTTTGTGCTCAATCTCGACCGGAAGGTGACAAGCTTTTCCAAACACTAGTTGGTAAGGGTACATACCTAGATCGGTTTTATATGCAGTACGGAACGACCAAAGAGCGTCCGTCAATTTGGTTGACCAATATTTTCGATTTTTAGAAAATGTTTTCTCCAAAATTTGTTTGATTTGTCTGTTTGAAATCTCAGCTTGCCCGCTCGTTTGGGGATGATAGGGTGTAGAAAGTTTGTGGTTGATTGCATATTTCCGCATCAAAGTCTCGAAAGACCGATTGCAGAAATGTGTCCTGTTATCGCTAATGATAGCGCGCGGGTGTCCAAATCGCGAAAAGATGTTTACTTTTAAGAATTTAATGACAACCTTTTTGTCATTAGTGCGACAAGGAATAGCTTCAACCCATTTCGAGACGTAATCAACCGCAAGCAATATGTACAGATTCCCGAAAGAGTTGGGAAAAGGACCCATAAAGTCAATACCCCAAACGTCGAAAATTTCAACCACTAAGATGGGTTGAAGTGGCATCTCATTTCTCCAGGAAATCCTATCCGTGTGTTGACACTGTGCACAGGTTTTACATTGATCAAATGTATCTTTGAATAAAGTCGGCCAATAAAAACCGCATTGCAAAACCTTTTCCGCCGTCTTTCGAGGACCGAAATGACCCCCACATGCCTGATCTTGACAAAAAGATAAAACACTCTTGAATTCATCATTAGGGACACATCTGCGAATGATCTGGTCAGGACAATACTTAAAAAGATACGGTTCATCCCAGTAAAAATGTTTTACTTGAGATAGAAATCGATGTTTGTCTTGTTTCGACCATTCACAGGGAATAAGTCCCGTAGCAAGATAATTCACAATATCCCCGAACCAAGGTTCAGTGGATATATTCAAGAGTTGTTCGTCTGGAAAAGAATCATTGATCGGCAGGGTCACAGGTGAAGAAGAGATGCGAGACAGATGGTCGGCTACAATGTTTTCACATCTTTTATTATCTTTAATAACAAGATCAAATTCTTGTAATAGAAGGATCCAACGTATTAGCCTACCTTTAGCATCCTTCTTCGCCAAAAGATGTTTCAAGGCGGAGTGGTCAGTGTACACAACAATTGGTGAGCCAATCAAGTAAGGACTGAATTTTTCTAATGCAAATACAACTGCCAAAAGTTCTTTTTCGGTAGATGTATAGTTAATTTGAGCATCATTCATGGTCTTACTTGCATAATAGATCACATGTGGCATCTTTTCAATGTGCTGTCCTAAGACTGCACCAACTGCAAAATCTGATGCATCACACATAAGCTCAAAAGGATGGTTCCAATCTGGAGATAATAGAACGGGGGCTGTAGTGAGAGAGTGTTTAAGTGAGTCAAAGGCTGCCTCACAATCCGAGTCAAAGTGAAAGGTTGTGTCCTTGGCCAAGAGAAGAGTTAAGGGTCTAGCAATTTTGCTAAAATCCTTAATGAATCTCCTGTAAAAGCCTGCATGGCCAAGAAAAGATCGTATATCTTTGACGCATTTGGGATGAGATAGGTTTTGAATGACATCTATTTTAGCTTTGTCAACCTCAATGCCTTTCCGTGAAATAACATGTCCAAACACAATTCCCTCTTAGACCATGAAATGGCATTTTTCCCAATTCAAGGTTAAGTTCTTCTCTTTACAACGAGTAAGAACTGCGTCAAGATGAGATAGGCTGTCAGCAAAAGAATCTCCAAATATCGAGAAATCGTCCATGAAAATCTCCAGAAAATTCTCGACCATGTCCGAGAATATCCCCATCATACACCGCTGAAATGTAGCGGGAGCATTGCATAACCCAAAGGGCATGCGTCTATAAGCAAAAGTACCAAAATGACAAGTAAATGTGGTCTTGTCTTGATCCTTTTTAGCAATAGGGACCTGGTTATAGCCAGAGTATCCGTCCATAAAGCAGTAATAATCTCGTCCAGCTAAGCGTTCCAGCATCTGGTCAATAAAATGTAGAGGAAAGTGGTCTTTCCTCGTTGCGGTATTGAGTTTTCTATAATCAATACATACACGCCACCCAGTTTGAGTGCGTGCCTGGATTAACTCATTTGACACATTTGTTATAACCGTGATGCCAGATTTCTTAGGGACGACATGAATATGACTTACCCATTGGCTATCGGAGATTGGGTAAATGATACTGATTGGTACGAAAAAAGTGTGTAGTAGTTAACCGCAATCAATATCGGTGTCGCGCGTAGCTAGACCGAGATGAGTACGGGTCGTCCTCAGGGAAACGTGGAACCTTTTACTCTTACTTTAGATGTGTTGAAAAAAAGAGGAGAGATAAAGAATATTGTAGAATGGTTTCTTGATCTACGTTAAGAACTAATGCAAAATATAGATCTAGATTATTTATGAATGTAAGTTTATATAAGAAGAGGGCTTGTAGGGTTCATTAGGATTTAGTAGTAATAGATGATTAATTAAAAATTACTCTTTCTATCCTTTAATAGATTTAAAACTAGAACGACAGTGATGCGTGTAGATTAGGGTTTCTGGAGGGAAAAGGAATCCCACTCTTAACCCTTATCTCGACACGGAATTCCGTTCATATCTAGCCTTTACCAAAACAATCATTAATCTAATCTCTAATCGCGGTCGGAACTAACAAAGAATTGTTAGCGCGCCCGATTAGTATGTTAATGATTCTTTTGATAAAGTTCATAAACTTTATAGGACTTAAAAAGGGTTTAGGGATGTTCATCATCCATTAGCCTACCCTAATCCTACGAACCCTAACAAGCGGAGAATTACTCGCGCATGTTGGGAGAAAAAGAGATGGAGAGAAAATGCATAATTAAACTACGAAGAAATAGAATAAGAAAAAGAAAGCTACCTTTATTAATCAACAATATTCATTACACTTTGATTCCTTAGAAAATGATTACAAAAACTAGTTTGCTTCTCGATCTCTTCCAAGGAGATAGATGAACTGTTGATGATCAGCCTGGATGCGTGAGCCGTCTGGGACTTCGTGATCGCGTCGGCTTGATAAATATTCCAAGAGGCTCTCGGTCTTTATTTATAGTCCCAAAGCCAGAAAGTCAGCTTCTAAAATTGGAAGCCAGTAGTAAAGATTCACCCTAAAATTTCTGAGCCTCTAACTCCCCACCAACGCGGCGGATCCGCGGCATTAAGGGGCTCAGGCCGCGGATCCGCGGCCTGATGATCAGGGCCGTCGATCAATTTTCTGGGTCTGGCTCTTTGTGACAATTGTCGATCCTTAGAACCTTCAGAATTTGGAAATCTTTTCTTTTCTTCTGCCAGAATTGATTTCTTAATTAGGCAAGTTAGCTTTAACAACTTGATTTCCTTGATTTAAGACCTGAAAATTCTGCACAACAACTTAAATAATATTTAGTAGACTTAGTTCTACTAGGATTAGGTCAATAATATTATATACATTTTCCTACCAAATACTAATTATAATATATCAATACATGGAAAATATTATTTTTACACATAAACCCTCATATGTATGATATATTATAATAAAGACCTTTTTTAATATGAAAATGGTAGGAAAAATGTAATAACAAATGTGCAGTTTTATCAATTGAACAAATACCCCCAAACTTATCTTTGATCATCTCGATCAAACTAGTTTATTCAAGAGAAGGAGAAAAAAGAAAGGAGAAAACTAAGCACATTTTCGTAAGCAAGCACGATTGCACTGAGCACGTGCAATAAGCCGTTAAACCTCTAGGTGTCCCTAGTAGGAGGAGTGTTGTCTCCTAAGGGTTTTCAGCGGATTACACCCACAAAATCCAATAACAAAAGAGAGATGGAGAAATTTACATATAAAGATAAGAACCATAAGAGAAAGACTTTGAAAATAAGAGTTTCCAACTATACTAGTTTTTCAGTTGTCATGAGCCTATCTTAATAGTTATGAAAAGATGTTAGAAATCACATTATCTCTCAATAAAACATCGTCTTTATTCTTCATTCCTATCTTTCATCCAAATATCGATCATATACCCCTACGTGTGTGAATAGAACATCCCTACACTCGGAGAATTCAATTCAAGCTATCATACTCTTGTCCATCTACCTCAGTACTTTTTAACTTGATGAATATTTAGATTTGCTCACACATTTTCATGCGACCGTTAATACTTCTTGAGATACTAACCGACCGATTACTCATGTGCTTGCTGATTCGGTGATAATATTTTCCTCATCTTGCACCACCTAAGGCTTAGCAGTGACTCCCAGACCAGTTGGCCTTAGGGCACTAGGTGAAGAGGCACCCTCGCTATATTTTTTTATTGCTGCCTTAGCGATAACAAAACCAGTGTTCATTTTTTTCTTTTCACCATTTATATTTTCTTCATTTATTATTTCCTTCATACTTTGGCTTTTAGACAAGAGCATTTCAAGGTATCCTCTACTATCCCGAGTTTCAAGACGTGTGTAAGTGCATATAGTAGGGTATCAACATTCAAATGTTTGGCTTCCAGAATAGAAACTATTTTTCAGACTTATTTTTATCCTCAAATTAGTAACTTCCTTCATCTTACTAACCCTTGGGACAACAGCTCATAACTACTTATTACTAGTTCGTTTAAGAAAACTTCTAATTTTCTTGGTTTTCTTAAACTATTCCTATCTTTTGGATGTAATTTTTCACATTCTACTCTTTTGTTATAAAAAAAAAAATTTTAATGCCCAGTGTCAAAGATAATTCAGTGAATGCAAACCTCCCCCCAAACCTGTTTTCAGCAGTGTCCTCACTGATGTAGCCTTTTGAGAACATAGACCTGTATACTAGGAGAGAAATACAAGGGGTAAAATAATAGTTAAATGAAAACTACCCCCAAACTTGATTTTTGACACGCACAGATATTCAATTAAATCCATTTTTTACTCATCTCCATTCTTAAAATGAGAAAATGTTACAAAAATATGGAGGTGAGGCGGAGGAAATTTAGTTTTGAAAAAGCGGCTCCTGTAAAAACAGGAGCTCCTCCGCGGGGTCAGCAGAAAAATACGGTTTTAATCTATGCCCATTTACTTTAAAAATTGAACCGTTTTTGAAATTTTCGACTTCAACTGCCCCATGCGGGTGTACATACCGTACCACAAAAGGTCCTTTCCAACGAGATTTAAGCTTACCCGGATGAAGATGGAGACGGGAATCGTAAAGAAGGACTTGTTGCCCCGAAGTGAAGGTTTTTCTAAAAAGATTTTTATCGTGGAACATTTTAGTCCTGTTCTTTACTATTACCGTATTATCGTAAACTTCATCGCGGAGTTCGTTTAGCTCATTCAAATGCAGCTTCCGATATCTGCCTGCATGATCAAGATCAAAATTAAGCTCTTTAATAGCCCACATTGCCTTATGTTCAATCTCGATAGGAAGGTGGCATTCCTTCCTAAACACAAGGCGGTATGGAGACATACCAAGATCGGTCTTATAAGCGGTGCGGAATGCCTAAAGAGCATCCGTCAATTTGGTTGACCAATCTTTACGGTTTTTCAAAACCATCTTCTCCAAGATTTGTTTGATCTGCCTATTTGAGATCTCAGCCTGCCCGCTCGTTTGGGGATGATAGGGTGTAGAAAGCTTGTGAATGATTGAATATTTCCGCATCAAGGCCTCGAAATTCCTATTACAGAAATGGGTCCCGTTGTCGCTAATTATAGCGCGAGGGTGTCCGAATCGCGAAAAGATATTTTCTTTAAGGAACTTAATGACAACTTTGTTGTCATTAGTGCGCCACGGTATAGCTTCCACCCATTTCGAGACATAATCAACTGCTAACAAGATATATAAATTCCCAAAGGAGTTGGGAAAAGGGCCTATAAAATCAATACCCCACACATCGAATATTTCCACAACCAATATAGGTTGGAGCGGCATCTCGTTCCTTCGTGAAATCCGACCCAAATGCTGACATCGTGGACAAGTTTTGCAATGTTCATATGCATCTTTAAATAATGTTGGCCAATAAAAGCCACATTGCAAAACTTTCTCCGCCGTTTTTCGAGGTCCAAAATGACCGCCGCATGCCTGATCATGACAAAATGATAACATGCTCTTGAATTCATCGTTTGGGACACACCTGCGAATAATTTGAACGGAACAATACTTGAATAGATAAGGTTCATCCCAGTAAAAATATTTTACTTGGGATAGAAATCAAAGTTTTTCTTGTTTCGACCAATCAATAGGAATAAGTCCCGTCGCAAGATAGTTCACGATATCCACGAACCAAGGTTCGTAGGATACAGTCAAGAGCTGTTCGTCAGGAAATGAGTCATTTATCGGCACGGTCAAAGTTGGCGAAGAAGTGATGCGTGAAAGATGGTCGGCTACAACGTTTTCACATCCACTCTTGTCTCGGATGACAAGATCAAATTCTTGTAACAATAGGATCCAACGTATTAGCCTGGCCTTCGCATCCTTCTTCGATAAAAGATGTCGTAGGGCGGAGTGATCTGTGTAAACCACAATAGGTGAGCCAATCAAGTAGGGCCTGAATTTCTCTAATGCAAATACAACTGCCAAGAGTTCTTTCTCGGTAGTTGTGTAATTTATTTGTGCATCATTCAAGGTCCTACTTGCATAGTAAATTACATGTGGCATCTTATCAATGTGCTGTCCTAAGACAGCACCAATAGCAAAATCTGATGCGTCACACATAAGCTCGAACGGGTGGTTCCAATCCGGAGATGATAGAACGGGGGCTGTAGTGAGCGATCTTTTTAGCGATTCAAAAGCAGCCTCACAATCCGAATCGAAGTGAAAAGTAGTGTCCTTGGCCAAAAGAAGGGTTAAGGGTCTAGCAATTTTGCAAAGTCCTTAATAAATCTTCTATAAAATCCTGCATGGCCAAGGAAGGATCGTATATCTTTGACGCAGTTGGGATGAGGGAGGTTATGAATGACATCTATTTTAGCTCTGTCAACCTCAATGCCTTTTCGTGAAATTATATGTCCAAGTACAATACCTTCTTGGACTATAAAATGGCATTTTTCCCAATTTAAAGTCAAGTTCTTATCCTTACAGCGGGTAAGAACCGCGTCAAGATTACGAAGGCAGTCCTCAAAGGAGTCCCCAAAAATGGAGAAATTGTCCATAAAAATTTCTAGAAAATTTTCTACCATATCTAAAAATATCCCCATCATGCACCGCTGAAATGTAGCGGGAGCGTTGCATAACCCAAAGGGCATGCGTCTATAAGCAAAAGTTCCGAAAGGACAAGTAAAAGTGGTTTTATCTTGATCCTTTTCGGCGATGGGGACCTGGTTATAGCCAGAGTAACCGTCCAAGAAACAGTAGTATTCGTGTCCAGCTAATCGTTCTAACATCTGGTCAATGAAAGGTAGAGGGAAGTGATCTTTCCTCGTCGCGGCATTGAGTTTCCTGTAATCAATACATAAGCGCCACCCAGTTTAGGTGCGTGTTTGGATTAACTCATTAGCCTCATTAGTGATGACCGTGATGCCAGACTTTTTAGGGACCACATGAATTGGACTTACCTATTGGCTATCAGATATGGGGTAAATTATTCCACTATCAAGGCACTTGACGATTTCTTTCTTTACCGCCTCCTTCATAACGGGATTTAACCGTCTTTGTGGGTCTCGGGTTGGTTTGGCTTCATCCATCAGATGTATGTAATGTTCAACAATTAAGGGACTAATCCCTTTGATGTCGGCCATTGTCCAACCAAATGCTTGCCGATTCGATCTCAACACTGCCAAAAGTGCATTCTCTTGCTCTAAGGCTAGAGAAGCGGAAATAATTACTGGCAAAGTCTCATTCTCTCCTAAATATGCATATTTAAGATGAGAAGGTAGCGGTTTGAGATCAAGAATTGGCGGAGAGACAATAGAAGGTGGGGTAACGGAATGATATTCGGACTCCCTAAGAGGTTCAAAACTTGCATAAGATATTGACTCGGAAAGTGCTGCTGACTTTTCCAACGAGTCAACGGGTTCAATCTCGAGGTCGGACTCATTGAACATATCCTTACTATGAAATGGTGCAAGATCAAACGATGTCTCATTAGTGTTGTCGAGAACATCAAAGCAAAGTTCCTCATCCATGCAGCTTTCGGAAGCTATCTCGTGGATGGAACAAACATCCAGCAAATGAGCAGAAGGTTCTGATGGCTGACTTCCTAGCTTGTAAATATTAAGCTCAATTGTCATTTTCCCGAAGGATAAATTCATAGAACCGTTACGACAATTAATTACAGCGTTAGAAGTTGCTAGGAAGGGTCGACCAAGTATCACCGGGATTTGATTGCGTGGGTTTGCCACAGGTTGTGTATCTAAAACAATAAAGTCCACTGGAAATATGAATTCTCCGACTTTAATTAACACATCCTCTAGTTCACCCCGAGATTTGGTGATAGATTGGTCTGCCATCTAGAGAGTACAATGGGCGGGTTTTAACTCTCCAATTCCTAACTGCTCGTATACTGAATAAGGAAGCAAGTTAACGCTAGCGCCAAGATCGAGTAAAGCACGATTAATATTTTTACCCCCAATAGAAATAGAGATTGTAGGACAGCCGGGGTCCTTACATTTCTTTGGTATTTGTTGGGTAAAAGCGGTGCTAACATTACTCGTCATGAAAACCTTCTTAGTCACTTGAGTTTTTCTCTTCCTAGTGCACAAGTTTTTAAGGATTCTTGCATATGATGGGACTTGTTGAATAGTATCTAGGAGAGGAATATTCACGCTAACTTGGTTAAACATTTCCACAATCTTCTCCATTTGCGGGTTAGGTCTGTTGGCCCTTAATCTGTTTGGAAATAGAGCTCGATCAATAAGTTTGGGTCCAACGTTTGTGGAGAAGACTGTGGGGACGGATTCGATCCCAAAATTGGAGTGGGAATCGACTTAGATAGATTTGGCGAAATGTTCGAGCCTTGGGGAAAACGGAGAATAGGCTCGGATGAAGGTGGGAGACTAGACGAATTAGGGGAAGAAGAAGAAGAAGCTGGGGTATCAATGGTGTCACTAACATCAAATTGCTCACCCACTCGGTTATTCAGCACTCTCCCCGATCTCAACGTAATAACGGTATTCACATTATGATTTTGTGAATGGCCAGGATTCAGTAGGGGTTGAGTTGGGAGTTTCCCTTTCTCTCTCGCACTCATTGCGGCGTTTAACTGTGCGATTTGGTTTTCTAATGATTTAATACTCTCACCATGGGAGGCGGAGTTTTTCGTTATGGTATCAATAGAAGACTTCATCTCAGCCGACAATTGCATGGATTGTTTCATGAACATATCCAAAGTTTGTGCAAGTGAGTTGTCAGTACCGGCCACTTGTGGTATAGAAATGTTGGCCGAATTTTGGAAATTCTGTGACTGAAAGGGGGGCTGATTCTGTGGTTGTGGTTACTGTGGAGGAGGTCTTTGATAATTGCTTTGTTGGTTTTAGTTCCAAGCAAAGTTAGGATGATTCCTCCATCCTTGATTGTACGTGGAAGAATAAGGGTCGTTTCTAGGTCGCTGCTGTAAAGCAGCATTAGCTTGAAACGATGCATTCATAGGACATTCTTCCCTTAAGTGTGAAAGATCCGAACAGCAACCACAAACAGTCTTAGGAAGCGTGACCTGATTTAGGGAGAATGATGAGAATTTGTTCTCAATAACATCGAGTTTCTTCTGTATCGCTGCCATTTCGGATTTTACTGCGATGGAAACATCGAGCTGATGAATACTTCCCTTAGAAGAAGGTGGTCTTACGCTTCCCCACTGCAAAGTGTGTTCAGCGAGGTCTTCCAGATATTTCCAAGCTTCACCGTCGTCTTTAGACATGAAATTGCATTGACAATTTGTTTCAAGCATCTGCTTTGTCGCTGGATTAATGCCCTCATAAATAATTCGGCATAAATCCCATCTATTGATTCCATGATGAGGACATTGGATAAGCAGATCTTTGAAACATTCAAAGCACTTCCAAAATGGTTCATTGGGAAGCTGGGTGAACTGGTTGATCTCGCTCCTAACACGGGCAGTCTTATGGTTTCGGTAAAACTTCTTAAGAAATGCTATGATAAATTCATCCCAATTAGTGATAGAGTGTGCGGCAGTATTATAAAGCCATTTTTCTGCCAAGTCACACAGTGTGAATGGGAGAAGACGCAAGCGCATAGCATCGACAGTCAATTGTGAAGTACCCATCATTGCGCATACGTTTTCGAATTTGGTGATGAAAACGTACGCGTCTTCCGACTCAAGCCCGTGAAATTTGGGCAGCAGATTGATGTAGTGGGGTTTAATTTCGAAATTATCCCTGTTAGCTGGTGGAATGGATAGATAAGTAGGAAGGGGACCACGGATAGGATAGCATCTCTCTTGGAGAGAGATGCGCGGTGGATTCTGCACACCTACGGGCGGTGGCAGCTTGGTGTTATATTCTGATGGAGTGCCGTCCATCTCGGTCGTGGTGTGTGGTGGGGGAAAAGAAGATAAAGAAGTACCGACTTTGGCGTCGATAGCAGGAACGCGGACAAGACGCGCACTAGGATCCCGTGTCCACCCGAGTATGCACTAAGCGGGTTTAGTGCAACTGGCAGCGTGTGTGTGATTTAAAATTGGTTTGTTTTGAAAAAGTGGGACACAAGACAAATCACTCTAAAATGCACAAGCAACCCTAGAACTAAGGTCACCTAGGTCCAATCTCTAGACCGCTCCTAGACTTCCAAAGGACAAGCTGCAGGATCAATCCTCTACCGCCTCTGTACTACCCTTATAGCCAGGTAAGTGCCAGGTAAGTGTGAAGGAACCACAGTAGTGGGCCTAATTAAAAACCACTAGCCTTTGACACACTTGCCTAGACACCACAAAAATAATGCGGATAAGCGATAGATTACCCACGACCTTCCTCTGTCCTTATTGAGCGCGACAGTCCTTAGAGTCTGGTCTAGATATTTTTTAAATTAATGAAGGGTTGATCTAGATGCTCGGTTTGTGATTTGTGGGGCTTAGGAAGGGTGATGAAATTCCCACCTAATCTGGATTTAGTCTTTGCCCCTTAAAGTCCGTATTAAAATATGAAATAACATACCAATAACAAAACTTTGCAAAAAGATTTTTGAGCGGCGATATTTTGCAAAGAATCCTGCAGAAAAGATATTTTATTGGATTTCAGAGGAGAGAGAAAGAGTTGAGAATCTTACCAGAGAAGTTTGGAACCCTAACTCCTCAGTTGCGCCGCGGTTCCACCGCCGAATAGGTCTTCTTGCCGCTGTTCCGCCGCCGACTTGAGGGATCAGGTGATGAGTTTTGCTACGTGGCCTCCTGTACTCCACTGGATCTTGATGAATATCTCTGTCTCTCGGTTTCCTCAATTCTGCGACTCCAGATCCCCTCGCAAAATTCACACAATAATCGTTAAATATACAATTTGCAGTTTGTTTTGATTATGATATAGATCGAATAAGAATTCAACATAAATAGTAAGAATAAAAATTACGCACGTATCCCCGGAAACGGCGCCATTTGATTGGTACGAAAAAAGTGTGTAGTAGTTAACCGCAATCAATAACGGTGTCGCGCGTAGCTAGACCGAGATGAGTACGGGTCGTCCTCAGGGAAACGTGGAACCTTTTACTCTTACTTTAGATGTGTTGAAAAAGAGAGGAGGGATAAAGAATATTGTAGAATGGTTTCTAGATCTACGTTAAGCACTAATGCAAAATATAGATCTAGATTATTTATGAATGTAAGTTTATATAAGAAGAGGGCTTGTAGGGTTCATTAGGATTTAGTACTTATGGATGATTAATTAAAAATTACTCTTTCTATCCTTTAATAGATTTAAAACTAGAACGACAGTGATGCGTGTAGATTAGGGTTTCTGGAGGGAAAAGGAATCCCACTCTTAACCCTTATCTCGACACGGAACTCCGTTCATATCTAGCCTTTACCAAAACAATCATTAATTTAATCTTTAATCGCGGTCGGAACTAACAAAGAATTGTTAACGCGCCCGATTAGGATGTTAATGATTCTTTTGATAAAGTTCATAAACTTTATAGGACTTAAAAAGGGATTAGGGATGTTCATCATCCATTAGCCTACCCTAATCCTACGAACCCTAACAAGCGGAGAATTACTCGCGCATGTTGGGAGAAAAAGAGATGGAGAGAAAATGCATAATTAAACTACGAAGAAATAGAATAAGAAAAAGAAAGCTACCTTTATTAATCAACAATATTCATTACACTTTGATTCCTTAGAAAATGATTACAAAGACTAGTTTGCTTCTCGATCTCTTCCAAGGAGGTAGATGAACCGTTGATGATCAGCCTGAATGCGTGAGCCGTCTGGGACTTCGTGATCGCGTCGGCTTGATAAATATTCCAAGAGGCTATCGGTCTTTATTTATAGTCCCAAATCCATAAAGTCAGCTTCTAAAATTGGAAGCCAGTAGTAAAGATTCACCCTAAAATTTCTGAGCCTCTAACTCCCCACCAACGCGGCGGATCCGCGGCATCAAGGAGCTCGGGCCGCGGATCCGTGGCCTGATGATCAGATCCGTCGATCAATTTTCTGGGTCTGGCTCTTTGTGACATTTGTCGATCCTTGGAACCTTCAGAATTTGGAAATCTTTTCTTTTCTTCTGCCAGAATTGATTTCTTAATTTTGATTTCTTAATTAGGCAGGTTAGCTTTAACAACTTGATTACCTTGATTTAAGACCTGAAAATTCTGCACAACAACTTAAATAATATTTAGTAGACTTAGTTCTACTAGGATTAGGTCAATAATATTATATACATTTTCCTACCAAATACTAATTATAATATATCAACACATGGAAAATATTATTTTTACACATAAACCCTCATATGTATGATATATTATAATAAAGACCTTTTTTAATATGAAAATGGTAGGAAAAATGTAATAACAAATGTGCAGTTTTATCAACTGAACAGATACCATTGTCAAGGCATTTGACGATCTCTTTCTTCACCGCTTCCTTCATGACGGGGTTTAGCCGTCTCTGTGGTTCTCGGGTTGGCTTGGCTTCATCCATCAGATGTATATGATTTTCAACAACCAAGGGACTAATCCCTTTGATGTCAGCCATAGTCCAACCAAACGCCTGCCTATTAGATCTCAATACCGTCAAAAGAGCGTTCTCTTGCTCTGAGGCTAGAGAAGCTGATATGATTACAGGTAAAGACTCATTCTCACATAAATATGCATATTTAAGGTGAGAAGGTAAAAGTTTGAGATCTAATGCGGGCAGAGATACTATAGAAGGTGGGGTCATCGAATGATATTCGGAGTCAAGGAGAAGCTCGTAGCCTGCATAAGATACAGACTCGGAAGGTGAAGTGTCAAGAGTTTCAGACTCAAACGTGGAAAAAGTGTCCTCACTAAGATGTGATAGATCAAACATTGATGCGCTAGTGTCGTCGAGATCTTCAAAGCAAAGTCCCTCAACTTTGCAACTTTCGGGAGCAATCTCGTGGATAGAACAGACATCAAGTATATGAGCAGAGGGTTTAGACGGCTGACTTCCAATTTTATAGATGTTCAGTTCAATTGTCATTTTTTCAAAAGATAGGTTCATTGAACCGTTTCGACAATTAATGACAGCATTGGAAGTGGCAAGGAATGGTCGACCCAGAATCACCGGAATTTGGTTCTGTGGGTTTGCTACAGGTTGTGTATCAAGATCAATAAAGTCCACAGGGAATATGAATTTCACAATTTTTATCAACATATCCTCCAGTTCACCCCTAGGTTTGGTGATTAAACGGTCTGCCATTTGGAGAGTGCAATTAGCTAGTTTTAACTCTCCAATCCCTACTGCTTGTAAACAGAGTATGGAAGCAGGTTAACACTTGCGCCAAGGTCAAGTAAAGCACGGTTAATGTTTTTACCCCCAATAGAAATCGATATTGTAGGACATCCGAGGTCCTTACGTTTCTTTGGTAACTGTGGGTAAAAGCAGTGCTAACATTATTAGTCATGAAAACCTTTTTGGGCACTTGAGTTTTCCTCTTCCTAGTGCACAAGTCCTTAAGAATTTTCGCATAAGTGGGGACTTGTTGAATAGCATCTAGGAGAGGGATATTTATGTTAACCTGTTTAAATATTTTCATAATCTTCTCCATATGTGGACTAGATTTGTTACCCCTTAACCGATTCGGATAATGAGCTTTAGCAATAAGAGCTGGGTCCAACATTGGAGAAGGCGGTGTGTGTGGAACTGATCCCAGAATAGGAGTGGGGATCGTCTTTGGTGGAGCAGAAGAGGTATGCTGAGGTGTCGAGCCTTGAGGAAAACGGAGAAGGCTCACTAGAAAATGGTGAGGTAGATAAAGTAGGATTAGAAGTAGAAGTGGATGTGGAAGGGAAAGTCTCAGCAGGGGTATTATTGATTAATTCTTCATGATTATCAATCTCTTCCCCAACGTGATTGTCCAGCACTCTTCCAGATCTCAACGTTGTGATGGTATTCACATTGTAGTGTTGTGAATGCCCAGGATTTGGTAGGGGTTGAGACGGAAGTTTCCCTTTCTCTCTAGCACTCATTTCGGCATTTATTCGTGCAATTTATGCTTCCATCGATTTAATACTCTCACTATGGGAGTCAGAGTTTTTCTGGATTTTATCGACAGAAGTCTTTATTTCAGCCGAAACTTGCATGAAATTTGTCAGAAGCAAATTCATGGTTTGTGCGAGTGAAGAGGATTTATCAGTACCGGTCAACTGCAAAGAACTAGACGGTGCAGAAGTGCTGACCGGATTTTGAAAGTTTTGTGATTGATAGGGGTGTTGAGTCAGTTGAAGTGGTTGCTGTTATGGTGGAGGGACCCTTTGAAAATTATTTTGGTTTGGAACCGTGTTTTGAGTTTGTTGTTGGTTCCAACCAAAGTTAGGGTGATTCCACCAACCCTGATTATAAGTGGAAGAATACAGATCGTTTCTAGGTCTTTGTTGGAAAGCAGTATTGGTATGCTCTTGATCTTGAAACGGAGAATTTAAAGGACATTCTTCCGTAAGATGAGATGGATCAAAACAGCATCCACAGACAGTTTTGGAAAGTGACATTTGATTTAGGGAGGCTGCTAAAAATTTATGTTCCATAGCTTCAAGTTTCTTTTGCATTGCTTCCATTTCAGCTCTAACTCCTATGGAAACATCAAGTTGATGAATACCCCCCCTAGACGATGACTGGTTTACACCCTTCCACTGTAAAGATTTTTCGGCGAAATCTTCTAAAAATCTCCAGGCTTCACCATCATCTTTATTCATGAAGGTGCCTTGACACATGGATTCAAGGTTCTGTTTTGTTGTAGGATTAATTCCCTCATATATGATTCTGCACAGATCCCATCTAGGAATTCCATGATGAGGACATTGAACTAACAAATCCTTAAAGCGTTCAAAACACTTCGAGAATGGTTCATTTGGAAGCTGGGTAAATTGATTTATTTCGCTACGGACTCGAGCTGTTTTATGATTAGGGTAGAATTTCTTTAGGAAAGCTGTTACGAATTCTCCCCAGTTCGAAATAGAATGTGCGGCTGTGTTATAAAGCCACTTCTCGGCTATATCGCACAAGGTAAATGGGAGAAGACGTAATCTCATAGCATCCACAGAAAGCTGTGAAGTACCCATCATAGCGCATACATTTTCAAATTTGGTAATAAAGACGTATGCGTCCTCAGACTCGAGACCGTGATATTTGGGTAAAAGATTGATGTATTGGGGTTTTATTTCAAAGTTGTCCCCATTGGCTGGTGGAATGGTGAGACAGGTCGAAAGAGGACCTCGCATAGGATAACTTCTTTCTTGGAGAGAGATGCGGGGCGGATTCTGCGCACCTGCGGACGGTGGCAGAGTAGTGGTAAAGAAGTTCGATGGAGAACCGTCCATCGAAGTGGGTGTGGTAGGGGGTGAAGAAAAAGTAGATGTAGAATTACCGACTTCGGAGTCGATAAGAGGAACGCGAACAAGATGGGCACTAGAATCCCGTGTCCAGCCGAGCATGCACTAAATGGTTTAGCACAAGTGGCATCGTTGAGTGATAATTAAGGAAAAGATGAGTTGGTGTTTGGTTTTGAAAAAGACGGATTTTTGAAAAATTCACACAAACAATGCACAAGAAACCCTAATTCTAGTGGTCACCTAGGTCAAGTCTCTAGACCGCTCCTAGACTTTCAGAAGACAAGTCGCAAGATAAATCCTCTACTGCCTCTTTGCCCCTCCTGTGGCCAGGTAAGTGCCAGGTAAGTGGGAGGTTCTCCACTACGTAAGTAGTGGGCCTAATTAAGTAACCACTTGCCTTAGACACACTTGCCTTAGACACCACAAAAGAAACGCAGATAAGCAATAGATTACCCACGACCTCCTTCTGTCCTAAATGAGCGCGACAGTTCTTAGTGTCTTGTCTAGATATTTTTTAGTTAATGAGGGTGATGCGGATGCAAGTTTATGATTTTTGGGGCTTAGGACGGGTAATGAAATCCCGACCTAATCTGAATTTTGGTCGTGCCCCTTAATTTCCGTGTTAAAAATGCAAACAACCAAGATCAAACACGCAACGATTTTTCTTTTTGCGGCGCTGCGAATTTTTGCAAAGAAACATGCAGAAATTGGTTAATGGGCAGAGCAGGGAGGAGATAAGAAAGTCAGAAATTCACCTAAAAAATTTGGTGCAGTGAAACCCTAATATCGCCGCGGAACCGCCGCGAGATGCAAAAATTGGCCACGGATGCGCGGTCTTAAGGTGAGATCTCTGCACAAAAATTCGTGTAGATGCTCCTGTTCACTCACTGAGATGTCCTGAAAATTTTTCCTCTCGCTCCATAGATTCCAGATCTCCTTGCAACAAATCACAACAAATCGTTAAGCGCTTGTTACGAATTTTGATCCAAAAAACTGATGGAATAATAAATTTTCTAAGTCAAATTACAAAAACGAACAAATTAGCACACAATCCCCGGCAACGGCGCCATTTGATTGATCATTATCTTCGTGTGTTTTGAAATGTATCACAACCAAAGAAATTTATACCGCAATCAATTGACGGTGTCTATTTTAGGTTCGTCGGTGAATGCGGATCGTCCACAGGGAAAGTGTGATTTGATCGATCTTGTTTTAGTTGCTTTGGAAATTAAAAGAGAAAAGAAAATGCAAGAAAATTGACTCAATATTTATGAATTTAGTTTCAAGAATCATCAAGAAATAGATCTAAAATCAAGAAATACTAAAGTTCAAGAAGTTGTCCAAATCGAATGAATTATCAAGATTTGTAAAGAAACTTGTAGGAATCGATCCAATTGATAGTGATGATGAATACTTATGATTATAAATTTTTATCTATTGAAAATTTGTTGCTAGATCGATGACGATCAACGAGAATTAGGGATCTATTGAAGAAATTAGGGTTTCTCCATCATCATCCCTTGTCCTTTCGTTGATTAGCATTCAAATTCTAGCCTCTAGGAAATTCAATCATCGATCGTTGATCTCTAATTTGGAGCAAAAATATTCAAGAAAGCATCTCGCTCAAAACTAGGTCATCGTTGATTCAATTTCCTAAAGTTTACAAAACTCATAAGACTTAAGAATCGTTCAAGAATTTAGTCATCATCATCTACCTATTTTCTTGATTCCTCCACAAGCGGAGTTTTCACTCAAACATCATGAAAAAGAAAACAATCAAGAATTGAAAACTCTTCATAATGCTCAAATGTAAAGAAAAGCAAGATCAAGAATTTTCACCTTTTATTTATCAACGTTTCGTTACAATTCACTCAAAGATTACAAGATTTTGAGGAGAGAACTCAATCGTCGAAACTAGTTTCGCATCGTCTTCTTGAGTCGCGGATCGTCTTGGATCTCTTGCTCGGATGAAGATCGGCGTTGCTTCAAAAGGCTCGTTGGATGCTTGCTCGATTTGGTATTCGATGAATCTTGATTTGGATCAAATTGTGTCACTCAATTTGTTTAGAATTGATTTGGATCTCACTAGAATTTTACCCTAAATGATGAACAACCGAACAACCCCTTCAATGAAGCCTTAGATGCCTTTTTATAGTCTTTCCCTTTGGCTTCCCCTAGAAGCTAGGTCTAGCTTCCCTTATAAGCTTGGTAGTTGAGAAGAAACTTCTAGATTAAGTTAGTTATTTAGCTTACAAGAGAAGACTTGATGTTGGAGGGAAGCTTCTGGATAATTCGAGGAACTGAAGCGTCTTGAAGAAGCTTGGTAGTTGAGAAGAGAAGTTTGCAAAAAGTTTCTGCCGCCGACGAGTCAACTCGACTGCGGATCGGCAGCGGATCCGTGGACGTTTGAAGGACTCAGTGCATGGAAATTTCTCTATTGTTTCCTGTTGGCTTGATGGCATTTTCCTGATGTCTGGAATATTTTTATACTTTCTTGTTTACTGCCAGATCACAAGTCTTGGACTTGGTGTATTTTTATCAGCACTTTTCTGATTCCGGCTTTTTAACCTGGAGAATTTCCTGCATAAAATCTCGAAACAAGGGTTGATATATACAGATCAATGCAAATTAGTAATAAACACGTAATTTCCCTTTAGAATGTCAATTATAACTATAACACAGGTTATTTGGTATTTTCCAGATGAATTCGTAATCTGTGTTATAATCACAATAAACACCTATATATGAATGATAAGAGTAGGGAAATTAACGTGTTGAGAATGCACTATTTTCGACTGATCAGCCATCAATACGAGCCTTCACTGGCGATGAACGGAGTTTACAAATCGCTATGGTTCCACGGCAGCACTACAAAGAGCTCGACGCACTTGATACCTATAGTGTGCAAGAACTACAGACGTTCTACGTCCCTCCCAGGCGAAGAGATGAAAAGGCGATCCTCTTTTATCGATCTACGGAAATCAAAGTGGAGAAAGAGATCTGGTATGGTGCCGATTCTACGCTTGACAGGCTCCAGCCCATCCGTTTTCCCAGATAATACACAGAAGGATTAAAAATGCTGTTGAGGCGCCAAGACGTACCCTTGAAGTAGACCGCGCGACAAGCCCAGTTCTACAACAGGATCTGGAACGTCCTTGGAACTCAGCGAAAATTGCCCAACGGGAGAATGGAAACGATCGGGCTTGGATATGTTCAATCCAAGAAACGGGAAAGATTCCATGGCTGCTACGTTATACATGACTTTGATGAAGAAGGAGATGCTCAGTTAGAGGACGCTAACCTTGAACCAAAACAAAGTCCCGCCATGAAAGTGCCAATTCCGTCGTTCGAAGAACAGATGGACAAGCTAATAAAAGAAGCGGGTCAAAAGGTCCGGGATGACCATAACCATGAAATGGCCATTTACAAGAATGCCAGGACGTAACGTCTCCTTTAGCCGGCTATGGAGAATGACGATGCCCTTCGTCGCCAGCCCGTCATACGGAAGACCTGATGCGGAGGCAAAAAAAAAACTGAAGAACGAAAAAAACGTTCGACAGTGGCAAAACGGGTCCAAGAAGCCACGCGATCGAAAATTGAGCAGTCAGGATCCATCTCTTATAAAAAAGATGGGTCGAGCATACTCTTTTCCCCAAGACAAGAGAAGGAAGATATTCAATCTTGTCATGAAACATCAAATGATTACGCTCCCGGAGTCCAAACATCCCGAACAAGCAGACGAGGTCTCTCACCCGGATTATTGCTTCTATCACCGAGCGATAGGACATCCTCTCGAAGACCGCTTCACATTCAAAAACTGGGTAGAAGACCAGTATCAACTTGGCAGGTTCGCTCTATCCAGCAGTTGGAGGGTAACCCCACCACAAAAGCATGTTCCAAAAGCAACGTACATAGCGAGAGTAGAACCGGATCAACATCGGTCTTGGAAGTGATCTCATACCTGTCACGCGATAACGCTGTCAGGAGAAGGAGTACGCGAGGGTGTGGTTGACCTCCCCTGGTGCTTCAAAAACGATGATAATGAAGTGATCTTAGAGTTCCCACCGACACCATAAGAGATGGAAGATGGGATACATACTACTGCAGATAACCTAAGGAAAATCGACTTGGGGACGACAAATGACCCGCGGCCAACGTTCATCAGTGAGCTGCTGTCTGAGAAACAAGTGGCTACACTAAAAGACGTGCTCATGCAGTATAAAGACTGCTTCGCATGAAACTACTCCGAGATGTCGGGGCTAGATCCGGAAATAGCGGTGCATAAATTGGCGATATCTCCGGACATCAAGCCAGTCAAGCAAGTACCAAGAAGAATACGGCTCGAACTTGAAATGAGCATCAACGCCGAAGTCAAGAAGCTAATCGAATCCGACTTTATCCAAGAAGTTCAGTATCCTGACTGGATCGCCAACATTGTCCCGGTGATGAAGAAAAATGGGACGGTGCGCATCTGCGTAGACTTTCGGGACCTCAACAAAGCTTGCCCGAAGGATGATTTTCCCATACCGGTTAACGAGCTGATGATAAACAACACGTCCACTCACGAAGTCTTTTCCTTCATGGATGGCTCATCGGGGTACAACCAAATAAAGATGCATCTCGAAGACCAGAAGCATACCGCTTTCCGGACTCCCCTGGGAATATTCTGCTACAAAGTGATGCCTTTCGGCTTGAAGAATGCCGACGCTACCTATCAGAGGGCCATGACAAAGATTTTCGATGACCTCATACATGAAATCATCGAATGCTATATCGATGACCTCGTGGTGAAAAGTAAGTCGTACGAGGAGCATTGGGAGCATCTGAAGATCGTGTTTCAGCGCCTTCGGAAAATACAACCTGAAGATGAACCTCTGAAATGCGCGTTCGGAGTTTCCTCGGGCAAATTCCTTGGATTCATCGTACGACACCGGGGCATCGACATAGACCCATCGAAGATCAAGGCGATCATGGAAATGCCTCCGCCAAGAACTCTCAAGCAACTGCGGTCTCTCCAAGGAAAGCTCTAATATATCCGACAATTCATAACCAATCTCTCCGGTAAGTGCCGCCCCTACAGCCATTTAATGAAGAAGGGGACCCCGTTCGTCTGGGATCGCAAATGCCAAACCACACTGGATGAAATCAAGCAATACCTACAGAATCCGCCGGTACTGACCACTCCAGTCAAGGGAAAACCCCTCATCCTGTACACAACAGCCCTTGGAGGTTCTTTAGACGCGCTATGGGCACATGAGAACGACCAAGAGAAGGAGAGAGCCCTCTACTACTTGAGTCGAGTTCTACTGGGGGTAGAAAACAACTACTCCCCTATCGAAAATCACTGCCTAGCGCTAATCTTCGCGATAACGCAGCTTTGGCATTATGCTTTGGCGCATGAGGTCCATCTCATATCAAAAGTGGATCCTCTCAAATATTTAATATCAAGAGATATACTAACAGGAAGGCTTGCTAAATGGGCCCTACTCTTAATGGAATTCTCGATAACATACCGACCGCTCAAGGCAGTGAAAGGCCAGGCCATCGCCGACTTCCTCACTGAGCATCCGATACCTGCCGATTCACCCCTAAATTACGAATTGCCAGACGAAAACGCGTTTGACACGATCGATGGGGAAAGAGGAGGGAGTGATACCCGATGGGAACTCTTTTTTGACGGAGCATCTTCCATGAATAAGCGAAAGCACAATTCCCCTATGATCAAATCGGGGCTAGGCCTCATCTTCGTGACTCCACAAGGAGGGATAATGCGCTTTACCTTCTCCTTAACAGAGCCGAGGACGAACAATGAAGCCGAATATGAAGCTTTGATAGCAGGTCTTGAGATCGCTGTCGACATGGGAATCGAAAACCTCCTCATATACGGAGACTCCCAACTGGTCGTTAGTCAAGTAAATGGCGACTATCAAACGTGCAAACCAGAGTTCGTAAAGTACGGTGAGAGAGTGCAACAATTGCTGACTCAAATCCCTTCCTATTCCCTAGAGAGCATACCGAGAGCGGAGAATAGCAAAGCAGACGCGTTAGCCAAACTAGCTAAAAAACTGGCTGACGAAAACCTCGATGACGTAAGGATCATGGTACAAAGCCGTCGGGTTCTTGCACCGGCAGAAATATCTCCGGAATCGTTCGAAGAAAAAGGAGCAACCAAGCAAACAGCCCTACAAATAAAAGATCAGGAAAAGGCAAAGGATTGGAGGGAAGTCTTTATAGACTACTTCAAATCCCGTTGAACACCTAAAGATGCATCCTCGAGACATCAGCTCATAAAACGAGCTCTGTCTTTCACCTTCGTCAATGATACTCTGTACAAGAGATCGTTCGACTCTCTATGGTTAAGATGCCTGGGGCCGGAAGAAGCAAGGAGAGTCTTCCAAGAAACTCATGATGGACTCTGCGGTTCTTATCAAGCTGGGCCAAAGATGAAGCTGCAGATCAAAAGGATGGGCTACTATTGGCCCACGATGATTCAGGACTATCTCGAACACGCGAAGCAGTGCCACTCGTGCCAAATTCATGGGGACTTCATCCACCGGCATCCGAATCCTCTACACCCAACGGTGACTAGCTGGCCGTTCGAAATGTGGGGAACTGATATAATCGGGTCCATCAAACCAGCATCATTTAGAGGACATCGGTTCATATTGGCAACAACCGATTACTTCTCTAAATGGGCAGAAGCAGTACCGCTGAGAGAAGTGAAGACGGAGAATATCCTCCATTTCTTCAAGACACATGTCATCTATTAGTTCGGCACTCCGCGAAGAATTATCTCCGATAACGGGCCGGCCTACAGAAGTCACAAGATCAGCCGCTTCGCACAGCAGCATAACATAGACTGGAGATACTCTTCGGTTTATAATCCCCAAGCTAACGGTCTGGCTGAGGCTTTCAACAAGACCTGGACGAAGATCATAAAGAAGACGGTGTCCAGAAATAGAAAATATTGGCATGAGAGATTGCATGAAGCTCTCTGGGCGTATCGAATTACGTTCAAAACGGCCACAAATACAACGCCGTATGCATTGGTATTCGGCGCAGAAGCGGTACTTCCCTTAGAAATAGAGCTACCCTCTTTACGAGTGGCAATTCATTATGAGCTAACGGACGAAGAGAATGCTCATCTTCAGCTGGAGGAGCTCGACGCCCTCGAAGAAACCCGTCTCATGGCGCAGCAAAAGCTGAAGGCTTACAAAGCAAGGATGACGCGCTCGTACGAAAGATTGACTAGGCCGAGAACATTCCGCTAAGGCGAACTCGTGCTAGTCGTAAAAAGACCTATGATCCCTAATCGTGCCAAACGGGGGAAATTCGAGCCAAACTATGAGGGCCCGTATATCATAGACAAGGTCTACCAAGGTGGGGCTTACTTACTCATGAATATGCATGGCGAAAGACCCTTTAGGCCAATAAATGTCCAGTTCTTGAAAAAATACTACGCTTGACCGAAACGTCTATAAACTACTACGAACCGCAGCATCCCAAGGCTCAAAAAAAAGGTACGTCCATAAGTAAAATGGGTATGGATGAAAACCCGAAAGGGCTCCGTGAGTAAAAACAGTTGGGCTACCAGCGAGTTTGTGAAAACCCGAAAAGGCGCAATCCCGTTAAAAGACACTTGCAAGGTCCTCTCGACCTTGTAAGGAGAAAACTACCTGCGTGAGATCCTTACGACTCACAAGGGAACAACACACTTAGGGATCCCCATGATTCCTGAGGAGAAGTTACACTTACGAGATCCTCACGACTCGTAAGGAGAATTCCACTATGAGACCCTCACGGCTCATAGGATTCAAAAGGCTTAAGTTAAAGGGATCTGAATCTGTTCCTAAGCCATCACAATCCACAGACTTCCCTACAAGCGGTTTAATACTAGCCCTTGTATACAATCCACAGGCACAAATAAACGTCTCCCCCACCAAGTTCCCGCCAATGGCGTGAAATTTCCCCGCTTGGTGAACAACACTTGTAAGTCCTCTCGACTTATAAGGAGAAAACACTCTTGTAAGATCCTTACGACTTATAAGAGAAAACGCACTTAGGATTTCTTACGACCCCTAAGGAGAAAACGCACCTACAAGATCCTCACGACTTGTTGGGAGAAATACCTTTATGAGACCCTTACGGCTCATGAAGTCAAAAGCCCTAGTCAACAGGATCTTAACCCCGTTTGCTAAGCCACCTTTGTTCCAACTGACAAAGGCAAATGATGATTCGCTCCTTGCAATATCCCAGTTGTAGCGATGTTGATTCCTGAAAGCAGTCTCAGATCCCAAGTCCCTTACTCGCGGCAGAAAGTCAGCGAGCTATAAATGCATATGAAATAGCCGAAATGATAGGGCAACTTGCAACAAAATCAGCAAGTAAAATATTTGCATACAAAATAGCTGAAATGATTGGGCAACTTGCAATAAAAAGCAGCGAGTAAAAAGAAAAATAGCCAAAATGATTGGGCACCGCGAAAAATAGCCGAAATGATTGGGCAATCGCGACTTTCGCGATACAAAAGATGAAATGATAGAGCATCGCGGAAAGAAAACAAAAATACATATGAAATGAAACTTTTGCCCTGCAGGTAAGTCCATACTGACCCCTGTATACAATCTATGGGTATAAACGAAAAGGGAACCACATGTCTCAACAAACTCTATCAAAGGAAGAATTAGGTCTCAGCGGCAATATCGGCATCCCAGAAGACCCACAACGACATTCCTCCTCATTCCAGCAGGATACGGATGCAACATCCACCAAACGGAGCCATGGTAAAGTTCCTAGTTCCAGATTTCAACGGCGACATTTACAGCCTAGAGATCATCAACGGCGTTCCTCCTCATTCCAGCAGGATACGAACGCGACATCACCAATCGGAGCCACGGCAAATTCCCTAGTTCCAAGACTCCATGGTTCACAGACAACCTGAAGTCAACCCCTGACACCATAGAAAATGGAGAAAGTCGATCCTCGACACCGTAGAAAACGGAGAAAATCGATCCTCGACACCGGAGAAAACGGAGAAAGTCAACATCTGACATCGTAGAAAATAGAGAAAGTCGATCCTCGACACCGGAGAAAACGGAGAAAGTCAACCCTTGACACCGTAGAAAACGGAGAAATTCGATCCTCGACACCGGAGAAAACGGAGAAAGTCAACCCCTGATACCGTAGAAAACGGAGAAAGTCAACCCCCGACACCGTAGAAAATGGAGAAAGCCAATCCTTGACACCGTAGTAAATGGAGAAAGTCAACTGATTGATTGATTTTAAAGAAGTGTGTGTAGAATAACTGCAATCAGAACGGTGTCGCGCGTAGCTAGACCGAGGTGAGTACGGGTCATCCTCAGGGAAACGTGGAACCTTTTGTTCTTACTTTAGGCGTGTTGATTAGGAAGGGAGAATAAGAATGGTGAAGAATGATTGTAGGATCTAGATCTACGTTAAACAAGGATGCAAAATATAGATCTAGATTAACTACGGAGGTAAGTTTAATATTAAAAGGGGGCTTGTAGGGTTCATTAGGATTTCAGTCCTGAAAATTCTGCACAATAACTCAACAAATAATATTAGTTTTTTTATGGAGATATTAACTTAATCATTAAGAATTGGTCATAGGCTTTTAATAAGGTAAGCATATTTAAATGGGCCAAATGTTACATGGATATTATATGCTTACTTTTTCCTACATAATGTTAATTATAAAATATAAAGACATGAAAATAGTATTTTTACAGATAAACCCTCATATGTATCATATATTATAATAGACATTTTTTATTATATAGAAATAGTAGGAAAAATGTCATATTAAATGTGCAGTTTTATCAACTGAACAAATACCCCCAAACTTATCTTTGATCGTCCCGAGCAAACTAGTTTATTCAAGAGAAAAAAGAAGGGAGAAAGCTAAGCACACTTTCGTAGGCAACACGATTGCACTGAGCGTGTGCAACAAACCGTTAAACCCCTAGGTGTCCCTAGTAGGAGGAGTGTTGTCTCCTGAGGGTTTTCAGCGGATTACACCCATAAAATCCTATAATAAAAGAGAGATGGTGAAAGTTACATATAAAGATAAGAACTATAAAAGAAAGAACTTGAAAATAAGAGTTTTCAACTACACAAGTTTTTCAGTTGCTATGAGCCCTATCTTAATGGTCGTGAAAAATGTTAGAAATCACATCATCCCTCAATAAAAAACCGCCTTTAGTTTTCTTCCCTATCTTTCCTCTAAATATTGATCATATACCCCTACGTGTGTGAACTGGACATCCCTACACTCGGAGAATTCAATTCAAGCAATCATACTCTTGTCCATCTACCTTAGTACTTTTTTATAGATATTTAGATGGAATATGCTCACACATTTTTCATGCGACCGTTAATATTTCTTGAGGTACTAACCGACCGATTACTCATGTGCTTGCTAATTAGGTGCTTTTTTCGTTTTGCAACACCTAAGGCTTAGCAGTGGCTCCCAAACCAGTTGGTCTAAGGCACTAGGTGATAAAGCACCCTCGCTATATTTTTTTATTGCTGCCTCGGTGATAACAAAACCAGTGTTTATTTTTCTTTTCACCATTTTATTTTTTATTCTCCACTTTTATTTTCTTCATACTTTGGCTTTTAGACAAGAGCATTTCAAGGTATTCTCTACTATCCCGAGTTTCAAGATGTGTGTAAGTGCGTATAGTAGGGTATCAATGTTCAAATGTTTGGCCTCCAGAATAAGAACTATTTTTCAGGTTTATTTTTATCCTCAAATTAGTAGTTTTCTTCATCTTACTAACCCTTAGGACAACAGCTCATAACTGCTTATTACTAGTTTCGTTTAAGAAAACATCTAACTTTCTTGTTTTTCTTAAACTATTCCTATCTTTTAAATATAATTTTTCACTTTCTATTCTTTTATTAAAAAAATTTTTGAATGCCCAGTGTCAAAGATAATTCAGTGAATACAAACCTCCCCCCCAAACCTGTTTTCAGCAGTGTCCTCACTGATATTGTCTTTTGAGAGCATGGACCTGTATACTTGGGGGGAGACAAAAGGGGTAAAATAATAGTTAAATGAAAACTACCCCGAAACTTGTTCTTTGGCACGCACAGATATTCAGTTAAGTCCATTTTCACTCACCTCCATTCTTAAAACGAGAAAATGTTACCAAAACATGGAGGTGAGGCGGAGGAAATTCAGTTCTGATAAAGCGGCTCCTGTAAAAACAGGAGCTCCTCCGCTGGGTTAGCAGAGAAATACGGTTTTAATCTATACCCATTTAATTTAAAAATTGAACTGTTTTTTAAATTTTCAACTTCTACTGCCCCGTGCGGGTGTACATACCGCACCACAAAAGGTCCTTTCCAACGAGATTTAAGCTTACCCGGATGAAGATGGAGACAGGAAATGTAAAGAAGGACTTGTTGCCCCGATGTGAAAGTTTTTCTAAAAAGGTTTTTATCGTGGAACACTTTAGTCCGGTTCTTTACTATTACCGCATTATCGTAAGCTTCATCGCGGAGTTCGTTTAGCTCATTCAATTGCAGCTTCCGATAGCTGCTCGCTTGATCAAAATCAAAGTTAAGCTCTTTAATAGCCCACATTGCTTTATTTTCAATCTCGACAGGAAGGTGGCATGCCTTCCCAAACACAAGTCAATATGAAGATATACCAAGATCGGTCTTATAAGCAGTGCGAAATGCCCAAAGAGCATCCGTCAATTTGGTTGACCAATTTTTACGGTTTTTAGAAATCGCCTTCTTCAGAATTTATTTGATTTGCCTATTCGAGATCTCAGCTTGCCCGCTTATTTGGGAATGATAGGGTGTAGAAAGTTTGTGAGTGATTGAATATTTCCACATCAAAGCCTCGAAAGACCGATTACAGAAATGTGTCCCGTTATTGCTAATTATAGCGCGAGGGTGTCCGAATCGCGAAAGGTTATTTTCTTTAAGGAACTTAATGACAACTTTGTTGTCACTAGTGCGACACGGTATTGCTTCCACCCATTTCGAGACATAATCAACTGCTAACAAGATATATAAATTCCCAAAAGAGTTGGGAAAAAGGCCCATAAAATCCATACCCCAAACATTGAATATTTCCACAACCAATATAGGTTGGAGCGGCATCTCGTTTTTTCGTGAAATCCGACCCAAATGCTGACACCGCGGACAAGTTTTGCAATGATCATATGCATCTTTAAATAATGTTGGCCAATAAAAGCCACATTGCAAAACTTTCTCCGCCGTTTTTCGAGGACCAAAATGACCGCCGCATGCCTGATCATGACAAAATGATAACACACTCTTGAACTCATCGTTAGGGACACACCTGCGAATGATTTAATCGGAACAATACTTAAATAGATAAGGTTCATCCCAGTAAAACTATTTTACTTGTGATAGAAATCGAAGTTTGTCTTATTTCGACCAATCGCTAGGAATAAGTCCCGTCGCAAGATAGTTCACAATATCCACGAACCAAGCTTCGTAGGATACAGTCAAGAGCTGTTCGTCAGGGAATGAGTCATTTATCGGCACGGTCGATGTTGGTGAAGAAGTGATGCGTGAAAGATGGTCGGCTACATCGTTTTCACATCCACTCTTGTCTCGGATGACAAGATCAAATTCTTGTAACAATAGGATCCAACGTATTAGCCTGGCCTTAGCATCCTTCTTCGATAAAAGGTGTCGTAGGGCGGAGTGATCAGTGTAAACCACTATTGGCGAGCCAATCAAGTAGGGCCTGAATTTTTCTAATGCAAATAGAACTGCCAAGAGTTCTTTCTTGGTAGTTGTGTAATTTATTTGTGCATCATTCAAGGTCCTACTTGCATAGTAAATTACATGTCGTATCTTATCAATGTGTTGTCCTAAGACCACATCAATAGCAAAATCTGATGCATCACACATAAGCTCGAACGGGTGGTTCCAATCCGGAGATGATAGAATGGGCGCTGTAGTGAGTGATCCTTTAAGCGATTCTAAAGCAGCCTCACAATCCGAATCGAAGTGAAATGTAGTATTCTTGGCCAATAGAAGAGTTAAGGGTCTAGCAATTTTGCTAAAGTCCTTAATGAATATCCTATAAAATCCTGCATGACCAAGGAAGGATCGTATTTCTTTGACGCATTTGGGATGAGGGAGGTTATGGATGACATCAATTTTAGCTCTGTCAACCTAAATGCCTTTTTGTGAAATTATATGTCCAAGGACAATACCTTCTTGGACCATAAAATGACATTTTTCCCAATTCAAAGTTAAGTTCTTATCCTTACAATGGGTAAGAACCACGTCAAGATTACGAAGGCAGTCCTCAAAGGAGTCCCCAAAAATGGAGAAATCGTCCATAAAAATTTCCAGAAAATTCTCAACCATATCTGAGAATATCCCCATCATACACCGCTGAAATGTAGCGGGAGCGTTGCATAACCCAAAGGGCATAAGTCTATAAGCAAAAGTACCGAAAGGACAAGTAAATATGGTTTTATCTTGATCCTTTTCGGCGATGGGGACCTGGTTATAGCCAGAGTATCTGTCCAAGAAACAATAGTATTCGTGTCTAACTAATCGTTCTAACATCTAGTCAATGAAAGATAGAGGGAAGCGATCTTTCTTCGTTGCGGTATTGGGTTTCCTGTAATCAATACATACACGCCACCCTATTTGGGTGCGTGTTTGGATTAACTCATTAGCCTCATTGGTTATGACCGTGATGCCAGACTTTTTAGGGACCACGTGAATAGGACTTACCCATTGGCTATCCGATATAGGGTAAATTATACCACTATCAAGGCACTAGACGATTTCTTTCTTTACCGCCTCCTTCATAACGAGATTTAACCGTCTTTGTGGGTCTCGGGTTGGTTTGTCTTCATCCATTAGATGTATATAATGTTCAACAATTAAGGGACTAATCCCTTTGATGTCAGCCATTGTCCAACCAAATGCTTGCCGATTTGTTCTCAACACTGCCAAAAGTGCGCTCTCTTACTCTACAGCTAGAGAAGCGGATATAATTACGGGTAGAGTCTCATTCTCACCTAAATATGCATATTTAAGATGAGAAGGTAACGGTTTGAGATAAAGTATTGGCGGAGAGACAATAGAAGGTGGGGTAAGGGAATGATATTTGGACTCCTTAAGAGGTTCAAAACTTGCATAGGATATTGACTCGGAAATTGCTACTGACTTTTGCGATGAGTCAATGGATTCAAACTCAGGAACGGACTCATTGAACATATCCTCACTATGAAGTTGTGCAAGATCAACGATGTCTTACTAGTGTTGTCGAGATCATCAAAGCAAAGTTCCTCATCCATGCAGCTTTCGGGAGCTATCTCGTGGATGGAAAAAACATCAAGAAAATGAGCAGAAGGTTCAGATGGTTGACTTCCTAGCTTGTAAATATTAAGCTCAATTGTCATCTTCCCGAAGGATAAGTTCATAGAACCGTTACGACAATTAATTACAGCGTTAGAAGTTGCTAGGAAGGGTCGACCGAGTATCACCGGGGTTTGATTGCGTGGGTTTGCCACAGGCTGTGTATCTAAAACAATAAAGTCCACAGGGAATATGAATTCCCCGACTTTAATTAACACATCCTCTAGTTCACCCCAAGCTTTGGTGATTGATCAGTCTGCCATTTGGAGAGTACAATGGGCGGGTTTCAACTCTCCAATCCCTAACTGCTCGTATACTGAATAAGGAAGCAAGTTAACGCTAGCGCCAAGGTCGAGTAAAGCACGATTAATATTTTTACTCCCAATAGAAAAAGAGATGGTAGGACAGCCAGGGTCCTTATGTTTCTTTGGTATTTGCTGGGTAAAACCCGTGCTAACATTACTCGTCATGAAAAATTTTTTAGGCACTTGAGTTTTACTCTTCCTAGTGCACACGTCTTTAAGGATTCTTGCATAAGATGGGACTTGTTGAATAGCATTTAGGAGAGGAATATTTACGTTAACTTGCTTAAACATTTCCACAATCTTCTCCATTTTTGGGTTAGGTCTGTTGGCCCTTAATCTGTTTGGAAATGGAGCTTGATCAATAAGTTTTGTGTCACGCCCCGCTTTCCGGTATACGGCGAAGGGGACGGGACCGGTTCGCTACGTATTTACTGTGAAGTAAATACGCTAAGCGTATCTAAGCAATATAAAGGTAAATCACAAGAGACAAGAGATATAAAAAATAACAGCAACTTTATTTCTTAACATTCTTTTGTACAATGCATGAAAAATAAATACATCTGGAATAAAAGCGATGACTAAACAATGGCATAAAAAATACTGAATAGAAAAAGGTACAATGTCTAGAGCTCGGGGTCTTCGAGGAAATGATCCAAGTCTTCACTGGTGGGCTCGATCTCTGTTATGTCCAGATTACCTGACGACATTCAAAGAAGGAAGAAATAGAATGTCGTCAGTGAACAGGTCGCTCGGTAAGTCCCAAAGATAAGGAAGAATTAGAAAAGACAGAATAAGAGGTATCTTCTAAAGTTATATAATATTGTAGAATATTGTGTTTACGCAGTTGTTTGTAGCTTGGTACGGAAGGTTGCCAGTGTATACGAGAGGGGTCTCAGTATGCTAGAGACCAGGGCAAACAGAATGTACAAGGAACCGTTAAGCTACGGTACAACAGCAACGGAATATAGGTTAGGTGTCTTAATCTTACCATCTCGTGCCACTTCTAACCCCTTCCGTACCAATCTACCCCTTAAACCCCGTAGTGTTTTGATTGTATTGTTGTATTGTATTGTATAAGTTGGATGACTGACCAAAATCATGATATCAGTAAACAGATTGTAACTGCATAATCATGTAAATGGAATAACTGGATAATGGATGTATATCCATGGTTTGATTCAGTCAAGTTATATAGATTGATAACTGGATTCATGGATTCATGTGTTCATATTGAATTGGAATATTATAGATTGTAGATTGACTTGAATCATATTCAAGTCAGATATAATCAGACTCAAACTCGAGTCAGACAATTAGAAATGTAAATTGAAGTCTTGATTATTTCTTAAACCTATAATTGTTAGGGTCCTTAGGGTAATCTATAAACTTGAGGGGTTTTTATATAAAATATACTTTTATATACTTTTCAAAATACTCCCCAAGTATTTATTATTCGTCTTTAGAGTTGTAATGAATGTGGATTTTATATTGTAATATTTCTAGTGAAAATATCCTAGTTTTATAAATAAAGGTATTTATCTGTAATATTGATTTATTTGAGATTCATGATATTTTAATGTAAAATTTATTCTTGTGATTTTTAGAAAAAGTGGAATATTTATATTATAACAAAATAGATATTTTAATGATAAATATACATATATTTATACAAAAATAATTCCAATAAATATTTTATATTCTAAAAATATCATTTTCTTAAGATATCGTATTTTAAATGTTTCGAGACCGAATGCTTCTTGTGGAGGTATGAATCTCGCACTACTAAGCCCGAGGGTGTACGATAAACCTTACTATCCCGAACGGGTTCCCCAAAAATGGGTTTTAGCAGCGCTTTGCAAAGATTGTAAATTACTAAATCCTTTAGAAAACGGTTTTATAAAGTAAATGGTATTTATTTGTAAAAAGTCAATTTTTCGTATTTTAGGTTCTAGAGTTTTGCAATTCAACTAGACTATTTCTAAATGGTCTAAACAACAAGTTGTTAGATACCTCAAATCGCCTCTTCACCGCCAATTGTGGCCAGGTAAATACAAGTGAAGAAAGGAGGGTTCCGCTCACGAATAATCGTGAGACGGGCCTTTTAAAGTTACCTTTCTCACTTGCCTAGCCTAGACACCACAAAGTCAGGTTTAGATAAACGACCGATGTCCACAACTTATCGTATTTTCATATTAAGAGGTATTTATTTTAAAAGTGTAACAAAGTTAAAACTTTTAGAAATGGTTTTATTAAGAATATGGTATTTAAATGAAAATATTGTTTTATCGTATTCTAAGTTTTTCAATGGTATCGTGTTAGGTTGTATGTAAGTGTGTGAGGAGATAGGTCGTTACCTCGTGATCTACTTTAAAGGTATAGCAAGTTAATAGGATTAAATGTGAAGTCGAAACATTGTGGTATTTAAGTAAAAAAATACGATAATTTGGGAACGCTATCATTTCATGTGATGGAAATTGTTCAAATTGTTTGTTAAATATTTAATAGTCAACATAAAGATGTTTAAGCATGAATGTATTGGTGAGAAGTGAAATTTTATAGAAAACCGAATCGGAAATCGGTTTTGTTCCGATTCCGTCGGGTTTTGTACTTTCGTATTTTTTTTTTGGAAAAAGAGAGAGAGGTTAGAATGGGACTTACGGGTTTGAACAACACGAGAGTGATAAGGAAGAAAAGGGTTCGCCGGTACGTCGATTCGTCGCTGCGAGTTCCTAGCATGATCACCGGAAGTTCGCCGTAGATTTCGTCGGAGCTTCGCCTTTCGCTCGTTTTCAAAGTACACAAGATCTCTTAGAATTTTGAGAGAGTGGGCTCAGAAATTTGGAATGAGAGGGTAGAGGGTAGGGGGTGTATTTATAGGGTTAGGCTAGGGTTAGGGTAGGTGTAAGTTTTTAATTAAAAAATGTAAAAAATATATAAAAATCATTAAAAAAAAATGGAGTAAATGAGGGTTAATGGGCTCTCTGTAACCGATCTGACTATTTAAAATATGCAGGGGGGTTGAGAATAAAAAGATACCCAACTTCGATGTTGGGGACTCGGCCGTCCGGCCGAGTGCGGCCGGCGGCGCCGGCCCGAGTCGGCCGGTTCGCCGGCCGAGTCGGAGGGTCGGTGGGTGGGGGGGTCTCCTGGGGTGCTTTCTGGTGCATTTATATTTTCATGTGTAGTAGGAAATTTGTGAGAAACGCACGTGTAACCGTTGGTATTCTAAAAAAATCAAAAACAAAATAATTTTAAAAATAATGTGGGGCATAGGATTTGAACTCTGGTGGCTTGGTTCAGCAGTGTAAGGTATTACAAATGAGCTACAAGCTCCTTCTTGTAGTTATGGAGTGAAATAAATATTTAAAGAGATATCAGTAACATTAAATACTCCAAGTATACATTGAATTTAAATCAATTCTTTGTACATTAAAAATGGAGTTGTTACAGTCTACACTCCTTACAAAAATTTCGTCCTCGAAATTTACAACTTTTATTTGAGGACTAGTTCACAAAGAGGTGTGGATATCTAGTACGCATTTCATCCTCCCTTTCCCAAGTGGACTCTCCTGGAGTGTCTTTCCTCCACATCACTCGAACCAAATTAACTTCCTTGTTTCGATGTGTCTTCACTTTCCTGTCCAGGATCTCCACAGGCTGTTGCTCACAAGACAAATCGGGCTGTATAGTGAGCTCGGAATGATCGAGAACATGGCTGGGGTCACTCACATACCTTCTGAGTTGGGATATGTGTAACACATTATGCACCCCTTCCAATGAAGGTGGAAGCGTTAAGCGGTATGCCACTTCACCGACTCGTTCGAGTATGTCGAACGGTCCAATATATCTCAGACTTAGCTTTCCCCGTCTTCCAAATCGGATTACTCCGCGGTTCGGAGATATTTTCAAGAATACGTGATCTCCTGGCTGGAATTCCAAGTGTCGTCTCTTTGCATCAGCCCAGTGCTTCTGTCGATCTTGGGCTATGCGCATCCTTTCCCTGATAGTACGAACCACATCAACAGTCGCTGCTATCATCTCCGGTCTAAAAAGTTCCCTATCTCCGATGTCGTCCTAACTTAATGGCGATCGACACTTCCTTCCATACAATGCTGCAAAAGGTGTCATTCCTATGCTTGCTTGGTAGCTGTTGTTGTACGAAAACTCCACAAGATGTAGGTGATCTTCCCACGATCCTTTGAAGTCTAACATATACGCTCTGAGCATATCCTCCAAGATCTGAATAGTTCGTTCCGACTGACCATCTGTTTGTGGATGATAAGCCGTGTTGAAGTTCAGACTTGTTCCCAAGCTTGCTTGCAGACTCTGCCAAAATTGCGATCGGAACCTGATGTCACGATCGGAGAAAATGCAGACTGGTACTCCATGAAGTCTCACAATTTCCTGTATGAGTTCATGGGTATCAGAGATAATACATTATGAAGAGTTTAAATCTTTTAAATAGATTATTACCTCCATGTACTTCTTTGCTAGTGTCTCAGTAGATTGGCCAACTCGAAATGGGATGAAGTGAGCCGACTTTGTGAGTCGATCCATAATGACCCATACAGTATCGTTACCCTTTGTCCTGTGAGGAAAAGCAGTCACAAAATCCATCGTGATGTGTTGCCACTTCCATTCTGGGATTGGTAACGGTTGAAGTAGTCCAGCAGTCCTGTGATGTTCAGCCTTTACTTGCTGACACACCAAGCATTTTGCGACGATTCTGGCTACTTCACGCTTCATTCCATACCACCAATAATTTTGACGTAGATCTTTGTACATTTTGGTACCTCCAAGGTGTACTGAATAGGGAGAGCTGTGAGCTTCTTTCATTAACTCTTCACGAACAGGACCTTTTGGTACACACAATCTACTGCCGTATCTCAAAGATCCGTCTTCATGGATGATGAAGTCTGTTCTGAGTCCATTCTCCACTTGTTCTCTGATCTTTTGCAACTTAGAATCGCTTGCTTGAGCTGCTTTGATCTGATTGACAATGGTTGATTGAACTTGTAAATTCATCAAACTTGAAGTATTACCTGGCATGATTACTTCAATCTCCATCTGATGCAACTCTTGTTGAAGCTTCCACTGAGCGGTGAGATTCATTGCTAATGGTTGGCGACTAAGAGCATCAGGTACTACATTCACCTTCCGTGGGTGATATTGCAAGTGATGTCAAAGTCCGCCATGAGTTCTAACCATCTTCTCTGCCGCATATTCAACTCCTTCTGAGTAAACACGTACTTCAGGCTCTTATGATCTGTGTAGATGTTCACTCGTTCACCAAGTAGATAATGGCGCCAAATCTTGAGAGCAAAAATGACGGCTGCCAACTCCAGATCATGCGTCGGATAATTGCGCTCATGAGTCTTCAGTTGTCTTGAAGCATAAACCACAATCTTACCGTGCTGATGTAGAACACATCCTAATCCCTTACCGAATGCATCACAATGCACTTCGAATCCTCCAGATTGATCCGGTATTATGAGAATATGTGCAGATGTCAACCTTGACTTGAGTTCTACGAAAGCTTGTTCGCATGCTTCTGACCACACAAATTCTTCATCTTTACGTGTGAGTTTGGTCAGGGGTGTTGCTATCTTTGAAAATCCCTCAATGAACATTCTGTAATATCCAGCTAAGCCCAAGAAACTCCGAATATCCTTCACTGACTTTGGTGTAGGCCATTCGCTAACTGCTGAAACCTTTGCTGGATCCACAGAAATTCCTTCTTCTGATACGATGTGTCCAGGAAAACCAACATGATTTAGCCAAAACTCGCACTTGCTGTACTTGACATAAAACTTATGTTGTCGAAGAGTTTCCAGGACAATTCGTAGGTGCTCTGCATGCTCTTTCCGACTCTTAGAATACACCAGGATGTCGTCGATGAAGATGACAACAAACTTGTCTAAGTACTCCCGGAAAACTTGATTCATTAGGTGTCACGCCCCGCTTCCTAGAGTACGCTAAGATATGCACGTGACAGAGCCAACCAAGCCACCTGTGGATAGGAAATATCCTTCCACAATCACATTACGGCTGTAGAGATATCAAGAACAATAATAATAACTATCTAATACATGTCCATAAGCCAGAATAACGAGTTAAGAATAAAATAATGCGGAAGCAAAAGATCCAATACAAGAATAAACCGGAATGTACGTCCCATAATGCGGGCTCACATGAGGAATGAAAATGCATAAATAAAACCAAAATACTAACAGGTCCTCACTGCTCGGCCTGCTGACTGAAATACTCCTGCTCGGCCTGCAGCAAAGGTAAAGAATCTGGGCCATGCAAAACCCAGACGTCAGTGCTTCATAATATCAAGCAATAATATAAACAAGGGGTAGCAAGACATACAGGTATGAGTATGAACGGTAAAACAGGTATAACAGTAACATAAATAAGGACAGTGAAGGGTAAGGCATAGGTGATGTGCAGTGAGTAATCTAAACTGGTCTACTGGGTTAATTACTCTCAAGTCTTTGAAATCAATTTGATGAATCATTGATATAATTCAATAGTATCCCGTGCATGCCCGGGACCACGGTCAAGATTCTCGGGCTGAATCCGAGATGTGCCGCTAGGCAGTAAAAGGTAGTATGTAACGATGAATGATGTCAGCATCATCATCCCGGGGCTGGCCTAGCCCGTAAGACGGATCGGTAAAGGCATCGAACTGTCGAGTTACAAGTCAGGTTTCATCATTGATTTCCCCATACCCCCAAGTTATGTGTTCAAGTCAGGTATTGATAAATCTGGAGCTAATGCCAACACAGGATCAATCAGGTACAAGTTTGTCTGAATAGACAACAGGAAATGTCCGTAGGGACAACAGGTCAAGATTGTCGGCATTAGTAACAAGATCAGGTAATAGATCAAGCTGTGGTACATCAGGTCATGTCAGGTAGTGTATATGAATCCAATCATATCAAGTAGTGCACATGTATCGAGTCGTGTCAAGTAGTGATGTATCAAGTCATGTCAGGGGGTGCACAAATATTACGTGGGTGTTTATAATTAAACTGTAGCAAGTATTGAATCACGGTAAAGGTATGGATATACGGTGAAAGCATGGATGCACAAACATCTATCAGGGGTTACATCATGACAATATAGGATGCACATTATCAAGCATGGTGCACTAATACAACAGTAACATGAAATAATATGGTCTCGGCGTGCAACTAGATATGTAATAAACCGTACGGATACAGACGGATACTATAAAACTGTAAATCGGAAAACTTTGCTGAATATTAAAACACAAGCAATATTATTTATTAAATAGATATTGATATAATAATATTAACATGGATAACATATTCAAACCGATTAATAACGATAAAGGTGGTATTGATTAACCAAGCACAAGAAAGTTCCGTTCAGAAATTCAGCGTCACCCTGATTTGTAAAATAGCTTAAAAATAACAAACGTTCTCCAAAAGGGACGTGTCTTATACCAAAAACAAAGATAATTCAATAAGGTTTTCATTTTTATAAGTATAAGCATGTCAGGTTGTCCCTACAAAAATCTATGAACATTCGAACTTGAAAGTTTACTGCTGGAATTTCCCTGGACAGCAGTTTAGAGTTATAGTATTCTGAGTTAGCTTCGTAACGAACTAAAGAACATATACTAATGATTTTCCTATGATTTATAATGAATTTTATAAGGTAAGGTGTACAGTAAATTTCAGATTTGTCGTATCCGCTTTTCAACGACGTTTCATGTTTAAACTATAATATTTTCAAATGTATAAAATTATAAAATGTAGATTATAAACTAATTAAAGATAATAATAAGAAATATTACGATGATATATATTTTAAATGATATGGATGCAAACGAGTATCACATAATCGTAAAATGATAAACTAACAAGTACGGAACATAAAACTAAGCAATATGAAATGTAACTATTCAATTTGATGCAGTATATGATAGTATAGTATGTAACAAGATAAGTTTTCATGACCTAGATCTGAAATGATATGAATGGATGCAAACGGAACATCGAATAGTTATAAAACTAAACATGGGGTGCATGATTTTAAATACAGGTATTCCATTTGTTAAAATAGATGCGTTTATAGTAATGTAGCATGTAATTAAGATTGGTTTGCATGCCCTAGATCTGAAATGCACTATAAAAATGTAAACGGAACGTCGAAAGGCTGTAATATGAAACATTTGATGCTTGATTTAAAATACAGGTGTGATATTTATTTAAATAGGTATATAATGAGTTATATAGCTTGTAGCAAGATTAACTTGCCTAGACGGAACAAGAACGGATGTGTACGGAACGTCCTTCATCGGCGAAATGTCGCAACGCGCGCATGGTACACAGAACGGTTCCAAACAACGCACAAGGGTAATCACGCAAGTCAGGTACGTTCACTGGATCACTCGGATCGTCAGCGACGAGCACGGCTCCGGCGGTGATCACCGGAATTAAGAAACAAGATCAAGAAAAAGAAAGAAGAAAGAAGAAGAAGTAAGAAACAGAGGCTGTATATTAAATAAGGAAAGAAAAAAATTTAAATAAATAAAATATATATAAATATATATAATCAGAGGAGAGAGAGAGAGAAAGGGGTTGTTAGTTTGTTAGGAAATTAGTTTAGATTTAAATTTTAAAAAAAATCCTTTATTAGTTAACTAAATTTTAATTTGTATCAATTTATAAAATTAATATTATATAAATAAAATTTGATATTCTGGTAAATACAAATATAGTCCAAAACATGCCCGGGTCGGGTCTAAAATTCAGTTTTAAAATACGAAAAATATACATGTCGACCAAAATTAAAGTTGGATATCCGGGTAACGAAAAAATGCATACCCCTAAGAACAGATGCACGCACGTGCACGTAGTCATCCAAACAGGTCCGTTTCACTGAACGGGACGAGAACAAGATGCACGGATGCTACCACGGGATTAGGGGTATCATGCAGGCTATGAAATGTATTTTTTAAAATATTTTACATGACTTAAAATATTATATGGTAAAAGATGCAATGCCAGATAAAATGCAAGTATGCAGTAAACATGAAAATGCACCTGTCTATGTAACAAGTCAAGTTAAACTATAAATATGAATCGAACAGGTTCCAAGCAAGCGGGTCGGGTCGAATGCAATGTAAAATGTAAAATACCATTCGCACCCAAAACACGATAAATCAAGAAAATACCACAAATAAGGAAATACGGGAACTAGAATTGGTATAAATGAACTAGGGTGTCACATTATACCCAACTACAAAAAGAATTTCTTCCTCGAAATTCCCAAGAAAAGAAAAGGTAAACAAAATGAATCTACAGGAATAGGTGTCGAAAGTTCTGTCGAATTTCTTCTTCTCGTTCCCAAGTTGATTCTCTATGCGAGCGATTTCCCCAAGAAACAAGTAAGAGAGGGATAACCTAGTTATTAAGGACCTTTTCCCTTCGATCCATAATCGATATCGGTCGTTCCTCAAAGGTTAAATCTTCTCGTACAGTCAGCTCCGAATGATCCAGCACGTGTGTTTCATCTCGAACATATTTACGGAGTTGAGATACATGAAATACGTCATGAACATTCGCTAAAGATTGTGGTAAAGCCAATCGATACGCCACTTCTCCAATACGTTCCAAAATCTCGAAAGGCCCAACGAATCGAGGACTAAACTTGCCTCGACTCCCAAAACGAATCACTCCTCTAGTCGGTTATATTTTCAAGAATACAAGATCACCAACCGTGAACTCTAGAGGTCTTTTCGATGTATCGGCCCAACTCATCTACCGATCTTGTACTGCCTTCATATGATTCTAGATAGTGTTAACTTTCTTTACTGTCTGCACGATCAAATCCGGTCCCAACAATCTTCGTTCTCCAATATCATCCCAACAAACAGGTGAGCGACACTTGCGACCATACACTGCTTCGAATGGAGCCATCTGAATAGTCGCCTGAAAGCTGTTGTTGTAAGAAAACTCCACCAAGTGTAGATGATCCTCCTATGAACCTTTGAAGTCTAACATGCAAGCTCTCAACATGTCTTCAAGAGTTTGGATCGTTCTCTCCGACTGGCCATCTGTCTGAGGATGATAAGCTGTGCTAAACTTCAATCGAGTCCCGAAACTTTCCTGTAAGCTCCTCAAGAAGTGTGATAAGAAACGAGTATCACGGTCGGATACGATGCTCACTGGTACTCCATGCAATCTTACAATTTTCTGCATGTACCGTTCTGCCAAAGCTTCTGTTGATTGACCAACTCGAAATGGTATGAAATGAGCTACCTTGGTCAATCGATCAACAATCATCCAAACTGCATTGTTGCCTTTTGGACTCCGCGGTAAAGCTGTCACGAAATCCATGGTTATATGTTTCCACTTCCATTGAGGAATCGGAAGTGGTTGCAATAAACCAGCAACCCTTTGATGTTCAGCCTTAACTTGCTGACACACCAAGCACTTTGCTACAAAGCGAGCAATCTCCCTTTTCATGCATTCCCACCAGAAATGTTGTCGTAGATCACGTTACATCTTCGTGCCTCCTGGATGCGGAATATGCGGAACTGTGTGCCTCCTTCATAACTTCTTCGTGAATATCTCCTTTTTGGCACACACAAACGGATACCATATCGCAACGAACCATCTTCATGAATTAACAAGTCCGTTCGAAGTCCAGCTTCAACCTGTTCTCGATACCTTTTCAATCTTGGGTCCTTCGACTACGCTGCTTTAATACTCTCGATCAATGACGACTGTACTTGCAGCTGCATCAACTGTCCTGAAGAATGCGGTAGCACGATCTCCAACTCGAATCTCCGAAAGTCTCCCATAAGCTCCTTCTGTGCAGTCAATATCCGAATTGCTGGCAACCGACTAAGCGCATTCAGCACTACATTAACTTTCCCCGGATGGTACTTGAGATCAAGATCATAGTCGGCCATCAGCTCCAACCATTTATGCTGCCTCATGTTAAGCTCTTTCTGTGTGAACACGTACTTTAGGCTTTTGTGATCGGTGAATACTTCGACCCTTTCGCCCAGTAAGTAGTGTCTCCAAATCTTCAAAGCGAAAATCACTGCTGCAAGCTCCAAGTCATGAGTTGGATAATTCTTCTCATGGGTCTTCAACTACCTCGATGCGTAAGCTATAACTTTCCATGCTGCATCAAAAGACATCCCAAACCTTTCCCAGATGCGTCGCTGTGAATCACCAATCCTCCGGAACCATATGGTACGGTCAAAATAGGAGCGGCTATCAATCTTTGCTTCAATGCCTCAAAAGCTGACGCACACCTATCCGTCCATACGAACGGTACTTCCTTACGCGTAAGCTTGGTTAAAGGCTCAGCCAAATGGGAAAAATTCTCCACGAACTTTCTGTAATAGCCGGCAGGTCCAAGAAAACTTCTGATCTCTGCTACGTTCTTCGGAATCAGCCAATTTTGAACTGCTGCAATATTCTCGGGATCAACGGAGATTCCATCTTCAGATACGACGTGCCCCAAAAACTTCACTTCTTCAAGCCAAAACTTGCACTTGCTCATCTTTGCATATAATCTTTCTTGCCTCAATGTCTGCAGTGCGATCTTCAAGTGTTCCGCATGCTCTTCAATGCTCCTCGAGTAGACCAAAATATCATCGATGAACACCACTATAAACAGGTCCAAGAACGGAGAAAAGATTCGGTTCATCAAGTCCATAAATATCGCCGGTGCATTCGTGACTCCGAATGGCATCACTAAATACTTGTAATGTCCATACCGAGTTCGGAACGCAGCCTTACAAATATCTTCTGATTTAACTCGGACCTGATGATATTCGGACCGCAAATCCAGCTTCGAGAATACCCTCGCGCCACTAAGCTGCTCGAACAATTCGCCAATGCGAGGGATCGGATACTTGTTCTTAATAGTCACCCGGTTTAGTTCTCGATAATCGATGCACATCCTCCTTGTGCCATCTTTCTTCTTTACTAGAAGAACTGGAGCTTCCCAAGGTGAATTGCTGCTGCGAATTCAACCCTTCTCTAGCAATTCGGTAACCTGCTTCTTTACTTCTTCCAACTCTACTGGTGCCATCAAATAGTACACCTTTGAGATTGGCGCTGCATCATGAACAAGATCGATCGCGAACTCCACATCTCGTTTTGGCGGTAAACCCGAGATGCCCTCGAACACGTCCATGAACTCTCAAACTACAGCTGGCGCTTCCTCCTTATCAACTTCCATTGACGAAAGAACATTGCTTGTCGGCCTAGCCCTAAACTCGACTAGCCCGACAGAACTGCTACCTCCAGCAAAACAAACTCCGAATGTCCGGGAATCTGGAAAATCACTTTCTTTTCCCTACAATCAATGTGAGCGTGGAAAGTGAGACCATCAATTTCCAAGACAACTTCATAACTGCCGGTATCGGTCACCAAGAAATCTGCAAAACATAAACTGGTAAGCAATGAAACGGAGAGAACCAAGGTAATAGAACGACCATGAAACAAGGAAATGAAACAAGACCAGGACTCCAAGTTACTTAAATAGAGTACCGCATTGTAACCATGCTGCAGTTCATAGTTACAATCACATAACTCCACTCAAGTCGCCCAAATCCTAGTATCAGAATCAAGGAACAGGAAGAAACAATAGGGTACCAAAAGATTTCAAGTCGAGATGCAAAGTGGTTTGCATATCGTCAAGGCAAAGGATAAAGAGAAATATATGATTCAAGAATCATGATAACAATGTGGCAGGACATGTTCCTAATCACGGATTTTCCGATTCGTGTATTGGGTCCAATACCCAACTACAAAAGAATCAAACCCGATTAACTTAAATCCTATGGCACTGATACCAAACAAATCCTGTCATGCCCCGCTTCCCAGAGTACGCTAAGATAGGCACGTAACAGAGCCAACCAAGCTACCTGTGGATAAGAAATATCCTTCCACAATCACATTACGGCTGTAGAGATATCAAGAACAATAATAATAACTATCTAATACATATCCATAAGCCAGAATAACGAGTCAAGAATAAAATAATGCGGAAGCAAAAGATCCAATACAAGAATAAACTGGAATGTACGTCCCATAATGCGGGCTCACATGAGGAATGAAAATGCATAAATAAAACCAAAATACTAACAGGTCCTCACTGCTCGGCCTGCTGACTGAAATACTCCTGCTCGGCCTGCAGCAAAGGTAAAGAATCTGGGCCATGCAAAACCCAGAGGTCAGTGCGTCATAATATCAAGAAATAATATAAACAAGGGGTAGCAAGACATACAGGTATGAGTATGAACGGTAAAACAGGTATAACAGTAACATAAATAAGGACAGTGAAGGGTAAGGCATAGGTGATGTGCAGTGAGTAATCTAAACTGGTCTACTGGGTTAATTACTCTCAAGTCTTTGAAATCAATTTGATGAATTATCGATGTAATTCAATAGTAACCCGTGCATGCCCGGGACCATGGTCAAGATTCTCGGGCTGAATCCGAGACGTGCCGCTAGGCAGTAAAAGATAGTGTGTAACGATGAATGATGTCAGCAGCATCATCCCGGAGCTGGCCTAGACCGTAAGACTGATCAGTAAAGGCATCGAACTATCGAGTTACAAGTCAGGTTTCATCATTGATTTCCCCATACCCCCAAGTTATGTATTCAAGTCAGGTATTGATAAATCTGGAGGTAATGCTAACACAGGATCAAGCAGATACAAGTTTGTCTGAATAGACAACAGAAAATGTCCGTAGGGACAACAGATCAAGATTGTCGGCATTAGTAACAAGATCAAGTAATAGGTCAAGCTGTGGTACATCAGGTCAAGTCAGGTAGTGTACGCGGATCCAATCATGTCAAGTATTGCACATGTATCGAGTCGTGTCCAGTAGTGATGTATCAAGTCATGTCAGGGGGTGCACAAATATCATGTGGGTGTTTATAATTAAACTGTAGCAAGTATTGAATCACGGTAAAGGTATGGATGTACGGTGAAAGCATGGATGCACAAACATCTATCAGGGGTTACATCATGACTATGTAGGATGCACATTATCAAGCATGGTGTAAAAATACAACAGTAACATGAAATAATATGGTCTCGGCGTGCAACTAGATATGTAATAAACCGTACGGATACAGACGGATACTATAAAACTGTAAATCGGTAAACTTTGCTGAATATTAAAACACAAGCACTATTATTTATTAAATAGATATTGATATAATAATATTAACATGGATAACATATTCAAACCGATTAATAACGATAAGGGTGGTATTGATGAACCATGCACAAGAAAGTTCCGTTCAAAAATTCAGCGTCACCCTGATTTGTAAAATATCTTAAAAATAACAAACGTTCTCCAAAAGGGACGTGTCTTATACCAAAACAAAGATAATTCAATAAGGTTTTCATTTTTATAAGTATAATCATCTCGGATTGTCCCTACAAAAATTTATGAACATTCGAAGTTGAAAATTTGCTGCTGGAATTTCCCAGGACAGCAGTTTAGAGATATTTCCATTTGCATTTTACATTATTTAAACAATTTATTTTGTAAGTAAATATTTCATAGAGTTATAGTATTCTGAGTTAGCTTCGTAACGAACTAATGAACGTATACTAATGATTTGTTTATGATTTATAATGAATTTTATAAGGTAAGATGTACAGTAAATTTCAGATTTGTCGTATCCGCTTTTCAACGACGTTTCGTGTGTAAACTATAATATTTTCAAATGTATAACATTATAAAATGCAGATTATAAACTAATTAAAGATAATAATAAGAAATATTACGATGATATATATTTTAAATGATATGGATGCAAACGGGTATCACATAATCGTAAAATAATAAACTAACAAGTGCGGAACATATAACTAAGCAATATGAAATATAACTATTCAATTTGATGCAGTATATGATTATATAGTATGTAACAAGATAAGTTTTCATGACCTAGATCTGAAATGATATGAATGGATGCAAACGGAACATCGAAAAGTTATAAAACTAAACATGGGGTGCATGATTTTAAATACAGATATTCCATTTGTTAAAATAGATGCGTTTAAAGTAATGTAGCATGTAATTAAGATTGGTTTGCATGCCCTAGATCTGAAATGCACTATAAAAATGTAAACGGAATGTCGAAAAGCTGTAATATGAAATATGGGTTGCTTGATTTAAAATACAGGTGTGATATTTATTTAAATAGGTATATAATGAGTTATATAGCTTGTAGCAAGATTAACTTGCCTAGTCGGAACAAGAACGGATGTGTACGGAACGTCCTTCGTCGGCGAAATGTCGCAACGCGCGCATGGTATACGGAACGGTTCCAAACAACGCACAAGGGTAATCACGCAAGTCAGGTAAGTTCACTGGATCACTCGGATCGTCAGCGACGAGCACGGCTCCGGCGGTGATCACCGGAATTAAGAAACAAGATAAAGAAAAAGAAAGAAGAAAGAAGAAGAAGTAAGAAGAAGAGGCTGTATATTAAATAAGGAAAGAAAAAAATTTAAATAAATAAAATATATATAAATATATATAAGCAGTGGAGAGAGAGAGAGAGAAAGGGGTTGTTAGTTTGTTAGGAAATTAGTTTAGATTTAAATTTTAAAAAAATCCTTTATTAGTTAACTAAATTTTAATTTGTATCAATTTATAAAATTAATATTATATAAATAAAATTTGATATTCTGGTAAATACAAATATAGTCCAAAACATGCCCGGGTCGGGTCTAAAATTCAGTTTTAAAATACGAAAAATATACATGTCGACCAAAATTAAAGTTGGATATCCGGGTAACGAAAAAATGCATACCCCCAAGAACGGATGCTCGCACGTGCACGTAGTCATCCAAACAAGCCCATTTCACTGAACGGGACGAGAACAAGATGCGCGGATGCTACCACGGGGTTAGGGGTATCATGCAGGCTATGAAATGTATTTTTTAAAATATTTTACATGACTTAAAATGTTATATGGTAAAATATGCAATGCCGGATAAAATGCAAGTATGCAGTAAACATGAAAATGCACCTGTCTATGTAACAAGTCAAGTTAAACTATAAATATGAATCGAACAGGTTCCAAGCAAGCGGGTCGGGTCGAATGCAATGTAAAATGTAAAATACCATTCGCACCCAAAACACGATAAATCAAGAAATTACCACAAATAAGGAAATACGGGAACTAGAATTGGTATAAATGAACTAGGGTGTTATATTAGGTTCATGAATATTGCTGGTGCATTGGTCACTCCAAATGGCATCACTAGAAATTCGTAATGTCCATAGCGAGTTCTGAAAGCTGTTTTGTGAATATCAGTTTCCTTGACCTCCACTTGATGATAACCTGAACGAAGATCCAATTTAGAGAAAACACAAGATCGACTTAGCTGATTGAATAAATCATCGATGCGCGGGAGTAGATACTTGTTCTTTATAGTGACTTCGTTCAAGGCTTTATAATCGATGCATATTCTGTATGAACCTTCCTTCTTCTTCATCAGTAGTACAGGTGCTCCCCAACTTGAAGTGCTGGGACGAATCCATCTTTTCGCCAATAATTCGTCCAACTGTGTTCGGACTTCCTTCAAACCTTCCGGACTTAGTCTATAAGGTGCTTTGATTACCGGTTGGGCTCCTGGTACTAAATCAATACTGAATTCAAGAGCTCGATCGGGAAGCAAACCTGATATATCGTCAGGAAATACATCGTCGAACTCTCGAACTACCTCTGGTCTTAATTCTTCTTCCGCTTGAGCTGCTGCAACTACTGCTTCTCTTGGCTTCGCTTTGTAGATACTTGGCTCTAGGGTACGCTCTGTGCTTTTGAAATAGAAGACCAGATGGTCTGGAATCTCGAATATTACCCTCCTTTGACGACAGTCGATGGTAGCATAAAAAGTTCTAAGCCAATCCATTCCTAGAACCATATCGAAGTTCGGTATGTCCAGTACTTTGAAGTCGGCATAAAACTCTTTGCTGGGGACGACGACTGGACACAAGCTGTATACCATAGTTGCCTTTAGAATGCCATTTCCGAAACTGACATTCCAGCTGGATATAAGCGGTGAGACTGGAATCGTATGGGTTCGGACGAACCGTTGCGATATAAAGCAGTGTGATGCTCCAGTATCAAACAGTGCAAGTGCAGGTAGTGAGGCTACTAGGATTGTACCTAAGGTATGTGGGACATGTTTTAGGTACAGTGAAAGTGTGTAGATAAACAAGACTAAAAGAAAAGTTTGAGAAGGAAAGTTTACCAGTGATGACTTGGCCAGTGGCCTCAACTTCTTCCACGGACATCGTGAAAGCCTGGCACTTTGGTACATTCCTCCTGGCCTGAGGAGCATTCCTCAGAACGTTCCTTTGAGCTTGATGGAACTGATGAGGAGGTGCAGCTTGTGATCCTCTAGGTGGTGCAGGTAGTGCAGGTCTTGGAGCGGATGCTTGGATGGCTGGGCGCTGTGGGTAAGTAATTGCTGGCCTGGGTGCAGCAACTGGGTTTTGTCTTTGGGGACAAGACCCAATATCATGAGTAGATGAGCCGCAGACTAAGCAAAGACGGTTGGCTCGATGGCAGTCTTTCATCATATGTCCAGTTCTCTTGCAGTAGGTGCAAAAGGCTGGGTTAGGACGATGGTTCGGTACTCCGGGTCGCCATGGCACGAAAGGTGGCCTGGACGAGGCTCCACCTGCCATCTGGTTGGCAGGGCGCTTAACTCCTGCAGACTGAGGTCTGCCCCTTGCTTTTATCACTGCCTCATAACTGCGGGCAGCTTCCAGAGAATCCTCATGAGTCAGAAATTTTCCTGTGGCTAGAGCATCCTGAATATCCGTGTCCAGTCCGTGTTGAAAGCGACGGACTCTAATCTCGTCCGTCGGTATCAAGTGTGCCGCGAATCTGTTTAAAGGATTGTGTTAGCTGTGTAGTATGTGCTATTTAAAAATTGAACTATTGTGACATATCTTACCGGCTTAGCATGGTGAATTCAGCGTCATACTCATCTACTGATTTGTCCCATATCGAACCCTGTTGTAGATGAATGAACTGCTGCTCCATGGCAAACCTGGCAGTCACAGAGAAGTATTTCGCGTCGAACTTCTTGCGAAAAGTCTTCCATTCAATAGGCTGTACCAGACGGCTTTCTTCCGCCTTCTACCAGTTGCGAGCATTGTCCGTGAGCTGTAGTTTCGCCACACGGACCCAAGCTATGTCTGGCACTTGTGCTGCTGCCAGATCATCTTCTATGCTTTGTGCCCATTCTTCAGCTTCAAGAGGGCTTCCTTTTCCGGAGAACTGCTTGGGATGTAAAGCCCTGAATTGCTTTAACCCCGGTGCGTCGGTCTCATGACGGTTCAGGAGTTGTTGTTGTCCCTCAAGAAGGCTGCGGACCGCCTCAAGTAGCACTGTTTGCCCGGTGGGTGGCGCATGAATAGCTGGTGTGAGAGGTAGTGCTGGAGGTGTGTTGTTGACGTTGGTGCTGGTGTTGTTCGGGGAATCCATAACCCTGAAGAAAAAAATTTGGGTTAGGACAGATTCAAGTACATGAAATGATAAGATTTAAGGAATATGAAATTGCAAGATTCAAGGAACATGAATTGTAAAGAATGTTTTAGATGCTGGTTCTTGTGTTATATTGCTTAAGTTGTTCACGCAGAACAGAACTGTATGATAGGGATTCATACAGCTCAGACCTGCATGGACCACCAACAAAACCTGTCACGTCCCGCTTCCCAGTATACGGCGAAGGGGACGGGACCAGTCCGCTATGTATTTACTGTAAAGTAAATACGCTAAGCGTATTTAAGCAATATAAAGGTAAATCACAAGAGACAAGAGACATAAAAAATAACAGCAACTTTATTTCTTAACATTCTTTTGTACAATGCATGAAAAATAAATACATCTGGAATAAAAGCGATGCCTAAACAATGGCATAAAAAATACTGAATAGAAAAAGGTACAATGTCTAGAGCTCGGGATCTTCGAGGAACTGATCTAAGTCTTCACTGGTGGGCTTGATCTCTGTTGTGTCTAGACTACCTGACGACATTCAAAGAAGGAAGAAATAGAATATCGTCAGCGAACAGGTCGCTCGGTAAGTCCCAAAGATAAGCGAGAATTAGAAAAGACAGAATAAGAGGTATCTTCTAAAGTTGTATAATATTGTAGAGTATTGTGTTTACGCTGTTGTTTGTAACTTGGTACAGAAGGTTGACAGTGTATACGAGAGGGGTCTCAGTATGCTAGAGAACAGGGCAAACGGAATGTACAAGGAACCATTAAGCCATGGTACAACAGCAACGGAATATAGGTTAGGTGTCTTAATCTTACCATCTCGTGCCACTTCTAACACCTTCCGCACCAATCTACCCCTTAAACCCCGTTGTGTTTTGATTGTATTGTTGTATTGTATTGTATAAGTTGGATGACTGACCAAAACCATGATATCAGTAAACAGATTGTAACTGCATAATCATGTAAATGGAATAACTGGATAATGAATGTATATCCATGGTTTGATTCGGTCAAGTTATATAGATTGATAACTGGATTTATGGATTCATGTGTTCATATTGAATTGGAATATTATAGGTTGTAGATTGACTTGAATCATATTCAAGTCAGATATAATCAGACTCAAACCTGAGTCAGACAATTAGAAATGTAAATTGAAGTCTTGATTATTTCTTAAACCTATAATTGTTAGGGTCCTTAGGGTAATCTATAAACTTGAGGGTTTTTTTTATGTAAAATATAATTTTATATACTTTTCAAAATACTCCCCAAGCATTTATTATTCGTCTTTAGAGTTGTAATGAATGCGGATTTTATATTGTAATATTTCTAGTGAAAATATCCTAGTTTTATAAATAAAGGTATTTATCTGTAATATTGATTTATTTGAGATTCATGATATTTTAATGTAAAATTTATTCTTGTGATTTTCAGAAAAAGTGAAATATTTATATTATAACAAAATAGATATTTTAATGATAAATATACATATATTTATACAAAAATAATTCCAATAAATATTTTATATTCTAAAAATCTCATTTTCTTAAGATGTCGTATTCTAAATCTTTCGAGACCGAATGCTCCTTGCGGAGGTCTGAATCTCGCATTACTAAGCCTGAGGGTGCACGATAAATCGTACTATCCCGAACGGGTTCCCCAAAAATGGGTTGTAGCGGCGCTTTGCAAAGATTGTAATTACTAAATCCTTTAGAAAACGGTTTTATAAAGTAAATTGTATTTATTTGTAAAAAGTCAATTTTTCGTATTTTAGGTTCTAGGGTTTTCTAATTCAACTAGACTATTTCTAAATGGTCTAAACAAAAAGTTGTTAGATACCTCAAATCGCCTCTTCACCGCCAATTGTGGCCAGGTAAGTACAAGTGAAGAAAGGATGGTTCCGCTCATGAATCACCGTAAGACGGGCCTTTTAAAGTTACCTTTCTCACTTGCCTAGCCTAGACACCACAAAGTCAGGTTTAGATAAACGACCGATATCCACAACTTATCGTATTTTCATATTAAGAGGTATTTATTTTAAAAGTGTAACAAAGCTAAAACTTTTAGAAATGGTTTTATTAAGAATATGGTATTTAAATGAAAATATTGTTTTATCGTATTCTAAGTTTTTCAATGGTATCGTGTTAGGTTGTATGTAAGTGTGTGAGTAAGTAGGTCGTTATCTCGTGATCTACTTTAAAGGTATAGTAAGTTAATAGGATTAAATGTGAAGTCGAAACATTGTGGTATTTAAGTAAAAAAATACGATAATTTGGGAACGCTATCATTTCATGTGATGGAACTTGTTCAAATTGTTTGTTAAATATTTAATAGTTAACATAAAGATGTTTAAGCATGAATGTATTGGTGAGAAGTGAAATTTTATAGAAAACCGAATCGGAAATCGGATTTGTTCCGATTCCGTCGGGTTTTGTAATTTCGTATTTTTTTAAAAAAAAAGAGAGAGAGGTTAGAATGGGACTTATGGGTTTGAACAACACGAGAGTGATAAGGAAGAAGATGGTTCGCCGGTACGTCGATTCGTCGCCGCGAGTTCCTAGCACGATCACCGGAAGTTCGCCGTAGATTTCATCGGAGTTTCGCCTTTCGCTCGTTTTCAAAGTACACAAGATCTCTTAGAATTTTGAGAGAGTGGGCTCAGAAATTTGGAATGAGAGGGTAGAGGGTAGGGGGTGTATTTGTAGGGTTAGGCTAGGGTTAGGGTAGGTGTAGGGTTTTTAATTAAAAAATGTAAAAACATATAAAAATCATTAAAAAATGGAGTAAATGGGGGTTAATGGGCTCTTTGTAACTGATCTGACTATTAAAAGTACGCAGGGGGTTGAGAATAAAAAGATACCCAACTTCGATGTTGGGGACTCGGCCGTCCGTCTGAGTCTGGCCGGCGGCGCTGGCCCGAGTCGGCCGGTCCGCCGGCCGACTCGGTCGAGTCGGGCCGAGTCGGAGGGTCGGTGGGTGGGGGGGTCTCCTGGGGTGCTTACTGGTGCATTTACATTTTCATGTGTAGTAGGAAATTTGTGAGAAACGCACGTGTAACCGTTGGTATTCTAAAAAAATCAAAAACAAAATAATATTAAAAATAATGTGGGGCATTGGATTTGAACTCTGGTGGCTTGGTTCAGCAGTGCAAGATATTACCAATGAGCTACAAGCTCCTTCTTGTAGTTATGGAGTGAAATAAATATTTAAAGAGATATCAGTAATATTAAATACTCCAAGTATACATTGAATTTAAATCAATTCTTTGTACATTAAAAATGGAGTTGTTACATTTGGGTCCAACATTTGTGGAGAAGATTGTGGGGACGGATTCGATCCCAAAATTGGAGTGGGGATCGTCTTAGGTAGATTGGGCGAAGTGTTCGAGCCTTTAGGAAAACGGAGAATAGGCTCGGATGAAGGTGGGAGTCTAGACAAATTAGGGGAAGAAGTAGAAGCCGGGGTATCAATGGTATCACTAACATCAACAAATTGCTCACCCACTCGGTTATTTAGCACTTTTCTCGATCTCAACGTAGTGACGGCACTCACATTATGATTTTGTGAGTGGCCAGGATTCGGTAGGGGTTGAGATGGGAGTTTCCCTTTCTCTCTTGCACTCATTGCGGCGTTCAACTGTGCAATTTGGTTTTCTATTGATTTAATACTCTCACCGTGGAAGGCGGAGTCTTTCTTTATGGTATCAATAGAAGACTTCATATCAGCCGACATTTGAATGGAATGTTTCATAAACAAATCCAAAGTTTGTGCGAGTGAAGAGTTATCAGTACCGGCCAATTGCGGTGCAGAAGTGTTGGCCGGATTTTGAAAATTTTGTGACTGAAAGTGGTGCTGACTTTGTGGTTGTGGTTGCTGTGGAGGAGGTCTTTGATAATTGCTTTGGAACTGGTTTTGATTTTGGGGTTGGTTTTGGTTCCAAGCAAACTTAGGATGATTCCTCCATCCTTGATTGTACGTGGAAGAATAAGGATCGTTTCTAGGTCGCTGTTGAAAAGCAGCATTAGTTTGCTCGTGACCTTGAAACGGTGCATTCATAGGACATTCTTCCATCAAGTTTGAAGGATCTGAACAGCAACCACACACAGTCTTGGTTAGCGTGACCTGATTTAGGGAGACTGATGAGAATTTGTTCTCAATAGCGTCGAGTTTCTTCTGCATCGCTGCCATTTCGGCTTTTACTGCGATGGAAACGTCGAGCTGATGAATACCTCCTCTAGATGAAGGTGGTCTTACGCTTTCCCACTGCAAAGTTTTTTCAGCGAGATCTTCCAGATATTTCCAAGCTTCACCATCATCTTTAGACATGAAATTGCATCGACAATTCGTTTCAAGTATCTGCTTTGTCGCTGGATTAATGCCCTCATATATAATTCGGCACAAATCCCATTATGTATTCCATGATGAGGACATTGGACAATCAGATCCTTGAAACGTTCAAAGCACTTCCAAAATGGTTCATTGGGAAGCTGGGTAAATTGGTTGATCTCGCTCCTAACACGAGAGGTCTTATGATTTGGGTAAATTTTTTTTAAGAAATGCTATTATGAATTCATCCCAATTAGTGATAGAGTGTGCGGCAGTATTATAAAGCCATTTTTCTGCCAAGTCGCACAAAGTGAATGGGAGAAGACGCAAGCGCATAGCATCCACAGTCAGTTGTGAAGTACCCATCATTACGCATACGTTTTCGAATTTAGTGATGAAAACGTACGCGTCTTCAGACTCAAGCCCGTGAACTTTGGGCAACAGATTGATGTAGTGGGGTTTAATTTCAAAATAATCCCCGTTGGCTGGTGGAATAGATAAGCAAGTGAGAAGTGGACCACAGATTGGATAGCATCTCTCTTGGAGAGAGATGCGTGGTGGATTCTGCTCACCTACGGGCGGTGGAAGCGTGGTGTTATAATTTGATGGAGTACCGTCCATCTCGGTCGATGTGGTGGATGGTGGGGAAAAAGAAGATGAAGAAGTACCGACTTCGGAATCGATAGCAGGAACGCGGACAAGACGGGCCCTAGAATCCCGTGTCCAGCCAAGCATGCACTAAGTGGGTTTAGCGCAAGTGGCAGCGTGTGTACTTTTAAAAATGGTCTGTTTTGAAAAGTGTGTCGGACTTAGGCAAATCACACAAAAATGCACAAACAACCCTAAAACTAAGGTTACCTAGGTCAAGTCTCTAGACCGCTCCTACACTTCCAAAGGACAAGCCGTAGGATCAATTCTCTACCACCTCTTTACTACTCTTGTGGCCAGGTAAGTGCCAGGTAAATGGGAGGTATCCGCTATACGAATCACCGAAAATAGCGGGCCTTAATTAAATAACCACTTGCCTTCGACACACTTGCCTAGGCACCACAAAAGTAATGCGGATAAGTGATAGATTACCCACGACCTTCGTTTGTCCTTATTGAGCGCGACAGTCCTTAGAGTCTTGTCTAGATATTTTTTAAATTAATGTAGGGTTGATGCAAATGCTCGGTTTATGATTTGTGGGGCTTAGGAAGGGTGATAAAATCCCTACCTAATCTGAATTTTGGTCTTGCCCCTTAAAAATCCGTATTAAAATATGAATTAACAAACCAATTAAAAAACTTTGCAAAAAAGATTTTTGAGCGGCAAAATCTTGCAAAAAATCCTGCATAAAAGATATTTTATTGGATTTCAGAGGAGAGAGAAAGAGTCGAGAAACTTACCAGAGAATTTTGGAACCCTAATCCTTCCCTTGCGCCGCACTTCCGCCGCGATTTCGACTATTTGCCGCGGATCCGCCGCAAGAAAGAAGGAACAGTTGATGAAATTTGCTACGTGGCCTCCTGTACTCCTCTGGATCTCGATGAATGTCTATGTCTTTATGTTTCCTCAAGTCTGTGACTCCAGATCTCCTTGCAAAATTCACACAAAAATCGTTAAATATTCAATTTGCAGTTTTGTTTTAATTATGATATAGATCGAATAAGAATTCAACACAAATAGTAAGAATAAAAAAATTACGCACGTATCCCCGGCAACGGCACCATTTGATTGATTGATTTTAAAGAAGTGTGTGTAGAATAACCGCAATCAGAACGGTGTCGCGCGTAGCTAGACCGAGGTGAGTACGGGTCGTCCTAAGGGAAACGTGGAACCTTTTATTCTTTCTTTAGGCGTGTTGATTAGGAAGGGAGAATAAGAATAGTGAAGAATGATTGTAGGATCTAGATCTACGTTAAACAACGATGCAAAATATAGATCTAGATTAACTACGGAGGTAAGTTTAATATTAAAAGGGGGCTTGTAGGGTTCATTAGGATTTAGTAGTTATGGATGATTAATTAATGATTACTCTTTTTATCCTTGAATAGATTTAAAACTAGAACGACAGTGATGCATGTAGATTAGGTTTTCTGGAGGGAAAAGGGTTCCCACTCTTAACCCCTATCTCGACATGGAACTCCGTTCATATCTAGCCTTTACTAAAACAATAGTTAATCTAATCTCTAATCGTGGTCGCGATTATCAATGAATTGATGGTGCGCCCAATTAGGATGTTAACTATTCTTTTGATAGAGTTTATAAACTTTATAGGACTTAAAAAGAGTTTAAGGATCTTCATCATCCATTAACCTACCCTAATTCCATGAACCCTAACAAGCGAAGAATTACTCGCACATGTTGGGAGAAGAAGAGATGGAGAGAGAAATCATATCAAAACTATAAAGAGATAGAATAAGAAAACTACTACCTTTATTAATCAACAAAATTCATTTACATTTTGTTCCCTTAGAAAATGATTACAAAAATGCTAGTTTGCTTCTCGATCTCTTCTAAGGAGGTAGACGAACAGTTGATGATCAGCCTGGATGCGTGAGCCTGTCGTGGACTTCGTGATCTCTTCAGCTTGATGATTTTTCCAAGAGGCTCTCGGTCCTTATTTATAGTCCCAGAGCCAGAACCTTAGTTTCCTAATTTGGAAACCAGTGGTTAAGATCCTAACAGAGAAAATCCCAACTCCTAACCTGTCTAAAACGTGGCGGAACCGCGGCCAATAGGTGGGTATGGTCGCGGTTCCGCGGCCAAACAGGGAGATCATCTGTTAGTTTTTTCTGGGGCTTTAACTTGATGACACGTGGTGATCTTTTCACATCTCTGGAAACTGAAAATCTTCTCTTCGTCACTGCGAGACTTGATTTCTTTAGTTTACTTTCTTAATTAGGCATGTTTGTTTTGCCAACTTTGATTTCCTTGATTTCAGTCCTGAAAATTCTGCACAATAACTCAACAAATAATATTAGTTTGTTTTATGGAGATATTAACTTAACCATTAAGAATTAGTCAAAGGCTTTTAATAAGGTAAGCATATTTAAATGGGCCAAATGTTACATGGATATTATATGCTTACTTTTTCCTACATAATGTTAATTATAATATATAAACACATAAAAATAGTATTTTTACAGATAAACTCTCAAATGTATCATATATTATAATAGACACCTTTTATTATATAGAAATAGTAGGAAAAATGTCATATTAAATGCGCAGTTTTATCAACTGAACATCAACCCCTGACACCGTAGAAAACGGAGAAAGTCGATCCTCGACACCGTAGAAAACGGAGAAAGTCAACCCCTGACACCGTAGAAAACGGAGAAATTCACCCCCGACACCATAGAAAACGGAGAAAGCCGATCCTCGACACCGTAGAAAATAGAGAAAGTCAACCCCCGATACCGTAGAAAACGGAGAAAGTCGATCCTCGACACTGTAGAAAACGGAGAAAGTCAACCCTCAACCTCCATGTCGGAGCAACGCTTCGACTAGGGAACAAGTCAACTCATCAACCACTTACGAGTACTCTTGACTTGTAAGGAAGAAAATTCTCTTGTGAGATCCTTATGACTCTCAAGAGAAAACGCACTTAGGAGTCCTCACGACTCCTAAGGAGAAAATACACCTTCAAGACCCTCACGACTCGTAGGGAGAAAAATCTTTATGAGACCCTCATGGCTCATAAAATTGAAAATTCTTAGGCGGCAGATCTGAACCTGTTTCCTAAGCCATCACTACCTTACGAAGAGTTCAAGATGAACTATTATCTACATGCCAAATTTGCTAAAATCACATGGCAACAAAGCAAAGAAAAGAAGGCGATAACGCAAGATAGAAAAGAAATGTGTCCTTTATTCATAAATTCAATTGGATATAAGTTACATCATATGAAAATAAATGGAATAAAAAAAATGAAATGAATACATGTTATTCATAAGTTATAAATGTACAATCGATACAAAGGCAGCTACTGAGAAGGAGGTGTTTTCAATAAATCAGTCAGTTGCTCGCGCACTCCTCTCAGCTCCTTTTCGCGATCAGCCGCTGCGGCCAGCTCCGCTTTGACTCGAGCCCATTGCTGCAAGAAAGACAAAAGTTTCTCATCGATTTCTCGTTGAGTAACTTCGCGATTCTGCGTAACCCGCTCTAAGAAGTCGAGTTTCTGCCTTAGCGCTAGCCCGTCCGAAATGCATCGTTGCAAATTGTCGAAGACGGCTCTCAGTCGCGCAGCGTTTGCTTTAACCTGGGCGCGCAGCCGGGCGGATTCACTTGAAGCCTCATCGCGTTCCTTTCACCTTAAGTTCGCTTCTTGTTCAAAATGGCGGAGGAAGGGAGCGCTCTTCTCAACCCATGCAGCCCGCTGGGAGTTCAGAGCCAGAACCTCGGGAGCAGGACACTTGAGCTCAAGCTCATGCAGTCAGGCCTCAATCTTCCTGCAGTAATTAACCCAAGACTCAATGACGCCTTCGCTATGGAAGTTCACGAGCGTTGCCAGCATGGGATTAACCTCGGCAGCGAAATCTGCAGCAAATGCAGGGATCTCCGCGTCAAGCTCCTCGATGTACTCACTCAACATGCTCAGACTGGTCACAGCGTCCTTGGAAGATGGACGTCTGGAAAAGGGCCCTGTCGGCGTTAAGATGCGAGACTCGAAGGGAGCTGGAGTCGGCGCGATTGCTGCAAAACAAATCATAGTCAGATATCGGCTCAAGAGATAGAGAAGATGCAAGAGTAATGAAGGCTATTATACCGGCTACGACAGGTGGCAGAGTTGAGTGTACTGGTGGCGCGACGATTCTCTCGTCCCCTCCTTCAATTTGTAATGCTGCAATCAATTTAAAATTAACAACGGCAGAGTTTCCCGTCAAGGAAAGGAAAAGACATCGGTTAAAAACTAAACTCACCCGCACCAGTAGGCAAAATGACTTCCGACTGGAAGGAGAAATGCGGTTTCAGCACTTGATACAGATGATCAAAGAGAACTCCTGCAAGGTTGCGATGGTATATGGTCAGTACAAAAAAGACGATAGTCACAGTTCAATTAAATGGATCGAAAATCTATACCTTCCAACATCTTGGAGGACACGGGAGAAGGCGAGGGAGCAACCGTCATGGCAGCGATCGCAAGTGTTTCAGATGAAACAATCCCAGTGTTCGCTACACCTACAAATAAAATAACTTCAGAAAAAGCTGAAAAGGATTGCGAAATAGAAAATAAACAGTGACCCGAAACCCACCTGATGGGTCATCAACCAAAACTGTAACGGAAGCATCACTTGGCATTGCGGTTTCTTCGCTCTCCTTCAGTGGAATGGTTTCAGCGCCAGTGGCTTCATCCCCTGATTCTACAGGAGCCGTCGCGACACTCGCAATGCCGGGCGATGGCGGGGAACCGCAGAGAGAAAGAGCGGCGGTTTCGACGGTCCCGGACTCCCTAGAGGAGTAGCCGCTTCAGGATTGGCGGTTGCCGTCATCTCACCTATCGCCTCATCACCAGGACTTGGCCCTGCAGGATATAGTATATAAGAATTTGAAGATCAAATTCTAAGAAAAGACTCAGCGTTATGTTACCTTGGGGCGGCTTTTCGGATTCTTCCCGAGCCGCGCGCACCATTTGTCTATGGACGGTAGACAAGGCAGCAGGGGTGTCTTCGGAAGAAATAGTGACGGATGGGATGGCGCTTGAACCCGCACCCACGGCCAAGCTGGTATCACGTTCCCTCACCGCACGCTTTCTGCGCTTCTTGTCAGCCTTAGCAGTGAGAAAGGACCTCCTCAAGACCTCCGTCAAAGTGACGTCATCATCCGAACTGGGAGCTACCTCTGGAGCCGTTACGGCATCCGTCATCGGCTGCTTAAGCGAAGCATCTTTTGGCAACACTGGGGGAGCTGGGACTTCGGCGGTCGGCCCTGGAAGCGTCGCCGTGCCACCATGCGGGATTGGCACTGCACTCGGGATAACCTGAGTTGAGGTAGTCCCTGCAATAAGATAAAAAAACGGATCAGACTATTCATAAAGAAAAAAGGAATGAAGACACAATGGGCCGAAAGTTACCGAGGCCCAAGGAAGCGTGGAGCCTTTCTTCCTCTTCAAAAGTCTTGAGGGAAGCTGCGAGAACCTCTTCGGCAGAGATACCTGTTGAAGAAGAAAGCGTCAGTCAAAGAATAATAGTTAAAATAGCTGCGAAAATATACGATTGAAGGATACCTGATCGTGCGATGGTGATTAGTGTTTCTTCATTGCGAGCTAGCTGCTTCGAAACCGTGATAGCAGCCTCCAGATCGGTATCATCTGGCGCCATAAATAAGCCCTCGTTAGTCCCATACTCACTTAGGCCCTCACTGTAAGGACCATGAGGCTCCTGGCCGAATACGACGTCTGCAGAAAATATCGACTTCTTTTTCTTCTGCGAACGGCCGCCAGCAGCTGGCAACAAGAGCTTGCGCTTAGCAGGTAACTTTGGGCGACGAGTCCCAATCTCAGTACCTACACCAGACTCGGGAGACGCCACAACTACTGCTTATACATGCACGTGGGGTAAGGGCATATCAGGCATAACACGTGGTACTACAGCCACAGCAGCTTCCCTCAAGGGAGGACGGACGATGGTCCGTCGCTTCAAGGGAACGGCTGGATTACCAGCCAGGGCGGTGCCCATGGGATCAAGCAGTAATCGCTTTTCTTCCCTAATAACGGCGCCCATCGAATGTTGATACCACGCCACATATGCGTTCAAGATTCACGGAACGCAACTCGGCTCACTAATAAAGAAATTGGAGCCGGTGTTCAACCGCATAAAATGGTGCAATGCATTCCGAATACCTTCTTCTGTGGCAGTTAGCTCAACTAGGAAGGCTTCGAGCGGGACACCCTGATTATAACTTGATTTCTGGGCGAAACGGTGCGGGTTGTACCGCATGAAAAATGCCGAATCGTTCTGCCTAAACACGAGAAAGCCCGGCCTAATTGAATATAGATGAAGAATCTCCCGAGCTTTCAAAGTGGAGGCCCCGTTTTTAAAAATGTCCCGCAGTGGCTGTGTTAGTGTATATGCCCTAGAGGCCATTACTGTATCATACTAGTTTGTATATTACTTAATGGATGCTTGGGATATTCACCTTGTATATACAATCTTGCTCAAAATAGTAGTATGCTACTTGGTTTGTTTCTACTTCAATGTGTACATGTGTTTATTTTTGTATATCGCCTATACACATTAGTAGAGCCCTTAGGATCTTTGCTTGATTACCAGCGATGTGATGGCCGTCATACTAGTGGGGCTGGGTAATCTATAAGCACATCCTTATGCAGGTCCCTGGTCGCAGGACTATCGAGACAGGGCATCGATACTCCGGAGTAGACCAGCGCATGCGCTTCTCATCCCAGTGTGGGAGACAGTCTGTCCCACAGCCGTCAGTACGTCGTACTTGAGATAGTATGCGGGTGCTCGTTAGGTTACGGGTACACTGGACAGGACTCGTCGGGAACTGACTAGTTGGTATTATACCTATCGTCAGTTATCAGTTCCCAGGTGACATGAGTACAGCTTAGTCCGCTGACTTGACACTGTCACTCCGCCTCGAGTGTGTTCCCACTGTACTTTGATCACTACCCTACCACGGCTCAAAGGAGTCGTGCAAACAGGTAGTGGTTGGGTGCAGTCCCGAAGCACTTGGAGGCAGTGACGGTTAGACAGGATTCGTCTCTCCCGGTATTGGGGGTTGACATCGCGCTGTGTCTAGGAGAGCCATTACACGAGTAGTCCCTGGCCAGGGCAATCGAGATATACTGGTAGGTTTCCAGTGTTATCTCAGGGTGTTTTGGGCTTCGCTCCGGCACGACTTGTACCGCTATTGGGGGACTGACGTTTACCGCCCCCTAGGCCCGCCATACGATGTATCAGACGAACAGACCGGACTGTACGGAGAATGTCACACTCAGGTTCAGTAGGAGTTCAGATGGGTTTCGCCTCGTCGGTCTTCTTGTCGGCACTACCTGGGGACCGTTACGCACAGCTAGTGCCGCTTGCGGTCTGTGGTTAAACCCACTGCCAGCGTAGTGTCGAGTCTTTAGAGTCCTACACAGAAAGCTTTTCGCCTTTAGGCAAAAGAGTAGAGGTCGCATGGTATTGCGACAGGTCGCATGGTTTTGCGACAGGGTTCGGTCACATCCGTGCACTTGTGCGCGTACAGTGTCCGGACAGTTTACACTAGCGGGCTTTGGTTTAAGCCAGATCCTAGTGTACCTTATGGGATTGGATTTATCCAGTTTGCATTCATGTTCCTCGGAACGCGGATGCGGGTGTGTATGCACAGTTGACAGGGAGGCACAGACAGCGGATTCTCATTAGGGTTGTTGACAGTTGACCGTTGACTTTTTGACTTTTTGCTCAACCCTAATGAGAATATGTTATGTGATTAACTATTATATTAATTAAGTATTATGGTGACTTGGTTGTTGACTTTTGTTGACTTTGTTGACTTGTTGACTTTTGTTGACTTGTTTACTTTGTTGACCGGTTGACTAGGCTTGACTAGTTGACCATCATGATAACCATGGCTATCATTTCATGCCAAAGACTTTTACTTGCTTGCTCATTTGAGTAAAATGAGTGCATGACATGATAAGGTTATGGTTGCTTCAACCATCACATAAGACTTTTATTGATATGATGAGTTCTGATTACATTGGATTATGAGAGGGTGAGAGACAAAAGAGAGCCTCATTCTTTCTTGCTCATTCTCTCTCTTGTTCTTGAGCTCTCCTCTTGCTCTCACCCTCAACCTCTTGCTCCCTCTCTTGATCTATGGTTCTCTTGTCTCATGAGTTGAGAATCAAGAACCATAGATAAAATCCCATTCTATTTCCTCTCTACTCATTCTAGTTCACTAGGTTTAGCAAACCAAGTGAACTAGTTTCTTCAAAGAACGAAGAAGGAGCTAAAGGTTGGAGCTTTCAAGTGGATCTATCTTCGGCGTACGGAGACGACGAGAAGGAGCCATCGGACCACCATCGGAGCTTGAAGAGAAGGAGTTCAAGACAAGCTAGGTATAACCCCCTAACCGAGTAGCTAGAATCTCTTAGTTAGGATGTTAGATAGATGTTTAACCAAGATCCGGGTTATAGGTCCATGTTACCATCTTTAAGAAAATCGTTTTTTACCAAATTCCGCATTCCCGAAAGTACCGGGAGAGGTAGCATGGACTTACAGTGGTATCAGAGCCTAATTAAACTCTATCTAACATGTTTGCAAGAAACTAGAAGATCGATCAACGAAAAAGTCCCGAAACGAACCCCGGAATTTTAAACTTTCTGTCGATTTTAAAAGTGCTGGAAAACTTTTTTGAAAAACACCAAAAATCGACTCAGGCTTTTTTAAAGATACTGCAAAAATTTGGGCCGCTGAAACGATCAAAGCGCCGCGCTTCCGCGGTGGGAGCACGCTCCCGCCGCGGAAACGCGGCCGAGTTGACTCGTTCAATGGTTTTCTTTTCTGCAGTTTGGTCATTGGGGGTATTTTGGGATTTTTAGAATATATATTTTCAACCCAGATTTTCTAGAACGAAAATTTTATTTTGGGGTCCCGAAAATCCGTATTTTTGATCGAACTTCTAAAAGACTTGAGCTAACGGGTTTTCTGTAATGTGATATTTGTATTGAACGTCTACTAATCGCTATATGTCGATTAGTGGGGGTTATACAAATCTGTGATCTGTAATGTGCTGGAATGTGTATATAAATATATTGGATTGTCGCGGGTGAATAGCCGGGGGTTGTGAGACGAGAGTTTTCTTTTCTTTCAATTCTTGTAAATTTGTAAATTGATGTAATAATTATTTGTATGGCCGCACAACCGGGTCGGGGTTGTAGCCGTCATTGTATAATTTCTTTTTACTGTTTTTGCTCCTAGGATAGACCCATGGAGGGGGTGCACAAACTACCGGGTATGCCGAAGTGTCGAGTGGCCTACTCATGGAGATGAGGGAGGTTACTACGCTTCGGGTACTTGGCGGGTAGTTTGCCGCACCCGTAGGGGTCTTGGGTGGGGTATTGGCTATTCACCGCGACCGTGTTATCTGTTTTTGTTACAGGCTCGTACAAATTACAGATTGCTAGTATATCCAATGTATTTATCTGTGATCTGAAATGTTTATCATTGCAGTATATCTATATATGATATTATTTAGACGTTGCTTATGTTTTACAGACGCGCTAGCCCAGCCCCCGCTCTGTCGTTAGTTAAGTAACCTAACGGGTAATGACGGGGCCCAGTGGCGAATGCGAATGGCATAAGCGTACGTCATATTTTGGTTGTTTTCTGCAATGGTAGGATTAAATGATGGGACGCATTAAAAGAACTAATGCAAGAATATCACGCATTAAAAGAACTAATGCAAGATAATAAACCAAGTTAAAGTCGTTGGAACACTTTCGAAAAACCACTCGGTTCTTTTCAAAAACAACTTTTAAATGCGGAGCTTGAGCCACTCCTTTTAAAAGCTATCTCGTTCCATCGACCAAATCAAGTTCACTACGTTCACGGTTTTGCCAAAACCATTCGTAGCCCTCCGTCGTTTCGTATGAATATTCAATAGTATTCAAGCTGTGTTTGTTGACCTTCGTCAAGGCATAGTGATTGGTAGCTATTGGGTATTCATATGTAGCATAGATAGATACGTTGGTTTGGGACATTCGCATTACCTTGTTGACATTCGTCAAGGGTATATACGGGTGGATTCAAATTAACCTGGATAATGACGGGCAGAACTTGACATGTGACTTATGATTTGTTGACCTTCGTCAAGGTCATAAGAGCATGGGGCAAAAATCCACATCGGGAGTTTCATAAGTACTGAAACTTGCTAGATTTGCATACCATTTGGAGTGTGATGATTCTGGTAGGATTCCTTCAGTTTCGTCACGCAATGATATTTGGATCCCGATCCTACTGTGAGTATATGCTACTCCTCGGGAAATTTCTCACTTAACGATCAATGCTATAAACCTAGTAGGTGCCTAGAAAGGTGTTAGCGGGGCTACGCCCCCAGGGAAAAGAGGTTCTTTAATTAAGGAACTTCGCGAAAGCGTTGGAAAACCTCCCTCGAAGTACCGACACCGGCCTGGCTGAACGGTTAAGCAAGTATTGTGCGGTGGGATTGATCCCGGCTAATTCTTCCTTTATGGTTTGAGGAGGGATTCGAGAAACAGTGGGAGCCATCCTGTTTAGACAAACTAAAAACCACTCTAAACTTGCAAGAGCATCATGCTGAGTGTTTCTTCTTCTCTCTCCTAATTGCAGCGACCAAATCAACATGACTGGACTTAAGTTACTCCTAGATAAAAACAAACTGACAGGGCCAAACTACAAAGATTGGCTCAGGAATGTCAAGATAGCAATCACTTATGACAAGCTGGGGTATCTTCTTACCACCAAAGCTCCCCCTGTCCCTGGTCCAACTTCCAGCGTCGCGGATAAGGAAATCCGCAAGACTTGGGAGATTGATAGCGCGAAGGCCAAATGCCTCCTGCTTGCCTCGATGGACAACGAACATCAGAGGAGGCATGAGAATATGGACATGGAATCCATATTGCTTCATACAAAAGAACTGTATGGAGAGCAATCTCGTATCGCAAGATACGAAGCGTCGAAAAAGTTATTTTCGACAAGAATGGCCGTCGGATCATCAGTAGCCGAGCACGTGCTAAAGATGATCGGCTACATTGAGGAGCTCGCTGACCTAGGGATCACATTGGAGAGTGAGCTATATACGGATATAGTTCTCCAGTCCCTTCCTTCCACTTACGCCCAGTTCATACTGAACTTCAACCTACAAGAAAAAGAGGTTGAACTTTCAGAGCTCCTCAACATGCTGAGGAGCGCAGAGGGCACCCTACAGAAAGGTAGGGATACATCCACTTTGTTTGTAGGAGGATCATCTTCTTCTAGGTCCAAGGCGAAAGCCAAGGGAAAGAAGAAGAAGGCCCCCGCCAAACCAAGGGGCGGTGTTAGTAAAGTGGATACGAAGGGAAAAGCAAAAGCAACAAAGATAGCGGGGAAGCTTGTGGACAAGGAAGAATGCTTCTATTGTCATAAGAAAGGACACTGGAAGAATGATTGCAGGGCCTGGAAGGCCAGAACACAGGAATTGAAGCAGGTTGCAGCTTCAGCTTCAGGTGTGTATGTTATTTTAAATTGTCTTTCAATAAACTCTACTTCCTGGGTATTGGATACCGGATCAGGATCTCATATCTGTAATTCTTTGCAGGCATTGAGAAACCGTAGGGTTTTGAAGGCAGGTGACATGACCCTCAAAGTTGCGAACGGAGCTAGCATGGATGCTAAAGCCGTGGGGGACTATCACCTGGGAATGTCAGATGGACATGTTCTGGTTTTGCGTAATTGCTTTTTTGTACCCAACGCAACTTGTAATATCATTTCTGTATCTTTAGTTTCTAAAGAAGGTTATGAATTTGCGTTTGTAAGTAATGTTGTAAACATTCACCTTAATCAAGTTTTGATTGGGTCAGGTACATTGAGTAATGGTATATACGTGTTAAACCAACCACAGATTTTCAACGTCCAGAATATACACAAAAGAAAGTCTCCGGAAATGAATCAGACTTTCTTATGGCATTGTAGATTGGGTCACATCAATGAGAGAAGGTTGACTAAGTTACATACAGAAGGATATTTGAATGCGTTCGAATATCAATCGTATGCCACTTGTCAATCTTGTCTCAAAGGAAAGATGACAAAGACTCCGTTTACTGGATAAGGAGTAAGAGCGAGCGAGCTCTTGGGACTCGTACACAGTGACGTGTGCGGTCCAATGTCTACACATGCCCGAAGCGGACATTCTTACTTCATTACTTTTACGGATGACTTCTCAAGGTACGGTTATGTCTTCTTGATGAAACATAAGTCCGAGGCCTTTGGAAAATTCCAGGAGTATAAGAATGAAGTAGAGAAACAGACCGGCAAAAGTATTAAGATTCTAAGATCGGATCGAGGTGGAGAATACTTAAGTGCCGAATTCCTGAATTACTTAAAAGAGAATGGTATTCTCTCTCAGCTTACTCCTCCATACACTCCGCAACATAATGGTGTATCGGAGAGACGGAACCGAACCCTATTGGATATGGTTCGGTCCATGATGAGTAACGCTGAGTTACCGCGATCATTCTGGGGATATGCACTAGAAGCAGCTGCGTATCTCTTGAACAAGGCTCCCACCAAGACTGTGCCTACCACCCCATATGAGATGTGGACTGGGAAGAAACCCTGTCTAAAGTATCTTAAGGTATGGGGATGTCCAGCTTTTGTAAAGAAGCAGCATGCGGACAAGCTTGAGGCACGTTCAGTACAGTGTAAGTTTGTGGGATACCCAAGGAACTCCAGGGGGTATCTTTTCTATTCCGCTGAGGAACAAAAGGTTTTTGTTTCTCAGCATGCCCGCTTCTTAGAAACTGAGTTTTTGGAAACCCAGATAAGTGGGAGCACAATAGAACTGGAAGAAGTTCCAGAACCACAGACTGTTACTGAAAGCTTAGTGGAACCAGAGGATTCAACAGAACAGGACATTCCTGCGCCACTCCGCAGGAGTAGTAGGCAGTCTCATCCGCCCGAGAGATACTACGGTTTTCTTATAGACGGGGATAGAGAGGATTGCATCATAGATTATGATGAGCCTACTAGCTTCCAGCAGGCCGTTCAGAGCGTTGACTCAGTGAAATGGCTGGATGCAATGCGGACCGAAATGGAGTCCATGTACACCAACAAGGTATGGACGTTGGACATTGCTCCAGACGGGGTAAAACCCGTAGGATGCAAGTGGATCTTCAAAAGGAAGATTGGTGTAGATGGACAGGTTGAGACCTATAAAGCTAGGCTGGTAGCAAAAGGTTTTCGTCAAAGACCTGGCTTGGACTATGACGAAACCTTTTCTCCAGTAGCCATGCTGAAATCCATTCGGATCCTTCTTGCCATTGCTGCCTTCCACGATTATGAGATCTGGCAAATGGACGTAAAAACAGCTTTTCTAAATGGAAATTTAGAGGAGTGTGTCTATATGGACCAACCAGAGGGTTTCATTCAGAGTGGGAGCAGCGGAAAGGTGTGCAAGTTGCTTAAGTCCATCTATGGACTAAAGCAGGCATCGCGGAGTTGGAACATCTGCTTTGATGAGACGGTCAAAGAATTTGGCTTTATCAAAAATCCAGATGAACCATGCATCTATAGTAGATTTGTAGCGAGAACTGTAGTATTCCTCGTTTTATACGTGGATGACATTCTCTTAATAGGAAATGACATTCCTATGCTACAATCTGTCAAGGGGTTCTTGTCACACAGATTCTCCATGAAAGACCTGGGTGATGCCTCATACATTCTGGGTATCCGGATCTACCGTGACAGATCCAAGAGGATACTAGGACTTTCACAGTCCAGGTACATCGACACCATACTGAAGAGATTCAGTATGGAAGATTCCAAGCGCGGTAACCTACCGGCTTGTCACGGGATCACCCTCTCTAAAGAGATGTCTCCCAAGACTGATTTGGAGAGGGATCGCATGTCTATTATACCCTACGCTTCTGCGGTAGGCTCTATAATGTATGCGATGTTGTGTACCAGACCGGATGTAGCTTATGCACTGAGTGTGGTAAGCCGGTATCAGTCAAACCCTGGGGAGAAACACTGGATAGCGGTAAAGAACATTCTCAAGTACCTGAGAAGGACTAAGGAGATGTTCTTGGTGTATGGCGGAAAAGACCTCCAGATCGAGGCCTTTGCTGACTCCAGCTTCCAAAGTGACAAGGATGATTCCAAATCCATGTCGGGCTTTGTCTTTACCCTCAATGGAGGGGCGGTGTGTTGGAAGAGTTCCAAACAAGAAACCGTTGCAGACTCGACGATGGAAGCGGAATATATCGCTGCATCTGATGCCGCAAAAGAAGCTGTCTGGATGAGGAAGTTCTTGAAAGAACTTCAGGTGGTTCCGTCCATTGTTGATCCAATACCTCTGTATTGCGACAACAACGGGGCTATAGCTTTAGCGAAGGAACCCAGGTCCCATCAGAGATCCAGGCACATCTTGAGACGGTATCACCTGATCAGGGAGATCGTGGATCGCCAGGAGATCGAGGTTCGGAGAGTCGCTTCAGAAGATAACACTGCAGATCCATTCACCAAGGCCCTGCCCCAGACTCAGTTCGAGCGGCTGATCGAGATGATAGGTCTTCGATACGCCAGTACATGGCCTTAGTGCAAGTGGGAGATTGTTAGTGTATATGCCCTAGAGGCCATTACTGTATCATACTAGTTTGTATATTACTTAATGGATGCTTGGGATATTCACCTTGTAGATACAATCTTGCTCAAAATAGCAGTATGCTACTTGGTTTGTTTCTACTTCAATGTGTACATGTGTTTATTTTTGTATATCGCCTATACACATTAGTAGAGCCCTTAGGATCTTTGCTTGATTACCAGCGATGTGATGGCCGTCACACTAGTGGGGCTGGGTAATCTATAAGCACATCCTTATGCAGGTCCCTGGTCGCAGGACTATCGAGACAGGGCATCGATACTCCGGAGTAGACCAGCGCATGCGCTTCTCATCCCAGTGTGGGAGACGGTCTGTCCCACAGCCGTCAGTACGTCGTACTTGAGATAGTATGCGGGTGCTCGTTAGGTTACGGGTACACTGGACAGGACTCGTCGGGAACTGACTAGTTGGTATTATACCTATCGTCAGTTATCAGTTCCCAGGTGACATGAGTACAGCTTAGTCCGCTGACTTGACACTGTCACTCCGCCTCGAGTGTGTTCCTACTGTACTTTGATCACTACCCTACCACGGCTCAAAGGAGTCGTGCAAACAGGTAGTGGTTGGGTGCAGTCCCGAAGCACTTGGAGGCAGTGACGGTTAGACAGGATTCGTCTCTCCCGGTATTGGGGGTTGACATCGCGCTGTGTCTAGGAGAGCCATTACACGAGTAGTCCCTGGCCAGGGCAATCGAGATATACTGGTAGGTTTCCAGTGTTATCTCAGGGTGTTTTGGGCTTCGCTCCGGCACGACTTGTACCGCTATTGGGGGACTGACGTTTACCGCCCCCTAGGCCCGCCATGCGATGTATCAGACGAACAGACCGGACTGTACGGAGAATGTCACACTCAGGCTCAGTAGGAGTTCAGATGGGTTTCGCCTCGTCGGTCTTCTTGTCGGCACTACCTGGGGACCGTTACGCACAGCTAGTGCCGCTTGCGGTCTGTGGTTAAACCCACTGCCAGCGTAGTGTCGAGTCTTTAGAGTCCTACACAGAAAGCTTTTCGCCTTTAGGCAAAAGAGTAGAGGTCGCATGGTATTGCGACAGGTCGCATGGTTTTGCGACAGGGTTCGGTCACATCCGTGCACTTGTGCGCGTACAGTGTCCGGACAGTTTACACTAGCGGGCTTTGGTTTAAGCCAGATCCTAGTGTACCTTATGGGATTGGATTTATCCAGTTTGCATTCGTGTTCCTCGGAACGCGGATGCGGGTGTGTATGCACAGTTGACAGGGAGGCACAGACAGCGGATTCTCATTAGGGTTGTTGACAGTTGACCGTTGACTTTTTGACTTTTTGCTCAACCCTAATGAGAATATGTTATGTGATTAACTATTATATTAATTAAGTATTATGGTGACTTGGTTGTTGACTTTTGTTGACTTTGTTGACTTGTTGACTTTTGTTGACTTGTTTACTTTGTTGACCGGTTGACTAGGCTTGACTAGTTGACCATCATGATAACCATGGCTATCATTTCATGCCAAAGACTTTTACTTGCTTGCTCATTTGAGTAAAATGAGTGCATGACATGATAAGGTTATGGTTGCTTCAACCATCACATAAGACTTTTATTGATATGATGAGTTCTGATTACATTGGATTATGAGAGGGTGAGAGACAAAAGAGAGCCTCATTCTTTCTTGCTCATTCTCTCTCTTGTTCTTGAGCTCTCCTCTTGCTCTCACCCTCAACCTCTTGCTCCCTCTCTTGATCTATGGTTCTCTTGTCTCATGAGTTGAGAATCAAGAACCATAGATAAAATCCCATTCTATTTCCTCTCTACTCATTCTAGTTCACTAGGTTTAGCAAACCAAGTGAACTAGTTTCTTCAAAGAACGAAGAAGGAGCTAAAGGTTGGAGCTTTCAAGTGGATCTATCTTCGGCGTACGGAGACGACGAGAAGGAGCCATCGGACCACCATCGGAGCTTGAAGAGAAGGAGTTCAAGATAAGCTAGGTATAACCCCCTAACCGAGTAGCTAGAATCTCTTAGTTAGGATGTTAGATAGATGTTTAACCAAGATCCGGGTTATAGGTCCATGTTACCATCTTTAAGAAAATCGTTTTTTACCAAATTCCGCATTCCCGAAAGTACCGGGAGAGGCAGCATGGACTTACAGGCTGCACCGTTTTTGCGGATTCTTTGCCAATGGTTAAAACCTTATCGACAAAGGTCATGCCATCTCCAAACATACGCGGACGAAGTAGCACACCCTTAGCCTCCCGCTGTGTCGGATTTACAACGGATGCATCAACTAGGTGCATAATCCGAGTGAAGTTGTAACTGTCGTAGAATCGAGGTCGTTTGTGGACACCAAAAGCGCCAAGTAAGTGCAGCTTGATCCATGACATAAAATAATGTAGCAAGAAAGTGACGGGCTGTACCCCTGGCTGAGTGGTGTTCGCCGCTAAGCTGAGACCATGATACAGGTGTGATAACCCGTCAATTCCGATAGCCACTTGCATTCCCGCAACCATACGATGGGCTGGATAAAAGACTGATGGCCTCATATAAAGAGGGTGCATCGGAAGCACGAACAATTTCAGCCATAAGCCAATGAACCCTAGCACGAACGTCTCTTCATCGACGTCCGGAGCAGCAAGCTCCGCGAAGGGAACGACAGGAGCAGCTGGAATAAAGAATCCTTTTAAATCCGCCTCCACCGTCGGTTGGTTATCTAAACCAAAACCGAACGGGTCATCAAGCTTGGCGAACAGCGCAGCTTGCTTCGATAAGGCTTCTGGATGAAGAAAGAGAGCGATGAAGTCTGCGTAGCTAACTCCATGCCCTCCGGACTCTAGAAATAGACTTTCGTATATATTCAACACCTTGATCAAGCTTGGGAATTGGTGTTGAATGTCGTTCTCCGGGGTAAGACCTATTACCACTGATTTGGTGGCAAAGATATACTCGTCCGGAGGAAGCAACTCCTTGTAGTGTTCTTCCCTAACGGGTAATCCAGAGATCTCTGCAAACTCTTCCAAAGATATTGAAACTTCTCGATCCGACAGAAGGAAGGTGTGGGTCGGAATATTCCATTGCTCCAGAAAAGCCTTGACCCACCATGCAGGAGGCGCGGAATATTGAAAGAGAGAAGCGTAAATCGCGGGATACAACCCGAGCTTCAGCATCTGCGACTTCTTGGCCGACAAGATGTAGCGGGCCCACTGCAAATACCCGGCTGGATGGCGAGGAGTTAGGCCTATCATGTAAGACTGTCCCCATGGGCACGACTCGCCCTAACATATATGCCGCCCCAAGGTATCTAAAGCCGTCGGCAGCTGTACGGGTATTGCAGCCATAGAAGGCTGAAGGAGACCTTCTGAGGTCCAGTTGACCTCCTCCACGGCATAGTTCACCAAAGGTGCGTCGGCATAAGGGATCACTGAAATAGGCTCCGAAGGTGCCGCGCAAGAAAAGCTCCGTCAGCCCCTGATAATTTGACTGTACCATCTGCCCCATAAATGGAGATTCTTTTGCTCCGGGTCGTGATCTTTGGTCAACGCGAAGACTTCCCTGTCCACAGGCGCTTCACGAAATCCGTTTTCCGAACGGACAAATGGGAAAGAAATGTCGAAAGACATAGTACCTGCGCGAAAAAGAACAAAAAAATTTAAATTAATTAGCCGTCAAATGCTACAGTTTAAGTTCTGTCACTTGGTACTTTAAATTCGTACTGCACTGCAATGCAGTGGAAAGGGACTAAAAAGGATCCACACAATCTAAATGACAGTTCATCATTAATAAAACAGCCTCATCATTTGATGAGATAGTCATTAAATGAAGAAATCCTAAAAGGATTCCCATTTAATGAGCGCTCCTTGGGCCAAGGAGTAAATCTTCTTTGAGAGCAGTGCTCTGCAACAGATATGATATCTATCATAATTAATCATGAAGGGTATAAAAATTCCCCAAAGAAAAAATTCTGAAGAGCCATTGCTCTGTGAAGACGATGGAATTATCCATCAAAACCCTAAAAGCAAAGCTTTACCGAGTTAAAAATTCTGAGATCTTTAAGATCTGCAAGATGAACTCTAAGAGTTCTTCCTTAATGGGTTAAGAAACCCTAAGAAAGATCTCTTTAGATGTATGATTTCGAGAGAGCAAAGCTCTGTTAAGAAAACCCTAAAAGTTTCTTTAGATCTATGATCTGAAAAAGAGCAAAGCTCTGTTAATAGGTGAAACCCAAGATTATAAAATAATCTCTTCAAAGATTTGATCTTTACCTAGATTTTTGACAGAGTTCTGACTCTAAGAGAGTTCTTAAAACAGAGAGCTTGGCTCTGAAAGAGAATTAATTCTTAGGAAAACAAACAAGAAGATAAACAGAGGTCATCTCAAGGGCCAAATGTCCTATTTATAGGCACTAAGAGCCGTTTCAACTTCTAAGTTGATCTAATGGCGCAGATGCTGCCACCGCTACACTCACGTGTAAGCCACGTGAGCGCAACGGTGGGGGGGGACATTTGTTTCCTCCAATCGGAGAAAAGATCTGTTCAAATTTTGAAATTTGAAATATAGCGGCGCTTCATAAAAGCGCTCGCGCTAAATGCGCCAGCGCTAAGAGTCAAAGACTCTGATGCAGCGCTCACGTGCAAAGCATGAGAACGCGAGCGCTAGCAGTGCCAGCGCTAAGAGTCAAAGACTCTGATGCAGCGCTCACGTGCAAAGCACGGGAGCGCCATCACTAGCAGCGCCAGCGCTAAGAGTCAATGACTCTGATGCAGCGCTCACGTGTAAAGCATGAGAGCGCTAGCGCAGGAACAAAATGTTCCCCACCTTTGGATCAAAGATCCAACAAAGATGACTAAAAATCATCAAACTATCTCTCAAAATTAGAGCACCGTTAGATCAAAGATCCAATGGTGATTAAAGATCACCAAGATACAGAATAAGTTCTGTATGGGAAAAAATTTCCCAATCTTGTTAAAAACAAGAAGATTGCCGTATGTAAAACAGAAGCCCTAGGATCAAACATCCAACGGTGGTAAACATCCCCAAATCAATTAGAGAAAAGATCTCTTCAACCGATTCAACAAATCAGCCTCTACTATATAAAGGACCCAAGACTTCAAGTCCCACAGAGAGGAACCCCCCCACAAGCTTTGAGAAATTTCAAAGAAAACAGCAAGCTCTGAGGAGAAGAACTTTTCTTCAAGGTAAAAACAGAGAGATAAAAAAAAATATCCCATCAAGGAAGAAGAACATAGTTCTTTTTCAGATCATAGATATATAAGACAGAGATCTTTCACAAAAAGAGATCATAGCAACTCATCATAAAAAGGGGGGAGAAGAATTTCATTCTTTTCAGATCATAGATCTACAAAGACAAAGTCTTTCACAAAAGAAAATAGAAGAGTTTGTAAAATCTCCTATAAAAATAAGAACTTTGTTCTTAGAACCATGAGACAAAGTCTCTTGTAAGCGAGAACATATTTCTCAGATCACAAAATCGATCAGAAGCGCTCTGCGCTCATTGTCTAACGCTCAGCGCCAATCGCGCCACGTGCTCCTCATGTGTGCGCTAATTCATAAGAAGTGCCTTAGCGCTCCAAATCTGGTGACCAGCGCCTAGCGTGCTGCGTGCTACGTGCTTTTCACGTGTGCGCTACTTAACAGAAGTGCTCTGCGCTCATTGACTGGTGCTCAGCGCCAAGCACGCTACGTGCTCCTTACGTGTGCGCTACTTAACAGAAGCGCTCTGCGCTCATTGACTGGCGCTCAGCGTCAAGCGCGCCACGTGTTCCTCACGTGTGCACTACTTAACAGAAGCGCTCTGCGTTCATTGACTGGCGCTCAGCGCCAAGCTCGCCACGTGCTCCTCACGTGTGCGCTACTTAATAGAAGCGCTCTGCGCTCATTGACTGGCGCTCAACGCCAAGCGCGCCACGTGCTCCTCACGTGTGCGCTATCACACAGGAAGCGTCTTAGCGCTCTAAATCTGGCGCTCAGCGCCAAGCGCACTACGTGCTCCTCACGTGTGCGCTGAGGGAACACAAAATGTTCTTTAAATAAAACCCCAGAGCTATAATGAGCGCTCAACACTCAATAAAAGACAAAAAGGGTTGTCAGAACCTAAACCAATGCTCAGTATTGTTAAATGTTCAACATTTTAACTGAGTGGGACGAGCCCAAGTTGGCCACAGACCCCTAATTTAGATTAATTGAGCCCATATGCTCATAAATCTTTTTAACAGATCTTAGTCCCAAACTTGACTACAGATCTCCCAACCAATATTGGTTTAAGGGTACATCTCTTTATACCTCTGATATATGTCGTTGTAATTCTTCAACGTCTTCAGAGAGACGGAGGGTCCCAATAACCAATAACTTTTTGTGCATCCCCAAACGGTTAAACCAAAACCAGACTACGATGTCTTTAAACCTTACAGACTACGATGTCTTTAAACCTTACAGTCTACGATGTTTTTAAACCAGACTATGATGTCTTTAAACCTTACAGACTACGATGTCTTTAAAACAGACTACGATGTCTTTAAAACAGACTACGATGTCTTTAAATCTTACAGACTACGATGTCTTCAAACCAGATTATGATGTATTTAAACGTTACAGACTATGATATCTTTAAACTCCATGGACTATGATGTCCTTAAACTTATGGACCGCAATGTCTCTAAACTAAAACAATAGAGTCCAAATGCTCTTTTGTTGGATCTAAATAATCCTGTTGAGTAGATCTTAATCTAAAATTAGACTAACGTATTCTCAACAAACGTTTAAGTTGATCTTAGTCTCAAATGAGATTAACGATCCTTAAACCCAACCCAAACCCAAATCTAAGAAAATACGGATTTGGATTAATTCACGCCCTACGGGAGACAACATAAATTAGTCTCTGTATACAATTCACGGGCAACCAAAAACAAAACAAACACACGACACGAAGTGACCATCTGGAGAAGGAGAAAGTGATTACCGCGATGCGGTAGCGTAATTAACTGCAGGGGCTTGCGCCTGCAGGGAAGAGCGTCCCCACAATCAAAAAACCCCTCGTACACAAGGGAGAATCTGACGAAGTATGCTACAACGGCCGCATCTGTCCAAACCCCCGATACACGGTGCCATAAATCAACTTGGCATCTTCGGAGAGGTGGACGGATAAAACTAAATAGCATATGTCCCCAAATTCAGGCAAGACGTTTGTCTTCCCGGCTTTCGGCGGAGAACAGTGCTGGGTTTGTTGACAGTGTCAAGGCGTAGTGTGCGGTAGCTAAGTGGTGATTGTTTGTAGCATGCAATGCGATTTGTTAAGACATTCGTGCGGCCTTGTTGACTGTGTCAAGGGCTCGTACGGGTAGGTTTAATGCAATCAAGATAATGACGGGTTGAACTTGACTAGAACTCTTTGATTCGTTGACCGTGTCAAGGTCACTTGGGTTCTAGAGGTAAAAACCACATCGGGAGTTTCAAACATACAGGAAACTTGCCAGGCATGCGCATACCTTCTGGAGTGTGGTGACTTGAGTGGCTTTCATCAAGCTATCATGCGGTGATAGTTGGATCCTGATTCCCACTGATGAGTAGGTGTTACTCCTCGGGTGATTTTAGATGATCCCGACTAACTCTCCTTTTTGGGTCTGAGGGAGAATTCAAGGAAACAGTGGGAGCCATCCTGATTAGATAAAATGATTAACCAATCTAATCTAGGTTAGAGTGCACGCTGAGTGTTTCTTTTCTCTCTTTCTTTGGCAGCGACTGTTCATATCAGATTTTTGCATTTTTATACCGCCCAATTTTTATCACATTGCTTATCGGTAGGTACTCTTGAGCCGTGTTTGCTAGTCAATTGCAGGATACATGTTCTCGGCTCTAAACGGTGAAATTCATGGAAAAGCACGACAAAATCCAGATTACTGCCAACCACAGATAAAACACGGGTCTCCGCTCTCTATCCGTATGTTGCCGCACACCAGTTTAAAGAGACAAAATGGCAAATCAATGTCATTTTCATGCACGAAGCTCAATGGCAACACAAGATCCAACATATCTACGTGGAGCTCGAGGAAATCATGACAAAAAGATCCACATCAAATCACCTTTTGGTCTGCTGGAATTCTGGAAAAATTGTGAAGAGTTTATGAGAAAAAACATATACCAAACAGCAAACAACATCAAACCAGGGAACCCCACAAAATCTGATGGCCCAACTCCCTACTACTGCCGCAGAACCGCGGCATAAGCAGGCTTATGCCGCGGAACCGCGGCCGTACGGCCTCTGCAGACATTCAACTTTTGGGGGCAGATTGGTAATTTCACATATGGACATATTGTTGCCCTAATTTTCCAGTTCCCTGCCTATAAATAGTCCAGAACTTGCCAAAGCCAAGGGTGCTTATTTTTGTATTTAGATTTTAGAATACATGTGTTGTTCTTCTTCCTCCTCTCATCTCTTCTCCATTAAAAACTTGTAGTGAGCTTTTGTGAGTGAAGAATGAATAAATGAGTTCTTGTTCTTACCATGCTTATCTTGTTGTAATTGTTAATTATAATTGCTTGCATTTTTCTTTTGCTAATCTAGTTGTTGTTATTTGTTGTTTGTTTCTTTCTTGTTATCTTTTTCTTTATCCTTAAACAACAATGATGCTTACGCTTGATCCTTGCCGAGGTGAGGTCGCAAATAGCTAGTTGTAATCTTCTAACCTCTTTCTTTCTATCTTTCTCCCTTGTTTTATTTTCATCTTTCTTGTAATGGATGAGTAGTTTCCATACTTGTTAGGGTAGGATAAGGAAAGTTTGAGAGAAGGAAATCTCTCTCACTCTTTCCTTGCCCAACATCTTGATTCGGATTCCCGTTAATTAAACCACAATCCGCTCCCTACGGCACCCTATCCTACATGATAGCGGTGATTCCTTAGTGAGACCGGTTGTGGTTGAATTAACCGGAGGTTAAGGCTAAGAGCCAAGAACGGACGGACAAGCACCAAAAGGATGAACTTAAGCGTTGGAAAGCCTAGCTTATACTCGCAAGTTCCTTCCTAGTCGTGCTAATCCCCGTTGTTGCCGATTACCATAACACCGATATTAAGAGTGGCAACGAAAGAAGTGAGCGACTCCTAACTCAAACTAACCTAATCTTAACCCTAACAAGCTCTCTTTACATATCATTTAAGCCCATAGTTAATCTCAAAACAAATCTGGACATTTGGACTTAACTCGTTAAAGCACATAGAAAAAGATTCCCATCTCCCTGCGGACGACCCGTACTCAACCGGCTAGCTACAAGCGAAACCGTCTTGATTGCGGTAATTAACTAAGCACGCGAAAACTCTAACAATCAGCGACCATGGTCTAACCTTAAAAACTCATGAACCAAGTTAACCGAACCTTCTTAAAACACTTTGGCTTTTGGATTTTCATTTAGTCACATATATCATTGCCGCTCCTACATCCCCTTTGCATTTCTCGAGAACACTCCGTATCACTATGAAGATCCATATTTCTTGGATATTCCATCGTATAGTTACAAACGAACTCGAAGAAACTTGTTTCAGTTCGAGCATGGTTTCCGGTTCTGGAGAAATAGAATATGATTATTCAGTTGTCTCTTATCTTTACCTTCTCTCAGGTTGCGAGGGCTCCTGGTATTAGGAGAGTACACATATTGCGCTTATTGGATAGTCTTCTTCCAAACCATAGGCTGGTGCCGAAAAGTACGGAAGGAAGAAAACCAATTAGCCTAAGTGTGGTGTACAGAAGGTAATAAGTAAAGACATATAAAGGGATTAGAATAAGGGCAAAGGAAATTGTGACTGCTATCATTCACGACGAAACAGCGTATACCCCTGCCACTCCTATATCACCTTTGCATTTCTCCATAACACTCCGTATCACTACGAAGATCCATATTGCTTGGATGTGCCATCTTATAGTTACATACGAACTCGAAAGAACTCGTTCCAGTTCAAGGATGGTTTCTGGTTCTGGAGAAATAGAATAATGATTATTCAGTTGTCTTTTCCCTTTACATTCTCTCAGATTGCTAGAGCTTCTAGTATTAGGAGAGTACACCTATTGCGCTTATTGGATATTATTCTTCCAATCCTTAGGCTGGTTCCGAAGGGTAAGGAAGGAAGAAAAACAATTAGCCTAAGTGTGGTGTACAGAAGGTAATAAGTAAAGACATATAAAAGGATTGGAGTGAGGGCAAGGAAATATACGGTTACAATCTGTATAGTGGAAGAGGCATTACTAGAAATACTCGCTTACCCCTTCGAGACATTTTCATGTTTCAGTTTTACCGTGCAGTGTTAATTGAAAACTGTTTTCCCAATTAGATTCTAACTTCAGGGTATGTATTTAGCAGATTTGATTCTCACATCTGTATGGCATTACAGATGGTGAGTGAGAGTAAGATATTGGGAATTGGATGATTAGATCCTCTATATATCGGAATTCTTTATAATTGGTAACATTTGAGGAAATCACCTGGGTTTTTCCTAACGACAAAATTTTTGTTTTGAATATCCGTTGTTGTGCACCAATTTCAAACCGATACATCTGTACGTTTATTTTATAAAGTGAGATATAACTTTTTAAAATTATGTCCATGACGTTTACCTATATCAGTTGATGGTTAGGTAAAGTGCATTCAACAACGGTGTAATTGTTCTTAACCATAGCACAGTTTTCAACCTAAGACGCACGGGATTTGAGTTGCAGAACCAAAAACGATTACTAAAAATTTAGAAGAACCTAAAGATTTAGATGGCTTCCACAATCCATTAGCCACTCCGCAGATTTGGTAGGTAACATCAGGCACCGAAGAGATACTTCGGTCTCCCTAAAGACAGTGACATGGAGGTTTTTGATTACCCAAACTTGCCACTATTGCTGTTCTAGACTATGAGATATGGCAAGAGGATGAGTATAACGTCGTTCTAAATTATCTTTAGAAGTGCACGTGTATATGAATCTGCTAGAGGGTTGTTGTAGTCAGTGGGAGCAGCAGAAGCATGGTGGAAAAGTAGCTTATGCCTATTTATAGACTAAACCAGATAGAGCGGAGAAAGATCATCTAGTTTTGATGTGACAGTCATAGAGTTTGACTTCATCAGAACAACAGATGAACCTGGTAAGAAGGTAGTAGGGAGTGATGTCCTGGTTTTTAGATGACATGCACTTGATAGGAAGAGATCCTCCTATACTACGATCGGTTATACTGTGGTTGTCACAAGATATTTATCTACATAGGATATGGATAAAATATCAGGGATTCTGGTGAATAGATCCATAGTTTTAGATCAAGATTTGGGAAGTGTCCCAACTCGGGTACTTTGACACTATTCTAAAGTATTTTAGAATGGACGACTCCTGGAATGGTGGTGTACCTGAAGGTGATGGAGTCACCCTCTCTAAAGAGATGTCTTCTAGATTGATGAGGAGAGGGAATTTCATGATTGGCATATCACTTGCTTAGGCAATTGAGTTAATCATGAGATGTCAAGTACAACACTAGATGTTGTTTTTGCACTGGATGCAATAAGTATATATTAATCCAATCCTGGAGAAACGTTGGGAAGCAGTTATGAACATAAGTGGATGCTCTTGATATATGGTAAAAGCAGCCTCACAAGCTATTGGTGTCAGTTAGTCACCTAAGATAGAGGGAAAACAACATCTACTTATGTTCATAACTGCTTTCCTCAGTATCCGCTTGGACCAACTGTCCAACATACTGCCCCTCAATAGAGGGAAAACTATAACTCTGACAGCCACTCTGTCATCCAGGTCATCTTGGAAGCCTAAAATGATAACCGACGGGAGGCGGTGGCCGGTCTCACAAGCCATTGGTGTAAGTTAGTCACCTAAGATAGTATACAAGTGCTCATTGGGTTATGAGTACACTGGATGGAGTCGCCGGGAACATGCAAGATGGTATTATACTTATTGTCAGATAGCAGTTCCCAGGTGACATGTGTACAGGTTAGTCGGTCAACCTGAGATTGCCATTTATCTCGTGTGAGTTCCCACTGTGCTTTGATTACTACCCTACCACGGCTCAAAGGAGTCGTGCAAACAGGTTTTAGTTGGGTACAGTCCCGAGCCACATGGAGGCAGTGAGCGAATCATCGGGAATTCGTCTCTCCCGGTATTGGAGGTTGATGTCGCGAGGTGCACGGGTGGCCATCACCAGAAATACTTGGCCAAGGTATACGAGAATTACTGATTTGGATTAGTAGTTTCTCAGTTGGTGTTGGGCTTCATACCGACACGAAATATTGCGTTATTAGAGAACCAGCTTGTTGTTTTAGTATGCAGGAAACAGGTTTCATACCAACACGAAAGTGATGTAAGTGTGCAGGAAACAGGTTTTAGTTGGGTACAGTCCCAAGCCATATGGAGGCAGTGAGCGAATCATCGGGGATTTGTCTCTCCCGGTATTGGGGGTTGATGTCGCGAGGTGCACGGGTGGCCATCACCAGAAATACTTGGCCAAGGTATACGAGAATTACTGATTTGGATTAGTAGTTTCTCAGTTGGTGATGGGCTTCATACCGACACAATAGTTTCACAAACGTGTTTTGTGAGACTGATTAATAGAGAAGTTGGGTGTTCGGTATCACACGGGCTGTGAGTATGCGACACCGCAATAATTAGCCTTAAGTGCAAGTGGGAGATTGTTGGCTATAATGCCATCAACGTAATTATTGTAATCACAGGCAGGTGATTATGATAATTGAGGGAGGACCTATACGGATAGAACAGTCTTACTCAAAATGATAGTATGCTATCTGGTTTGCCTTTATCATCATGTACATGCATTATGTGGTATTACAAATCACTATTACATGTCGATAGAGCCCATAGGATTCTTTCTTGACCACCATCATTATGATGGTGATCATATACGTAGGAGCTGGGTGGTCTATAAGCACATCCTTAAATGTCCCTAGTCGAGGGAGTATCGAGACCGGGCATCGATACTCCGGAGTAGACTGGTGTATACTTATTGAGACCCCGACGGGAGGCGGTGGCCGGTCTCACAAGCCATTGGTGTCAGTTAGTCACCTAAGATAGTATACATGTGCTCATTGGGTTATGAGTACACTGGATGGAATCGCCGGGAACATGCAAGATGGTATTATACCTATTGTCAGATAGCAGTTCCCAGGTGACATGTGTATAGGTTAGTCTGTCAATCTGAGATTGTCATTTATCTCGTGTGAGTTCCCACTGTGCTTTGATTACTACCCTACCACGGCTCAAAGGAGTCTTGCAAATAGGTTTTAGTTGGGTACAGTCCCGAGCCACATGGAGGCGGTGAGCGAATCATCGGGGTTTCGTCTCTCCCGGTATTGGGGGTTGATGTCGTGAGGTGCACGGGTGGCCATCACCAGAAATACTTGGCCAAGGTATACAAGAATTACTGATTTAGATTAGTAGTTTCTCAGTTGGTGATGGGCTTTATACCGACACGAAATATTGCGTTATTAGGGGTCCGATTTTATCCACCCCCTAAACTCGATATGCGGCACTCTTAGACGAACAGACCGGACTGTAAGGAGATTTTCACGGACAAGCTCAGTAGGGGTTCGGATGAGTTTGCTCGTCGGCCTTCCTTTTGCTCAATACTTGGGTAGCCATTACGTACAGCTAGTGTTGCTGACGTACTTATGGTTAAACCCACTGCCAGTGTATTGAAGAGTATTTAGAGTCCCATACAAAGGGTTTCCCTGCTTCGGGCGAAACGATGTAGAGGCCGTATGGTATTATGGCAGGGTTCGATCATATACGTGCACTTGTGCATGTATCATGATTCGGACGAATAATACTAATGGCTTTGGTTTAAGCCGGATCCTAGTATTATATTATTGGATTATTTTCGTCTTTTTTTATTCGTATTTTTTCGGAATATGGATACGGGTATGTATATACGGTGAGGGGCATTCTTGTAATTTATTACAAGGATGCTTCTAGAAGAAGACACCTCATTTTGTTTATAACCATTTAGGATTAAATGGTTAATGAGGTGGAGGATGTGGTTTTATTTGCATTTATTGAGGCATGGCTCACTTGGTGACTCATGCTTTGGTGAACTATTGAAGCATGCTTGATTTATTTGGTTTGCTTCAATAATTCACAAGACTTGGAGATATTTTTCATGAATGAAAGAAATGCTCATGGCTACACTCTCATCTCCTCATGCTTCCTTCTTCTACCTCCACCCTAAAAGTCTCATGTGTTGAGAAACCTAGGATGTTATGAGACATATTAATCCATCATTAGACTCTACAACCTCTAGGCTATCTAGTTTGGCGAACTAGATAGCCTAGTTACCTCGGCTTTGAGGTTGGAGCTCGAACTACAAATCCCCAGGTGGATCATCTTCAATGGAGGGAGACCGGAGGCCAAACTCGATCCTTGATGCCTAAAAGAGCTTATGAAGATGGTAGAAGACCGAAGGACATGGATCATTCGGTATAACCATTCTAACTCCTTTTTAGTTTGCTAGTTTATAGGTTTATGGTAGATCCGGGTTATCGGGTTGTTCTAGCGCCAGTTTATAAAAAAAATTCTGCAAATGGTCACGGTAGATGGCCAGGGCACTGGCATAACCCAACAAGATACCCGCCGCCCCAAGTTTCGCGTCCCACACGGGCGCGTCCCCCATTAATGAGGGATCCTGCCTTCAATGCGGGCGTAACGAGGAGGAGTAACTAACGGCGAGAATCTCACGCCAGCTTGCTCAATGCGACCACTATATAAACCCCACTTTCTGACGACTCAGGTAACTCGAACTTATTCCAATAGTCCGCTACGCTGCTCTAATTCTCCGGTGCTAACTTAATCATCAGAAGGTCCTACGGTGGTTTCCCACCCCAGAACTTCCCTTGCAGGTAGCTCGGCCTCAACAACTTCTAACAACCCATTGAGATCCACACACTCAACAACTCTCAAGACAAATCACAGCTTCTAAAAACCGCTGGCTACCAGATCGACGGAGGACAACATCTGAGGGAGATCAAAGCCTCCATCAATAGGCTTTGTGTAACAGCTACTATAAGCTTTTAATTAAATGCATACAAAAAATGTTTCATGCCACATAGATAGATTTTAAGCTTCTTTTGCCCCCCCCCCAACATTAGCATTTTTTAGGCAAAGAAAAAATTCTTAAGGGGTGTCAGTCCTAATTCATTGAAAATCAAATGCCAAGCATTTGATAGAATTTGAAAAAAAGTGCTAGTCCCTAGTTATTTGTAGCCTGTATTTCAAAATAGAATGTTAGTCGCAGTGTCTAATTAAAATGCTAGAACTAGATTTTTAAAATTCTTCATAAAAAATTAAAATAGAAACATGGGACCATTTTTTAATCTCAAACTCACTCCTTGAAATCTAAAATTCTCCATACCATCATTCATGCCTCAATCATGCCTGCTTCCATCAATTTCTAATAACAACTGTTTACACCTGCAACCTTCTTGCCCGAAACAATAATCGTCCGTCGACACTCGCCAACCGTCGACAATCTTTGGCAACCAGCTGTCGAACATCTCTGGCAACCGCCACCAGCGATCGTCATCGATAATCGACCACAGACGACAGATGCTAACCACCCGCTGCCGACTGTCCGCCTTCGACCGACGAGTCTTTCCTGTTAGAAACGGTGGAACTTTCTTCAGGGCATACCTCTGATTCAGAAATGACGGTATACGTCTGAAGGTGTCAGTATTTTTACTTCAGACATCTTGCCTAATCAACTTCAGATGTATAGTAGCTACACGAGAAACGACAGAGTGGAGACAAACGTCTATAGCTCATCGGGACAGACGTCTGCAGGAGCCACGAAACTCAATCCAAGACGGAGGCAGACATAAGCCCAAGTGAACTGTAGACGTCTAGCAGCGGCGAATTCTGGTGATAACTAACTTTGGAAAGTTTGTTTATTTCCTAGTATAGTTAAGATTAGGGTTTTCCTGTATAAAGGAACCCCTCATGTGTATGTAGGGTGTTTTTCGTCACCCCATTGAGATGGGAATACGCGCGCGCTTGTCAGGCGTACTACAGATTCCCCCTGCCTAGGGTAGGCCGGGGTTTATTGATTGTGGGGATCCGAATCTCCGGCAGCCGCGGACTAAGCTGCCGTTAATTACCTCCCGCCTTTGGGGCGAGAGAACCTCCGATTGACGGGTTAAACTGGTCATGCGAACTCGATGTGCAGTGTACGTGTGTTTTGTTTTGGAGGGGGGTTTAAATATATCGGGAGCCACGCAGAGTTTTTACGGGGGTCCCGCTACCCGGATAGCGGGCTGGGGGTCAAGGGGGCTAGCAGCCCCCTTGCGGGGTGCGGGGCAGCGTCCCGTTAGAAATTTTTTTCTAACAGGGACAGTGTCGTGGAGTATGTGTGTATGTAAATATGTATACATATGTACAGATATACATGTATATATATAAAAAGGGGAAAAGACATCCAAAGGATGCGTGGGGACAGCACCTTGGGCGCTGTGCGCCTAGGTGCTGTGCGCTCAGGTGCTAGAGTGACACGTGTCGATACGTGGGCGCTCTGCGCTTGAGCGCTGGGCGCTGGAGCGCTAGCACGCCACGTGTCGGCACGGGGGCGACTTGCGCTGGAGCGCGAGTGCGCCACGTGTCGACACGGGGGCGACTAGCGCTCGAGCGCTTGCGCTGGAGCGCGAGCGCGCCACGTGTCGGCACGGGGGCGACTTGCGCTCGAACGCTTGCGCTTGAGCGCGAGCGCGCCACGTGTCGGCACGGGGGCGACTCGCGCTCGAGCGCAAGCGTGCCATGTGTCGGCACGCGGGCGCTCTGCGCTTGATCGCCGGCGAGAAAAAGAGGATTTTAGCCTAAAAAAATTTCTCAGAAAAGAAATCAGAGAGGAGTTGGACTCCTGAGTGTGTTTTTTTCTTTTTTGGTTTAGTGAAAGATGTTCTTCTTCCTCCTCCTCTGTTAGCTGGATCTTGAAGATCAAGAGATATGGGATTTCTAAAAATCTCTTCTTTTTGAGATCTAATGGAAGATCTGAGTTCCCCTTTATGGGTTTTGTGGTGAAAAACTAATTTGTTTTATAAAAAGAAGAGTAAAACTCTTGGTTTAATTCAAGAGAAAAAGGAAGGTTTTGGAACCTTGAAGAAGGAGAAAAGATCTCAGATCTGAAGAAAAATTTTGAGAGAGAAAAAAAGTTGTTGAGATATTTCATTATCTTTGCTTTTATAGGCTATACACTTTGCACATAGCCCCTTGGGCTTCACAAAATGGCATTTTGCCTATCCCATGGCTCATGTGCCATTTCTTTTTGCACATAAGCCATGGGCTTTACAAAAATTTGGCTTTATGCCTATTTTTCTTATATTTATCCATAAAATAAGATAAAAGAAATACAACAAAATTATTTATTACAAATTTTTATCTTGGTATGGGGGGAGGCCGGCCGCTTCATGTTCTGGCTCGACCCGGGCATGGGCCCACTTGGCTTGGGGTTGACTTTGATTTTGACTTGGTCAACCGGTGTGTAAATTTTTACCCCAACAAATTGCCCCCCATCAATAAATGCACACCACATATGTGGGTCGTGTGCATGAAATTGATGGATCTTCTTTCACGTGGAGGCGACCTGATTTGGTTCCTGCTTTTTGGGAGGCTGGCACTGCCCTTTTTACGACATGGACGGTCGTTGCTTGACATGTCTCCGAGACGGAGTGTCCGTGATAGACGTTTTCCCTGGCCCGGAGTGATCTGGTTCCCGCTTTGTAGGAATCCTGCGCTGTCCTTTTTGCGACTTGGACGGTCGATGCTGCCCTTTTTGCGACTTGGACGGTCGATACTGCCCTTTTTGCGACTTGGACGGTCGGTTCTGCCCTTTTTTGCGACGTGAACGGGCGGTGCTGCCATTTTAGCGACGTGGACGGTCGGTGCTGCCCTTTTCGCGACTTGGACGGTCGGCGCTGCCATTTTAGCGACGTGGACGGTCGGTTCTGCCATTTTAGTGACGTGGACGGTCGGTGCTGCCATTTTAGCGACTTGGGCGGTCGATGCTGCCCTTTTTGTGACTTGGACGGTCGATGCTGCCATTTTAGCGACGTGGACTGTCGGTTCTGCCATTTTAGCGACGTGGACGGTCGGTGCTGCCATTTTAGCGACGTGGACGGTCGATGCTGCCCTTTTTGCGACTTGGACGGTCGATGCTGCCATTTTAGCGACGTGGACGGTCGATGCTGCCATTTTTGTGACTTGGACGGTCGATGCTGCCCTTTTTACGACTTGGACGGTCGGTTCTGCCCTTTTTGCGACTTGGACGGTCGATGTTGCCCTTTTAGCGACGTGGACGGTCGATGCTGCCCTTTTTGCGACTTGGACGGTCGATGCTTTATTTGACTTGCTCTGCTTCTTGCAGTGTCAGGGGTAGAATTGACTTGCTCCGCTTCTTGCGGTGTCGAGATTGGATTCTGACTTGCTCCGCTTTTTGCGGTGTCGGAGTGAAAGTTGACTTGTTGATTTTGATTTAGGTTGACATCAGCATCGCTATACTGGAATATGGTACCAGGAGCGAATCATCATCTGTCATTTAGAGGATTTTAGGATTTTGGTTTTTGTTTGGCATCTGCATTGCTGCACTGGAATAATGCCAAGAGCATTTCATCATTTGCCCCGGGAGGAATTTTTTTTTTTTGGGACTTTGAATGTGGTCTCACCGGTAGAACTTGGGAGAGGTTGGGATTGTTTTACGCCCGTGGATTGTATACGGTTTTGCAGGATGTATGATCCAGACCGTAGGGCCAGAAAAATTTCAGGGCTTTGTTGGCGTCTGCATCGCTGGACTGGAATGTGGTACCAGGAGCGACTCATCATTCGCCGTTGGGGTATGGGATTTGGAATTTGGTTGGCGTCTGCATCGCTACACTAGAATATGGTACCAAGAGCGACTCATCATTCGCCATTTAGGGATTGGGGAGCGATGGCTTAGGAGACAGGTTTAGATCCCTATCGCCTAAGGCTTTTCAATTTTATGGGCCGTGAGGGTCCCATAAAAGCAATTTCTCCCTACGAGTCGTAAGGATCCCGCAGGTGTATTTTCTCCTTAGGAGTCGTGAGGACTCCTAAGTGTGTTTTTTCTTTATGAGTCGTAAGGATCCCATAAAGGTTTGTTCTCCTCATATATCGTGAGGACACATGAGTGGGTCTTATCAATGGAGCATCATTCCCAAAGCGGAGACCGGTCGTGTAACTGGTGATTACGGTGGGGCATGGGTATGATGAGAATTATTTGAGCCCGTGGATTGTATACGATGGTCAACTTGGGGACCCACCGTAGGGCCGGGAGAATTTTGAGAAATCGGATTTTGGTTGGCGTCTGCATCGCTGCACTGGAATGTGGTACCAGGAGCGACTCATCATTCGCCGTTTGGGGACTTGGAATTTGGATCTTGTTTAGCATCAGCATTGCTGCACTGGAATAATGCCAGGAGCAACTCATCAGTTGCCTTGGGAGGACTTGGGATTTGGGTTTTTGGTCGGCATCAGCACCGCTAACACTGAAGCGAAATGCCAGGAGCGACTCATCATTTGTCGTTGCCCGTTGGGGAACGATGGCTTAGGAGACAGGTTTGGGTCCCTATCACCTAAGGCTTTTCAATTTTGTGGGCCGTGAGGGTCCCATAAAGCATTTTCTCCCTACGAGTTGTAAGGATCCCGCAGGTGTATTTTCTCCTTAGGAATCGTGAGGATTCCTAAGTGTGTTGCTCCATTGTGAGTCGTAAGGATCTCACGCAGGGGTTTTCTCCTCACAAGGTCGAGAGGACTTTGCGAGTGTATTTCATCTCTTTTCACGAGTTTGCGCCCTTTCGGGTTTTCACAGACTCGCCGGTAGTCCTGCTGTTTTTACTCACGGAGCCCTTTCGGGTTTTCATCCGTGCCCGTTTTGCTTGTGGACATACCGTTTATTTCTTCTTCTTCTTTTTTTCTTTTTCTTTCTTTTTCTTTTTTTTTTGCCGCTGGTGGGACTTTAAAAGTAGTCTCACCGGCAGGATTTGGGAGAAATAGGGGTCATTTACGCCCGTGGATTGTATACGGTTTTGCAGGATGTCTGATCCAGACCGTAGGGCTGATGTGCTCAATTCGCCTGCGACTTGGAGCATTCATGTGTAGTATTTCTTGAGATATCGGCCATTGATGGGTGGCATGGGCCTTTCTCCCTCGGCACTTATTAGTTGGTAGGATCCTCCGTCGAACACTTTCTCGATGACGTATGGTCCTTCCCAGTTCGGCTCAAATTTTCCCTTGGCATGTCGATTGGGGATGATCGGTCTTTTGAGGACCAACACCAATTCACCTTTCTTGAAAGCGCGGAGACGGGTTATCTTGTCATAGGCCCGTGACATTTGGGCTCGGTATAGCTCCAGATTTTGCTGCACCGCGAGCCTCTTTTCTTCGAGGGCATCGAGTTCTTCAAGTCGAAGGAGCACGTTTTCTTCCTCCGTCAACTCATGTTGGACGGCCATTCTTAAGCTTGGAACTTCAACTTCGAGGGGGAGGACCGCCTCCACTCCGAAGAGCAATGAGTATGGAGTGGACTGAGTTGGAGTACGGTACGTGGTACGATATGCCCACAACGCCTCGTGAAGTTTGAGATTCCAGTCTCTCTTGTTGGCTGAAGCATTTTTCCTCAGGAGCTTGCATAGAGTCTTATTGAAGGCTTCGGCTAGCCCATTGGCTCTTGGATTATAGATGGAGGAATATCTCCAGTCTATCTTGTGCTGAGTAGCGAACCTTGAGACATTGAAGCTCTTGAAAGAAGGCCAGTTGTCAGAAATGATTCTTCTTGGTGTACCGAAGCGGTATAGAATATTATGCTGGAAGAATGTCAGAATATCTTTTGTCTTGACTTCTTTTAGCGGGACAGCTTCAGCCCATCTGGAGAAGTAATCTGTCGCGGCCAGTATGAACCGATGGCCTTTGGATGACGGAGGATCAATTGGGCCAACAATGTCGGTGCCCCAGACTTCGAAGGGCCACGACGCCACCGTAGGATGCAATGGATTGGGATGCTTGTGAATAAAATCACCGTGAATTTAGCAGATATAACATTTCTTTGCATGCCCTCCGCAATCCCGTATCATGGTGGGACAGTAATACCTAAGCCGTTTGATTTGAAGTCGCATCTTGGGGCCAGATTGGTGAGCACCGCAAACGCCCGAGTGAACATCTTTCATGACCTTTTGGGCTTCGGCCAACGACAGACACCTGAGACAGAGTTGGTCATATGACCTGCGGTATAACGTGTCATTTACAAACACGTATCGGAGAGCTCTTTTCTTCAGCTGAATCCTCGCAGATTTTTCTTTGGGCAGCTTGTCGTATCGGAGGTACTCTATGAAGGGTTCTCTCCAATCGGGCTCGTCTTGGATGATCGAAGCTTCTTCGGCAGGACTGCTCTTCTGTTCCGCGCTTTTCTCTTCTCGTAGAGAGACTGGGGGTAGAATTTGTCGGCTCCAGACTGTGATCAGAATTTCTTCCATGTCAGGATCAGCCAGCTCCTTGGCTAGGCGAGCGAGTATGTCGGCTTTTCCGTTCAACGCTCTAGGGATTCTCATTAGTTCAATGTGAGTGAACCGTTTCATGAGTTCCACCACCCGGCTTCTGTACCGAGCTAACTCGGGTTTGTATATCTTATAGTCGCCGCTTACTTGGTTGACGACAAGCTGGGAGTCACCGTAAACCTGTAGCCGAAGGATTTCCATTTCTATGGCAAGCTCCAAACCAGATATCAGAGCTTCATACTCAGCTTCGTTGTTCGTTCGAGGCTCGGTGAGAGCGAAAGAACGCCGTAGGGTTCCCATTGATGGTGTGATGAACACCAATCCTATCCCTGCTTTTATCTCCGGGACGCTTGATTTACTGGAGGCCCTTATTGATGAGGCTCCATCGAAGTAGAGCTCCCAACATGGCTCATCTTCCTCGAGGTGCAGCACTTGTTCATCGGGTAACTCACAATTTAGTGGCGACCCTTCTGGTATGGGATGAGCAGCGAGAAAGTCTGCAAGAGCTTGCCCTTTTACTGCTTTTTGAGGAGTGTAAACTATGTCAAACTCAAGTAGCATAACAGCCCATCTTGCCATTCTGCCGGCTAGGCTTGCTCTGGTCATCAAGTGTTTGAGCGGGTCGACCTTGGAGATCAGCATAACCCGATGAGCGAGCAGATAGTGCCTCAGCTTCTTCACAGCAAATATCAGAGCCAGTCATTGCTTTTCGATTGGGGAGTAGTTGTGTTCCGCCCCGACTAGAGTTCGACTGAGATAGTAGAGGGCATTTTCTTTTCTTTCCTCGTTATTCTGGGCAAGGAGCGCACCGAGTGACTCGTCCAGCGCGGCAGTGTAGAGAATTGGCGGTTTATTTGGAATGGGAGCGGCCAGCACTGGAGGGTGCAACAAGTATTGTTTGATGCTTTCGAACGCTGCTTGACATTCGGCATCCCAGATAAAAGGAGCTCCTTTCTTCATGAGCTTTGAGAAGGGCCTACATCTCCCCGATAAATTTGAGATAAACCTCCATATATAAGCAAGCTTGCCTTGAAAAGATCTTAGCTGCGTCAAACTCTTCGGAGGGGGCATCTCCATGATGGCCTTTATCTTTGATGGGTCAACTTCGATCCCTCGATGTCGGACTATGAAGCCCAGGAATCTTCCCGATGACACGCCAAAAGCGCACTTCAGAGGATTCATCTTCAGATCGTATTCTCTCAGTCTGGTGAGAACGGTCCTGAGATCTTGGATATGATCGGCCTTGGCTTTAGTCTTGACGACCAGATCATCAACATAGCATTCGACGACTTTATGGATTAGGTCATCAAAGATATTAGTCATTGCCCTTTGATATGTAGCACCTGCGTTCTTCAGTCCGAATGGAATTACCTTGTAGCAATATATTCTGATCGGGGTTCGAAATGATGTGTGCTTCTCATCCTCAGGCGACATCTTGATCTGATTATATCCAGACGAGCTATCCATAAAGGTGAACAGTTCATAATTTGAGGTGTCATCGACCATCATTTCCATGACCGGTAGCGGGAAGTCGTCTTTAGGACATGCCTTGTTGAGGTCCCTGAAATCGACACAAACTCGGATCTGCCCATTTTTCTTCTTCACTGGGACTATGCATGCGATCCAGTCTGCATATTTCTCTTCCCTGATGAAACCGGCATCGATGAGTTTCTTAGTTTCCTCGATGACCTTTTCTTCTAGTTCCCTTCTCATTCTTCGAGGAGCTTGTTTGACTGGCTTAGCATCAGGAGATATAGCCAACTTATGTACGGCCACTTCAGGGTAAAGGCCAGGCATTTCTTTGTATGTCCACGCGAAGCAGTCGACGAACTCATGCAGCAGGGCAATTATCTGCGCTTTCATTTCCTCTGACAAGAGCGAGCTGATGTAGGTCGGCCTTGGATTATCGGGCGTTCCTAAGTCAATCTCGGTTAGCTCGTCAAAGGTTGCTTGTCCGCCATCTTCGAGCTCTTGAGGAGCTTCTTCTGGCTCGGCTATCTCGTCATCATCATTTGATCTTTCGCTGGCCTCACCAACATGGATCATGTAGCACGCTTTGGAATCAGGTTGAATGTAGCCTATGCCCCGTCTATCTGGAATTCGTCCATCGATGAGTGCTCGGACCTGGGGCGGATACCATAGCTCTTCGTAAAACTTTGCTTCGGACTCCGTTTGATATAACCGGCATCCGCACTTCTTAAAGTATTCCCGCATCTCGGGCGCATAGTATCTGGGATTGAGGACGGCTCTTATGCCTCTCTCATAGGGAAGGCACACGACAGAAAGATCGTCCGGGTGCACAACGGGGTTTGACCCGTAAAATAAGATGCCATTCTGTCCATTTTTCCTCCCGGGGACGTAGAAAGTTTTCAGCTGGTCCACGGTGGAGACTGACAACGCATCGAGCTCTTTGCACATCTGGTCCGGCACCCTTGTGACGGCTAGGGACCCTTCTGCGACTTCGAAGGTCTCTCGTAGTTTCGCTTGCTGCATGGGGGGCCAATCTGCACAGCTGTTGCACGGCAGGTCCTCTTCTTCTGACTCTTCAGTGTCACTGCCAAGATGAGGGCGGACTTTGCTGCTAGATGGGCCTTCAGTAACAGATTCGTCCGTATCGCTGCCGAAATGAGGGCGAGTTTTACGGAAGGACGGGCTTCCAGCATCGGACTCATCAGTGTCGCTACCAAAACGGAGGCGAACTTGGGCGTTTTTGCTTTTGAAAGTGATAGCCGGCTCAGATTTGCTTTTGAGTCTTGGGGCCGGTCTATCCTCAGTCAGTTGTGGCTTAGCATTTTGGTGGTTTATAAAGTACCGAGAATCTTCATATCGGACTTCATGCACACCGAACGGCTGGATGTCTCCGTCAATGCGTCTTTCTTCGCCATTTTTAGTATACTTCATGCATTGATGGAGAGTTGACGGAATGATGCCGTAATCATGGAGCCACGGCCGCCCCAAGAGAATCTTATAAGATGTGTCGGCGTCGATCACATATATCTTAGCTTCAGTTTGCAAATCCCCAAATTTGATTGGCAAAGCTATAGACCCCAGAACTTGCTGGCAATTTTGGTTGAAGCCTTGAATGACAATCCTTTCCCTTGACAGGTGTCGGACGTCCATTGACAAACTCTTCAGAGTTCGCAAGTTCATGATGTTCACTGAGGACCCCGGATCAATCAATATGCGATTAATTCGATCTCCGTCGCTGTACCCGGTCACGTAAAGCGGCCGATTATGCTCAGCCGTTCCCAGTAGCAAGTCTTCATCCTTAAATGTGACTGCGGCGGCATGCAAAGCATGCTGGGCTTCTTTCATATTAATTTCCGCAAAGTGAGCCTGATACCGCTCGGGATTTTGTAGAGCGTGAATGAGAACATCTCTAAGCTCCTTAGATAGGACCAAGGCGTCGTAGATGCTCAGGAGAGACGGAAGCTTCCGGAGATGTGCCAAGACATTATAGTCCACCGAGGAAGGACTTATGTTTTCATCAGCCGGTTCTCTGCCATCTTCTTCATTAGTGACTTGTTTTTCCTTCCCTTTTGGGGCGTTGCCCTGATTTTGCGGTAGAGCCCTGCCGCTTCTGAGCTGGATTTGATTGGCCTTTGTGGTGAGCTCCTCGTCCTCTTCGGGAAAACAGAGCTCATCCTCGGAGTCGCTGCCAAGATGGATGGCATAGCAGGTCACTACTGGGATCTCTTCATTGGAGTCTTCTTCTAACTACTCCAGAATTTCAGCCGCTTGTACAGGGAAGAACTCCTTCAATTGAATCAATGTTCTTTCCCTTTGTTCATATTCTTCGAGGGAATCGATATATTTTTGAATGGTCGATCTCCCTGCAGACTCTTTTTCGCGCCGAGCTGCACTTTTCTTCTTCTTGAGCTTCTTGGATTTTGAGCCTGATGGAGCCGCATTGGCAGCTGGACTGGTAGGCTTCTTCTGCCCTTCCCATTCCGTCCTGGGTTCCTTCCGAAGTAGCTTTATCATCTTCTTCGTCTTATTAGATATGTGCGTACTCCACGGAGGCCGCGATGAGTCCGTTTCATTTCTCAGGGAAGCGGGTTCGGCTGTCTGCTCCCAGAAGGCTTCAGTTTCTGTCTGTATAAAGTTGGTGGTTGCAACTTGATTGTTCACCAACACACTTTTGGACAGTTCGATCTCTCCAGCCTTGTACTGCTTCTCGACCCAATCTTTGAAGATATAGCAATCCTCGATCGCATGGCTCACTACTCGGTGGTACGGGCAATACAAAGGATTGTCGGTCATTTTTGCTTCTTGGGGTCTTTTCGACTCCGGCAATTGGAGGCCGTTGTTCAAGGCATCTTTAAATATCTTGCGGACTTTGTCCCTTCTGAAAGAGTAAACCTTGTTCTTTTTCTCCTCTAGGGAAGGCCCATCTCCTCCCAACAATGGCTTTCGAGACCGGTTAGTTTTGGATTCGGCCGCCCTTCGCTTTTCTTCATTGTCGGACGCATTGAAGACATTGGTACTGCTGGAACTCCCGCTTCTACGGCTGTCGTCCCGCTTGCTTTTCCAAGTTTTGTCTCTCTGAGAGTCCGACGGGGACTCTTGCTTCGAGCGTTCCAGCATTTGGACTTTCTTGGTTAGCTCTTGAAACATCTTAAGGCCTGCTGTACACAAGAATGGGACCATCCAATTGCTGAGGTTCCCAATGAGAAGGCTGACGGACTGGTCCTGCTCCTTCGGCGGTTCGCACTTGACCGTGAGATTATGCCATCGGGCAATAAAGTCGGTGTTGCTTTCATTCTTCCCCGGCTTGGTCCTCACAAGGTCGACAATGGAGATTTTATCACTGACACTCATGAACCTTTGCCGAAAGAGGGACTCCATTTGGGCAAAGGTAATGACGGACCCGTCCGGTATACTCGCATACCAGTCGAAGGCGACGCCGGTCAGGCTGTTGACAAACTGACGAAGAAGGAGCGCGTCATTGCCCCCTGTATTTCCGCACGATGCTTTGAAGTGGGCGACGTGCTGATTTGCATTCCCCGTTCCATCAAATCTTCCGAACTTAGGAATGATATAGCCGCTTGGGAACTCAATCAGATCGTACTGCGCGGGATATGGCCGCCCACTACTGCTGATTTCTTTCTGAGCTTCAGCTTCGGCCACCAATGTTTTAACCTTGCTGGTGACCAAATCCATTATCCGATCCTGTGTTAGCGGGATAGTGCTATCTGGGGCCAAGGCGTCCCCAGAAGCAGAATGTGGCCGGCTTTCATGTGGCTCGACCAGTCTTGGTCCCAAAGGAACATGCATTGGCTGCCTCGGATTGTCATCACCTGGCTGATTATTAGTGGCTTGTGCTTGATCGGGAGGCGCTCGAGCAATTTGAGCCGTAAGCTGCATCACCACGTTCGTTAAGTCGTCAATCTTCGAATAGAGCTTAGCCATCTCTTTATCTTTGCTCCTGAGCTGTTTTCGAAGCTCTTGAAGCAGCTCTTGCTCCGCAGTCCTGGGGCGGAAAGTCGGCTCTTCCTCGCTGTCCGAGCTTGACTCTGCGTGGATCGAGGGGTCTTTCTGCCTATCATCCTCATCGAGAGGGTTTTCTTCATCCAGCGGGGGCGGCTGTTCTTGAGCGGCGGCGACCACATTCAGGCTAGATTGGGATTGGGATGTGGTAGCCCCATCCTTGCTTTTGCTGCGAAGGTTGTCGCTGGGGCGTCCGCCCGCCATATAGACCGTATGGATGATGTATCCGGCTGTCTTTCTATCATTGGAAGCTGATTTCACGGATCGCTGTCTTGACCCCCTTGCTTCGGTAGCTGGTAATCGATTGAAGACGGCTGGCCTAACCAGGTTCTTGAATGGTGATGGCGCTTCTTTTTTGGATTTGCCCCGTTGCTTTCGTGCGGCACAGAGCGCCTGATAGACTCTTGAAGAGACAGTGTCATACTTCTTCTGTTGGGGCCGGGACACGTCTCTTTGTGGCACTATTCGGACCGCTGTCTTCTTGATTCTGGCGGTCATGGCATTTTTCTGAACCCACTTCAGAGGCTCGAAGGAATTGCTGATTCTTACGTCCGACTCAGTTGTCGTCGCGAGGCAACCCTGCACTTGGAACTTCACATGATTCCATTTTGCCGAAGCCTTGGCCCTCTTGTTGGCTCGATACCTGAGCCGCTTTTGCCTTAACTTTTCTGTTCTAAGCACCTGGCAGACTTCGGCTCTTTGGGAAGATGCCGTAGACCTGGCGATGGAGCGCCTTGGAGATACGCTCGATTGTGCATTTGTTGGAGTCATCGCCTGAGCTCGTCCGCAACATTTGATGTTGCCCTTTGTACCGAAGTTCTTGCCCCCAGCTAGAACGCCAGGGAGTCGTTCAGACACCATCTTAAGTTTCGGTTGTGGTGCCTTGGCGATCACGACATTCGGCCTCTTACCCCTTGAGACCGGCTTGGCCACCTGTTCCGCCAGATGAGCGCTTCCGGCAGGGTAGATGATGACGGAGCCAAACTGGCGGGGCGGTTCCTCCCACTGTCGACTGAGGCTCGCGGGGAGAACCACACGAGCGTTGATCTTGACCACGTACGGAATCGGGGTCATGTTGGAAGCTGAATTCGTCTGGGGAGACATTGTCGTCGAAGGTTGATTGCTGCATGGAAAAAAAAAGAACATCATTTCAGTATAGGCAATCGATATGTATATTGATTGAGTTCGTATGAACGTTTAACCCGAAATATGGGAGGAGAGATAAGTCCCACCGGGCGTGCCAGAATCTGCACGGTGTTTTTCGTCACCCCATTGAGATGGGAATACGCGCGCGCTTGTAAGGCGTACTACAGATTCCCCCTGCCTAGGGTAGGCCGTGGTTTATTGATTGTGGGGATCCGAATCTCCGGCAGCCGCGGACTAAGCTGCCGTTAATTACCCCCCGCCTTTGGGGCGAGAGAACCTCCGATTGACGGGTTAAACTGGTCATGCGAACTCGATGTGCAGTGTACGTGTGTTTTGTTTTGGAGGGGGGTTTAAATATATCGGGAGCCACGCAGAGTTTTTACGGGGGTCCCGCTACCCGGATAGCGGGCTGGGGGTTAAGGGGGCTAGCAGCCCCCTTGCGGGGTGCGGGGCAGCGTCCCGTTAGAAATTTTTTTCTAACAGGGACAGTGTCGTGGAGTATGTGTGTATGTAAATATGTATACATATGTACAGATATACATGTATATATATAAAAAGGGGAAAAGACATCCAAAGGATGCGTGGGGACAGCACCTTGGGCGCTGTGCGCCTAGGTGCTGTGCGCTCAGGTGCTAGAGTGCCACGTGTCGATACGTGGGCGCTCTGCGCTTGAGCGCTGGGCGCTGGAGCGCGAGCACGCCACGTGTCGGCACGGGGGCGACCTGCGCTCGAGCGCGAGCGCGCCATGTGTTGGCACGGGGGCGACTAGCGCTGGAGCGCTTGTGCTGGAGCGCGAGCGCGCCACGTGTCGGCACGGGGGCGACTTGCGCTCGAACGCTTGCGCTTGAGCGCAAGCGCGCCACGTGTCGGCACGCGGGCACTCTGCGCTTGAGCGCCGGTGAGAAAAAGAGGCTTTTAGCCAAAAAAATTTCTTAGAAGAGAAATCAGAGAGGAGTTGGACTCCTGAGTGTGTGTGTTTTTTTTTTGGGTTTAGTGAACGATGTTCTTCTTCCTCGTCCTCTGTTAGCTGGATCTTGAAGATCAAGAGATATGTGATTTCTAAAAATCTCTTCTTTTTGAGATCTAATGGAAGATCTGAGTTCCCCTTTATGGGTTTTGTAGTGAAAAACTAATTTGTTTTATAAAAAGAAGAGTAAAACTCTTGGTTTAATTCAAGAGAAAAAGGAAGGTTTTGGAACCTTGAAGAAGGAGAAAAGATCTCAGATCTGAAGAAAAATTTTGAGAGAGAAAAAAAGTTGTTGAGATATTTCATTATCTTTGCCTTTATAGGCTATACACTTTGCACATAGCCCCTTGGGCTTCACAAAATGGCATTTTGCCTATCCCATGGCTCATGTGCCATTTCTTTTTGCACATAAGCCATGGGCTTTACAAAAATTTGGCTTTATGCCTATTTTTCTTACATTTATCCATAAAATAAGATAAAAGAAATACAAAAAAATTATTTATTACAAATTTTTATCTTGGTATGGGGGGAGGCCGGCCGCTTCATGTTCTGGCTCGACCCGGGCATGGGCCCACTGGATCTGGGCTTGGGCCCACTTGGCTTGGGGTTGACTTTGATTTTGACATGGTCAACCGGGGTGTAAATTTTTACCCCAACAAATTTCCCCCCATCAATAAATGCACACCACATATGTGGGTCGTGTGCATGAAATTGATGGATCTTCTTTCACGTGGAGGCGACCTGATTTAGTTCCCGCTTTTTGGGAGGCTGGCACTGCCCTTTTTACGACATGGACGGTCGTTGCTTGACATGTCTCCGAGACGGAGTGTCCGTGATAGACGTTTTCCCTGGCCCGGAGTGATCTGGTTCCCGCTTTGTAGGAATCATGCGTTGTCCTTTTTGCGACTTGGACGGTCGATGCTGCCCTTTTTGCGACTTGGACGGTCGATACTCCCCTTTTTACGACTTGGACGGTCGGTTCTGCCCTTTTTTGCGACGTGGACGATCGGTGCTGCCATTTTAGCGACGTGGACGGTCGGTGCTGCCCTTTTCGCGACTTGGACGGTCGGCGCTGCCATTTTAGCGACGTGGACGGTCGGTTCTTCCATTTTAGTGACGTGGACGGTCGGTGCTGCCATTTTAGCGACTTGGGCGGTCGATTCTGCCCTTTTTGCGACTTGGACGGTCGATGCTGCCATTTTACCGACGTGGACGGTCGGTGCTGCCATTTTAGCGACGTGGACGGTCGATGCTGCCCTTTTTACGACTTGGACGGTCGATGCTTCCATTTTAGCGACGTGGACGGTCGATGCTGCCATTTTTGCGACTTGGACGGTCGATGCTACCCTTTTTACGACTTGGACGGTCGGTTCTGCCCTTTTTGCGACTTGGACGGTCGATGTTGCCCTTTTAGCGACGTGGACGGTCGATGCTGCCCTTTTTGCGTCTTGGACGGTCGATACTTGATTTGACTTGCTCTGCTTCTTGCAGTGTCAGGGGTAGACTTGACTTGCTCCGCTTCTTGCGGTGTCGAGATTGGATTCTGACTTGCTCCGCTTTTTGCGGTGTCGGAGTGAAAGTTGACTTGTTGATTTTGATTTAGGTTGACATCATCATCGCTATACTGGAATATGGTACCAGGAGCGAATCATCATCTGTCATTTAGAGGATTTTGGGATTTTGGTTTTTGTTTGGCATCTGCATTGCTGCACTGGAATAATGCCAAGAGCATTTCATCATTTGCCCCGGGAGGATTTTTTTTTTTTGGGACTTTGAATGTGGTCTCACCGGTAGGACTTGGGAGAGGTTGGGATTGTTTTACGCCCGTGGATTGTATACGGTTTTGCAGGATGTATGATCCAGACCGTAGGGCCGGAAAAATTTCAGGGCTTTGTTGGCGTCTGCATCGCTGGACTGGAATGTGGTACCAGGAGCGACTCATCATTCGCCGTTGGGGTATGGGATTTGGAATTTGGTTGGCGTCTGCATCGCTACACTGGAATATGGTACCAAGAGCGACTCATCATTCTCCATTTGGGGATTGAGGAGCGATGGCTTAGGAGACAGGTTTAGATCCCTATCGCCTAAGGCTTTTCAATTTTATGGGCCGTGAGGGTCCCATAAAAGCAATTTCTCCCTACGAGTCGTAAGGATCCCGCAGGTGTATTTTCTCCTTAGGAGTCGTGAGGACTCCTAAGTGTGTTTTTCCTTTATGAGTTGTAAGGATCCCATAAAGGTTTGTTCTCCTCATATATCGTGAGGACACATGAGTGGGTCTTATCAATGGAGTATCATTCCCAAAGCGGAGACCGGCCGCGTAACTGGTGATTACGGTAGGGCATGGGTATGATGAGAATTATTTAAGCCCGTGGATTGTATACGATGGTCAACTTGGGGACCCACCGTAGGGCCGGGAGAATTTTGAGAAATCGGATTTTGGTTGGCGTTTGCATCGCTGCACTGGAATGTGGTACCAGGAGCGACTCATCATTCGCCGTTTGGGGACTTGGAATTTGGATCTTGTTTAGCATCAGCATTGCTGCACTGGAATAATGCCAGGAGCAACTCATCATTTGCCTTGGGAGGACTTGGGATTTGGGTTTTTGGTCGGCATCAGCACCGCTAACACTGAAGCGAAATGCCAGGAGCGACTCATCATTTGCTTGTCAGGCGTACTACAGATTCCCCCTGCCTAGGGTAGGCCGGGGTTTATTGATTGTGTGGATCCGAATCTCCGGCAGCCGCGGACTAAGCTGCCGTTAATTACCTCCCGCCTTTGGGGCGAGAGAACCTCCGATTGTGCATTTGTTGGAGTCATCGCCTGAGCTCGTCCGCAACATTTGATGTTGCCCTTTGTACCGAAGTTCTTGCCCCCAGCTAGAGCGCCAGGGAGTCGTTCAGACACCATCTTAAGTTTCGGTTGTGGTGTCTTGGCGATCACGACATTCGGCCTCTTACCCCTTGAGACCGGCTTGGCCACCTGTTCCGCCAGATGAGCGCTTCCGGCAGGGTAGATGATGATGGAGCCAAACTGGCGGGGCGGTTCCTCCTACTGTCGACTGAGGCTCGCGGGGAGAACCACACGAGCGTTGATCTTGACCACGTACGGAATCGGGGTCATGTTGGAAGCTGAATTCGTCTGGGGAGACATTGTCGTCGAAGGTTGATTGCTGCATGGAAAAAAAAGAACATCATTTCAGTATAGGCAATCGATATGTATATTGATTGAGTTCGTATGAACGTTTAACCCGAAATATGGGAGGAGAGATAAGTCCCACCGGGCGTGCCAGAATCTGTAGGGTGTTTTTCGTCACCCCATTGAGATGGGAATACGCGCGCGCTTGTAAGGCGTACTACAGATTCCCCCTGCCTAGGGTAGGCCGTGGTTTATTGATTGTGGGGATCCGAATCTCCGGCAGCCGCGGACTAAGCTGCCGTTAATTACCCCCCGCCTTTGGGGCGAGAGAACCTCCGATTGACGGGTTAAACTGGTCATGCGAACTCGATGTGCAGTGTACGTGTGTTTTGTTTTGGAGGGGGGTTTAAATATATCGGGAGCCACGCAGAGTTTTTACGGGGGTCCCGCTACCCGGATAGCGGGCTGGGGGTTAAGGGGGCTAGCAGCCCCCTTGCGGGGTGCGGGGCAGCGTCCCGTTAGAAATTTTTTTCTAACAGGGACAGTGTCGTGGAGTATGTGTGTATGTAAATATGTATACATATGTACAGATATACATGTATATATATAAAAAGGGGAAAAGACATCCAAAGGATGCGTGGGGACAGCACCTTGGGCGCTGTGCGCCTAGGTGCTGTGCGCTCAGGTGCTAGAGTGCCACGTGTCGATACGTGGGCGCTCTGCGCTTGAGCGCTGGGCGCTGGAGCGCGAGCACGCCACGTGTCGGCACGGGGGCGACTTGCGCTCGAGCGCAAGCGCAAGCGCGCCACGTGTCGGCACGGGGGCGACATGCGCTCGAGCGCAAGCGCGCCACGTGTCGGCACGCGGGCGCTCTGCGCTTGAGCGCCGGCGAGAAAAAGAGGCTTTTAGCCTAAAAAAATTTCTCAGAAGAGAAATCAGAGAGGAGTTGGACTCCTGAGTGTGTTTTTTTTTTTGGTTTAGTGAACGATGTTCTTCTTCCTCCTTCTCTGTTAGCTGGATCTTGAAGATTAAGAGATATGGGATTCCTAAAAATCTTTTCTTTTTGAGATCTAATGGAAGATCTGAGTTCCCCTTTATGGGTTTTGTGGTGAAAAACTAATTTGTTTTATAAAAAGAAGAGTAAAACTCTTGGTTTAATTCAAGAGAAAAAGGAAGGTTTTGGAACCTTGAAGAAGGAGAAAAGATCTCAGATCTGAAGAAAAATTTTGAGAGAGAAAAAAAGTTGTTGAGATATTTCATTATCTTTGCCTTTATAGGCTATACACTTTGCACATAGCCCCTTGGGCTTCACAAAATGGCATTTTGCCTATCCCATGGCTCATGTGCCATTTTTTTTTGTAAATAAGCCATGGGCTTTACAAAAATTTGGCTTTATGCCTATTTTTCTTACATTTATCCATAAAATAAGATAAAAGAAATACAACAAAATTATTTATTACAAATTTTTATCTTGGTATGGGGGGAGGCCGGCCGCTTCATGTTTTGGCTCGACCCGGGCATGGGCCCACTGGATCTGGGCTTGGGCCGCCTTGGCTTGGGGTTGACTTTGATTTTGACTTGGTCAACCGGGGTGTAAATTTTTACCCCAACAGTGTATTATTTATGGCTAATTGAAAGAGATCATTGTATGAGAGGGTGATGGATAGGGCTAGAGAATTTTGAGAGAAAAATCCTAGGGTTTTGCTCATGTAATTGATTCGAAAATTATAGTAGAGACATTGCAGATTCCGCTCTGCCGGAGACTAACCATACGGTAGGTGAATCCTGTTAACAAATCTCTTGCCTCTCTATATCTGATTTCAAATTTTATTCTCGCATATTTATGTTGTTCTTTCGCCGTTTAATTGCGTAATTGTGTTTGCATGATTTGGGTGTTGTCGCGAGCATTGTTCCGCGTTTTGATCTCTCTCCGTCGATCCCCAACAATTGGTATAAGAGCAAGAGTTAAGAAACCCAGGGTTCTTCAAATTTACAATCTAAGTCAACAGTGGGTAACAACAACTATGTTCTCTTGGTTGGTGGCGCATGAAAATGGAGAACTAATTATATCAAAAGGACATGTTTCTTCCGTTGCTTAGAGAAAAGCCCGGGAAGATGGTCGATGAGGCTTGAAACCTTTTGGATAGGAAAGCCCTGACGAAAATTCGATTGTCGTTGACTCCGCAAGAGGTGATAGGTGTAATTTATTGCATATTTTTCTAAAACATTTATCATTTTATTGTCATATATTATGCTGTTCCGGATATATTTTGTGAATTATCATAGATAATAAGGCTTGGATGCAAAAGGATGGGAAATTGTGCTAAAATGAGAATTACGTGCATACAATAGAGACTTAAGAGAGTTATTCAGAAAATCAAAAGAAAGTTTCCAAATTTGTAACAAATTTGGGAACATCATTGCAAATCAGCAAAGATTGTAACAAATAGAGGTGAATCAATTATCACAACAATAAATCAGATGGAGAAATCAAATCAAATCAAAAGCAACAAATCAACATGTCTAATTATTTGCCAAATTTGGGAATAATTCGGAGATCCACGCAACTGCAGAGCAAAAAGAATAATTTTTTTGATCTGATACCTAAAAAGAGCTCAACAAGTCAAGAGAATCAAGCACACAAAAAATCATGCGACGAAGCCAATAAAGGACCACGGATCAGCCGTGGCTTAAGCATGGAAGCGACGGTTTAGCCGCCCGATCTGGGCCGTTCAACTCCAATTTTCATGGTCTCGATCGAGTTTGCACATATATCGTTTTGAGCTACATCGTTTTATTTTTCGAATATTCTGAAGGCACGCAACAGCACCCAATAGAGACATCTAGATTTCCATATTTAGAATTTAAGACTTTTAGGAAAAAATTGATTCTCTTGTATCTTTTATTATTTGTTCTCCAAACTTTCTTAGCCCTATATAAGCACATCTATAGCCCTAGAGTTTGATATCACTCTCATAGTATTCAAGTTAAAGTTTTCAAGAAGAAGAGATCGAGTTCTATTGTAAGTTTCTTATGAATATTAATAAAACTTAAGTTTTCTTGAATATTATGAGCAACTAATATTTTTTTCTAGATGTTTTTATTTGCAATTTCTATGGGTTGATGTGCTTATTTCTCTTTTTTCTGTACTTTGATTTTGAATCTCTTTTGTTCTTTATTATTATCTTTATAGTTATGCATCTAATAAACTAATCTATTAATGAAAGATGACGCCTTGAACCAGATTAGAGAAAGGTGAGAATACCGATGATTTAATTAAGTTGATAATTATTGACACCTAGAAACTTAATGAAGAAAGGTAAGATACTAATGTAAATATAAGATATTCAACCTTGGTAATTTAAATGGATGCAGATTAATCGATAAGACATTGATAGTAGACCCATGACCTACATATTTTGGTGGAAGATTAAACCTATGTTACTTTTAATTAACTAGAACTAGGGTTTTAATATGATTTATATGATACTATAATTTTGATAGGCTATGTTTATAATTTAAATATAATCTATTCTTAGTTAATTAATGGAAACATATTAGAATTAGATTAGAAAAGATCAACCAAAAAAATAAAGCAAATAAAACCCTTGGAATTTTCCCTCATAGAAAACCAGCTTTTTATTTTATTGTGTGCATTTAAATCTTTAGATTTTAAAAACAACTCAACTTTAATTTAGTTTAAAAGTAGTTAACACACTTCTCTGTGGGAACGATTCTTAAGTACCACTACGATAAGTTGCATACTTACGGTTTAATTTGGAGACTAATCAAGAGGCTTTTAATATCTCAAAGGAGAAAACAACCTTCTACATCAAACAAAATCTTCCCGATGAAGAAGTTTTTGAACATGAAGATGGCTAAAAACGGCTCGATGACGGAGCACTTGAATAAGTTAAACAGCGTGACAAGCCAACTTGAATTGGTGGAAATCGCCTTTGAAGATGAGATTCGAGAACTTATATTCCTCTGTTTGTTGCCGAAGAGATGGGAGAACCTAGTGATGGCGGTTAACAACTTGATCTCGGGGACCCTCACATTTAATGATGCAGTGAGTTGCATATTAAACGATCAGATGCGAAGAAAGGCCAAGAGTGGGAGTTCGGGAACTTTTACGCTTTTCGGTGGAGAATTGCGGTAGAACGATGGAAAAAGGAAAAGAGAAGAATGGCAAGTCTAAAGGCTGAGGAAATCACAAGGAAAAATCCAAGTCTCGTGTTGGAATTGTGGGAAGAAGGGTCATAGGAAAAGTGACTGTAAAGCTCCAAAGAAATACTCGAATGAGAAGGCGGATGGAAAGGAAGTTAATGTGTTGTATACATAAGAATAAGTGGAACAAGATCTTTGCCTATCGGCGAGTGAAAACAGAAAAAGGGGTACTTGGTTCCTTAATTCGGGGGCTTCCTTTTATTGCACTTCGGGGCGACATCACTTCAGCTAGTTTGTTCAGAAAGACCTAGGGCATGTGACGATAGGAAACGGTCAGCAATGCAAAATTGTTGGTAAAGGGACGATCATATTGAAACTGTCAGGAGGTGGTCAATTAAAATTGAAGATTGCTCATCAAATTCCAGATTTGAAAAAAAGCCCGATTTCTACTAGTCATCTTGACAACGAAGGTTTTATTACGACGTTTGGGAATTCGCAGTGGAGGATTACCAAAAGGTCATTGGTGGTTACTAAGGGCAAGTTGAGCAGTTCGTTTTATTCCTTCAGTGGAAGTAGCGTATGTTCAATTGCATTGGAAACGGGTTCAGAGTTAAATTCGGAGACTTCGTTGTGGCATATGCGATTGTGGCACCTCAGTGAAAAGAACATGAAAATTGTTCAAGGAAGGGGGCTTCTTTTAGGGTTGAAAAAGGTGGAGTTGGGGCCGTGCGAGAGTTGTGTTTGCGGGAAGCAACGCGCTCAAATTTCAGATTGGAAGCATAAAAAAGAAGACCGAGAAGCTGGAGATGGTGCATACGGACGTATGGGGTCCGGCCTCGGTGGAGTCTTATGGTGGGAATCGGTACTTCATGACGTTCATCAACAATGCAAGCTGGAAGACATGAGTGTATGCGATGAAGAAGATGTACGATGCGTCTGGTATCTTCAAACACTAGATTGCGCAGGTGGAGAACCAAACGGGGTAGAAAATTAAATGCCTTAAGTCCGATAATAGAGGGAAATATTACATACAGGAGTTCGAGGGATTTTTCTCCCAGAAAGGTTTTCGTTAGTTGAAGACGGTACCAGGGACGCCATAGCAAAATGGCATCACTGAAAGGATGAACAAAACGATCTTAGAGCGAGTGCAGTGTATGAACTTGGATACGGATGTGCCTAAGTTTCTATAGGCAACGGCGGTTGATACTGCTGGGTACTTAATCAACAGAAGCCCGGCAAGTGTGTTTGATGGAGGCATTCCAGAAAAAAATTGGTCAGGTAAACTGGTTGATTATTCGTCCCTAAAACTGTTTGGATGCGTTGCGTATTCTTTTGTTGATAACATGAAAAGAAGTTTGGCTATAAGTCTAGGAAGTTCACTTTTATCGGATATGGTGGGGATGAGTTCGGATATAAGCAGTAGGATTACACAAGCAAGAAAGTAATACGAAGCCGGAACGTCATTTTTAATGAACAACACATGTACAAAGAAGAAAATCAAACCAAGTTGTGATCATCAAAGTGCGGTACCATTTCATTCGCATAGCAATTGAAGAGGAGGAGTTGATATTACAGAAAATCGCTGGAGAAAATAATCCGGAGGATATGTTCACCAAGATCGTAGACAGAGATAAACTGAATCTCTGTTGCAGGTTGCTGAAGCTCTCCATGAAAATCTGATGAGGAGAGCGTAGAGTGGAGTTATGTGAAGTCCACTAGTGTCGAGAACCAAGGCTGAAGAATTTTCAAGTGGGGGAATGTAAGAAACGGTGGAACTTTCTACAGGGCAGACGTCTGATTCAGAAAGGACGGCAGACGTCTGAAGGTGTTAGCATTTTCACTTCAGACGTCTGGCCAAATCAACTTCAAACATTTGGTATCTACCCGAGAAACGTCAGAGCAGAGGCAGACGTCTGTAGTTCATCGGGGCAGATGCCTGCAGGAGCCACGAAACCCAATCCAAGATAGACGCAGACGTCTGCCCAAGTGAACTGCAGACGTCTGGCGGAGGAGAATTCTGATGATAACTAACTTTGGAAAGTTTGTTTATTTTCTATTATAATTAGGATTAGGGTTTGCCTATAGAAAGGAAACCCACATATGAATTATTTACAGCCAATTGAAAGAGATCATTGTATGAGAGGGTGACGGTTAGGGCTAGAGAATTTTGATAGAAAATTTCTAGGGTTTTGCTTGTGTAATTAATTCGAAAATTATAGTGGAGATTTTTCAAATTCTACTCTGCTGGAAACCAGCCATACGGTAGGTGAACTTCGTTAACAAATCTCTTGCCTCTCTGTGCTTGATTTCCTATTTTATTCTCGTATATTCATATTGTTCTTTCGTCGTTTAATTGCGTAATTGTATTTGCGTAATTTGGGTGTTGTTACGAGCATCGTTCATCGTTTTGATCCCTCCCCGTCGATCCCTAACATTCTTAGCCCCACCATCCGTTGTCGACTGCCGCAAGCCTCCACCGCTCATCGACAACCACCGCAACACCCCATCTACTACTGTTGTAGCTCTCCAACGCCCTCAGAGAGGCGGAAACCTCCCCTATACCATTGCTGATTACCGATGACTGCCAACCGCAGCCGTCTGCCCATTTCCATTGACCGCCGACAACCTCCGCCATTCGTGGGCCATGAACTACTATCAGCAATCGCTCTTTATTGTTTCTCGACTACCGCCACCATTCGGGGACCGTCAAATAACGTCAGCAACTATTCATGGACAACAATGATCATCGCCAGGACTGTGGCTTACAACAGCTTGTCAACAACGACTACCCCCGCCAGCGACCTTCGTCAGCAACCGTCCACCAATAATCTCAACCAACAACCGCATGATGCCAGCCAATCTTTGTTCGTCGATGACCATCATCGGCAACCGACAGTCGACAATGAGCGCTTATCATTTCCCGATGATCATCGTCGATAACCGCACGTCGACAATGACCTATAGCCCATGAGCGTTGATGACCACCGCTTTTCGAGAATTGCCATGCTGGAAATCGCCCATCGACAATCATCTCCGTAATCTTCCCATTAAGAGCCATCGCTGTCAACCGATTCTAAATCCATCCGCTGATGACCTTCACCAACAACCGCTATAGTTGATTGGATGCAGTCACCACTGTAGTTCTGCCGTCAGTTGTCTCCATTCCATCATCTAGTATAGAATAAATTGAAGTATCAATTATTTGAAAAGCATATGAATTTCGAAATCAAATAATTGACATTTTGAAACAAAAATAAATCAGGGTCAAAATTTTCATTTCATTTGAAAACCTAGATTCTTAAATTACTTAGGACTAACACCTCCCTTAAAGAATGCCAACTGTTCATACCATAATATTGCATTATTATATTCCCCAGTCCTACTTATTTTACAAATAAACAGGTGCTTTTGACCCATGTCTGCTACTCAGTTGCAGGTTACAGGTTCTTGGAATAAAAACAGTGAAAAAGACAAAATACGATACGAAAGTGAGACTTCGACCAACAAACAGAGAATCTTGATAAAGCCTACACGAAGATCAGTTCACAAAGTATAAGGCGGCGCAAGGTTCAAGACTTCGTCACGAAGCAACGGCAAAAGTCCACTACAATGTTCACTGGAAAGATCTGGAAGAAACCTAGAAGCCAACCTGAGAAAAGAACCAAAGAAACAAGAAGTACAAATGCAACAGAACCAACCCAAGAAAATGCAGCTCTTGATGCCCCCACTTGGCCGCGGAACCGCGGCCAAACAGGCCCTATAGCCGTGGTTCCGCGTCCGTTGTATGCCCGTGTCGGTGGAATTTTGGTGGCGGTGCGTGAATCGTTGAATAGGTCTTTTTCTTAGGGGGTATTTTTATAAAAGCAGATGTGCGAGTCGATTGTAACCCAGGGTTTCTATGTCCTATAAATAGAAGCCCTAATACCTCTTTTGAGGTATGCCTCCTTTCATTAATAAAATTCAGAAATCTTTTGGAGAGCATCGGTGCCTCTTTTCATATCATCTATTCAGATCTGACAACCCTGTGTAAATGTTTGGAGAGAGCCATCTGTAAGTAGTTTTATTTAATTGCTCTAGTTTAGATTTAATTCCTTGCCCTAGATAAATGTTCTTCAATTCCCTAATGAGCGAGTAGTCTCCTCGCTTGTTAGGATTAGTTTTGGGGAAGGCTTTTTGAGAGATGAGATCTCTCATCCCTTTCTTGCCCATCATACTTTTTCATAGGACTCCATGCATACATGCATACACCGCTCCCTACGGCACCCTATCCGACGAGGTAGCGGTGATACCATAGTATAAAGGCCCGGTTGAGCGTGTTTTCCATGGAGATTAGGGTAAGAATTGATAAAGGAAGGACAAGAAGCGAGAAGAAGAAACATCTTCCCGATGGTTCTAATCCCCTTTATGAATAATTACCATAAATCCTCTTAGATCCTAATTTGGGTATAGAAAGCGTTGAGATTTATTTACATTTCCAAACCTACCCTAAACCTAACCCTAACAAGATTTAGATCTAGATAATCTTAGTATAGATAGATTTAGTTTTTAGATTTAATAAATCAATCCGAACACCCATCGGAATTAACTCGTTTGAGCGATTAGGAAATTCACATCCCTGTGGACCGACCCGTATTCACCGGCTAGCTACCAAGCGACACCATTCTTGATTGCGGTAATATATTTTTGATCGATAAAATCCATCTAAATCACCAACTCCTATCAGTAAATTTTATTATTGCTTCACTATTGTTTCTAAGGAGATGGAAACACATAAATGAAAAAAAATAATAACAATAAGCAATAATACAATGATAAAACAACAAGCTGGTTGTCTATAATTAATAAAAGTAAAGAGAAGAATAGGAAAATTCACATTGTCTTTTAACAAGTAAACAAACAACATCTATTACTTTTGGAGAAAAGGTTTATGTTATTGATTTTGCCAATATATATATATATATATATATATATATATATATATATATATAAGTCAAAAGAAAAGTATAGAATACACAGGCTATATACGACATATCTTAATACCCCCCCTCAAACTCATGGCAGATCAAATACCGAGAGTTTAGATAAGAAGTACTGCTGTTGAGTAGTGGTCTCGGCCTTCATGAAAATATCGGCGAGCTGATCTTCGGATGCAACATAGGGTAGTGAAAGATGTCGAGAGGCATACTCCTGTCGTATAATATGACAATCAACCTCTATATGATTCGTATGCTCATGGAAAATCGGATTAGTAGCAATCTGAATGGTACTGTGGTTGTAACAATGCAAAGAAATCGGAAATGGAATGAGAACACCCGCATCCTGAAGAAGGTGACAGAGCCAACAACCTCAAGAGTAGTATCCACCATAGTACGATATTCAGCCTCGGTACTGGATTTAGAGACTGTGTCCTATCGTTTGCTCCGCCAAGAAATCGGCGAGGAACCTAGAAAGACACGGTATCCTGTGGTAGAACGTCGAGTGTCAGGATCATCGGCCCAGCCAGTAACGGAGAAAGCCCGTAGAGGGTAATACCCAGTTCCGTTTGTAAGTAACCGTATTTTAATAAATACTTTTCCAATATTTTTCCTATCTTTCTATCTCCTCTAATTATTTTTCTACTCTATTAAATACCCAAACCCCAAAACAAAACCCTAACCCTAACCCAAAGCCTACTACCCAAACCCTAACCCATACTCGAGCCCAACTGTTCATACCAAAATACTGCATCTTGTTACTACACATTCTTGATCACATTGCATATAAGTAGATATTTCTGATCCATGTTTGCTACATAATTACAGGTCATAGGTTCTTAGTCCAGAACAATACAAATCACGCATAGTTATGACAAATTCTGGACAACTTCCGACAAACGGATAAAAATACGGGTTCCGGTCATCCACATCCGTCAAGTGCCGCTTACCAGTACAAGGGACAAGATCAAGAGATGGTTATTCATGTCTAGAACAAGCACAAAACAAGAGAGAGACAGCACAAGGATCAAGGGTGGCAGCACGGAGCTCAAGCGAGATACAAGACACAAAAATCAAATGATTTAATGGAGAAAAAAAATTCAAAAAAGTTGTTATTTTGGAATGTTGAAAATTTAGGAATATTTTGGAAGGATTTTGCAAATGTAAACTTACGAAAGTGAAGAATAAATCAACATAAGAAGCCAAAAGAAAAACAAAGCATCAATTCAAACAAACGACCGCGACAGCGCGAAATTTTGCCCATTTAGACGGCGGATCCACGGCGGCTACGTGTCATCATGTGACCAATTTTTATGGGCGTTTTTGTCATTTCATTTGGCTTCAGAAAACACCCTTGTGGTTTCAACTCACTATCTATAAATGCTTCAGTTCAGAGGTAAACAAGGATGTAATATTTTCTCTAGAATTAATGTTAGTTTAGAAAAAACTTCTTCTTCTTTATTTTTCCTCCATTAAAATTGTGTGAGAGATTTTTGAGTGGATGAGAAATAAAGATTAAGAGTTTTATTTTTATGTCTTGCCTCAATTGTTAACTATTTTTTATTTACTTGCTTTTTATTATCTTAGTAGTATAATTGTGTTTTATCGGTTTTCATTAACTTATTCTTCTCTTCTATTTTTATTTATCTTTGCAACCATGAAACTCAAGTATGATTCTTGCTTAGATGAGATCCTAAATAGTTGGTTGTTTTCTTCTATCTCATTTCTTTCTATCTTCTCAATTTGTTTTATTTTCTTTTTTTATTGTGAGTGAGTAGTTTTTCACTTTTTAGGATGGGATAAATAAAGTTTGAAAAAAGGAAATCTCCCTCACTCTTTCCTTTACCCGACAACTTGAGTTGAACTCCCGTGAAAGCATCCACAATCCCTCCCTACGGCATCCTATTCTTTATTATAGTGGTGACACCCTAGTGAGACCGGTTGTGGTTGGGTTGACCGAAGTTTATGGCTAAGAGCCAAGATCGGACAGACAAGGACCAAAGGGAAGGGACTAAGCTTTGGAAAGCCCAGCATATACTCGCAAGTATCCTTCCTAGTCATGCTAATCACCATTGTTGCCGATTACTGTAACATCAATATCAAGATAGGCAAATGAAATAAATGAGTGAATTTCTAACTCAAACCAAGCAACTCCTAACCCTAACAAGTTTTCTTTAACATATATATCCGAATACATAGTTAGCATCGAAAAAACTCTGACAAACTTGACTTAACGTGTTAAAACATAAAGAAAAAAACTCCTATCTCTCCGTGGATCGACCAGTACTCAACCGGCTAGCTACCAAGCGAATCCGTCTTGATTATGAAATAAGATTTTAAAAACGTGGTGAAAAACCTTTCAATCAAATTGCGTGTTGCCGGGGAGACGGTAGTTTATTTCTTTTTGTAGTTTCGGGTTAATTTGCGAATATAAAAAACCATAAATATCATCTTGTTATTATTTGATTCTTTTTGTGTAAGTGTGCAGGAAAGAGAGAAGAGCAAGTTCAATGCCAAAGTCTTGGGAAGTTAGACCCACATCTCGCGGCTACACCACAGCGGATCAAGATGAAACCGTTCCAAAATCTAGAGCGAATATAGTGATTCAATCAAGAACTAGAGGCTGAAAAATAGAATACCAAAACCTGAGGAGTCCACACAAGAAATTTAGAGTCAAAACTCCAACTTTACACCGCGTTTCTGTAACACCCTAGCACTGTTATAATATATTGATTTAGGGTATTTCAAATCTTGCGGTAAAATTCTTTTTTATTGTTCATTTTGGGTTGCGGATAGTACTATTAGCAGCTGTGGTTATTATCTGACCCAACCCGCATGTCTGAAACCCATCACGGTTCAAGATTACATCAAATATTTGCTGGGATAGAGTATCCACGCAAATCTAGATTTTATAAACATATATAATATATTTTATTATCCGCATATCATTTAAAATACAATATAAAATCAAATAACATATTTTCTTATCTAGCCTTGCATGTCACAGTACCCCATATCATGTGGTTGCACCCATATATCATGTTCATACCGTAATTGTTAAACAGAATCGGTTTTTATCGCTACGTATATCTACGTAGATGTGTACTTGGGAGTATATGTTTTTATTTACTGGATATCACATTATGGTATAAAGCTTTACTTATATTCTCCCTATTGAAAAACTAGATTTTTAGAAGTGACACGGATAATATTCAAAATAATCTGGTATTAGCTGTAAAATCCCAATATATATATAATATATATAACATAAATTGATATATATATATATTATATAATATATTAATTAATAATATAAAATCTCTCTCTTCCACTCATCGCTCTCTCTATTAAAATCCTCGTCCCCACCTTATTCTCTCTCTCTAATATATATATATATATATATATATATATATAATGAAACCTAAAAACAACACCTCTCTCTCTCCTCCCTCGTTCTCTTCTTTCTTTTCTTTCCATGAACCCTAACCCTTATTTCCCCCATCACCTCATCGCCGTCCCTCATCACCGTTCGTCCCTTCTCTTCCTCGTCGTCCTCTCCTATTTCTCACCTCCATCACCCCCTCTCCTCTTCTTTCCCGAGCACCACCCAACCTCCCTGACCCAAGAACCCATCACCCTCAACCTCGCCGGCAGCCCCTCGTCGCCGGAAACCCACCAACGTCGGCACCTCTATCACCACCTCTTGACTTCCTGCAACCCCAGACCATCACCACACCCCTTCTCCCTCCTCTGAAAATCCCGATCGCCTCTCAAAGCTCACGACCACACCCTCATCCACGATGACCTTGCCGCCAACAACTTCGTCTTGTCGCCGTCACATCTTCACCACCATCCCCTATGTTCTCGCCAAGTACAGAGAACAGAAACAACCCCTTCTTCCTCTCTTCTTTTTCTTCTTCTTCTTCTTCTTCTTCTTTCTTTTTTGATGACCTCGCCACCGATGACTTCTTCTTGTCGCCATCACATCGTCTCCACCATCCTCTCTGTTCTCGCAAAGTATAGAGAACAACAACAGCTCGTTCTTCCTCTCTTCTTCTTCTTTCTTTTCTTTTCTTGATCCCTGATCGTCTCGCCGGAGTTGCGCGCATCGCCAACGATCCTGACGACCCAGTCACCATCGTTTTCTATCCCTGTTACCACGTCATGCAGCTGCTCAGCTAGGTCCAGTCCTGCGCGCGTAAGTTTTGCATCGTGACTTTATTTCGACATCGGAACGTGAGATCCGTATCTCGACGTGATATCCGATCAAGCAAGTTCTAAACTTGCAACATGCTATGTTATTATATCAATATTTATTTGATGAATTATAGTGCATGTGTTTTACTATCCAGTAAAAATTACCGATTTACAGTATTTGTCTGTATCCGTACTGATAATAGCTTATCCAGTTGCATGCCGGAATATCACGATAATATCGTACTACTATATCAGTTCGATATGTTATCTAGATTGCATCATATATGGTAATGTACGTATAACGGTTATTACAGAGAGATACATATACATCTATTTAGGTAACCTAGAGTCTATTTTGATTCATTTTCTTGACTTATGGTCGTTGTATTACCTTGTTACCTCTCGGCGTCATTACTTACGAGTTTATGTCTTATCATGAGCTTGAATCCAGCAACCACGTTATATCTTTCCCCTCGTCCGGTAAGAACTAATCCGTTTTCGTTTCGAAGAACAAGGAGAAACACAGGAGAAGCCTTTGATGATTGTAGTAGTTCGAGCTTAACCCTAACAGGAGATGGTACAGACCGCTTCAAGGACGATCAGATATAAGATGTTTGATTGAAGAAGCTTGACAGACCAACCCCGAATTATCAGAGTAGCGCAGCGGAAGAGTGGTGGGCTAAAAATTCACAAGTCTTTGAACAAACTTGCAAATTCATGATGAAAGGAACCATTTACTGAAGGGAGAAGTTCATAAACAAGTTGCAGAGGAAGCACTGATAGCAGTTTGGGATTTCATGGATGTTGTTTACCGCCGAAAACAGGAACGAAACCGTGTAGGTCGTCTTGCCTAAATTTGGGGGCAGATACTATTTGGATTTATCCATCCACCTCGCCGAACATGCCAAGCTGATTTATGGCACCATGTATCGGAGGTCTGGATGGATGCGGCCGTCGTAGCAGACTTCGTCAGATTCCCCCTCGTTGTGAGGGGGTTTTGATTGTGGGGACGCTCTTCCCTGCAGGCGCAAGCCCCTGCAGTTAATTACGTTACCGTGTACTGATAACCACTTTCTCCTGCTTCAGAAGGTCACTTCACGTCATATGTGTTTGTTTTATTTTTGGTTGCCCGTGGATTGTATACGGAGACTAATTTGCGTTGTCGCCCGTAGGGCGTGGATTAGTCCAAATCCGTATTTTCTTAGATTTGGGTTTGATTTGATTTAAGGATCATTAACCTTGTTTGAGATTAAGATCGACTTAAATATTTGTTAGGGATACGTTAATCCAATATTGGACTAAGATCTACTTAACGGGGGTTCAGGATCATTTTTTATCCAACAAAAGAGCGTTTGGGCTCTATTGTTTTAGTTTAGGGACGTTACGGTCCATAGATCACCATTTTTTGGGGTGAGGGTTTAGTTTAAGGACGTTACGGTCCATAACTTAGTTTAAGGGCATTGCGGTCCATAGCTAATTTAATGACATTGCGGTCCGTAGAATGGTTGGTTGTCGGGACCCGCCACATATCTGAAAACGTTGAAGAATTACAACGATATATATTAGAGGTGTGGGGAGATGTACCCTTGAACCAATGAATGTTCGTCCGAAGCTTGATGGTCTTGTTTAGGACTACGACCAATTTGGAAAATAAAAAGCCCATGGACTTGGTTGATTAGGAATTGGGCCAACTTGGGTTCAACCCAGTCATTTCATTTTTGAATAAAGTATTAAACACTTGCTTGGCCTTAGTCGCCTTTCTGTGCCAACAATGCCGAGCATTCGTATGGGTTCTGATTCCCTTGCATCCCTTTTTTTTTTTATGGAATGTTAAACACTCTTTATAGCGCCCACGTGAGGGACACGTGAGGCGCTTGGCACTGAGCGCCAACCACTGAGTGCTAGGCACTACTTGTTGAGCAACACCCACGTGAGGGGCACATGGGGCGCTTGGCGCCAACCAATGAGTGCTAAGCACTTTTTATTTAAGCAGCGCCCACGTGAGGGGCACGTGAGGCGCTTGGCGCCAACCACTAAGTGCTAAGTACTCTTTATTAAGCAGTACCCACGTGAGGGGCATGTGAGGCACTTGGCGCTGGGCGCCAACCACTGAGTGCTAAGCACTCTTTATTAAGCAGCGCCCACGTGAGGGGCATGTGAGGCGCGATGTGCTGTTTCTTTCTTTGTGCATTTTTCTAAAGAGTTCGATTCTTTGTTCTCCCTTGGATCTTCAATCCCCAAGAATAAATTCATCGCCATGATAATTAAATTCTCATTTGTGGGAGACTTGTCTCGTGGATCTCAGATCCAGGGAAAGAACTATGTTCTTTTATGAGGATTAAACCCTTGGGTACGTAGATGAGATACTACGATCTATATTTACCTTGAAGAAAGTTCTTCTTCCTTCTTCTCTCTTAAAGCTCTTTTTTGCTTGCTCTTCTTTTTGAACTTAAAGTTTATGGGGGGTTCCTCTATGTACAAGACTTGAAGTCTTGGGGCCTTTATATAGTGGAGGCAAGTTTGCTGATTTAGTTAAAGAAAACTCTCATTGAGAGATCCTTAATTGATTTGGGGATTTTATCCACCGTTGGATCTTCGATCCAAGGACTTCTGTTTTACAGAAGATATTTTTCTTGTTTTCAACAAAATTGGAAAAATATTTTCCATACAGAGCTTATTCTGTTATTTGGTGATTTTTAATCACCATTGGATCTTTAATCCAACGGTGTTCTGTTTTACAGAGCGTAGTATTTCTTGTTTAGAAAGATTGGGGAAATTTTCCCACTCAAAGCTTATTCTGTAGCTTGGTGATTTTTAATCACCCTTGGATTTTTAATCCAACGGTGCTCTGTTTTATAGAGAGGAATTTTTCTTGTTCAGGATGATTTGAGAAATATTTCCTCAACATAATTTAATTCTGTATTTTGATGATTTATCATTTTCGTTGGATCTTTGATCCAACGGCAGGGAACTTTTAGTTCTGGCGCCGGCGCCCTCGTACGGGGCACGTGGGGCGCTGCCTAAGAGTTTTTAGTTCTGGCACGGGCGCCCTCGTGCGAGGCACGTGAGGCGCTGCCTTAGAGTTTTTAGCTCTTGGCACTGGCGCCCTCGTGTAAGGCACGGGAGGCGCTGCCTCAGAGTTTTTAACTCTTGGCACTGGCGCCCTCGTGCAAGGCACGTGAGGCATTACCTCAGAGTTTTTTTTAACTCTTATTTAATTGATTTCTTTTTGTGCTTTGCACATTGGCGCCCGCGTGAGGAGCACGTGAGGCGCCATCATGGGATTTAATTCTATCCGAGGCAGTACCTACATGCTTTGCATGTGGAGCTTTCCCTTTATTTTTATTTTTATTTTATTGTTATTATTTTGTAAGGGAGCAAGTTTTGAGCCTAAATTTTGGCGGGAACAAATACCCCCGCTATTTTGCCTACGTAAGTATGTACGCGGATGAAATAGTGCAGAGTTATGCATGGCCTTAGAATTGAGGGCTTATGGGACAAGTTTAGAGTCCTTGTAGCCTAAGACTTTTTGTCGAGACGAGTCGAGATGTTCTTACAGAAAAGTTATTTTCCATACGAGTTGAGACGAATCGAGAAGTTCTCGCAAGAACATTATTTTCCTTACGAGCCGAGACGATTCGGGAAGTTCTCGCAAGGATATTATTTTCCCTACGAGTCGAGACGAATCGAGAGGTTCTCGCAAAGACACTAATTTCCTTCCGAGTCGGGACGGATTGAGAAGTCTTCGAAAGGACACTAATTTCCTTACGAGTAGAGACGGATCGAGAATCTCTCGCAAGGACACTAATTTCCTCACGAGTCGAAACGGATCGAGAAGTTCTCACAAGGACACTAATTTCCTCACGAGTCGAGACGAATCAAGAAGTTCTCGCAAGGATACTAATTTTCTTACGAGTCGAGAAGAATCGAGAAGTTCTCACAAGGACACCAATTTCCTTATGAGTCAAGACGAATCGAGAATTTCTCGCAAGGACACTAATTTCCTTACGAGTCAAAACAAATTGAGAAGCGATGGCTTAGGAAACAGGTTCAGATCTTCCTCTTAAGACTTTTCAACTTTATGAGCCGTGAGGGTCTCATAAAGGGTTTTTTCCCTACGAGTCGAGAGGATCCCGTAGGTGTATTTTCTTCTTAGGAGTCGGAAGGATTCCTAAGTGCGTTTTCTCTTGAGAGTCGTAAGGATCTCACGGGAGAATTTTCCCCCTTTACAAGTCGAGAGGACTCATAAGTGGTTTTTTCCCCTCCTTGTCGGTATTCGACTTTGGAAAGTGTGGCCCGTAGATAGTCTATCTTGATCTCCTTGTAGAGCAGCGATGGATTAGAAGACAGGTTCAGATCTGCCGCCTAAGACTTTTCAACTTTATGAGCTGTGAGGGTCTCATAAAAGGTTTTCTCCCTATGAGTCGAGAGGATCCCGTAAGTGTATTTTCTCCTTAGGGGTCATGAGGACTCTTAAGTGCGCTTTGTCTTGAGAGTCGTAAGGATCTCACAAGATAATTTTTCCCCTTACAAGTCGAGAGGACTCGTAAGTGGTTGTTTCCCACCTTGTCGATATTCGATTTTGGAGAGTGTGGCCCGTGAATGGTATGCAATAGTCCATTTTGGACCGACTTGCAGGGCCCCGGTGCTTAGAAAACAGGTCCTTATTCCCATTGCCTAAGGCTTTTCCCTACGAGTCGAGACGAATCGAGAAGTTCTTGCAACGAGTCGAGAAGAATCGAGAAGTTCTCACAAGAGTTTCCTAACATCACAGTTTACTCCTACTAATAGAAGTCCGTTAGGGTCTGTGGTACTAAGGTTTTTTACCCGTCATACCGTCGCGTTGGCCTATATATTCCCCGATATGGAATCTTGCTGTTCGGGTAGCCCCACGACTGTCGTGTCTCTGATCCCTTCGGGGGCTGGACAAGACGTCATCAAGTAATCTTCCGGGTAATATTACTGTCGAAAGAGCAAGCGTTAGGGATATTCCATGTCGCTTTTTACTTGAGGTTGGGCTCAGTTTGGGAGCCCCGATGAGTCATGACCACTCCGGGCTGGAGCGGGATAATCTCTGATGGTCTTTCAGGTCTCATTTGAGTTGCCGTCAAGACCCTGAAGCTAGGGATCTTCCTTTGGTTCGTTGGTTGACATTGTGTCTGCAATATTGCGACGAATGTTGAGGTTGTCTCTGGGTTGTCTATGAACCATCGAGATTTGGAACTAATGGACTTTGCCATGGCTCCGTTTGTTGATGTCGCGTCTGTATCCTGCTATAGGGAGAAAGAACGTTGTTGTTATCGTTCCCTAAGATGTAGATGCTGCCATCGAGACTTGGAACTAGGGACTCTGCCATGGCTCCGAAGTAGTCTCTAGATTATCCGTGAACCGTCGAGATTTGGAACTAGGGGACTTTGCCGTGGCTCTGAGGTAGTCTCTAGGCTGTGTGTGAACCGTCGAGATTTGGAACTAGGGGATTTTGCCGTGGCTCCGTTTTGCTGACGTCGTATCTGCTTCTGGTTGGAATGAGAAGAATAACGATGTTGTTGATTTCTAGGCTATAGATGTAGCCATTGAGATCTAGCTTCCCTTTGACGGAGCCTAGTGGGACAATATGGTTTCCTTTTCGTTTGTGCCTATGGATTGTATACAGGGGTTAATGTGATCTCACCTGCAGGGCAAAAATTTCATTTCATTTTTTATTTCTTTCCGCGATGCTCTATCATTTCAGCTTTTTATATCGTGAAAGTCGCGATTGCCCAATCATTTCGGCTATTTTTTCACGGTGCCAAATCATTTTGGCTATTTTTCTTTTTCTTTACTCGCTGCTTTTTATTGCGAGTTGCCCAATCATTTCGGCTATTTTTATATGCATATATTTTACTCGCTGATTTTTGTCACGTGTTGCCCTATCATTTCGGCTATTTTTCTTTTTCTTTACTCGCTGCTTTTTATTGTGAGTTGCCCAATCATTTCGGCTATTTTATATGCATATATTTTACTCGCTGATTTTTGTTGCGAGTTGCCCTATCATTTCGGCTATTTCATATGCATTTTTGGCTCGCTGATTTTTGCTGAGAGTATGGAATTTGAGATCTGATACCAATTTTAGCATCAGCATCGCTGCGACAGGAATATGGCCAGGAGCGAATCATCATTTGCCGTTGAAGGACTTAGAATTTGATACTGATTTAGGCATCAGCATCGCTACAACTGGGATATTGCCAGGAGAGAATCATCATTTTCCTTTGTCGATTCGATCAAAGGTGGCTTAGCTAACAGGGTTAGGATCCTGTCGAGTAAGGCTTTTGACTTCAGGAGCCGTAAAGGTCTCATAAAGGTGTTTCTCCCGACGAGTCGTGAGGATCTCGTAGGTGTGTTTTCTCCTTAGGAGTCGTAAGGATTCTTAAGTGTGTGTTCTCTGTTCATATCAGAATATTGCATTTTAATACCGCTCATTCATTATCTATTTTGTTATATATCGGTACTATTAACCAGTGTCTGCTCAGTAATACAGATTACAGGTATACGTGACAAAATACTAGAAATACACTTAAAATCACGGATATAACATTTGAGAGCCGACACTGCATCCAGAACTAGAAACCGATCGATATCCAAGAGTTATTTTGTAAACAAATCAAGTGTACACATTTTTGGTCCAACACATAGCATGTGTGAACACAACTCTTGGAGCATGGACCATGGGATGGGGCTGCCATGATGCAAGGCAAGTGGGCATGAGATGTGATGTGCATTAAATGTGCATTGAATGCAAAAGATTGTGAAGTGATTTGAAGCATCTAGTTTCCCTCCAAATCCCTGAGTGCATCCAAGGCCTTTACAAACAAATCATACAACACCAGAAGGATGTTGGAGATAATACATGACCACACTCTAAGTATGAGCCCAAGATCTCGGATTTGACCCAAGCATACCCTTGAAATATCCGGTGTGGCCGTCCCCCTGCTCCAAATGCCCCCAGTTTTCTGTGGGCCCTTCCTTGCTGCCACCTCATCCTGTTTTTATTGTTTGTTTATTTTTCTTTTTTGCCTATAAATACCAGGTCAAGAGGCAAGGGGAGGGGATACTTTTTTCTATAGTTTAGTGTTAGAACTCTTGTAATTTGTAACTTGTTTCTCTTTGAACTCTTGAGCTCTTGCCCCTTTGTCTTGACCTTGCAATTTCTCATTTGAACTTGCAAGCTTAAGGCTTAGGGTCTTGACTTCAAGAAGACTTGTAAATTGTTTGAAATTCAATAATAAAGTCCTCATTTCATTACCATGTCTTGCTCTTTACATATTTAAACTTGTGAAATCCTTGCTTTACTTTGATATTGCAACCTCTTAAGTGAGTTTGCAAGCTTAAAGTTTGGTATTTGGATTTCATATTGATACGGAATCAAAGAACGCAAAGAAGGTTTTGCACGTTGATTTATCGATTCTCTCTCTTTGTCTTTCTTTTCTTTCTATTTTTATTAATGTTACCTTGCTCTTTTCTTTTTCATTTTTTGTGTTGTGAATATGTGTGAGTAATCAATTCACTTGTTAAAGGTATAATATGGTTAGTTTGTGTTTGAAGATGTGTTTTGCTAAAACCTTAAAAACCCTAACTTTGCAATTGAAATTTTGAGCAAACCACTCGCAATTCCGCTCAGTTAGGCATCCTATCCTACCACGATAGCGGTGAATCCTAACCATGATTGAATCACTAGTGGTTTGCCGAAGACTAAGATCAAAAGACATCAACGGAAGGACAAGAGACAAGGAATACGGATTTAGCTCAAAACCGCAAATACCTTATTTCAAGTTCCTTAATCCATGTTGTTTCCTATTACCTTAGTATCAATACCAAAGGTGGGTCTATAAGGAAATGGCAAACACCATCCTCACACAAACTAACCTAAAACTATGCTTAACAAGTCCTTTAATTGAACATATCCTTATTTCATCACTTAGCATAAACAAAAACTGAAAACACGTTGTTAACTCGTTAAAACAAGCCTAAAAACCTACCATCTCCCTGCGGACGACCCGTACTCATCACGACTCGCTACACGCGACACCGTTTTTTATTGCAGTAATTTCAAATCTTTCTAAATATGACACGGTGAAAACGTAACAATCAAATGGCACCGTTGCCGGGGAGACGGTAACGCTTTTATACTTATAGTCTTGGGTTAATTTGTGCATATTTTGTATAAAACTAACTTTCTAACACATTCAACGGATAAAACCATTCTTTTAAACCAACACTAATACCTAACAATTCTTTATTTCTTTGTTTTGTTCTCTGGATTTGTTACCTGCTAGCAGTCTGAATCTCAACAGAAAAAATAAGCAAGAAAAATGAGACACTAGTGGAACATTGAGATCAAAGAAAAAGTTTGGAGTCTAAACTACAAGTTGGAACCAGCGACTTCCCCTAAATTTCCGAGCTCGCCGGCCCCTTTGCCTCCTTCTGCTCCTAATTTTTTCCCTGTGTTCCAATGTTCTATTTTTGTCCCATTTTTATTGCTTGTTTTTTATAATTTCTAGTGTTCAGGTGTTTGGGCACTAATATCACTTTTCTGCACTAATATCCGTTTTTCCGACATTTTCAGATTTTAACGGATTTGCGAACTGCGATTGTGGGGAGCAAAGTGTACATTCTATGCTAAGGTGATTGCGAAGTACAGTGCCAATGATCCGGATAGTTTGACACGCGCAAGCGAACTTTCCAAGCTACTTGGATTCATTTCAACGGGGGTTTCTTAACCCGCAAACTTATCGGTACGTATTTCCTTAACACCTTCCTTCTTAAATCCGATGCTTCCAATATAATATCTTTGCATGATTCTTTGTAACATCACCGTGAATAGCCCAAGAAAAACTAACTGTATTTGTTGCAGTGCCACATTTAAAGTAAAAAAAACAAATTGATTGCTTGTTTGAAAACAAAACCTTGTTGATTTGCGCATTGCATCATTTAATACGGACTTAAGGGGATCTAACACCAATCCAGATTAGGTGGGGATTTCATCACCCTTCCTAAGACTCCGGAAATCATTAAATTGCATAAGTGTCACCTTATGCTGAATAAAAAATATCTAGACTCGGCCAATTAAGGACTTGTCACGCTCGATAGGACAAAGGAAGATTGTGGGTATTCGGTCATTTATCTAAACGTGACTTTTGTGGTGCCTAGGCTAGACAAGTGAGGAGGTAACTGTAAAAGGTCCGTCTCACGGTGATTCGTGAGCAGAACCCTCCTTACCTCACTTGTGCTTACCTGGCCAAAACTGGCTGTGAAGAGGCGACTTGAGGGATTATCTCACAATTTATCACTTTGGAACAGTTAGGAGCATGTCTAGTGGACTTAGAGGACCCTAGTCTAGGTGTTGATTGTGCATTTATGACTATGAATTTATGATTGTGTTTGTTGAACTGTCATTTCATTTTCACATTCTTACGAAAAAACACAAATTCACCATTTTTACCACCTTCACCCAATTTTTCTTCAATTTCGTCTTCTTACCCTCACATTCTACGCTTTTGACTACACTAAACTCGTTTAGTGTATGTCCGCTTGGACTAGGAACCCTAGTGCCCGATTAGTCCGTGTTTCGTTAGTCGCTACGGACTACGCGATCGACACCACTGTCAAATCTCCTTCCACACCTCTTTCACCCTTACCTTTGCCGGCCAACTCCGACGTTGACCGTAATTCTGTCCACTTCTTCACCTTCACTTTCACCAGAATCTTCCTCCGAGATGTCGGGATTTCCTCCTAACATCCCTTTACCTTCCCCAAGAATTATTCGACCTCCATTAGGTGCGAATAGCCCGCGACCACCTCTTGTTGAAGCGCCACAGAGAATTGCGCTCCAAGATCGATTCTATCCTACTCGCACCGCACTCCCTACCTGTCTTTCAGTTCCACCGGCCAATGGGGATAATTTCGAAATTAAGTCCCACTTCATCAACATGTTGCCCAAATTTCATGAGCTTGAATCCGAAGATGCCTATATCTTCATCAATAAATTTGAAAACGTTTGTGCGATGATGAGGACAACCCAACGGTCTAATGATGCTATACGGCTACGAGTCATTCATTTCACTTTATGCGACCTTGCTGAAAAGTGGCTGTATAGCACCGCATCCCACTCAATAACCAGTTAGGAAGAGTTTGTGAAAGCGTTTCTTAAGAAGTTTTACCCAAATCACAAGACTGCGAGGATTCGAAACGAAATTAACCAATTTTCCCAGCTTCCTACCGAACTTTTTTGGAAGTGCTTTGACCGATACAAAGACCTTCTGGTTCAGTGCCCTCATCACAGTATTAAGAAATGGCAACTTTTCCAAACCTTATACGAGGGCATGAATCCAGCAACTAAGCAGTTGTTGGAAACCATTTGTCAAGGCCATTTCCTATCCAAATCTGACGCGGAAGCTTGGCAATTCTTCGATGATCTTGCGGAACAAACGCTTCAATGGGAGAGCACCAGACCGAGCACTTCTTCTTCTTCTACTTCTTCCGGTCAGTCTAGGGCAGACATTCATCAACTCAATATCTCAATTGCAATGAAGGCGGAGATGGCTGCAATCACGCGAAAACTGGAAGCAATTTAAAGCAAGTTTTCATCTCCCTCTCCTGCCCCTATTCCTCCCCCTCGTACAATCTGCGCTTGTTATTTGGATCCGTCTCATTTAACGGATGGGTGTACTTATAATCCGCCATCTCAAGGACAGGATCAGGTTAATGCTGTATTTCAGCAAATACCAAGAAATGATCCATACTCTTCAACATACAATCCCGGTTGGAGAAACCACCCCAATTTCGTTTGGAATCAGAACCAGCAACAATTCCAAGGCCACAACAACTTCCAGAGGCCTCCTCCCCCTCAACAAGCTTAGCAACAAACTCAACAATTTCAGCAGCCCTTCCAACCCCAACATTTTCAAAATCCGACGAACAACTTTGCACCCTGTAACAATTCTTTTCCCCAAAACAACTTTGTTCCGTCAAACAACCATAAGGTTTTCTCGCAAGAACGAAGTCTGGAGGCGTTTGTAAAGCAATCGACTCAATCCACCGCCAACATCCAGTCTTTTATTCAGTCTTTGGTGCAACACACTGCTGCACACGGGCAAAGCATCAAGACCATCGAAGCCCAGATTGCACAGCTGAACGCTGCTTTAAGCGAGCGAGAGAAAGGGAAGCTTCCATCTCAACCACTCCCAAATCATGGTCACCCACATAATGTACATTTTGCTCTTGAACAACAGAATCATAATGTGAGTGCCGTGACTACATTAAGATCTGGAAGGATGCTACACAACAACATCGGCAAACAGATAGATGACGACACCCCGGCCGTTTCTTCTGCTCCTTCTTTTTCTGCTCCTTCTTTTTCTACTCCTTTTTCTGAGCCTATTCTCCACTCTTCAAAAGGCTCCTCTTCTTCTTTTGCTGCTCCGAATGGATCCACTTCTCTCTCCACTCAAATTCTAGTTTCAGGATCCGTTCCAACTCCACAATCTCCTCTACAAACATTGGACTCAACCAATTTAAAAAATGTTCCATTTCCAAACCGGTTGAGGTCCAATAAGCAAAATCCATAAATGGAGAAGGTTCTGGAGATGTTCAAGAAGGTTAACATCAACAATCCCCTCTTAGATGAAATCCAGCAAGTCCCGTCTTATGCAAAAATCTTGAAGGACTTGTGCACTAAGAAGAGAAAATTTCAGGTACCAAAGAAGGTTTTCTTAGCCAGTACCGTGAGTGATGCTCTTACCCAAACTTTACCTTAAAAACGGAAGGACCCTGGCTGTCCTACGATTTCAATAACCATTGGGGATAAGAACATCAACCGCGCTTTTTTGGATCTTGGTGACAGTGTTAACTTTCTTCCATATTCTGTAAATGAGCAACTAGGTGTAGGAGAGCTGAAACCCACACACTGTACTATTCAAATAGCTGGCTGATCTATCACCCATCCTAGGGGTGAGCTAGAGGATGTGTTAATAAAAGTTGGGGACATCATATTCCCCGTTGAATTCATTGTTTTAGATACACAACATGTAGCTAACCCCCGGAATCAAATTCCGGTGATACTCGGTCGCCCATTCCTTGCAACCTCAAATGCTGTGATCAATTGTCGAAATGGTTCGATGAACCTATCTTTTGGTAACATGACAATTGAACTCAGCATTTTTAGGTTAGGGAATCAGCCATCCGAACCTAGTGCTCATATACTAGATGTTTGTACCATCCAGGAGATCACCCCAGAGGACTTTGAATTCGAGGAATTCTTGTTTGATCACAGCAATCTTAATGCCACTAGTGCGTTCCTCTTTGAACCTGCTGCTGCTTCTGCTCCCGACAATGATTAAGAGTGTTTCACGTTTTCGAACGATCTTGGCTTGTCGCCACCCGATTTTGAATCTTTCAAATTTTCGGATGCGTTAGTTGAACCATCCAACTCGGTCGCATACACTCGTTTTGAGCCTCTGTTAGAATCTTTTGAGTTCGACACATTTTCGCCAATCTTGCCTTCAATCGTTTCACCTACAACGCTCGAACTCAAGTTGTTGCCGTCTCACCTCAAGTATGCTTACTTAGGTGAGAACGAGACCCTCCCTGCCATCATCTCGGCTTCTGTAGCTCCAGAGCAGGAGAAAGCCTTTCTCACGGTCTGGCAACGCAATCGGCAAGCTTTTGGCTGGACAATATCAGACATCAAGGGGATTAGTCCCCTGATTTTTGAACATCACATTCATATGATGGATGATGCCAAACCAGCCAGGGATCCACAGAGGTGACTAAATCCAGTCATGAAGGAGGCTGTGAAAAAAGAGATCGTCAAATGTCTGGATTGTGGTATCGTTTACCCTATCTCAGATAGCCAGTGGGTAAGTCCTATACACATTGTCCCCAAGAAGTCGGGCATAACGGTCATCACAAACGAGGCGAACGAGTTAATCCCTACTCGCACCCAGACTGGGTGGCGAGTATGTATTGATTATAGAAAACACAATGCCACAACGCGGAAGGACCACTTTCCGCTACCAGTTATTAACCAAATGCTCGAGCGATTGGCTGGAAATGAGTACTACTGTTTTCTGGACGGCTACTCAGGCAACAACTAGATTCCTATTGCTGAGAAAGACCAGGACAAAACCACGTTCACCTGTCCTTTCGGAACGTTTGCATATCACTGCAAGCCCTTTGGGTTATGCAATGCTCCCGCTACCGTCCAGCGGTGTATGATGGGAATTTTCTGTGATATGGTTGAGAAATTCTTGGAGATATTCGTGGATGATTTCTCCATCTTTGGCGACTCTTTTGACGAGTGTCTGCAACATCTCGACGCTGTCCTTACTCGGTGTAAAGATAAAAACCTCACTTTAAATTGGGAGGAGTGCCACTTCATGGTACGTGAAGGTATTGTCCTAGGACATATCATTTCGCAAAATGGCATTGAGGTTGACAAAGCAAAGATTGAAGTCATTTCCAATCTCCCTCCTCCCAGATACGTCAGAGACATCCGAGCTTTCCTTGGTCACGCCGGTTTTTATAGATGGTTTATCAAGGACTTTAGCAAGATTGCTAGACCCTTGACTCTTTTCCTGGCCAAGGATATCACATTTGACTTCAACTCGAGCTATGTGACTGCGTTCGAATCACTGAAAAGCTCACTCACCTCTGCTCCCGTTCTTTCTTCACCTGACTAGACCTATCCCTTTGAGATTATGTGCTATGCATCCGACTTTGCTATCGGTGTGGTCCTAGGACAACACATTGATAAAATGCCGCACGTAATCTATTACACTAGCCGGACCCTGAATGATGCCTAACTGAATTACAAAACAACCGAGAAAGAATTCTTGGCTGTTGTGTTTGCTTTAGAAAAATTCAGGCTTTATTTGATCGGCTCTCCAGTCATTGTCTACACAGACCATTCAGCTCTGCGACATCTTTTTTGCGAAAAAGGATGCAAAATCTCATTTAATACGTTGGATCCTCTTACTTCAAGAATTTGACCTTGTCATTAAGGACAAAAGAGGATGTGAAAACGTAGTGGTCGACCATCTTTCACGACTTCCTTCTTCGCTGACGCTTCCACTCCCAATCAACGACGTTTTTCCTGATGAACAACTCTTGACAGTATTGTGCGAACCCTGGTTCGCAGATATTGTGAACTATTTGGCAACAGGATTACTACCGAACGAATAGTCAAGTCAGGACAGACCTAGATTCTTATCCCATGTAAAACAATTTTACTGGGATGAACCCTACCTATTCAAGAATTTTCCCGACCAGATTATTCATCGGTGTGTTCCTGATAATGAGTTCAAGAGTGTGCTATCGTTATACCACGATCAAGTATGTGGCGGGCATTTTGGCCCAAGAAAGACAGCCGAGAAAGTCTTGCAGTGTGGTTTCTACTGGACATAACTCTTCAAAGATACTCATGATTACTGCAAGACTTGCTCCCGGTGCCAACACTTGGGCCGGATTTCCAGGAGAAACGAGATGCCTCTCCAACCAATCTTGGTTGTTGAGATTTTCGATGTTTGGGGAATTGATTTCATAGAGCCGTTTCCCAGCTCTTTTGGGAACCTGTATATTCTTCTAGCTGTTGATTATGTCTCTAAATAGGTCGAGGCTGTGCCAAGATGGACGAACAACAACAAGGTTGTCGTTAGAATCCTTAAAGAAAACATCTTTTCCCGGTTCGGGCACCCGCGCGCAATCATTAGCGACAATGGGACACATTTCTGTAATAGGACTTTCGAGGCCTTGATGCAAAAATATTCCATTAATCATACGCTATCCACGCCCTACCACCCCCAAACATATGGGCAAGTTGAAGTTTCTAATCAGCAAATCAAGCGGATTTTGGAGAAAACAGTTTCCAAGAACCATAAGGATTGGTCTTTGAAACCCACAGATGCCCTTTGGGCATTTCGAACTGCTTATAATACTGATCTTGGCATGTCTCCTTATCGGCTTGTTTACAGAAAGGCTTGCCATCTTCCTGTGGAAATCGAGCATCGCGCATTTTGGACGATCAAAGAGCTGAACCTAACCCTTGAAGATGCGGGCAGCTATCGGAAGCTGCAGCTAAACGAATTGAACGAGCTTCGGGATGAAGCTTATGAGAACTCGGTTGTCATTAAGAACTGAATGAAGGTGTTTCATGATAAACACCTTACGCGCAAAACATTCACACCTGGACAACAGGTACTTCTCTATGACACCCGACTCTATCTCCATCCCGGTAAGCTTAGATCTCGGTGGAAGGGACCTTTTCTTGTGCGGTGTGTGTACCCGCACGGCGCTGTGGATTTGGAGAATCCAAAGGACGGTTCGTTTTTTAAAGTAAACGGACACAGACTAAAACCGTACCTTAGCACAGAACCATCAGAGGAGCTCCTGATCTTGCAGGAGTCGGTTTACCCTGCTTAATCTTCCTCTATTTACCACCAAACTTCGGTTATCCAGCCAAAAACAGTGGAGACACTGTTTTAAATAAGTTTGGGGGTATGTATATACTATTTTTGGTATTTATCTATGGATATTCTTGTCTGGTGCATATCCATTTTTGACGAGCAATCTTGTCTGATGATACACATTAAAAAAAACCGCCACTTTTGACCCTACATCTATTTTTTTCTCTCTTGATGTACATTGACAGTGAGGGCACTGTCCTGTTTAAGTTTGGGGGTACGCTCGGTACGCATTTCTAACCTTCGCATTCATATGTATATTCTGCATTTGCATAAATATTTAAAAACCCATAAAAAATCGATTTTTTTTTGGAAAAATATAAAAACTTTGTCGTCAAGTTAGCTAGAGGGAGAACTCAGATTCAATATTTCGATGGTTTGTTTGGAAGAGAGGAACAACTAAATCCTATTTTTAGATTTTGAAAACATGAAAGATAACCCTCCTTTGAAGTTAACTATAGCTAATATACGTCTTTACATCACACTACACGTGTCGAGAGTTTTGAAAATTAGATGACAAGTCTATTATATCTGAAAATTTTTAAACTGATAAACTATTTTCTGAGGATCAAATAGGTTTGTTCTGAAATAAGTAATATCAAAGAATAGTTTATAAAGTGAAGTGGATATGAAGTGATATTATTGATGCCTTAATAAGAACTAATTCTGAAGAATAACCCATCTGAAACTTGATTGGAGTGATTACACACCTAACCCACTAAACACGTCTTTTATCCCAAAAAAATAATTGAACAACCAGTTATGTCTCCGTTTGCATTAAATCATTATGATTTTTACGCCAAAATTGGTCTTTTGTTTTAAGGGCCTAGGTAACTTGAGCAATTAAGTTCGCCGGGGAGTTTTTACACCTAATGCCCTAAAACCAACTGGTTTGGGAGCATTGGCCCAAAACTTGCTAAGAAACTTAGAAAGTCCAATTTAAAACAAAGTCAAGCAAGTGTTCTCTCCGAATTAAAATTCCTAACGATTCTTTGTGTGAGAATAATCTTGAAAAAAGACAATTTTTTTTATAAAAATATTTTGAACGGAGATATGAAGATTCTATCCTTTGATGAAGACTATTGCACGTTCACAAAGGTGTGTATGAAACGAAAATAAGTAATAAGTGGAGTGAAAAATAAGACCTAGTTTCCTATTAAGAAAGACAGAAATTCTAAATTTGAAACCGAACTGGAAAACGAAACTTGAGAAGTACTTAACTCGTTATAAAACTTGTGTGATCCTTTTTAAGTTTTTATCTAGGCTTTATTTTGTGACATAACAGACTTTCATCGATCCTTTTGAAACTTAAACGACACTATTTGCACTACACGTAAAGACATATAAAATCTTAAGTTAAATAAAGAAGTGAGGTGTGAAAAATAAAGGTTCGATATTTCTAACCTTAGGATAATAGAATTTCTAACTTTGAAACAAAACCTTAGGGTTAGAATTATAACTATTTTGCAAAACTAGCTTGACGGGATTTTGTGGGTGAAATCCGCTGAAAACCCTCAGGAGGCAATATTCCTCCTACTGGGGACACCTAGAGCTTTAACGGCTTGTTGCACAAGCTCAGTGCAACCGTGCTCCCTGCAAAAATGAGGTCAGGATTCTTTCTTTTTGTTTTGTTCGGGACGAGCAAAAGATAAGTTTGGGGGTATTTGTTCATATCAGAATATTGCATTTTAATACAGCTCATTCATTATCTATTTTGTTATATATCGGTACTATTAACCAGTGTCTGCTCAGTAATACAGATTACAGGTATCCGTGAAAAAATACTGGAAATACACTTAAAATCATGGATATAACATTTGAGATCCGACAATGCATCCAGAACTGGAAACCGATCGATATCCAAGAGTTATTTTGCAAACAAATCAAGTGTACACATTTTTGGTCCAACACATAGCATGTGTGAACACAACTCTTGGAGCAGGGACCATGGGATGGGGCTGCCATGATCCAAGGCAAGTGGGCATGAGATGTGATGTGCATTAAATGTGCATTGAATGCAAAAGATTGTGAAGTGATTTGAAGCATCTAGTTTCCCTCCAAATCCCTAAGTGCATCCAAGGCCTTTACAAACAAATCAAACAACACTAGAAGGATGTTGGAGATCATACATGACCACACTCCAAGTACGAGCCCAAGATCTCGGATTTGACCCGAGCACACCCTTGAAAAATCCGGTGTGGCCGCCCCCCTCCCCCGCTTCAAATGCCCCCAGTTTTCTGTGCGCCTTTCCCTGCTGCCACCTCATCCTGTTTTTATTGTTTGTTTATTTTTCTTTTTTTCCTATAAATACCAGGCCAAGGTGCAACGAGAGGGGATACTTTTTGCTCTAGTTTAGTGTTAGAACTCTTGTAATTTGTAACTTGTTTCTCTTTGAACTCTTGATCTCTTGCCCCTTTGTCTTGACCTTGCAACTTCTCATTTGAACTTGCAAGCATAAGTCTTAGATTCTTGACTTCAAGAAGCCTTGTAACTTGTTTGAAAGTCAATAATAAAGTTCTCATTTCATTACCATGTCTTGCTCTTTACATATTTAAACTTGTGAAATCCTTACTTTACTTTGATCTTGCAACCTCTTAAGTGAGATTGCAACCTTAAAGTTTGGTATTTGGATTTCACATTGATACGGGATCAAAGAACGCAAAGAAGGTTTTGCACGTTGATTTATCGGTTCTCTCTCTGTCTTTCTTTTCTTGCTATTTTTATTAATGTTGCCTTGCTCTTTTCTTTTTCATTTTTTGTGTTGTGAATATGTGTGAGTAATCAATTCACTTGTTAAAGGTAGAATATGGTTAGTTTGTGTTTGAAGATGTGTTTTTGCTAAAACATTAAAACCCCTAACTTTGAAATTGAAACTTCAAGAAAACCACTCGCAATTCCGCTCCGTTAGGCATCCTATCCAACCACGATAGCGATGAATCCTAACCGTGACCGGATCGCTAATGGTTTGCCGAAGACTAAGATCAAGAGAAATCAACGGAAGGACAAGGGACAAGGAATACAGATTTAGCTCAAAACCGCAAATACCGTATTTCAAGTTCCCTAATCCATATTTTTGCCTATTACCTTTGTGTCAATACCAAAGTTGGGTCTATAAAGAAATGGCAAACACCATCCTCGCACAAACTAACCTAAAACTACCCTCAACAAGTCCTTTAATTGAACATATCCTTATTTCATCACTTAGCATAAACAAAAACTGAAAAAACGTTGTTAACTCGTTAAAACAAGCCCAAAAACCTACCATCTCCCTGCGGACAACCCGTACTCATCACGGCTCGCTACACGCGACACCGTTTTTGATTGCGGTAATTTCAAATTCTTTCTAAATACGACACGGTGAAAACGTAACAATCATTCTCCTATAAGTCGTAAGGATCTTACAAGAGTGTCTTCTCCTTATAAGTCGAGAGGACTTACAAGTGTCGTTCACCACATGAGGACATTCCTCGTCGTTGATGGCACTTGGTGGGGGAAACGTTTATTTGTGCCCGTGGATTTATATAAGGGTCAATATTGAACCTCTTGTAGGGCAACTTGGGGAATGTGATGGTTTAAGAACATGTTCAGATCCCTGTAACTTAAGGCTTTCGAATCTTATGAGCCGTGAGGGTCTCATAAGGGGGATTCTCCTTACGATTCGTGAGGATCCCCTAAGTGCAATTTCTCCTTAGGAATCATGGGGATCCCTAAGTGTTTTGCTCCCTTTTGTGAGTCGTAAGGATCTAACGCAGGTATTTTCTCCTTACAAGGTCGAGAGGACCTTGCAAGTGTGCATGAAATTTTTTTTTGCACGATGAAACTCTCAAGAATAATTTCGCCGCATGTGATCCGTCTATTTGCCGGTAGGATTTGAGTTGCATTCCTCACCGCTGGGACTTGTGGACTTGCATTTCACTGTCGCCGTGTTAGAGGCGACGTTGTTAGTTTAAAGACATCTCGATCCAATGTTAGTTTTTAAGGACATCTCGGTCCATTGTTAGTTTAAATACATCTCGGTCCATTGTTAGTTTAAGGACATTACGGTCCATTGTTAGTTTAAGGACATCTCGGTCCACAGCTAGTTTAAGGACGTTGCGGTCCGTGGCGCTTTTGATGCGCGGTTTCGCTGAGTACTACTTATAGAGTTTGGACTCAGGGAGATTGCGAGCAGACACGAGCGTCGTCATCCGTCATTAACCTGAGCCGTGACTTGTCAAGCGTAGTATTTCCTAAGGAACTGGCCGTTTATTAGCCGGAAGGGTCTTTCGCCATGCATATCCATGAGCAAGTAGTCCCCGACTTGGTAGACCTTGTCTATGATGTACGGGCCCTCATAGTTCGGCTCGAATTTCTCCCGTTTGGCACGGTTGGGGATCATAAGTCTTTTTATGAATAGCATGAGTTCGCCTTGGCAGAATGTTCTCGGCCTAGTCAATCTTTCGTATGAGAGCGCCATCCTTGCTTTGTAAGCCTCTAGGTTTTGCTGCGCCATGAGACGAGTTTCATCAAGGGTGTCTAGCTCCTTAAGCCGAAGAGGGGCATTCTCTTCGTCCGTTAGTTCGTACCGAACCGCCACTCGTAGAGAGGGTAGCTCTATCTCTAGGGGAAGTACCGCTTCCGTGCCGAATACTAACGCAAATGGCGTTGTGTTCGTGGCCGTTTTGAACGTAGTCCGATAGGCCCAGAGAGCTTCATGCAATCTCTCGTGCCAGTCCTTTTTATTTCTGGACACCGTCTTCTTTATTATCTTTGTCAAGGTCTTGTTTAAAGCCTCAGCTAGACCGTTAGCTCGGAGATTATAAACTGAAGAATATCTCCAATCTATTTTATGCTGCTGTGCGAAGCGACTGGTTTTATGGTTTCTGTAGGCTGGCCCATTATCCGAGATGATCCGTCGTGGATCGCCGAACCAGTAGATGACACGTGTCTTGAAGAAATGGAGGATGTTCTCCGTCTTCACCTCTCTTAACGGTATTCTTCTGCCCACTTAGAGAAGTAATCGGTTGTTGCTAGTTTGAACCGATGTCCCTTGGATGATACTGGTTCGATGGGCCCGATTATATTGGCTCCCCACATTTCGAATAGCCAGCTAGCCAGTGTTGGGTATAGCAGATTCAGATGCTGGTGAATGAAGTCCCCGTGAATTTGGCACGAGTGACACTACTTTGCATATTCAAGGCAGTCCTGAATCATCGTGGGCCAATTGTAACACATTCTCTTGATTTTCAGCTTCAATTTGGGTCCAGCCTGATGGGAACCGCAGAGTCCGTCATGAGTTTCTTGGATGACCTTTCTTGCTTCTTCTGGTCCCAAGCACCTTAACCATAAACTATCGAACAATCTCTTATATAGAGTATCATTGACGAAGGCGAAAGACAGAGCTCGTTTCATGAGCTGATGTCTTGACGACGCGTCTTCGGGCATTCGATGGGATTTAAAGTAGTCTATGAAGACTTCTCTCCAATACTTTGCCCTTTCTTCAACCTCTAATTGGAAGGCCTCTTTTTCGGTTGCTTCCTCTCCTTTAGACGTCTTCGGAGATATTTCTGCTAGTGCGAGAATCCGGCGATTTTGCACAATGATCTTTACGTCATCGAGGTTTTCGTCGGCCAGTTCTTTAGCGAGCTTGGCTAACGCATCCGCCTTGTTATTTTACGCATGCGGTATGCTTTCCAGGGTGTAGGAGGGGATTTGCGTCAGCAATTGCTGCACTCTTTCACCATACCTGATCAGTTCTGGCTTGCACATCTGGTAGTCGCCATTTACTTGGCTTACGACCAGCTGAGAGTCTCCATATATGAGGAGGTTTTCGATTCCCATGTTGACAGCAATCTCGAGACCTGCTATCAAAACTTCATACTAGGCTTCATTGTTTGTTCTTGGCTCCGTTAAGGAAAGGGCAAAATGCATAATCCCTCCTTTTTGAGTCACGAAGATAAGGCCCACCCCGGCTTTAATCATGGGGGTGTTTTGCTTTCGCTTCTTCAAGGAGGACGCTCCATCGAAGTAGAGTTCCCATCTGGTATCATTCCCTTCTTTCTCCCTGTCAATTGCGTCAAATGCGTGTTCATCCGGCAACTCGCAGTTCAAGGGAGAGTCGGAAGGTATCGGATGCTCAGCGAGAAAATCAGCGATGGCTTGCCTTTTTATTGCCTTGAGGGGTCAATATACTATCGAGAACTTTATCAAGAAGAGGGCCCATTTGGCAAGCCTTCCCGTTAACATGGCTCTTGACATCAAATACTTAAAAGGATCCACCTTTGATATGAGATAGACCTCATGTGCCAAGGCATAATATCGAAGCTTCATTATCGCGAAGATCAATGCCAGGAAATGCTTTTCGATGGGGGGTAGTTGTTTTCTGCCCCCGGGAGAACTCGACTCAAATAGTAGAGAGCTCTCTACTTTTCCTGATCATTCTCTTGTGCCCATAGCGCGCCTAGAGAACCTTCAAGGGTTGTTGTATACAGGATGATGGGCTTTCCCTTGACCAGAGCGGTCAGTACCGGTGGATTCTGCAGGTATTGCTTGATTTCATCCAGTGCTCTTTGGAATTTACGATCCCAAACGAACGGGGTCCCCTTCTTCAATAGATGGTTGTAGGGACGGCACTTGCCGGAGAGGTTGAATTGGAGTTTGACACCTGTTTAGGCATCATTATCGCTACAAATAAGATATTTCCAGGAGCGACTCATCATTTTCCCCTGTTGATTTGGACAAAGGTGGCTTAGTAGACAGGGTTAGGATCCCGTCGACTAAGACTTTTGACTTTACGAGCCGTAAGGATCTTATAAAGGGTTTTCTCCCTACGAGTTGTGAGGATATCATAGGCGTATTTTCTCCTTAAGAATCGTGGGGATTCCTAAGTGATGTCTTCTCTTGTAAGTCATAAGGATCTTTCAAGAGTGTTTTCTCCTTATAAGTCGAGAGGAGCTACAAGTGTTATTCATCATATGGGGACATTTCTTGCCATTTTTAGAACATGGCAAAGAAATATTTATTCATGCCCATAGATTGTATACAAGGGTCAATATGGACCGCCTGTAGGGCAATTTGAGAGATATGACGGCTTAAAAACAGGTCTAGATCGCTGTAACTTAAGACTTTCGAATCCTATCAGCCATGAAGGTCTCACAAGAGGATTTTCCTTACGAGTCATGAGGATCTCGTAAGTGTATTTATTTTAACGAGGTTGCGCCCTTCAGGGTTTTCACAAACTCGCCGGTAGCCCTGCTGTTTTTACTCATGGCGCCCTTTCGGGTTTTCATCCGTACCCATTTTGCTTATGGAGATACAGTTTTTTTTCTTTTTCGTTTTTTAACGAGATTGCGCCCTTCCGGGAAATCACAAACTCATCGGAAATCCTGCTGTTTTTACTCACGGCGCCCTTTCGGGTTTTCATCCATGCCCGTTTCGCTTGTGGATATACCATTTTTTTTAGCGGGGCATTCCATTAAATTGTAGGGCCTGTTTGTAGGCCCCTTAATATCTTTCCTGTCCTTTAAGAAGAAAGGACCATTCTACATAGAGATTTTTCGGCCAGTGAGAAATATGCCCCTTGTTTATATCTCGGGGGAACGAGTACCCACGTCGTCTCTATTTTTGCGACAGGTTTCTTTAAAGCCGCTTATTTTTGTTGAGCGTAGGCGACAAACGCCATCTTCCCTCAGCTTTTCACTCTTCATCATCGGATGAGAAAGAGTCTTGACCCATTTGATCCAATCGAGCCATTTTATCCATGAGTTCCTGGAAGGTCGTTGGCTTGAAGATAGCCATATACGAGGACACCTTTGAATTTGGATAAGGATGGCTATGAGCATTCCCATGGCCGCAACTTCATCGATGCGTTGCTTGTATTTGACCATAGATTTCGCCATCGGGTAACATATTGAACCCAAGTCTCATTCGGTCTAACCCTTTCGTTGACCAGCACCATCACGGTAGTATGTTCGTTCTCATTAGCGAATCCCTGACAGAAGAGCATATCCATTTCGTCGAAGCTCTTCATGAAATCATTCGGGAGTTTCGCATACTATTCGAAGGCGATGCCCGCCAGACCGCTGACGAACTGTCGAAGGAGTAGTATGTCATTCTCTCCAGTGTTATCGCACATGGATTTAATCACGCGATGTGCTGGTGAGGATTCCCGGTTCCTTTGTATATGTGGAGTTGGAAGTATGTATTCTAGTGGGTACTGTATTTGATCGTAGCACGCCGGATATGGTCAACCAGTCTTGATTGGCCTATTTGATGCTTCACTGGCATAGTGAGTTTTGATTTGCTGAGCGACATATTCGTTATGCTTTGATTTTGGAATCATTTCCTCATCGGCCGTTGATGAGACTCGTAGGGGATTTGAAATGTCACCCTTGTCTTTAAGAGCGACTACCGGCATTTCATTTGCTTGTGGTTTCGATTGAACCATCGTTCTGGACATTTCCGCCGCTCCTTCATCTTTTTTTTCAGAGCGCGCTTTAGGAAATCAATATCCGACTCCTTCTCTACTCTTTCTTCAGGTGCGTCCTCGGGATTTTCCTTAGGCGATGGATTAGCGTTTGTTGCCTCCTGAGCGAGCATCTCCTGTTGTCACGACCCGAAAATACGGAACATGACCGGCACTTAGACTACGAAACGTCTCGAGGCGTACGTAATCTAAGTAAGCCGAAAACCCAGAAATCCAAAACCAAGAAAAATAGTAGAGTGAAGAAAAACCAATTTAAATCAAGTAGTTTTAATAGCATAAACCGAATTATGCGTTTTTTTAAAAACATCAAATATTTCCTGAAAATTTCAGCAGAGTCTCCTTTGTAAATACTGGCTCCCAAACGGGATACAACATGAATAGTATACGAAATCAATAAAAGGCATCCCCAAGCGGGAGCAAGCTCTTCGTCCATCGACGGTCACAACTACACAACCAATATAATATACAACGCTAAGGACGAGGATCAAAACTCAAAAGGAAACTCAAAACAACAAGAAATCCACAGAATTATAGCGCGCGACTCTAAGGTCGAAAGAATAACATCACTGGTCTCTATCTCAAAAATAAATACATGTTTGGTTGATGGAACTTCTAGATACAACAGAATAATAATATACAAGGTATAATGATGGGTACGGTACAAGTAAACCCACCTACTAGCAAGTCACCCGAAAAAGAAGCAGTGCCAGTAAAGCCGTAATGAACCCTGTATGGCAAAACCTGCAAGAAACTGTGGCACAACGGGGGTGAGTTGCCAACTCGTGAGTAGAAAATATCTACGAACAGAAATCTCATGAACAACGCAATCCTAGGTCAACAATCATAATATATCCTCAAATATATAACCGGCAGCCTATAACAATGGCTAGGGTAAAAGTCTAACCCAAGTGTAATTCCATGTGCCCGTGTCAGTGCCTCAGGTAGCAATATATCATATGGATGATATATGAATGCATGAAACAGAATGCATGTACTGAAGAAAACTGCTTTAAAAAATTTGTGAGATTTCTGTATCTTTTTAAAACGAGGTATCATAAAGATATCAGCATAAACGGTTCCTAGCATCGACACAAAACAAATATCAAAAAATCTCGATATCTCTGTGTCGCAATCTCTGTACCTCAATATCTTAAATATCTCTGTATGTCCCAATCTCACTATCTAGGACGCCGTCAGTCCAGACCGGCCCCTACCATCAATCTCAAGACTACGACGGTATCCTCCGGATATCCGACGCGTCGGGTAAAATCACCGGTCGGTAGTGCTCCCCTACCAGGCTCAACGCCATCATCTGCGATCCTCTTTCCCCGGGGTACCGCACCGGGTCCACCATGCACCCAAAACGGTTCCTCCACTCCTCGAACTCAGGTCTCGAAATCCATCAGCAAACTCATGGTGGACGACTCATACATCATGGAAAAACCGCACTTTTTATTTAAAAAGAGAGAAAAGAAGTTTATATAAGTTTTGCGGTTTTCCCCCAAATCCAGAAAATCTCATGGAAATCCGAATCCAAAACCTCAATAGCACGTAAAACAGTGAATATAGGCATGAGAATCCATGAATGCGGCATAATGATGAATAACAGTATGCATGAAGTGACAGGTAATAACTACAATGTCTAAACTAGCATATAAGGCAAATACACTAATATCATGTCAAAACTACTAGCTAACAAGCTAAGTTAAGCAATAATATTTTCTAAGGTGTACGTGACATGGCAATTACCGATGAAGATGTGTGTGAGCCGGCAAGTAAGTGTACGTGGTACATACGCATCATCGGTAATGGTGCCGGTGTCCTAACAACATGATATCAATAATAGAATATGAATCACAATAAGTATGCGATGCGGAGCAACAGCAATAATGAGCGGGAGCTAAATACTAGACACAAAGATAACAAATCTATATTTAATATAAATCTAGTCTAACAACTACACTAAACTAAAGGGCTAAGCTAACTGGCTACTGAAAGTAAGGAACCCGCCTAATCTCTGAGTCGATACATATACCTACATGTATATGTTAGTAGGTGATCCTGCCTCAATAATATCACATCCGATACCATATCTATAATCAGACATTCCCAAGTCAAGAGTGCGGATCAAACATCAATATATAGCTCGTACGTAAATCCGTCGTACGGCATCACCAAATCTGGGTATAGGTCAGTATCACATTCATCAATTTAATCATTTGGTATCCTCTTAATCAAAAATCATAATCCGGGGTACTGATCTACGTCTAGTACAATACTAATATCATCAATCTAATCATGATCTGACTGCTGATCTACAGCCTCATACAAACCGATATCATCATCATATATCGTCATAAAGAGGTATACATCGCCTAATGCGACCTATTATGAATATCTTAACATATATTATCTCATATCACGATCACGTGTCAACCATTCAATGTATAACACTATTTACATGTATAGTCGTCCCAAGATCCGCTATAACATCAGGACGTATCTCAAATACGAATCCTGCTATATCACCGATCTCACGGTCTCAAATCAATCTCATCGACTCACCTCAAATCCCAAATACTATCCTCAAATCCAGTATGTGAACACATAGTCCCATGCCCATATGAACACATAAATACATATTCCCATATACGAACATGTGACAGAAAGAATGTATGCAAGCATGTGTGTGCGTGCATGTGTGGGTGCAACCACTACTCTAGGGTTTCGCAACTAACACTAAGCCAATCCAAGAACACCAAAAATCCATCTTTATCATCAATAAACTCAATCAACATATAATAAATATATATATGTGTATACGTATTCGTATACATCACCACGAACCGCGGGGGTGCTATACGCCGTCCACCCGACTTCTCCCCGTAGATATAAATCTACTCACCTGATCTTCGCTCGCCAGTGCCGACGTCGCCACGCGCTTGCTTGTCGTCTCGAAGTCCACATGGGGGTACCTACATGTCACAACGTATCGTATCGCATAAAAACCCAATTCAAAATCGAAACAGCATACGAAAACCAAATCGGCACGCGTATCACGCATAGGTCAAAACATATCGCCTACACATGCAAGAATAGCTAAACCAACACTCGATGTCGATGTACAAACGTCAAAATATCGAGAAAAACACCAAACGTACCAATCATGGTCTTACAACTCACTAAAAATCTATGAAATAGGATGCAATCATCAAAACTAATAAATTGATCGAATCGGTTTATTTCCAAAACGTCTAGTAAAGGGGGTCGTTAACCATTTTACTACAAGTCTTGATGATATTTAGCAAACTAGTGGTCACAATACCCACTAATTATTTTAATTAGGCCACATACGCATTTACTAGATTTTTAATCTTTCTAAATTACAATAAACCAAAAACTAGTTTGAAATTTTTATCCAATTCAACCATTTTATAGCAAAAATGCACAAACAACAATTTAGCTTGGATTTGCATGATCTAAACTATTAAACAATAACTTATAATGTTAATAATGTGATAAAAACCCTAACCATATTTTAATCTCACATATATATGTATTTCATGAAAACCCTAGTTTGCATAAAAAGCTTAATTTGGACATTTTACAAGTAGCGATTTATAATTAGCAACAAGATTAGTTTTATCATTTCATAAGATAATAAATTACACTTGCAACCTTAATTACATAATAAAAACCCTAACTTGAATTTCATAAACCCTTACTAGATTTTCCAACCATTCAATTAAACCCAAATTATTAACTAATAATGCTTGATTTAAAGTATTCAAACAACAATTTAACAAAAGGTCAAGTTTTATACCTCACAAGATTAGGGATCTAGCATGAAAATCTTGGCCTCCAATTTGATCTCTTTTCACCACAATCCATGCATGATAGGCTAAACTAAAATGGGTAAGAGTTGGATTTGGATTTTGGGATTTTTTTGATGGATTTTGAGGCAATTTTAATGAATTTTTTTCAAGAGAAATGAGGGGAAAAGAAAGAGGGGGCTGTTGTTGTGGGAGAGGAGGGAGTTCGGCCAGAAATTAGGAGAGAGGAGAGACAGTGAGGTGGGGAAACTAATTGGATAAGTTAAAGACCCATATCACAAGTCAACACCATTCTCATTTCTTATTATTTTCATTTTCTTTTCTTTTCTTTAGTCTTCTATTTGCAAAAACAAGTGGGGAAATGAGGGGGGGGGCTGCTGAATTCAGCCCTATTAGGTGAGAGGGTGAGGGTGTGTGTGTGAATATGAGGAATATCAAGTAACATGCAACCATACCCCAATTCTATTTAGCTATTTTTCACCATTTAAGCCTTTTTCTTCAATATTTTCTAAAACCGTTTGACAGCTTAATTTCATTTCAAAAACAACATGTTAAAATTTTTTTTAATGTGCTATGATGCACAAAATTTGTTTTAACCCATTCCAATTTGTAATTTTCCCTAATTAAATGTATTAGTGACGGCTTAAAATAATATTAAAATAATTAATTTCGGAAAAATTTTCAGAAAATTTGAAATTTCACCAGTGGCTCAATAAACACCAAATACTAGTAATTACATAGCTAGAATATGTATATTTAATTTTATAATAAAGATATTTGTATTTTGACTCTTTACAGAAAACCCCCTTATTTTACCGATTTTCCGAAATTTCACCGAAACGATTTTCAAAACGTTACAATCTTCCCCCCTTAAAGAAATTCAGTCCCCGAATATAAATTAAAACTCCCCCCAAATGCTAAAACATCTAAGCAAAACCATCAAGTCGTCGGGGCTCCGAAATCGTAAATACATAAAACAAATCGTAGCGCAGCGCATGCGCATGAAATATGAGCATATAACTCAAAATCAAAACTCCTTCAAGCATCCCGCAATCATCGGAGTCATGGGGAAGACATCAATGTCAAAATCCAATACGAAATCCAACATGATATACATCATTAAAGCATCTAGAAGCAATGCATGCCAAACCCTTTTCAAATCGCCGTGCGATGTTCGCAACACTGCACAGTGGCGGACGTCTATTGTAAGAAAATAACTACATATATATATATATATATATATATATATATATATATCCTTTGTTTTATATGCACGTCCCGCCGTTTTGAAAGAAATTTCAGAAGGGTTTCCTTTATAAATTGTCTCGTGTCATCTCGGACACGTAGGTAAATACTGAGACTATAGCTCTTCTTTGGAAATCCCTTCGATAACTATCAATGCATACAAAAATATACTCAGGTACTGTCCTGTGACTAGTCCTGCTCAGAACTAAACCAAATAGCAAATATCATAAAATATACTGCTCCAACATAAATCAGTCCCAAATATATATATGAATGCCATGTGCGTCTGGTGCGCACGGAAATCGAAATCCATGAATGTGCCATACATATCCACAGAAACAACATCTAAGTGCATCGGGTGTGCACGAAACATCTGTCAAGGGCAACAGGTGTGCCTGACAGCAAAAACAGGTGCATCTGACATGCACGAAGAATCTCGATTTAGTGCATCTGGTGTGCACCAAAATCGTATCTCATAACATGCGCCCAACATGCGTGAAAACCTAAATCAGGTGCATCCATCATGCACGAAATCATGAAATCCAATATCAAGCGCCGAACATACGCAAAATCCAATCAGGTGCACAAAGTGCACAAAATAAATATCGAACATCACCATCGAAATCGAAGTCCAGTGCAACTGTAGTGCACAAAATACGTATCACTGCACTGCAAGCATATGTGAACTATACCGAGTGCAAAAACCAAATCGTGTGCGTACATATGCACAAAATCAACTCACTGTATGAAACCCATAAAATCATAAACATGTGAAACCAAGGCACGAAAACGATATCAGGTGCAACAACTGTGCAAAAATCGTAAATACTCAGTAGGTGCAACTGTAGTGTATGAAAACAAATATCATGAAACTCAATCATCAAAATCAATCATGCAAATAGACCGCCAAAATACCGAAATCAGATATGGCAGAATATTCTCGCTCAAGCACATCCTCTAAGAATCTCTGGCCAACTGTCGTGGTCACTCATAGCATGTATCGTCGATGATCATGAACTCTGGCCTGCCGGTGTGCGTAACATGACCACTCCTGGGTCCAATTCTTCTCGTAATTCATTCCAGAAAGGTCCTGTCGAGGTCTCTCCCAAATCTCATCTCTGCCGAACTGTCCAGAAGTCATCGTCCTTTACTAAGCAATTTCTTGTTCCGGAATGGCTTTATGCTCATCGCGACTCCTTCAGGAAGGTATATCCAAATACAATGCCTCGGCATGCGTATCGCATCTCTGATGTCAGCGGAGTGGAACGCCATCTTATCCAGATCTTGTACGAACCTCTTACTCCACTTTTCTCTAATGTCGACTGCTTCGGACTCGTCTCGTCGTGGCTGTATGGACTGAGCTCCAACGGCTATCCTCGTATCTGGAGTCTCCCAAGAATGCATCTCACCACCTAGCATCCGAATGAAGTCGAACCATCCGATCGATTCGTCAAAACCGCATAATTCCCCAAGAGCTCAACATCTTGGGTACAGTTTAACAGTATCGAGTACATACCACAGCATCGATGGTCCAGCCGTAGAAGGGCAAACCCAAGCCTCACTAATGGCGCCGCGGAACTGCCGCAAACCCTATGGGTTCAAAGGCTTTCACACGGTCATTAAGTCGATTTAGGGTTTCATTCTTCTAGAGGGTCCATAGAATTGCCTGCATGTCTTTCCGAATACTTTAAACTTGGAATAATAGGTTTCTGACATTCGATCGTCTCTGTCGACTCTCAACGTCTCCGCGTGAAGTCGTCTCTAGCTGGAATCAATCTATCTGATGACCTCGTATCGGGGTAGGCGAACGAACCACATGTCCTAGTCGTTCATCCTCGGGTGACTAGCGGCCTTCTATCATCTCTTAGTACCACTCGTACTGCAATAGCTCCAATATCTGGGGCGATATCTCGTCGTTCGCAGCAATAACTGGCTCACTCGTCTGCACGCTGAACAGTGCCTCAAACATCATGAATAAGCAATAAACCAACGGTCATCAAAATCTGGTTGGCCTCTATCATTGGCTCGATCCTCTGGTACTGATCGGCACATCCGAGAAATCTCGTAAAAGCAATCTGTCAAACGCTCATGGTGCGAAAACACAATCAAACGACGCCTCTTAATGCAATCGTATGTCCCTGGAATCACGCCCTGGTCAGTCCTCGTTCATGACGAGCTCGTGCTGACCGCAACTCTAGACGTAGCTCTCCCTGCCCGTAATCGTGGCAGCAAACCGTAACTGGTACCGATGAGGCTAGATCAGGAATGAATATGATACTGAGCAAAGAAATGTATATTCTAAGGCTCCTTAAGTGGAGTAGCGTATTGTAAGTATGCCGCGGAACATACCCACGGTACGTCACTCAACTTTAGTCACATATTCCATCAACCAAGGGTCATCCTACGCTCTGAAGGTAAAACCTAACGCTCTGATACCAATGTTTCCCTAATCAGAGCAAAGCTCTGTTGAAATTCAAAATTCAAATTTTAAAAGCAACGCTTCAAATCTCAGGCGCAACGCGCCACGTGTCAGGCGCTGATACGTCAGCGCTGCGCCCAAGAAGGCGCGCCCAATCAGAGCAAAGCTCTATTTAAACCAAAATTAAAGGAAGCAACGCTTCAGTTGCGCAAGCACTGCGCGACACGTGTCAGCGCAGTTGCGCTGCGCTGTGCGGTGCGCGACGCGTGTCAGCGCAGATGCGCTAGCACAGTTGCGCTGCGTTGTGCGCTGCGTGACATGTGTCACGCGTTGGGGCTTTTGTGCCAAACAGAATTAAGATTTTAAAAAAATCTTTCTGTTCTTGTTAAAACAAGAAGATTTTCTTCTATAATATAGAAGCCCTTGGATCAAAGATCCAACGGTGGGGAAAATTCCCCAAATCACTCAGAGAAAGATCTCGTTAACAAATTCAACAAACTTATGGGCACTATATAAAGACCCCTAGACCTCAAATCAAAAGGATGAACATTTGGTGAGAAATCAAAAATTTCAAATAGAGAGAACTCTGAAGAAATCTCAAGAGGAAAAAAGGTAAAAACCTTTAAAAGAGAAGAATTTCTTCTAATAGATTATTGATCTAAGAACAAGATCAATGATCTTCAATAAAAAACAAATAAAAATAGTGTTTTGCACTTTTTTATGAACCTCTGGTTCTCTAAGATAAGAAAAACAAGAGAAACTTGTTTTCTTTGATCTAAATTAGATCAAGAAAGCAAACAGTGTTTTGCACTTCTGTTACGAACCTTTGGTTCTTGAATCTAAAAGATTCTCAAATTTATAGTGCCTTGCACTTGCAAACTGCGCTGTTGCGCTCTTGGGAGAGCGCCACGTGTCAGCATCTGAACTACTTGCGCTATGCGCTTTAAGATAGAGCTTTGCTCTCTGTAATTTGCGCAACTCACCAGAGTGCGCCACGTGTCAGCAGCGGAAGCGCAGCGCACCGAGCTTGCATGACACGTGTCGTCACCACAAGCGCTTGCGCTCTTTGATTGGCGCAAAGCGCCTAAGAATGCAATGCCTTTCTTTTGCTAAAGGGCCAGGCCCAAGTCAAAAAGACCTAACAGGCCAAAATAAATTGCAAAGAAATAAAAAGGGCAGAGCCCAAGTAAAATTGATGCTCTGCATCATTTATAAATGGGCAGAGCCCAAAACAAATTGATGCTCTGCATCCTTTATGGGTAGAGCCCAAATAAAAATAAAAAGAAATGTAATGCAAAAGCAAATAAAATGTTGAACATTTTCAACTGGACTTAGCCCAATCATGGCCGTAAGTCCTCAAATTAAATTGACTGAGCAAGATTGCTCTCCTAAATCAATTTACATCCGGTTTGAGGGTACATCTCCGAACTCCTCTAACACCTATCGTTGTAATTCCTCAACGACGTCAGAGAGGTGACGGGTCCCAACGACCACACATTAATATTGGACCGAAACGTCCTTAAACTAATATTGGACCGAAACGTCCTTAAACTAATATTGGACCGAAACGTCCCTAAACTAATGATGGACCGAAACGTCCCTAAACTAATATTGGACCGAAACGTCCCTAAACTAATATCGGACCGAAACGTTCTTAAACTAATAATGGACCACCACGTCCCTAAACTGGCGACGGACCGAAACGTCCTTAAACTAATTATGGACCACCACGTCCCTAAACTGGCGACGGACCGAAACGTCCTTAAACTAATTATGGACTACCACGTGTTAGTTATATGTATGCCCTAGAGGCCATTACTATACATAGGATGTATATTGTAGTGGATGCTGGGACATATATAGGGAGGACTTTCTTGCTCGACATGATAGTATGCTATCTGGTTGCTCTTTACCTTAACGTGTACACTGATTGTCTCTCTATTACATGTTGGTAAAGCCCTTAGGATGTGTACTTGACTACCTAGACTATGATGCGGATCATACTAGTGGGGACATGGTAGTCCATAAGTACATCCTTCACAGTCCCTAGTCGTGGGTATATCGAGATGGGGCATCGATATACCAGAGTAGACTAGCGTATACTTTCTCGACCCATACAGATGGGCGATGGATGATCCCATATCCATTGGTGTTTGACATCAGAGATGATATACGGGTGCTCAGTGGAGACTGGGTACACTGGACGGACTCGCCGAGAACTCCCAGATGGTATTATACCTTACGTCAGATGGCAGTTCTCTGGTGACACTGGTACAGAGTAGTCTGTTGACCCGAGATCGTCATAGAGTCTTGTGTGGTTCCCACTGTGCTTTGATTTCCATCTTACCACGTCCAAGAGGGCGTGCAAAACGGTGGTTTTTGGGTACAGTCCCGAATCACATGGAGGCAATGAGCGATAGGAGGGGATTCGTCTCTCCCGGTATAGGGAGTTGATGTTGCGCTGTGTTCGATTGGCTATAACCGGAAATCCCTGGCCAGGGTTGCTGAGATTTACTGGTAAGTGTTACCTGTAGTTTCTCGAATTGTTATAGACCTTATATCGACACGACTTATCGAGCTATTGGGGTCTGACGTTTACCACCCCTAGGCGAGATATGCGACATATCAGACGATCAGACCGGACTGTACGGTAAGTGTTACTGGTTGGATTCACAGGAGTGTGAGCGGGCTTGCTCGTCGATCTTCTGATCGCTCAATACCCGGGTGGCCGTTACGTTTGGCAGACCGCTTGCGGCTTGTGGGTGTTTGATATGATCATCACCTGCTGCCGGCGTATTGACGAGTCTTTAGAGTCCTACACAGAGGTTTCCTGGCTCAAGCGAAACGAAATAGGAGCGCATATGAGATATGTGCGGGACCGAGAATAATGCGTGTATGTGATACCGTATTCCATTCTCACGATTTGTGACATTGATCGGTTATATGCGATATAACCGGGTTATCGGATCAAGTGTTGATTCGATAAGTTGTTACTATTGATACTAGTCGGTTATGTGCGACATGACCGGATCATTGAATTAAATGTTGATTTAATGATTTAATGTATAATTATATATTTGATATATTACTTTGCATTAACTAGTATTGGTTCACTTTAATAGGATTTTCTCACTTGATGCACATTGTATATGTGATATATTTTTGTGCACCTTTTTGTATCATGTTTGATGATACATGCTCACAAGGGTTTGTGTAAAGATTAAACCATGGTTGTGTAATGGTTAGGGTTTTCTTTTGCTTAATCATTTATTTATTTTGTTTATTTATTTTGCAAAATAAATGAATGGTGGCTTTCTTTGGATGCTAGTTGAAGTTTCATGAAGCTTTGACTATGTGACCATTTTGTCTCATGCTTAACCCTAACCACTTCACTTAACCTTGGTTCATTCTCTACACTTAACCATGGTAACTATTATGATAAGAATGAATGGGATTATCTTTTCAAGAAAATCTTTTTATTCTATCATAATATTATCATCTTCTTCTTCTTCTTTTTCAAGATGAAGAACCTTGATTCCATCAATGGTGATTGATGAAAATGAGTGAGAAATCCAATTCTAAAGTGAACCCACTTCCTATTTCTTCATCCTCTATCTCTTGCCAAGTAGTAGAGTATGTTTCCTTCACAAGTTTTCATGGCTTGGTGAAGGTGGAGCTTGATCTAGTGATGCCTCGACGTAGATCATCTTCGGCGTCGTAGTCGATGACCTAGCCCGTCCATTCTCCGGTGAAGCCGACACTAGAGCCCCGGATCCGATGATCGCAGCGAGGAGACATCATCACGGAGCTATGGAGGTGGAGCACCGGATCTACAAAGGTTGTATTTCCGTTTACACTTAGTTAAGTAGTTAACTAGTTGCTTGGTCGCCTAAATATTTAGCCAACGATCCGTATTAAGGTTTCTCGGCACCCCTAAAATTTGAAATTGGCATGGTTGATGCCTTGTGAGACCTCACTAGTGTGCCTAGGAACCCTACAGTGGTATCAGAGCCTAGCTAGAGCCTTAGGCGATGCGTAGACGAAGTTTAAAACCCGAACGAACCCGAAACCCTAACACAAACATGCTCTCTGGACTTTTTCCAAAATTTGGAGTTTTTCGATATTAAAAATATGCAGAAAAATTAGCAGGGAATTGTAAGAATTACTGTGAAGCCCGTACCCATGAATCCACCAAAGTGCGGCGGAACCGCGGAAGAAGCCTGGCTTCTGCGGCGGTTCCGCGGCCGTATGATGACGCCAGCTTCCTATTTTTGCACAGTAATTCCTCTTTTCTGGTGTTGGATTTTCTGGGAATTTTTAATATTTATTCAAAAGTTGAATTTTCTGGGGTTGTTTTGGGGATTCGGTGTTTCGATTGGAGTATCAGATTTTGTCTATGTGGCTTTCCGGATAATTTTTGAATATGTTAAAAAGTTCGACCGGATATAAATACCCAATTTTTCCCCTGTCGGGAAATTTCCAAGTGTTGGAATTTTTCCGTAGTTTAACGACGTTCTAAGTAGTGCAAGTAACGCGATGGTCTCTCTAGAAGACAACAAACCTTAACTCAATTATGTGACCGTCTTGAACTGCCCTTTGAACCTTCGGGTTTGGGGCAGTACGGCGTGCCACATGTGAGGCGTTGGCTTGACCCTTCTACGGCTGGACCGTTGGTACTGAGGCACGAACTGAATGTTGTTAGACTTATTTCATGTATTGAGCTGTTTCGGGAAAACTTGGGTGTTCGATTGTTCGATCGGAAAGTTTAACATTTTCTATCTTATTCGGAATGTGATACAATAATTGGAATTCACAAGAAGTTATGAGATAACTGTATGAATGTTATAAACATAGCACTTTAGCCTCACTTGATCGGTTGCCACGGAATTTTGATGTGATCAAAAGTCCAGTCGCAATCACATAGCGTATGCGGATACTCGCCGGGTAAACTTAATAGACAGCCTCGCTCCATAGCCCCGACCAAGTGACTATAGGAGAACCCCGTCGCCGAAAGCATCCGTCCGGGTGCTCGCGGTAACGGTGTTCCGCCTTGGTGCACTTCGTCGACGGTATCGGGGGTGCGGCCGTCTACTGAAGTTTGCGACGAGCATTCGATCAGGATGTCGGGAATCTTGTTGAATTGCCCGACTTGATATTGGAAAGTGTTTTCGATAATGAGACTAAAATGCGGGGTTTATAATTGTTAGGCATGCGATGTCTAAAGAATTCATTTGATTAGGCATGCGATGTCTATGCAGGTTGCGGATTCCAACTGTTGTAGTTTTACACTTTCTTTTCTGTGACCGTAAGTGTAATATGTGATATCGCCGATTTCGTTGCTATATGTCAACGACAATTGGGATGGACATATTTACTTACGTTGATGACATGTGATGTTATGTGTTGCTGGATATGTTATATTGGATCGTCGTGTTTGAATAGCCGGGGTTTTTTTATGTGAGATGAGTGTTTTTCATTTTCATTCATGTAAAAACTTGTATGTAATATTCTTTTATTGGGGCACTTCCAGGTTGCGGAAGATGTCACCCTTTGTATATTATTTACTTTACCGCACTAGGATAGACCCATGGAGGGGAGCACAAGTAACCGGGTTCTGGAGTCTAGTGGGAGACCAACTCGAGAAGTCGAGTCCGGGTCTCCTAACTCTAGAATTGGTAGGGTTGCTTGCCGCTCTCGTAGGGGTCTAGGGGTGTGGGTTCGGCTATTCATCATGACCGTGGAATCCGTGTTTTATACTGGCTCGTATTGAAAACACGGACGTCCTAGTATATCCAATATTTCATATGTTTCTTCTACTGCGATATCTGTGATGTGATCATGTGATGTTCTGTGATAGATACTGTATATAGTATATATGATATATTATATAGGCGTTACTTATGTTTTACACCCGTGCTAGCCCTGCCCCGCTCTGTCGTTAGTTACCTAACCTAACGGTGCACGAGGGGACATCGAGGGGAATGCGGATGGCATAAGTGTACGTCGTATTTATCTGTGATGTTTAGGTACTTAAATGATGGGACTTCATGAATGTGATTAATGAAATAAAAGAAACCTAAGATGTTGTAGAATCGAATTTCAAAATAAAACAGGTAGCTACAGTTCTTGCTTTGCACAGAGGTATATGTGATATATCCTGCACCTTATTCGATGAGGAAAGGTCCGAGATCCCTTCACCGGGAGTGACTCCTTTAGCAATAACTGGCAGATGCTACACACTCGGTTTGTCTTTTGATTGCTTTTAAGAGTTTTTGCTTTGCACAGTGATATATATGATATATCCCGCACCTCATTCGACGAGGAAAGGACCGACGATCCCTTCACCGGGAGTGACTCCTTTAGCAAAACTAGAAAAGCCTCAAAAACACTCCATTTCAAAATTCATTCGATCCTACAACGATATCAAGTTCATTACGCAATAGGTTTTCAGAAAAACCTGTCGTAGCCCTCCGTCATTTCAGATAAGTACTAGTTAGTATTCGTGTTGCGGTAGTTTGGCCTCCGTCAAGGCGTAGTGTACGGTAGCTAACTAGTGCTTATCTGCTAGCATATGATGCGATTGGATTAGGGTATTCGTACGACGTTGTTTGGCCTCCGTCAAGGGTCGTGCGGGTGGGTTTAATTCAATCAGAAAATGATGGGTTGAACTTGACTAGCGGACTATGGGTTGTTTGGCCTCCGTCAAGGTCATAGGACGCTAGGGGCAAAATATTATCGGAAATTTCAAGTGTTGAAATTTGCAATGAGATTGCTTACCTTCTATGAGATAGTTGGATCCCGATACCCGCTGCGAGTAAGACTTACTCCTGGGAGAGTTTTACGCATTACAATTAGCCGATCAAGTAGGTGTCTAGAAAGGTGTTAACGAGGTTACGCCTCTGGGAAAACGAGGTTTACTGTAATTAGGTTCGTGCGAAAGCACGGGGGACCTCCCTCAAAGTACCGACACTGGCCTGGCTGAAAGATTGGCGAACTTGTAGTGTATAATTAATCCTGGCTAGTCTTTCCTTTTAGGGTTTGAAGGAAGATTTGATGAAAAGCAGTGGGAGCCATCCTGATTAGATAAAATAATAACCAATCTATTCTTGCAAGAGCGCCCGCTGAGTGTTTTCTTCTCTCTCTCTCCAGGTAGCGATTATATCACGCCTTAATCAAGATAATAATACAGATTATTGACCGAACCCGCTTGTTATACTGAGCTGGGGAACGTTGGTCCCGCTCCAACTTATAATTGTTATAAGACAGAGCAGGAAATAGGGGATTACCAGAATTCCCGTGCCGCCCAAACGAAGAGAGTGCATGCTGATGCATCATCTTCGGGTGTGTTCATTACAGAAAACTGTTTCTCAGTATCCTTTACGTCCTGGGTATGTGATACCAGATCAGGATCCCAGATATGTAATCTGTTACATAGGGCTACAGAAAGGTAGAGAACTGAGAACGGGTGATAAGTTTCATGAGGCAGAAAACGGGGCAAGTGTTGCAGCCAAGTCTGTTGGTCACTGTCACCCTGTATTACCAATACATTGATTCTGAACGAATGTTATTAGATACCGAACCTGATATACAAAATCATATCAGTCTCTTTATCAGTAAAGAAATGATAAAATTTTGTATTGTTGGATAATGTTTTGAACTTTTCCTATATCAAAAGTTGATCGGTTCAGGCACGTTATCTAAAAGCATTGATGTTCTAAATCAAACTACAGTTCTTTAGTATACGGAACACACACAAGAGGAAGAGTTCAGAAATGAACGAATCCTTCTTGAGGTATTGTAGACTAGGTCATATCAATGTGACCCGACTAGCTGAAGTTACATGTAGATGCATATTTAAATCAGTTTGAATCTACATCTTGTGAAACTTGCCAGTCATGTCACAAAGATATAATGACACCAGCTCTGTTTATTGGAAACAGAGAAAGAGTTAGCAAACTCTTGGGATGATACATGTTGATGTATGAAGGTCCCCTGTCTACACATGCCAAGACCGGTTGTTTGTATTTCATTACATTCTCTGATAATCTCTCAAGATTCAGACATATGTTCCTGTTGAAACACAAGTCCGAACCTTTTGAGATATTCACAGAATATAAGTTAGAAGTAGAGAACCAAAATAAGGGTATAAGTATTATGTCCTTTGATGAGATCAACGAGGAGAATACTTGAGCACGGAATTTCTGGACTATTCTAAAGGAGAATGAGATTCTCTCTCAGCATTACTCCTCCGTATACACCATAGCACGATGGTGTATCGGGGCGGAGCAATAACACCCTATATGATAAGGTGTGCTCTATGATGAGTACTACTGAGTTTCCTGTTTCCTTTTGGGAGTTATGTGCTTGAGAAGCTGCATACCTATTGAATAGGTTCGAATAAAATCAGTTACCTACCACTTCATATGTGATATGGAAAGGGAAGAGCCCATGTCTTAAGCTAGTTAAGATTTGGGGTTGTCCGGCCTATGTCTAAAAGCAAAATCCGGACAAGCTCGAGGTAAGGTAAGTTATGTAGAACTGGAAGTGTTTCAGCTATACAAACTACAGCAAATGATTTGGTAGAACCGAAGGATTCAATAGTAACCAACGAACCTCAGCCTCTCCGCCGATCTAGTAGGGTTCCTCACCCACCTGAGAGATATTTCGATTTCTCTATGACAGTGGGAGCGAGGATTGCATCATAAGATGATGACCCAACTAGTTTCGAGCTGGCCATCAGGAGTGGGACTCTGTAAGAATGGCTGGATGCTTAGTGAACTGAGATGGAATCCTCATACACCAGCAAAGTATGGACTTTGGTTGCTATATCTGAAGGGTTAAATCCCCATCAGGAGCAAGTATATCTTGAGAAGATTACTTGGTGTAGATGGAAAAGTTGAGACTTTCAAAGCTAGACTTGTTAAAGCTTTTCGTCATCGACCAGGCGTGGATAATGATGAAACCTTTTCAAGTAGCTATGCTTAAGTCCATCCAGATCCTACTTGCCACGGCTACATACCATGACTACGATATCTGGTGCTTGGGTGTCATGACAACTTTTCTAAATAATGTTTTGGAAGAGAGCGTCTATAAGTACACAGCCAGAGGGCCTCGTAGACAGTGGGAGTAGCGGAAACGTGTACAAGATGCTTTATAAGATAAAGCAGGCATCGCGGAGTTGGAACGTCTATTTTGATGTGTTAGTCAAAGAAGTTGACATCATCAAAATGGTAGATGAACCTTGTATAAACAAAAAGGTAGTAGGGAGTATGGTGACGATCCTCGTAGAGTACGTGGATGACATACTCTTGATAGGGAAGGAGTTTCCTATGCTACGCTCGGTCAATCTCCGCTTATCACAAGGATTCTCCATATAGGATCAAAGTGATACCTCCTAAATCCTGAGTTCTCGTCTATAAGATAGATGTAATTGGATGTTAGGATACTCACTAATTGTAGTGAGATGGTATCAGTTGATCCTGGGGAAAATCACTGGAAGTGTTCCAGGGTGATAAAGACGACTGAATGTCAGTCACAGGCATTGTCTTTACCCTCAATCGAGGGACGGTATGTTGGAAGAGTTCCAAGCTAGATACCGTGACATACTAGACGATAAAGGCTGGATACATCGCTACTTAAGATGCTACCAAAGAGGCAGTCTGGGTGTATGTTGGTTCATGACATGAACTACGTTCCAACCATTGTGAGACAATGGAGTTGTGGCTTATGCCGAGGAACGCCGGTCCCATCAGTGATCTAGACATATTCTAAGGCAGTGTCACCTGATCATGGAGATGGTTGATCTCCAGGGTGATCAAGGTTTGGAGATTAGACTCAGAGGACAACACAGCGGATCCACTCATAAAGGCCTGTTCCCAGAGAGAGATTTTTATGGGATGGTTGAGTATGAGATACTACAACCACTGCTATCAGATGGCCCTAGTGCAAGTGGGAGATTATTAGTTATATGTATGCCCTAGAGGCCATTACTATACATAGGATGTATATTGTAGTGGATGCTGGGACATATATAGGGAGGACTTTCTTGCTCGACATGATAGTATGCTATCTGGTTGCTCTTTACCTTAACGTGTACACTGATTGTCTTTCTATTACATGTTGGTAAAGCCCTTAGGATGTGTACTTGACTACCTGGACTATGATGCGGATCATACTAGTGGGGACATGGTAGTCCATAAGTACATCCTTCACAGTCCCTAGTCGTGGGTATATCGAGATGGGGCATCGATATACCAGAGTAGACTAGCGTATACCTTCTCGACCCATACAGATGGGCGATGGATGATCCCATATCCATTGGTGTTTGACATCAGAGATGATATACGGGTGCTCAGTGGAGACTGGGTACACTGGACGGACTCGCCGAGAACTCCCAGATGGTATTATACCTTACGTCAGATGGCAGTTCTCTGGTGACACTGGTACAGAGTAGTCTGTTGACCCGAGATCGTCATAGAGTCTTGTGTGGTTCCCACTGTGCTTTGATTTCCATCTTACCACGTCCAAGAGGGCGTGCAAAACGGTGGTTTTTGGGTACAGTCCCGAATCACATGGAGGCAATGAGCGATAGGAGGGGATTCGTCTCTCCCGGTATAGGGAGTTGTGTAAGTCGATGTACTACACCCCAGAACTTGTAGGGAGGCGGAAATTTCAAAAACGAACTTGTTCAGTGAACGAACATCGACTAACCGCTTGAATCGAAGCTAAACTATAAATAACCAAACACAAAGTGTTTCTAAACTACTGTGTTTAGGGATTATACCTAATGAACCAACTCCTTCGTCTTTACGAACTCCTTATCCTCCTCGGCCTTCTCTTTGTAGTAGACGATCCACCCGAGAGCAAAACTCCAAGCTTAGCCTCTAAACTTGAGGCAACTAACCTTCTTGGATTGCTAATCAAAGAAGATAGATTGAGATAGAGTGATGGTTATGGATTGTTTAGTCTAACTAATCCTAGATCTCAACACATGAGGGTGAGGATTAGTCTTTTGAAGAGAGAGAGCTTGAGGAGAGAGAATGTGTAGATGATAATGATGAATAAGTTATGAGTATCATAATATATATGAAGCATTTTCTAATAAGAAGAAAAGAATAAAGAATGATGAATAATCATGCTTCATAAAATATCAAGTGGTGATTCATTAGCATGAGTCATTAAGCAATAAATGTGCATTAATGAGATGAATGAATCACCACCATGACTCATATAACTCATTCAATGTATATGACACATAACCCTCCTTAGTCACCATCTTCTAGAAGCTTCTCGTACAATTACGAGAACGCCCCTCCAATCCGCAAAAATACGGAAAAACTTTAGACTGAAAAAATCCAATAACCGGATACCAGTAACTGGCTTAAACCAAAGCCGACTGGTAAAAACTGTCCGAAAGTCGTACGCGCGTAAACGCACGTATGCGTCCGAACCCTTTGTCGCAAAACCATGCGACCTCTATATCGTTTCGCCTGGAGTAGGAAACTCTCTGTGTAGGACTCTAGAGACTCGACTACTACGCTGGCAGTGGGTTTAACCACAGACCGCAAGCGGCACTAGCTGTACGTAACGGTCCCCAGGTAGTTGTCGATAAGAAGGCCGATGAGGAAACCCATCCGAACTCCTACTGAGTCTGATGTGACAATCTCCATACAGTCCGGTCCGTTCGTCCAAGACTATCGCATATCGGGCCTAGGGGGGCGGCAAGCGTCAGTCCCCTAATAGCGGTATAAGTCGTGTCGGAGCGAAGCCCATTATACCCTGAGAAACTACTGGAACCTACCAGCAAATCTCGCTTGCCCTGGCCAGGGAATTTGCGTAATGGCTCTCTGACACAGCGCGATATCTACTCCCAATACCGGGAGGGACGAATCCTGTCTAACCGCCACTGCCTCCAAGTGCTCGGGACTGCACCCAACTGCTACCTGTTTGCACGACTCATTTGAGCCGTGGTAGGGTAGCAATCTAAGAACAGTGGGACACACTCGAGGCGAAGTAGCAGTGTCAAGTCTGCGGACTATGCTGTACTCATGTCACCTGGGAACTGCTCACTGACGACTGGTATCAAACCAACCAACAGTTCCCTGTGAGTCCTGTCCGGTGTACCCGTAACCTAACGAGCACCTGCATACTATCTCCAGTACGACGTACTGACGGCTGTGGGACAGACCATCTCCCCAACTGGGATGAGAAGCGTACACACTAGTCTACTCCGGAGTATCGATGCTCTGACTCGATAATCCAACGACCAGGGACCTGAATAAGGATGTGCTTGTAGACTACCCAGCCCCCACTAGTGTGACTGCCATCACAACGCTGGTAGACAAGCAAGATCCTAAGAGCTCTATCAATACGTACACTCACATATTAAGATAGAAAAACCAAGTAGTATACTACCATGTTTAGCAAGACTGTTATATACATGTGAATATCCCAAGCTTCCATTAAGTAATATACAAACTAGTATGATACAGTAATGGCCTTCTAGGGCATAAACACTAACAATCTCCCACTTGCACTAGGGCCATGTACTGGCATATCGTAGACCGATGATCTCGAGTAGCCTCTCGAACTGAATCTGAGGTAGGGCCTTCGTGAATGGATCAGCAATGTTCTCTTCAGAAGCAACTCTCCGAACCTCGATCTCCTGACGATCAATGATCTCCTGACGATCAATGATCTCCCTGATCAGGTGATACCGCCTCAAGATGTGTCTGGACTTCTGATGGGACCTTGGTTCCTTCGCTAAAGCTATAGCTCCGTTGTTGTCGCAATACAGAGGTATTGGATCAACTATGGTAGGAACCACCTGAAGTTCTGTTAGGAACTTCTTCATCCAGACTGCTTCTTTTGCGGCATCGCAAGCAGCTATATACTCCGCTTCCATCGTCGAGTCAGCAACGGTGTCCTGCTTGGAGCTCTTCCAGCACACCGCCCCTCCATTGAGGGTAAAGACATAACCCGACATGGACTTGGAATCGTCCTTATCACTCTGGAAGCCGGAATCAGCAAAGGCCTCCAACCTGAGGTATTTTCCGCCGTAAACCAAGAACATCTCCTTAGTCCTCCTCAGGTACTTGAGAATGTTCTTTACTGCTATCCAGTGCTTCTCCCCTGGGTCTGACTGATACCGGCTTACCACGCTCAGTGCGTAAGCTACATCTGGTCTGGTACACAACATCGCATACATTATAGAGCCTACCGCAGAAGCGTAGGGTATAATAGACATGCGTTCCCTTTCCAAATCAGTCTTGGGAGACATCTCTTTGGAGAGGGTGATTCCGTGACAAGCCGGTAGATTACCGCGCTTAGAATCTTCCATACTGAATCTTTTCAGTACAGTGTCGATATACCTGGACTACGAAAGTCCCAACATCCTCTTGGATCTGTCACGATAGATCCGGATCCCCAGAATGTAAGAGGCATCACCTAGGTCTTTCATGGAGAACCTGTGTGACAAGAATCCTTTGACAGATTGTAGCATAGGAATGTCATTTCCTATCAATAGAATGTCATCCACGTACAAGACGAGGAATACGACACTTCTGGCTACAACTTTACTATATATGCACGGTTCATCTGGATTTTTGATAAAGTCATATTCTTTGACTGTCTCATCAAAACAGATGTTCCAACTCCGCGATGCCTGCTTTAGTCCATAAATGGACTTAAGCAGCTTGCATACTTTCCCGCTGCTCCCACTCTGATTGAAACCCTCTGGCTGATCCATATAGACGCTCTCTTCTAAATTTCCATTTAGAAAAGCCGTCTTTACGTCCATCTGCCAGATTTCATAATCATGGAAGGCAGCAATAGCAAGAAGGACCCGAATGGATTTGAGCATAGCCACTGGAGAAAAAGTTTCGTCATAGTCCAAACCAGGTCTTTGACGAAAACCCTTTGCAACAAGTCTAGCCTTATAGGTTTCCACCTGTCCATCTACACCAATCTTTTTCTTGAAGATCCATTTGCATCCTATGGGTTTTACCCCATCTGGAGCAAAGTCCAAAGTCCATACTTTGTTGGTGTACATGGACTCCATTTCGGTCCGCATTGCATCTAGCCATCGTACCGAGTCGCCGCTCTGGATGGCCTACTGGAAGTCAGTAGGTTCATCATCATCTATGATGCAATCCTCTCTATCCCCATCTATGAGAAAACCGTAGTATCTCTCAGGCGGATGAGACGGCCTACTACTCCTGCGGAGGGGTGCGGGAATGTCCTGTTCTTCTTGAACTACCGGTTCTACCAAACTTTCAGTATTAGTTTGTGGTTCTGGAATTTCTTCCAGTTCTATTTCGCTCCCACTTGATTCCTTTTCTAAAAACTGATGTTCTAGAAAATGGGCATTACGAGAAACAAATACCTTTTGTTCCTCTGCGTAATAGAATAGATATCCCCTGGAGTGCTTTGGATATCCCACAAAACTACACTTTACTGATCGTGCCTCGAGCTTGTCCACATGCTGCTTTTTAACAAAAGCTGGACATCCCCAAATCTTTATATACTGTAGATGGGGTTTCTTCCCGCTCCACATCTGATACGGAGTGGTAGGCACAGTCTTGGTAGGAACTATGTTCAAAAGATATGCCGCTGATTCTAGCGCATAACCCCAGAAAGATCGCGGTAACTCGGCATTACTCATCATGGATCGTATCATATCCAATAGGGTTCGATTCCGTCTCTCCGATACACCGTTATGCTGTGGAGTGTATGGAGGAGTAAGCTGAGAGAGAATTCCTTTCTCTTTTAGGTAACCTAGGAACTCGGCACTTAAGTATTCTCCACCTCGATCAGATCTCAGTGTCTTAATACTTTTGCCGGTTTGGTTTTCTACTTCATTCTTATACTCTCGGAATTTCTCAAAAGCCTCGGATTTATGTTTCATCAGATAAATGAATCCGTATCTTGAGTAATCATCCGTGAAAGTAATGAAATAGGAAAAACCACCTCTTGCATGTGTAGACATTGGACCGCATACATCGCTGTGTATGAGTCCTAAGAGCTCGCTCGCTCTTACTCCTTGTCCAGTAAATGGAGACTTTGTCATCTTTCCTTTGAGACAGGATTGACAAGTGTCATAAGTTTGATATTCGAACGAGTCCAAATATCCTTCTCTATGCAACTTAGTCAACCTTCTCTCATTGATGTGACCCAGTCTACAATGCCATAAGAAAGCTTTATTTAAATCTGGAGACTTTCTTTTTAGTGTGTTCTGGACATTGAAAATTTGGAGTTGGTTTAAAACATATATGCCGTTATTTAGAGTACCGGACCCAATCAAACCATGATTAAGGTGGATGTTAACAACATCTCTTACAAACGTGAAATCATAACCTTTATTTGATAACAAGGAAACTGATATGATATTACACGTTAAGCTTGGTACAAAATAACAGTTATGCAAAACCAAAATATGTCCACTCGTCAATCCTAGGTGATAATCCCCGACGGACGCAGCTCCCACGCTAGCTCCGTTAGCAACCTTTAGGGTCATATCACCTTCCTTCAGCACTCTACGGTTTCTCAGTGCCTGCAATGAATTGCAAATATGAGATCCTGATCCGGTATCCAATACCCAGGAAGTAGAGTTGATCGACAGACAATTCTCAATTACAAACACACCTGAAGTCGAAGCCACAGCTTGCTTCGGTTCCTGGTTCTTGGCGTTCCACGCCTTGCAATCCTTCTTCCAGTGCCCTTTCCTGTGACAATGGAAGCACTCATCCTGGCCAACTACCGGTACTGCAAACTTTTTCTTTCCCTTCCCTCCCACCTTACTAACACCTCCTCTAGGTTTGGGTGCGGCCTTCTTCTTCTTTCCTTTGGCCCTAGCCTTGGACCCGGAAGAAGATGCACCGCCAACAAACATAGCGGGTGTTTCCCTTACTTTCTGCAAGGTGCCCTCTGCACTCCTTAACATGTTCAGGAGTTCCGCAAGTTCAACTTCTTTTCCTTGAAGGTTGAAGTTGAGGATAAACTGGGCGTAGGTAGGAGGAAGGGACTGGAGAATGAGGTCTGTATAGAGCTCATTATCCAAAGTCGTCCCAAGGTCTGCGAGCTCTTCAATATAGCCGATCATCTTTAGGACATGTTCACCTACCGATGACCCGACAGCCAACCTCGCTCGAAACAAGTTCTTAGAGGTCTCGTATCTTGCTATACGAGATTGCTCTCCATAAAGTTCCTTTGTATGGAGAAATATGCCATCTAGGGACATATCCTCGTGCCTCCTCTGATGTTCATTGTTCATTGAGGCAAGCATGATGCACTTGGCTTTCGCGCAATCCAAATCCCAGGTTTTGCGGATTTCCTTATCCGCATTGCTGGATTTGGGACCAGGGACAGCAGGTGCCGTAGCGGTGAGGATGTACCCCAATTTGTCATAGGTCAAAGCCATTTTGACATTCCGCAGCCAATCTTTATAGTTTGGCCCTGTCAGTATATTTTTCTCTAAAAGTAACTTAAGTCCAGTCATTTTCAGGGTCGCTGCAATTAGGAGAGAGAGAAGAAAACTCTTTAGCATGATGCTCTTGCAAGTTTAGAGTGGTTTTTAGTTTATCTAAACTGGATGGCTCCCACTGTTTCTCGAATCCTTCCTCAAACCATAAAAGAAGAATTAGCCAGGACTATTCTCACCGTACAATACTTGCTTAACCGTTCAGCCAGGCCAGTGTCGATACTTCGAGGGAGGTTTTCCAACGCTTTCGCGAAGTTCCTTAATTAAATAACCTCTTTTCTCTGGGGGCGTAACCCCGCTGACACTTTTCTGGACACCTACTAGGTTTATAGCATTGATCGTTAAGTGACGAATATCCTGATAAGTAGCATATACTCACAGTAGGATCGGGATCCAAATATCATCGTATGATAATGTTGAAGGAATCCTACCAACATTCATCAAACTCCAAATGGTATGCATCTCTTTGCAAATTTCAGTTTCTTTAGAAATTCCCGATATATATTTTTGCCCCATGCTCTTATGACCTTGGCGTTAGGTCAAAATGTCATAAGTCACATGTCAAGTTCTACCCATCATTATCTTGTCAATTTGAACCCATCCGTATTTATCCTTGACGTTCGGCCAAAATGATAATACGACTGTCCCAAACTAACTCATCTACCTATGCAACAACTGAATACCCAGTAGCTACCAATCACTATGCCTTGGCGTTAGGTCAAAATACATAGCTTGAATACTACTGAATACCCAGATGAAATGACGGAGGGCTACGAATGGTTTTGGCGAAACCGTGAACGTAGTGAACTTGATATAACCGAAGGAACCTGATAGCTTTTAAAAGGAGTGGTTAAAGCTCCGCATTTAAAAATATCTGTTTTAAAATTAACCGAGTGGTTTCTTTTAAATTGTTCCAACGATTTAAACTTTGGTTTTTTTTTCTTTGCATTATAGATAATGCGTCCCATCATTAACCTATCATTGCAGAAAACAACGAAAATACAACGTCCTCTTATGCCATCCGCATTCGCCACGGGGTCCCGTCATCACCCGTTAGGTTACTTAACTAACGACAGAGCGGGGGCTGGGCTAGCGCGGGTGTAAAACATAAGTGACGTCTAAATAGCTATCATATATATAGATATTTTACATTCGTCTGACGCAATGATATACATTCCAGAACACAGATAAACAATATTGGATTTGCAAGCAATCTGTATTTCTTTTGAGCCTGCAAGAAAAGACAGATTACACAGTTGTGATGAATAGCCGTTACCCCACCCTTGACCCCTACGGGTACGGCAAACTACCCGCCCGGCAGTTTGTGTACCCCACCTTGGGTCAGTCCTAGGAGCAAAAACAATAAAATGAAATAATACAACGGTGGCTACAACCGCAACCTGGATGTGCCCCGCAAAAATAATATTACAACAAATTACATTTACAACAAATGAATTAAACAATAACCCATTGCAAACCCCGGCTATACACCACAACAGTCCAATACAGTTTATATGCACAAACAGATATAACCATTACAGAAATGTGCAACCCCCTGCCAACCGACATACTAGCAGTTAGGGGAGGTTTACGAACACATTTATCAATCACAGATATAATCCAACATGCAAATACTGTACAATTTCGATCGATTAAACATCTTTAATATTGCTCCAAAAACTGCTCTGTAAACTGGAAACCTGAGCAAAATTAAAATATTCCAGAAAATCCAAAAAACCACAGGGGACCCACACAAGAAAAACGAGTTCCTGACTCGTCAACTCGGCGGCGGAAGCGCGGCGGATCGGTGGGATCCGCCGCGGTTCCGCGGCACTGTAGACGAATCAGGAACCCAAATTTCTTGGGTGTTCTTCTGTGTTCATTTCAAGCTTTCTGCACTTACCTGAAAAATTTTAGGACATCATTTTAAATTCGACAGAAACTGATATTTTTTTAGGGTTTTCCGGCTTCGTTTTTCCGTTCGAAATTCGTACAAATTTGCAATAAAGTTATTTATTGTTTAGCGAGTCTCTGATACCACTGTAAGTCGATGTACTACACCCCAGAACTTGTGGGGAGGCGGAAATTTCAAAAACGAACTTGTTCAGTGAACGAACATCGACTAACCGCTTGAATCGAAGCTAAACTATAAATAACCAAACACAAAGTGTTTCTAAACTACTGTGTTTAGGGATTATACCTAATGAACCAACTCCTTCGTCTTTACGAACTCCTTATCCTCCTCGGCCTTCTCTTTGTAGTAGACGATCCACCCGAGAGCAAAACTCCAAGCTTAGCCTCTAAACTTGAGGCAACTAACCTTCTTGGATTGCTAATCAAAGAAGATAGATTGAGATAGAGTGATGGTTATGGATTGTTTAGTCTAACTAATCCTAGATCTCAACACATGAGGGTGAGGATTAGTCTTTTGAAGAGAGAGAGCTTGAGGAGAGAGAATGTGTAGATGATAATGATGAATAAGTTATGAGTATCATAATATATATGAAGCATTTTCTAATAAGAAGAAAAGAATAAAGAGTGATGAATAATCATGCTTCATAAAATATCAAGTGGTGATTCATTAGCATGAGTCATTAAGCAATAAATGTGCATTAATGAGATGAATGAATCACCACCATGACTCATATAACTCATTCAATGTATATGACACATAACCCTCCTTAGTCACCATCTTCTAGAAGCTTCTCGTACAATTACGAGAACGCCCCTCCAATCCGCAAAAATACGGAAAAACTTTAGACTGAAAAAATCCAATAACCGGATACCAGTAACTGGCTTAAACCAAAGCCGACTGGTAAAAACTGTCCGAAAGTCGTACGTGCGTAAACGCACGTATGCGTCCGAACCCTTTGTCGCAAAACCATGCGACCTCTATATCGTTTCGCATGGAGTAGGAAACTCTCTGTGTGGGACTCTAGAGACTCGACTACTACGCTGGCAGTGGGTTTAACCACAGACCGCAAGCGGCACTAGCTGTACGTAACGGTCCCCAGGTAGTTGTCGATAAGAAGGCCGATGAGGAAACCCATCCGAACTCCTACTGAGTCTGATGTGACAATCTCCATACAGTCCGGTCCGTTCGTCCAAGACTATCGCATATCGGGCCTAGGGGGCGGCAAGCGTCAGTCCCCTAATAGCGGTATAAGTCGTGTCGGAGCGAAGCCCATTACACCCTGAGAAACTACTGGAACCTACCAGCAAATCTCGCTTGCCCTGGCCAAGGACTTTGCGTAATGGCTCTCTGACACAGCGCGATATCTACTCCCAATACCGGGAGGGACGAATCCTGTCTAACCGCCACTGCCTCCAAGTGCTCGGGACTGCACCCAACTGCTACCTGTTTGCACGACTCATTTGAGCCGTGGTAGGGTAGCAATCTAAGAACAGTGGGACACACTCGAGGCGAAGTAGCAGTGTCAAGTCTGCGGACTATGCTGTACTCATGTCACCTGGGAACTGCTCACTGACGACTGGTATCAAACCAACCAACAGTTCCCTGTGAGTCCTGTCCGGTGTACCCGTAACCTAACGAGCACCTGCATACTATCTCCAGTACGACGTACTGACGGCTGTGGGACAGACCATCTCCCCAACTGGGATGAGAAGCGTACACACTAGTCTACTCCGGAGTATCGATGCTCTGACTCGATAATCCAACGACCAGGGACCTGAATAAGGATGTGCTTGTAGACTACCCAGCCCCCACTAGTGTGACTGCCATCACAACGCTGGTAGACAAGCAAGATCCTAAGAGCTCTATCAATACGTACACTCACATATTAAGATAGAAAAACCAAGTAGCATACTACCATGTTTAGCAAGACTGTTATATACATGTGAATATCCCAAGCTTCCATTAAGTAATATACAAACTAGTATGATACAGTAATGGCCTTCTAGGGCATAAACACTAACAAGTTGATGTTGCGCTGTGTTCGATTGGCTATAACCGGAAATCCCTGGCCAGGGTTGCTGAGATTTACTGGTAAGTGTTGCCTGTAGTTTCTCGAATTGTTATAGACCTTATATTGACATGACTTATCGAGCTATTGGGGTCTGACGTTTACCACCCCTAGGCGAGATATGCGACATATCAGACGATCAGACCGGACTGTACGGTAAGTGTTACTGGTTGGATTCACAGGAGTGTGAGCGGGCTTGCTCGTCGATCTTCTGATCGCTCAATACCCGGGTGGCCGTTACGTTTGGCAGACCGCTTGCGGCTTGTGGGTGTTTGATATGATCATCACCTGCTGCCGGCGTATTGACGAGTCTTTAGAGTCCTACACAGAGGTTTCCTGGCTCAAGCGAAACGAAATAGGAGCGCATATGAGATATGTGCGGGACCGAGAATAATGCATGTATGTGATACCGTATTCCATTCTCACGATTTGTGACATTGATCGGTTATATGCGATATAGCCGGGTTATCGGATCAAGTGTTGATTCGATAAGTTGTTACTATTGATACTAGTCGGTTATGTGCGACATGACCGGATCATTGAATCAATTGTTGATTTAATGATTTAATGTATAATTATATATTTGATATATTACTTTGCATTAACTAGTATTGGTTCACTTTAATAGGATTTTCTCACTTGATGCACATTGTATATGTGATATATTTTTGTGCACCTTTTTGTATCATGTTTGATGATACATGCTCACAAGGGTTTGTGTAAAGATTAAACCATGGTTGTGTAATGGTTAGGGTTTTCTTTTGCTTAATCATTTATTTATTTTGTTTATTTATTTTGCAAAATAAATGAATGGTGGCTTTCTTTGGATGCTAGTTGAAGTTTCATGAAGCTTTGACTATGTGACCATTTTGTCTCATGCTTAACCCTAAGCACTTCACTTAACCTTGGTTCATTCTCTACACTTAACCATGGTAACTATTATGATAAGAATGAATGGGATTATCTTTTCAAGAAAATCTTTTTATTCTATCATAATATTATCATCTTCTTCTTCTTCTTCTTCAAGATGAAGAACCTTGATTCCATCAATGGTGATTGATGAAAATGAGTGAGAAATCCAATTCTAAAGTGAACCCACTTCCTATTTCTTCATCCTCTACCTCTTGCCAAGTAGTAGAGTGTGTTTCCTTCACAAGTTTTCATGGCTTGGTGAAGGTGGAGCTTGATCTAGTGATGCCTCGACGTAGATCATCTTCGGCGTCGTAGTCGATGACCTAGCCCATCCATTCTCCGGTGAAGCCGACACTAGAGCCCCGGATCCGATGATCGCAGCGAGGAGACATCATCACGGAGCTATGGAGGTGGAGCACCGGATCTACAAAGGTTGTATTTCCGTTTACACTTAGTTAAGTAGTTAACTAGTTGCTTGGTCGCCTAAATATCTAGCCAACGATCCGTATTAGGGTTTCTCGGCACCCCTAAAATTTGAAATTGGCATGGTTGATGCCTTGTGAGACCTCACTAGTGTGCCTAGGAACCCTACACCACGTCCCTAAACTGGCGATGGACCACCACGTCCCTAAACTGGAACATGGACCACTACGTCCCTAAACTGGAACAATAGAGCCTCCAAATGCTCTTTTGCCGGATCTAAATGGTCCCGTTTAAGTCGATCTTAGCCCCAAACACGGCTAACGAATCCTTAAACATTCAAATGGACTATAAAACTCCAAATCAACTTTGGTTCAAGGGTACATCTCTGAACTCCTCTGACACCTATTGTTGTAATTCTTCAACGACGTCAGAGAGGTGACGAGTCCTGACGGCCATATAATAAATGGATCACCACGTTAAGTCGATCTTAGTCTCAAACAGGACTAACGTATCATTAACGAACGTTTAAGTTGATCTTAGCCTCAATACGGCTAACGTATCGTTAAACTAAAAACTCCAAACCCAAATCTAAGTAAATATGGATTTGGACTAATCCACGTCCTACGGGCGAAGGCATTACTCAGTCTCCGTATACAATCCACGGGCAACCACAAACAAAAAAAACACCCACGACACGAAGTGAAATTCTGGAGAAGGAGAAAGTAGTTACCGCGATGCGGTAGCGTAATTAACTGCAGGGGCTTGCGCCTGCAGGGAAAAGCGTCCCCACAATCAAAAACCCCTCAAGCGAGGGGAATCTGATGAAGTCTGCTACATCGGCCACATCCGTCTAAATCTCCGATACACGGTGTCATAAATCAACTTGGCATCTTCGGAGAGGTGGACGGATAAAACCATATAGCATCTGCCCCGAATCTCAGTCATAGACGTCTTCATGTCGTCGTCGCCGTCTTTCGGAGGGGAACAGATTCTGGCACGCCCGGTGGGACATTTTCCTCTTTCCACTCCACACTTCGTGTGTCGTCTTCGCGAACCAATCGCGGTTTGTTAACGGTTGCCTTTGGATTTCAAGTTACTAAGATTTGGTCTTTTGCTTGGCGCAGAACTCAAGCATCAATGGCCTCTAACTGCATGAACTGCTCGAAGTGCCACTGCAACGGACGCTCCACCTCACCTAGAGGTGTAGCATATGGGCCCCAAGCGGCCTCCTTCCTCGCTTTGCCGGTTGAACAGGTGACCCAGGCCACCACCGGCCTGTTTTTCGGGACCATGATCCCGCCTTCAAGCTTCCCTATGCCAATACCTGCACCGGAAGTGAACAAGAAGTCGGTCTTCGACCGGCTCACTGTTACGACGGCCCCTGTCAACGGGTCATCCATTACCAAGCCAACAGCCTCTGTCTTTGTGAGGCTGGATCAAAACTTTGAAGGGCCCACCAAGAAGCCTGTGAATCCCAAGGTGGTTGTCCCAAGGAAGGCAATAGCCACTGCTCCAGAAGTCGTCAAGGCGGCTTCCCCTGTCAAAGAGTCAGTCTTTTCAAGATTGACTATTCTTGCTCCTGCACCTGCTCGAGGATCTGTCTTCGACAGGTTGAATATCATCCCTCAAAGGACAACCTCGGTGTTTGAGAGGTTAACACCAGCGGCGCCTCATTCAGACAGGGGGAAAAAGAGGCTGTCTCTATCTCTGAGCCAGTCCTAACGGCTCGTCATGCTCGACGTCACCATTGGCGACGAGTGAGGAAGGCAGGGGCAACTCCCCCTCAGGGCTAACTTCACCGGCTCCAGAGGTGGAAGTCAACGCTGATGTTCCAACTGGGAACAACTTTGAACTGCTGAGGAGGGTACATAAGAACTCTCCAACCGCTACATTGAAAAGATTTCCTCCACCTGCGGAGAGAATTACAGAGGCGAAGCAGGAACAGCCCCCTCAACGGCTGTCTTCAAAAATATACAAGGTTTGGCGAAGGGTTCAAGACTCCGTGATTAACCCAGATCACTCTCGTCTACAGAAAAATGCGAAAGTGCAAGAAGAAAAGGATCGTCCTCTTAAACAGCAAAGGACGACAATCACCAGGGTGCCCACTGCAACGGCCCCCTCCACTTCAACGGCCCACAAAAGAAGAAGGCCGGAGAAAACCCCCGCGCCCGCGGCAAATACCAAAGGTGGTGATCCTAAACGCCCCAAGTCCGAGGGCGTGATAGTTCATACAGTTTATATGGCATCGGGAAAGGAGGATAGCCGCGCATCCACGGGTTATAGACCGCTTACACGGTCAGTGACCAAGGCTCAGGAGAAACAGCAAAAGCTCCAGGAGATGATGACCGTGATGGCCGCACTCACTGGGCCAAAAGAAACCCCTGAAACGTCCTCGGATGAACGTCAGGAACAAGAAACTGACGCCAAATTCCTTCGTCGCATACTGGAGAAGAAGGATAAAGAAGCTGCGGAACAGGCAGCCAGCATAAAGAAAATGGCCTTCCTGTTCCAGGACATGATGGGCATAATGATTCAACAAGATCCACCTGCTGAAGATCCCCCGATCATCCTTGAAGATGATAGGGGAGAAACGTCGAATCCTCCTCCGGCTCTATAAACAGCCAAGGAGGAGGCAATCTCCAAAGCCGACCTGGACGAATATATAGCTCAGCAGATCCGGGTTCATCAAGCGACTGAAGCAGCGGGTCAGGTGGTAAAAACGGGGCGACCGTATCCGGGCTGGTACGACCAGATCAAGTACCCGCCAGGTTATACGATACCAAAATTCCATATGTATAAGGGGACTGGCAATCCTCACCAGCATGTCGCCGAGTTCAGGGCGCTTTGCGGCAACACTGGCGGTGATGATAAATTGTTGCTCCGCCAGTTTGTTGGTAGCTTGTCAGATACGGCGTTCGAGTGGTATTCCGAGCTCCCGAATGACTCTATCAAGACCTTTGCTGAAATGGAACTGCTATTTACCCAACGTTTCGCGAGTGCTAGCGAGCGTACCCCGATAACGGCATTGATTAATGCCAGGGTAAAGCCGGGCGAGACATGGGTCCAATATGCTATACGGTGGCATAATTTATGGTCAAAATGCGAGCAACACATTGAAGAAGCTCCTGTAGTGGGTATGTTTGTGGGAACCCTCGATCCGCAAGCAACCATCTCGCAATTTATGATGTTCTTCAAGCCGACCACCTTCCAGGCACTAATCGACAAGCTGGCGCAAATGGATCAAATGGGCCATAAACCTCCTCTTCCAAAGTCGGACTCCCGAAATGAGAAAGGAAAAGGAAAAGCGATCGTTGTCGCTAATGCTCAACAGCAACCGAACATCTCGAAGCCGGTCGTTCGTCAAAATAATATGCGCCCGTACGTAGCCCTTGAGGAGAGGATGGGACGTCCTTACTCGTTTCCCCGAGATAAAACGAGAAGGTTATTCGAGTTGGCGTTGCGCAACCGACTCATAAATCTGCCGGATCCAAAACGTCCGTCGCAACCAAGTGATGTCAATGAGCCCAACTACTGTCCTTATCATCGAGTACTGGGTCATTCGATCGAGGATTGCTACGTCTTCAAAAATTGGCTTGAAGACCAGTACCGACAGGGCAAGTTTACATTGTCTGACAAATGGAAGGTAAATCCACCACAGCCCCACACCTCTAAGGGAATGAATACGCCGGGGGCAACATACTCTATCGTTGAAGAAGCTCCTTGGGAGGTTGTATTATCAGCCAAGACAAAGAGAATGCTAAATGATCTTCAAACATGCCCAGCGATCAAGTGGAAGAACCCGTTGGAGCCGCAGATCATTGAAGGGATGTTGAAGCTTCGTCTAACTCAAAAGAGCGATAAAGGTGGCCCAAGCATTCATAACCAGCAGTCGAAATCTTCAAAGAACAAGAAAAAAAAGTCAAAGAAGCCCGTGAAGCCTGGCGACAAGCGCACGGACTTGAAAAAACAAATTGACGCGTTGGAGGAATACAACCAGAAGGCACGGATTCCCATTACATTCCAAGAGTTCCTCAACCACGTCTTTCAAGAGGAAGATGAGGGAGATAGTTCGTCGGATGAATCCGAGGAATATATGGCGAGCTGTCATATGATTTCCCATTCGCTCACGAACGATGAGGAGACTCCTTGTACTGAAAAGCTGGGGGCAGATCCTGAACCAAAAATTTCGGGGCCATCGGATGAAGTAATTGACGCATTCCTCAATGAAGCTCTCTTAAAAAGTAAAGCTGATCGGGAGCACGAGAATGTTATATTCGAAAGGGCCAAACGCCAGCGCCTTGACGAAAGAATTGAGATACTCCCGCTGGAGCAAAATACACCCACTGTGGATAAAATCAAATTCAAGATGAGGAAGAGGTTTGCTAAAGCTATGTCAATGGGTATGAAGCTACCATCCTCTGAGGGAAGCGTTACTGGTGAAGCGGAAATACACCCCTCTTATTGCTTGTATCATCGGAAGATTTCGCATCCCACTGAGGGGTACAAAGCTTTCGATAGATGGTGGAAAGGATATGTTGCTCACCGACAACAGGTTAAGCGGGAGAAGCGCAAGACTCGCCGGGAGCAAAACAGTACGACCGAAGGGTTTAATTGAACTACCGGCAATTTTCGCATGGTCAACGCTGGAGGATCACAAGTACTCACATTCGGGAGCGGTTCTGATGAGGAGTTGGAGCTTGGCCCCCTCTTTAAAGAGCCCACTTTGGGAAAAGAAGAAGAGCCGAAAATTTGTGAAAATATCCGGCTGTGTAATCGCACGTTGCCCGAAAAGAATCTCGGACCCCCAAACAAAAAAGACAAAGGGAATGAAAAGGTCCTTGAGGAGATCGCCTTAGATGACCAAGTCACGGAAGAGCTAACTGCCAAAGACCCGCCGAAAAAGAATAAGGTGGATTACAACGTCTTAGCGCATCTGAGGAAGCTACCCTCGCAACTCAGCATTCTTGACACCCTTTTACTATCAAAGGAGGCGAGAGATTCATTAATTAAAGCACTACAGGACCCGGAGCAGTTCCAAGCTTTCCTGGCCGAAGAAAAGATGAAGGATGAACTGGAAGAAGTGCACACGGCCGATGTCACTTTTGACGATGAAGACCTTCTCCTTGGGACGTGCGAACACAATCGCCCCCTCTATGTCTCAGGATACTGCCATGATATAAAGATAGGCAAAATCCTGATCGATAACGGGTCGTCTGTTAACCTACTCAATGTGCGGGTTTTAAAGGAAATCTGCATGAGCGTTCAACACCTCGCTCGAGACAAGATCACCATCTCCGGGTTCGACTCCCAATCGTCAAAGACTCTTGGATCTGTGATACTGACGCTACGCTTCGGGCTGCTCGTCACGGACATTAAATTCCACGTCATAGATGCCAAGACATGCTACAACGCTCTTCTCGGCCGACCATGGCTACACGAGTACAACATCATCCCTTCTACACAGCATCAGTGTATGAAATATTTTAAGGATGGTCTCGAGTACACCGTGACGCGAGAACTGAATCCGTTTTCCGTAAACGAAGTTCGCAAATATGAAGATGCCAAATACTTCTTACCGAGTTTCGAAGACACGGAAAGGTGTCACAAGCCGGAGAACAAAACTAACGCTACCATCCCTATCTTCAGCAGTGATACCGAGGAGGAAGAGGAGATAGTATATTCGGGTCCGCCCCAATACACCAAGCCGGGACCATCCGCTCCTACGTTGATCTTTGGTAGTGATTCAGAGGATGAGGTCCATTCTGTATTCTCTGCTCGACCTTCAATACGAGCTTCCGGTGACGAAGAGCAAAGTCTACAAGTCGCTATGGTGCCGCTTAAACATTATAAAGAACTGGATGCGCTTGATACCGACAGTGTAGAGGAGCTGCAGACGTTCTATATCCCTCCCAGGCGAGAAGGCGAGAAGGCAATTCTATTCTACCGCTCTGAAGAAAACAAAGTGGAGAAAGAAATCTGGCATGGGGCGGATCCTACGTTGGACAGGCTTCAACCCATTCGTCTACCCAGATATTATACAGAAGGCTTGAAGAGGCTGTTGAAGCGCCAAGGGATACCCTTCAAACAGACCGTTAGAAAGGCCAAATTTTATGACAGGGTCTGGAACGTTCTCGGAACTCAACACAAGCTGCCTAATGGGAGGATGGAGACGATCGGGCTCGGATACATTCGCTCCAAGAAACGAGAGCTGCTCCGCGACTGTTACGTCGTGCACAATTTCAATGAAGAAGCAGATGCTCAATGGGAGGACACTAATCCTGAACCAGTGAAAGTTCCTGATGCAAAAGTGCCCAGTCCGTCGTTTGAAGAACAAATGGACAAGCTTATAAGGGAAGCTGGTCAAAAAGTATGAGATGATCTCAATCGTGAAATGGCAATCTACGAGAAAGCCAAAAAACAACGCCTCCTTCAACAGGCCGTTAAAGATGAGAGTGCCGCTCCCTGTCAACCCGTTATAAAAAAGGCTCGACGCAGGGGCAGAAATAAGTCGAAAGGCCAAAAAAGCGCTCAACAGCAACAAAGCAGGGCTAAGAAGCCACGCAAACGGGAGTCGAGCGTTATTGATCTATCCCTCATGAAGAAAATGGGTCGAGCGTACTCGTTTCCTCGGGACAAGACGAAGAAGATACTTGATCTTGCTCTAAAACATCAAATACTTACACTGCCGGAGCCCAAAAACCCCGAACAAGCAGGCGAAGTCTCCGACCCAAATTATTGCTCTTACCATCGAGTAATAGGGCACCCTCTCGAAAACTGCTTCACCTTTAAGAATTGGGTTGAAGATCAGTACCAGCTCGGCAAGTTCGCTCTGTCTGACAACTGGAGGGTAACGCCGCCACAGAAGCACGAACCCAAAGCCACGAGAACAGAACCAACCCCACATTAGGATTGGAAGCGGATTCGCACTTGTCACATGATAACAATATTAAAAGAAGATCCCGAGAACATGGACAACCTTCCCTGGTGCTTCGGAAACAGCAATGATGAGGTGATCGCAGAATTTCCGCCAGCTCGGAAAGAACTGGAAGATGGAATCCATACCACGGTGGATAACCTCAAGAAAATTGAGTTGGGGACGGCAAGTGACCCACGGCCAACGTTCGTCAGTGAGCTGCTATCTGAAGAAAGGGCGGCTGCGTTAAAAGACGTCCTTATACAGCACAAAGATTGCTTCGCATGGAACTATTCCGAAATGCCGGGACTAGATCCAGAAATTGCTGTGCATAAATTGGCGATATCCCCGAACGTCAAGCCAGTTAAACAAGCGCCGAGGAGAATGTGGCTCGAGCTTGAGATGAGCATCAACGCCGAGGTCAAGAAGCTGATCGACTCCGGCTTCATCCAGGAAGTTCAATATCCTGACTGGATCGCCAATATCGTCCCGGTAATGAAGAAAAATGGGACGGTGCGCATATGCGTGGATTTTCTAGATCTCAATAAAGCCTGCCCGAAGGACGATTTCCCAGTGCCAGTCACCGAACTGATGATAGACAATACGTCCATTCATGAGGTTTTCTCCTTCATGGACGGCTCATCAGAGTATAATCAAATAAAAATGCACCCCGAAGACCAGAAGCACACCGCTTTTCGGACTCCTTTGGGAATATTCTATTATAAAGTAACGCCCTTCGGATTAAAGAACGCCGGTGCCACCTACCAGAGGGCCATGACTAAGATCTTCGATGACCTCATACACGAAATCGTCGAATGCTATATCGACGATCTCGTGGTTAAAAGAAAATCATACGAAGAACATCTCGAGCATCTGAAAACTGTATTTCAACACCTTCGGCAGTACAACTTGAAGATGAACCCTCTCAAGTGTGCATTCGGAGTTTCCTCGGGCAAATTCCTGGGATTCATCGTTCGACACCGGGGTATCGAGATAGATCCGTCAAAGATCAAGGCGGTCATGGAAATGCCTCCGCCAAGGACTCTTAAGCAGCTGCGATCTCTCCAAGGGAAGCTCGCATATATACGGCGATTTATAGCCAACCTTTCGGGCAAGTGTCGTCCTTACAGTCACCTAATGAAGAAAGGAACACCATTCGTTTGGGATCAAAAATGCCAGGGCGCGCTGGATGAGATTAAACAGTACCTGCAGAACCCGCCAGTGTTGGCTGCTCCGGTCAAAGGGAAGCCCCTCATTCTTTACACAACCGCCCTCGAAGGTTCCTTAGACGCATTATGGGCACAAGAGAATGATCAAGGGAAGGAGAGAGCTCTTTATTACTTAAGTCGAGTTCTACTGGGGGCAGAAAGCAACTACTCCCCCATTGAAAAACACTGCTTGGCGTTGATCTTTGCGATAACAAAGCTCAGGCACTATGCATTAGCACATGAAGTCCGTCTCATCTCGAAGGTAGACCCTCTTAAATATTTAATGTCGAATGCCATATTGACGGGACGACTCGCTAAATGGGCCCTGCTCTTGATGGAGTTTTCGATAACTTATCAACCTCTCAAGGTAATGAAAGGCCAGGCCATCGCCGATTTCCTCGCTGAGCATCCGATCGCCGCCGATTCTCCTCTAAATTGCGATCTTCCAGACGAACATGCGTTTGACGCGATTGACGGTAGTAATACCCGATGAGAGCTTTATTTCGATGGAGCATCTTCCGTAAAGAAGCACAAACAAAGTACCCCTATAATCAAATCGGGAGTAGGCCTCATCTTCGTGACTCCACAAGGAGGGATAATGCGCTTCGCTTTCTCCTTAACAAAGCCGAGGACAAATAATGAAGCCGAATACGAAGCTTTGATAGCAGGCCTCGAGATCGCCATTGACATGGGAATTGAAAACCTCCTCATATACGGAGATTCTCAACTGGTCGTTAGTCAAGTAAACGGCGACTACCAAACGTGCAAACCGGAGTTGGTGAAGTACGGTGAAAAGGTGCAACAACTGTTGACCCAAATTCCCTCCTATACTTTGGAAGGCATACCGCGCGCAGAAAACAGCAAAGCAGACGCGTTGGCTAAACTGGCTAAAGAACTGGCTGACGAGAACCTTGATGACGTTAGAATCGTGGTACAAAGCCGGTAGGTGCTTGCCCCAGCAGAAATATATCCGGAATCATCCGAAGAGAAGGGAGCGGCTGAACAGACGACCTTGCAAATAGAAGACCAGGAAAAGGCTGAGGATTGGAGGGAAGTCTTCATAGACTACTTTAAGTCCCACCGAATACCTGAAGAAGCGTCCATAAGACATCAGCTCATGAAACGAGCTCTGTCTTTCGCTTTCGTCAATGATACTCTATACAAGAGGTCATTCGATTCTCTGTGGCTGAGATGCTTAGGACCTGAAGAAGCAGAAAGAGTTATTCAGGAAGTTCATGACGGAATCTGTGGTTCTCACCAAGCGGGCCCGAAGATGAAGTTGAAGATCAAACGGATGGGATACTACTGGCCCACGATGATTCAGGATTGCCTCGAATATGCGAAGCAATGCCACTCATGCCAAATCCATGGGGACTTCATCCACCAACATCCAAATCCACTCCATCCAACAGTAGCTAGCTGGCCATTCGAAATGTGGGGAACTGACATAGTCGGCCCCATCGAACCAGCATCGTCCAGGGGACATCGTTTCATCCTGGCGATGACCGACTACTTCTCCAAATGGGCAAAGGCAGTGCCGCTGATGGAAGTGAAGATAGAGAATATCCTCCATTTCTTCAAGACGCACGTCATCTATCGGTTTGGAACTCCGAGACGGATCATCTTCGATAACGGGCCAGCCTACAGAAGCCACAAGATCAGTCGCTTCGCGCAGCAGCATAATATAGACTGGAGATACTCCTCAGTTTATAATCCGCGAGCTAATGGTCTAGCCGAAGCCTTCAACAAGACCTTGACAAAGATCATAAAGAAGATGGTGTCCCGAAATAAGAAGGACTGGTACGAAAGGCTGCAAGAAGCTCTTTGGGCGTATCAAACAACGTTCAAGACGGCCACGAACACGACGCCATATGCGTTGGTATTCGGTACCGAAGCAGTACTCCCCCTCGAGATAGAGTTACCCTCTCTGCGAGTGGCAGTCCACTACGAGCTGACGGACGAAGAAAATGCTCACCTTCGGCTTGAGGAGCTTGACGCCCTTGATGAAACCCGGCTCATAGCGCAACAAAATCTAGAAGCTTATAAAGCGAAGATGACGCGCTCATATGAAAGATTGACCCGACCGAGGACATTCCGCCAAGGCGAACTCGTGCTAGTGGTCAAAAGGCCTATGATCCCAAACCGTGCCAAGCGGGGAAAATTCGAGCCGAACTATGAAGGCCCGTACATCATAGACAAGGTCTACCATGGTGGAGCCTATCTGCTCATGGATATGCACGGTGAAAGGCCTTTCCGGCCAATAAATGGTCGCTTCCTGAAGAAATACTATGCTTAATGAGCCGTAACCTAGGTCAATGATAGATGACGATGACTATGTCCGCTCGCTATCGTCCTAAGCTCGAACTCTATAAGCAGTGACTGGCCTTTTCCTGAACGGACCAAAACGTCCTTAAACTAATGACGGACCGAAACGTCCTTAAAACTAATGAAGGACCGAAACGTCTTTAAACTACTACCGCAGCATCCTTAGGCTGACGAGATGAAAAAAAAAGAAAAAGAAAGAAAAAAAAACGGTATGTCCATAAGCAAAATGGGTACGGATGAAAACCCGAAAGGGCTCCGTGAGTAAAAACAGCAGCTCTACCGGCGAGTGTTCGTGAAAAACTGAAAGGGCGTGATCTCTTAAAAAAAAAAGAAAAAGAATAAAAAAACGGTATGTCCATAAGCAAAACGGGCACGGATGAAAATCCGAAAGGGCTCCATGAGTAAAATTAGCAGGACTACCGGCGAGTGTTTGTGAAAACCCGAAAGGGCGCAACCTCGTTAAAAGACACTTATAGGGTCCTCTCGACCTTGTAAGAAAAAACCACCGCGTGAGATCCTTACGACTCACAAGAGAGCAACACACTTAGGGATCCCCACGATTCCTAAGGAGAAAATACACTTGCGAGATCCTCACGACTCGTAAGGAGAACTCTCTTATGAGACCCTTACGGCTCATAAGATTTGAAAGTCTTAAGTTACAGAGACCTAAACATGTGCTTAAGTAACCCCCACAACTTCCGATATTGCCCTACAAGTGGTCCAATACGGGCTCTTGTATACAATCCACGGGCGCGAATAAACATTTCCCTGACCAAGTCCCATCCGTGACTGGGGATACGTTCTCATGGTGAACAACCCTTGTAAATCCTCTCGATTTATGAGGAGAAAATCCTCTTGTAGGATACTTACGACTTATAGAGGAACAAAACACTTAGGAATCCTCACGATCCCTAAGGAGAAAATACACCTACAAGATCCTCACGACCTGTAGGTAGAAATAACTTTGTGAGACCCTTACGGCTCACGAAGTCAAAAGCCTTAGTCAACAGGACCCTAACCCTGGTCGCTAAGCCACCTTTGGTCAACATCGTCAGAGGCAAATGATGATTCGCTCCTGGTAATATCCCAGTTGTAGCGGTGCTGATGCCGAAATCGGTGTCTAATTTCAGGTTTACGGCGAAAAGCCAGTAGGCCGCACATGCATATGAAATAGCCGAAATGATGGGGCAACTTGCAATAAAAAGTAGCAAGTAAAAATGTATGCATGCAAAATAGCCGAAATGATTGGGCAACTCGCAATAAAAAGCAGCGAGTAAAAACGAAATAAACAGCCGAAATGATTGGGCATCGCGAAAAATAGCCGAAATGATTGGGCAATCGCGACCTTCGCGATATGAAAGCTGAAATGATAGAGCATCGCGGAAATAAAAAAAAAAAAGAAATGATGAAACTCTGGCCCTACAGTTAAGATCACATCGATCCCTGTATACAATCCAAGGGCGTAAACGAAGAGGGGACCATACTTTCCCAACAAGATCCGCCAGAAAACGAAGCCAAATTTCGACGGTTCAGCCCAACACCAGGGAAACAAATAATCCTTGGCACCAGGGAAACAAATAATCCCTGGCAAATACCTCAACTCAGGGAAACAAACAATCCTTGACGAGAGCCTCCTGATTCGCATCGAATCGCAGAGCAACCAGTGTCTCCGTGGGAAATTCTCGACTCGTTTCAACACCAGGGAAACAAATAATCCTTGGCAAATATCTCAACTCAGGGAAACAAATAATCCTTGACGAGAGCCTCCTGATCCGCGTCGACTCGCAGAGCACCCAGTGCCTCCGTGGGAAATTCTCGACTCGTTTCAACACCAGGGAAACAAATAATCCTTGGCGCTAGGGAAACAAATAATCTTTAGCAAATACCTCAACTCAGGGAAACAAACAATCCTTGACGAGAGCCTCCTGATCCGCGTCGACTTGCATAGCAACCAGTGCCTCCGTGGGAAATTCTCGACTCGTTTCAACCCCAGGGAAACAAATAATCCTTAGCAAATACCTCAACTCAGGGAAACAAACAATCCTTGATGAGAGCCTCCTGATTCGAGGCGGCTCGCAGAGAAACCAGTGTCTCCGCGGAAAATTCCCGATTCGTCTCAACTTGCAAGATGAAGCCTCAGGCAGCAGGGACTAAAGAAAAAACTTGCTTCCTAAATAATGGGACCCTGCAAGTCGATCTAAAAAGGTCTCTTGCATACTATTCACGGGTCTTACTCTCCAAAGTCGAGTTTCAACAAGGAGGGAAACAACCGCTTACGGGTCCTTTCGACTCGTAAGAGGGAAAAGTTCTCTTATAGGATCCTTACGACTTACAAGAGAAAACACACTTAGGAATCCTCACGATTCCTAAGGAGAAAACCCACCTACGAGATCCTCTCGATCCGTAGGGAGAAAAATCTCTGTGAGACCCTCACGGCTCATAGAGTTGAAAAGTCTTAGGTGGCAGATCTGAACCTGCGGCCTAAGCCATCGTTATCTCATGAAGAAATCAAGGTGCTTACTCTATTATCTGCTAATTATGACAGCATGCTGATAATAAGAAAAGAAAAAGCAAAGGAATAGCACAAGACATTACAAAAAAATGTGTATCTTTTAAACTTGATTGAGTACAGGATACATTGTGCTAAAGAATAAAAAATATATATATACATTTTTTTTATTTACAAGTACAAACGATACAAAGAGGGATAGCTACTGAGGAGGAAGTGTCTTTAACAAATCCGAAAGCCGCTCTCGCACTTCCTTCAGCGCCTCCTCCTGAGTGGCTGCCGCGGCCACTTCCGCTTCTACCTGGGCCCGCTGCTGTAAAAAAGATGAAAGTTGCTCCTCGGCCGCCTTCTGGGCTGCCTTCTGGCTGGGTGCATCCCGCTCGACAACGTCAAGCTGTTGCCTCAATGATAACCCTTCGGAAAGACATTGCAGAAGGCCCTCAAAGACAACCTTCAGCCGTGCAGCATTGGCCTCCACCCGAGCATGAAGTTGGGCAGACTTGTTCGAAGTCTCACCGCGCTCCTTACGCCTTGAAATGACTTCTTGTTCGAGATGGCGGAAGTAAGAAACGCTCTGCTCAATCCACGCTGCCCTTTGATTACTGGCGGCTAAGGTCTCAGGAGCGGGACGCATGGACTCCAGCTGATGCAGGCGTGCCTCGATCTCCCTGCAATGGTTAACCCAAGATGCGATGATGCCCTCGTCATGAAAGTTCACGAGTATCACCAGCATCGGGTTAACCGCCGTAGCGAAGTCTGCGGCAGATGTAGGAGTTTCAACGTCGAGTTCCTCGATGTAGTCACTCAACATGCGCAGACTATTCGCGGCGCCTTTCGAAGATGGATGCCTTAGATAAGGACCCGCCGGCATTGTAATGCGAGGCTCGAAGGGCGCCGAGACTGGAACGACAGCTGAAAAGAAACAAGATGTGATCAGAAAACAGTACAGAAAATAAAAAGGGGGGGTTATCAGTGTAATAATCGTTGTACTAGTTGAAGCAGATGGCAAGGCCGGAAGGGCCGGTGGCGCAGCTGATCTTTCACCCCCTCCTTCAATCTGTAGCACTGCGGTTGGGACGAGAAAAAAGGTTAGAAGTAATTCCATCAATGGAAAAGGAAGATATCAATGAAAATCATACTCACCAGCGCCACCAGAGGAAGAAGCGAGTTCGGATGGGAAGGAGAAGTGTGGGAGCAACACCTGATAAAGATGGTCAAAAAGCACTCCTGAAAGGCACAACAAGTACGACTTTAGTACACAAATTATACGTCTGAAAGACAAAATTAATAAATTGCAAACCCATACCTTCCAACATCTTCGATGGTATGAGAGAGGGCTGAGAGGTGACCACCGCCAAGGCAGTCGTTGAAGGCGCTCCCTCGAGCAGTGGGGCATCGGCGCTGGCTGCACCTGCGTTACGAAAAGGTGAACTTGTCAGAAAAGATTGCAAGATAAAAAGGACAGTAACTTGGGATTTACCTGACGAGCTGCCGGCCGAAACGGAGGCCACTCCCTCCTCCATCGACATGAGGCCACCGCCCATGGCCTCGTCACCCGACTCAATAGGGACCGTTGTCGTGCTCGCAATACCTGGAGACGGCGGAAGATCGTACACGGGGAGGACAATGATTGGAGCATTGCCGGACTCTTGGGAGAGAGCGGCTAACTCTTCCCCAAGAGTCGTACCCATCTCACCCGCTACTTCTGCGGGCTCCGCGGTCTCCATCGGCTCATCCGCCGTCACCACGAGATCGCCGGCCTCAAGCGCCTCGTCCGCCACCACCCTAGGCTCAGTTGTAATGATCATTTCATCTGCCGCCACTTCAGGCTCGGCATCAATGACCTTCTCGGCTGCAGACCCTTTAACCTCCATCTCAGGCTCCGAAGCCTCAGCGACGTTGCCCACCGTCAGCTCAGGTTCGGCAGGTGCCGCCTCCTCTGCTTCCTTGGGTTCAACGGTCTCTGCCTCCCCCTCGGTCGGACTTGGCCCTGTAAGATAAAATATATAAGAACCGATGGCATTATAACTCTTACAACAAAATTTTGAGAGAAATATTACCTGAAGTGGATTTATCATTTGCGCTCCGAACTGCGCGCGCCACTTGTCTCCGAGCAGTAGATAGGGCGACAGGGGCCTCTTCAGAGGGAGTATCAGCATGAGGGACGGTGCTAGGGCCCGCTCCCGTAGCCAAAGCAGCCCGGCGTGCCTTCGCTTCGCGCCTTGACCGTTTCCTCTCCCCCCGAGCTGTCGCGATGGAACTCTTCGACGCTTCCTTCAAGGCGTCGTCATCCTCGTTCAGAGATGCCTCCAGAGCTTTTAAGGCATCTCTCATTGGCTCTTCGAGACGGACCTCCTGCGGTGGCCCAAAGGGAGTAGGAACATCGGCAGCTGGCAGAGCAGTTGCGTCACTTGGCGGGAACGGCATTGAGGTTTCTGCCACAAAAAGGGAGAGGTTAAATAGACCATAACACAAAGAAAACGAAAGCTTGATGAATTGAAACTTACTAAGGCCTAAAGACGCTCTGAGACGTTCCTCCTTTTGGAAAGTCTAGAGAGAAGCGGCAATGGCTTCTTCATCAGTGATGCCTGTTGGAAGAAAAGAAAGAAAAATGTTAGTCAAAGGCAATGAGGAGGATATGATACAATAAAGAAAATGCGACTAGTAGTTACCTGATTGTGCAAGCTCTGCTAGCCACGTGTCACGCTTTGCCAACCACGCTGGAGTTTCGAGAGCGGCCTCCAAGTCTGTATCATCCGGCGGCAGCATGACTAATCCCTCGTTAGTCCCATATTCGCTCAGGCCCTCGGCATAGGGAGCGTGGGGTTCCTGACCGAACACGACATCTGCAGCGAAGAGCGACTTCTTTTTCTTCTGCCCTCCGACCCTAGGTGCACGTGGGATCGATTTACGATTAGCAGCCACTTTGGGACGGCGGGTCCCGATGTCTGCACCCACCCCAGACTCCGGCGAGGCTACAACCACTGTTTCCACTGGAGCACAGGGCGCTGGAGGTGCATCTGTAATATCAGGGAGCGGCAATCCGTGCGGAGGACTTTGCGCACGCGATGGTCCGGCCCTGGCATCTTTTAGAGGAGGGACCACCGGAGTCCTTGGCACTAAGGGAGCGTTACGGTCGGTACCTGGAGGCACACCCTTGCGGTCGACCAGCAATCACCTTTCCTCCTTTATAACGGCTCCCGTCGCATGATTATACCATTCTTTATATACGTTGAGGAGTCATGGGGCGCAGGCCGGCGCACTGATAAAAAAATGAGAACCCGTGTTCAGGCGCATGAAGTGATGCAACGCGTTCTCCATCCCTTCTTCATTGGCAGCAGGTTCCAGTAGGAAACCTTCCAAGGGTACCCATTGATCGTAGCCCAGTTGTTGGGCGAAACGATGCGGGTTATATCTCATGAAAATTGCCGCACCATTCTGCCTGAAGACTAGGAAGCCCGGTCTAATAGAATACAAGTGGAGGGTCTCCCGGGCCGTCAAAACTGAAGCTCCATCTTTAAAGGAGTCTTGTAATGGTCGCACCGCAGCGGTGGACGCCTTTCCAATGGTCAATACCTTGTCAACAAAGGACATCCCGGCTCCAACGGTGTCAGGGCGAAGGAGTAAACCCCTGGCGTTCCGTGGTGATGGGGTTACAATTGATGCGCCGATCAGCTGTATAATGCGAGGAAAACCACACTTGTCAAAGAACGAGGGCCTTTTATGCATGCCGAAGACACCCTCCGTGTGTAGTTCGAGCCACGATATGAAGTAGTGCATCGGGAAGACCACGTGCAGTACCCCAGGCTCATTGGCATCCGCTGCTCGACTGAGGCCATGATATAAGTGTGCCAAGTCGGCGATCCCAACAGCCACTTTTACCCCGATGGTCATCCGGTGGGCTGGGTAAAAGACAGAGGGCAGCATACGGTGAGAGTGCATTGGGATCGCAAACTAACTCAGCCACAACCCGAGAAATCCTAAGAAAAAGGCCTCCTCGTCCATCCCAGGGGCCGCAATTTCTGCAAAAGACATAGTCGGGAAGTCCGGAAGAAAAAAAACCTTTTGGTCTATCTCTTTCTCCGGCAGGTTATCTACACCTAGACCGAAAGGGTCATCCAGGGTAGCGAACTTGGCAGCTTATGATGAGAGGACGCTTGGACGAAGGAACCGAGCGATGAAATCCTCAATGCTAACTCCGCGACTCCCATGTTCGATGAAAAGGGCCTCATAAATGTTCAACACCTTAATTAAGCTCGGGAATTGGTGTTGGACAGCATTCTCCGGCGTGAGCCCCTTTACCACCGGCTTAGCACCGAAGACGTACTCGTCTGTCGGGAACAACTCCTCATAGTGTTCCCCTATAACCGGTAAACCGGATACCTCCGTAAACTCTTCCAGAGAGATCGACACTTCCCGATCCATGGAGAGGAAAGTGTGGGTAGGAATGTTCCACTACTCCAGGAAGGCCTTGAACCACCAGGTGGAGAGCGTAGGATATTGGAACAGAGAGACGTACACCGCGGTGTACAATCCTAACCTTATCAACTGCGACTTCTTCATCGGCAGGATGTACCGGGCCCACGGCAGATAACCGATCGGGTGGTGGGGGATCAGACCATTGTTATATGATTGCCCCTAAGGTCGCGCCTCGCCCTGACAAATACGGCGTCCTAAGATATCCAAAACCATAGGACGCTGGACCGGAATCGCATCTATGGCGGGATGAAGAAAGCCCTTCGAGGTCCAATCAACCATCTCTACGGCATACTGCACCGAGGGTGGGATGGCGTAATGAATCGCCGTGATGGGTTCTGACGGTACGGCGCACGTGAAGCTCCGTCGATCTATGATAATCTGGTTATACCACGACCCCCAAAGGTGGAGACTCTTATATTCCGGGTCGTGGTCCTTAATCATAGCCAAGACCTCACGGTCCAAGGGTGCCTCGGGAAATCCCTCCTCTGAGCGAACAAACGGGAACGAGGTGTCGAGAGACATGATCGCTGCAAATGAACAGAAATTAGCCGTTAGTGCTGCAATTCCAATGTTTGGCGTTTAAAAATTTTCAATTAACTGAATCTAAAAATTAATCGCACTACACTGCAGTGCAGTATGTAGAGGACCAAATGGGGACCCACAAAATCTGGATGAAAATGCCTTATTTAATAAGACAGCCTCATCATTGGGTAAGACTATCAGTTAAAGAAAAGATCTCTAAGAGAATATTCTCATCAGTGGGGAATCCCTAGAGACAACGAGAAAATCTCCTCTTTCAGAGCAAAGCTCTGTCACAGAATGACACTTGTCAAATTCTGGTCTCAGAGGAATAAAATTCCTTAAAAGAGCATAGCTCTATAGTAGTAATGAAAAAGTCCATCAGGAAAATTTTTACACTTAAAAGAATTAAAATTTTTGGAATCTTGAAAAAATCCATGAAAAAATTTTGAAAAAATTCTTCATTTTTCAGATCAAAAAGATCTACAGTTGATTCAAGAGCAAAGCTCTGTTCATGGGTTAGAACCCATGAACAAGATCTCTACAGATCTATAAGTTTTTAAGAGCAAAACTCTGTTTATGAAACCCCAATAGGGATCTCTTTAGATCAAAAGATCTGTGAGAGCAAAGCTCTTTGGTTAAGATTAATTTAAATTAATTTGATTTAAATTAATTTTTACCTAAAGTTTCTAACTTTGGAAATGAGCAAAACTCTGAAGTTCTTAAGCAAGAGCAAAGCTCTAGAAAATCAAAAATCTTGAAATGGTGAAGATTTCCTAAGGGACATAGGTCCTATTTATAAGGCGCTTGCGCCCCTTCAGCTCACCCCTTGATCCAACGGTCAAGAGCTTGCCACCGCTGCACTCACGTGCGTCCCACGTGAGCGCAACGGTGGGGGGGCATTTGTTTCCCCAATCAGAGTAAAGCTCTGTTGAAATTTAAAATTCAAATTTTAAAAGCAACGCTTCAAATCTCGGGCGCAACGCGCCACGTGTCAGGCGCTGATACTTCAGCGCAGCACCAAAGAAGGCGCGCCCAATCAGAGCAACGCTCTATTTAAAGCAAAATTAAAGGAAGCAACGCTTCAGTTGCGGAAGCACTGCGCTGTGTGACACGTGATGCGCTAGCGCAGTTGCGTTGCGCTGTGCGCTGCGTGACACGTGTCAGCGCAGTTGCGCTGCGCGACGCGTGTCAGCGCAGATGCGCTAGCACAATTGCGCTGCGTTGTGCGCTGCGCGACACGCGCTGGGGCTTTTGCGCCAAACAGAATTAATATTTTAAAGAAATATTTCTGTTCTTGTTAAAACAAGAAGATTTTCTTCTGTAAAACAGAAGCCTTTGGATCAAAGATCCAACGGTAGAGAAAATTCTCCAAATCACTCAGAGAAAAATCTCGTTAACAAATTCAACAAATTTAAGGGCACTATATAAAGACCCCTAGACCTCAAATCAAAAGGATGAACATTTGGTGAGAAATCAGAAATTTCAAATAGAGAGAACTCTGAAGAAATCTCAAGAGGAAAAAAGGTAAAAACCTTTAAAAGAGAAGAATTTCTTGTAATAGATCATTGATCTAAGAACAAGATCAATAATCTTCAATAAAAAACAAATAAAAATAGTGCTTTGCACTTTTTTATGAACCTCTGGTTCTCTAAGATAAGAAAAACAAGAGAAACTTGTTTTCTTTGATCTAAATTAGATCAAGAAAGCAAACAGTGCTTTGCACTTCTGTTATGAACCTTTGGTTCTTGAATCTAAAAGATTCTTAAATTTATAGTGCCTTGCACTTGTAAACTGCGCTGTTGCGCTCTTGGGAGGGCGCCACGTGTCAGCATCTGAACTACTTGCGCTATGCGCTTTAAGATAGAGCTTTGCTCTCTGTAATTGGCGCAACACACCAGAGTGCGCCACGTGTCAGCAGCATAAGCGCAGCGCACTAGCGCAGCGCACTGCGCTTGCATGACACGTGTCGTCACCACAAGCGCTTGCGCTCTTTGATTGGCGCAAAGCGCCTAAGATTGCAATGCCTTTCTTTTGCTAAAGGGCCAGGCCCAAGTCAAAAAGACCTAACAGGCCAAAATAAATTGCAAAGCAATAAAAAGGGCAGAGCCCAAGTAAAATTGATGCTCTGCATCATTTATAAATGGGCAGAGCCCAAAACAAATTAATGCTCTGTATCCTTTATGGGTAGAGCCTAAATAAAAATAAAAATAAATGCAATGCAAAAGCAAATAAAATGTTGAACATTTTCAACTGGATTTAGCCCAATCATGGCCGTAAGTCCTCAAATTAAATTGACTGAGCAAGATTGCTCTCCTAAATCAATTTACGTTCGAGGGTACAACTCCGAACTCCTCTGACACCTATCGTTGTAATTCCTCAACGACGTCAGAGAGGTAACGGGTCCCAACGACCACACATTAATATTGGACCGAAACGTCCTTAAACTAATATTGGACCGAAACGTTCTTAAACTAATATTGTACCGAAACGTCCCTAAACTAATGATGGACCGAAACGTCCTTAAACTAATATTGGACCGAAACGTCCCTAAACTAATGATGGACCGAAACGTCCTTAAATTAATATTTGACCGAAACGTCCTTAAACTAATATCGGACCGAAACGTCCTTAAACTAATAATGGACCACCACATCCCTAAACTGGCGACAGACCGAAACGTCCTTAAACAAATTATGGACCACCGCGTCCCTAAACTGGCGATGGACCACCACGTCCCTAAACTGGAACATGGACCACTACGTCCCTAAACTGGAACAATAGAGCCTCCAAATGCTCTTTTGCCGGATTTAAATGGTCCCGTTTAAGTCGATCTTAGCCCCAAACACGGTTAACGAATGCTTAAACATTCAAATGGACTATAAAACTCCAAATCAACTTTGGTTCAAGGGTAAATCTCTGAACTCCTCTGACACCTATCGTTGTAATTCTTCAACGACGTCAGAGAGGTGACGAGTCCTGACGGCCATATAATAAATGGATCACCACGTTAAGTCGATCTTAGTCTCAAACAGGACTAACGTATCCTTAACGAACATTTAAGTTTATCGTAGCCTCAATACGGCTAACGTATTCTTAAACTAAAAACACCAAACCCAAATCTAAGTAAATACGGATTTGGACTAAACCACGTCCTACGGGCGACGGCATTACTCAGTCTCCGTATACAATCCACGGGCAACCACAAACAAAACAAACACCCACGACACGAAGTGAAATTCTGGAGAAGAAGAAAGTTGTTACCGCGATACGGTAGCGTAATTAACTGCAGGGGCTTGCGCCTACAGGGAAAAGCGTCCCCACAATCGAAAACCCCTCAAGCGAGGGGGAATCTGATGAAGTCTGCTACATCGGCCGCATCCGTCTAAACCTCCGATACACGGTGTAATAAATCAACTTGGCATCTTCGGAGAGGTGGACGGATAAAACCATATAGCATCTGCCTCGAATCTCAGGCAGAGACGTCCTCACGTCGTCGTCGCCATCTTTCGGAGGGGAACAACCAACTTTGTCATGACCTGAAAGTACGGAACATGACCGGCACTTAGACTACGAAACGTCTCGAGGCGTACGTAATCTAAGTAAGCCGAAAATCCAGAAATCCAAAACCAAGAAAAGTAGTAGAGTGAAGGAAAACCAATTTAAATCAAGTAGTTTTAATAGCATAAGCCGAATTATGCGTTTTTTTTAAAAACATCAAATATTTCCTGAAAATTTCAGCAGAGTCTCCTTTCTAAATACTGGCTCCTAAACGGGATACAACATGAATAGTATACGAAATCAATAAAAGGCATCCCCAAGCGGGAGCTAGCTCTTCGTCCATCGACGGTCACAACCACACAAGCAATATAATATACAACGCCAAGGGCGAGGATCAAAACTCAAAAGGAAACTCAAAACAACAAGAAATCCACAGAATTATAACGCGCGACTCTAAGGTCGAAAGAATAACATCACTGGTCTCTATCTCAAAAGTAAATACATGTTTGGTTGATGGAACTTCTAGATACAACAGAATAATAATATACAAGGTATAATGATGGGTACGATATAAGTAAACCCACCTACTAGCAAGTCACCCGAGAAAGAAGAAGTGCCAGCAAAGCCGTAATGAACTCTATACGGCAAAACCTGCAAGAAACTGTGGCACAACGGGGGTGAGTTGCCAACTCGTGAGTAGAAAACATTTACGAACAGAAACCGCATGAACAACGTAATCCTAGGTCAACAATCATAATATATCCTCAAATATATAACCAGCAGCCTATAACAATGGCTAAGGTAAAAGTCTTACCCAAGTGTAATTCCATGTGCCCGTGTCAGTGCCTCAGGTAGCAATATATTATATGGATGATGTATGAATGTATGAAACAGAATGCATATACTGAAGAAAACCGCTTTCAAAAATTAGTGAGATTTCTGTATCTTTTTAAAACGAGGTATCATAATGAAATCAGCATAAACGGTGCCTAGCATCGACACAAAACAAATATCCAAAAATCTCGATATTTCTGTGTTGCAATCTCTGTACCTCAATATCTCAAATATCTCTGTATGTCTCAATCTCACTATCTAGGACGCCGTCAGTCCAGACCGGCCCCTACCATCAACCTAAAGACTACAACGGTATCCTCCGGATAACTGACGCGTCGGCTAAAATCACCGGTCGGTAGTGCTCTCCTGCCAGGCTCAACGCCATCATCTGCGATCCTCTTACCCCGGGGTACCGCACCAGGTCCACCATGTACCCGAAACGGTTCCTCCACTCTTCGAACTCGGGTCTCGAAATCCATCAGCAAACTCATGGTGGACGACTCATACATCATGGAAAAACCACACTTTTTATTTAAAAAGAGAGAAAAGAAGTTTATATAAGTTTTGCGGTTTTCCCCGAAATCCAGAAAATCTCATGGAAATCCGAATCCAAAACCTCAATAGCACGTAAAACAATGAATATAGGCATGAGAATCCATGAATGCGGCATAACGATGAATAACAGTATGCATGAGGTGACAAGTAATAACTACAATGTCTAAACTAGCATATAAGGCAAATACACTAATATCATGTCAAAACCACTAGCTAACAAGCTAAGTTAAGCAATAATATTTTCTAAGGTGTACATGACATGGCAATTACCGATGAAGATGTGTGTGAGCCGGCAAGTAAGTGTACGTGGTACATACGCATCATCGGTAATGGTGCTGGTGTCCTAACAGCATGATATCAATAATGGAATATGAATCACAATAAGTATACGATGCGGAGCAACAGCAATAATGAGCGGGAGCTAAATACTAGACACAAATATAACAAATCTATATTTAATATAAATCTAGTCTAACAACTACACTAAACTAAAGGTCTATGCTAACTGGCTACTGAAAGTAAGGAACCCGTCAAACCTCTGAGTCGATACATATACCTACATGTATATGTTAGTCGGTGATCCTGCCTCAATAATATCACATCCGATACCATATCTATAATCAGACATTCCCAAGTCAAGAGTGCGGATCAAACATCAATATATATCTCGTACGTAAATCCGTCGTACGGCATCTTCAAATCTGGGTACAGGTCAGTATCACATTCATCAATTTAATCATTTGGTATCCTCTTTATCAAAAATCATAATCCGGGGTACTGATCTACGTCTAGTACAATACTAATATTATCAATCTAATCATGATCTGACTGCTGATCTACAGCCACATACAAACCGATATCATCATCATATATCGTCAAAAAGAGGTATACATCGCCTAATGCGACCTATTATGAATATCTTAATATATATTATCTCATATCACGATCATATGTCAACCATTCAATGTATAACGCTATTCGCATGTATAGTCGTCCCAAGATCCGCTATAACATCAGGACGTATCTCAAATACGAATCCTGCTATATCACCGATCTCACGGTCTCAAATCAATCTCATCGACTCACCTCAAATCCCAAATACTATCCTCAAATCCAGTATGTGAACACATAGTCCCATACCCATGTGAACACATAAATACATATTCCCATATACGAACATGTGACAGAAAGAATGTATGCAAGCATGTGTGTGCGTGCATGTATGGGTGCAACCACTACTCTAGGCTTTCACAACTAACACTAAACCAATCCAAGAACACCAAAAATCCATCTTTATCATCAATAAACTCAATAAACATATAATAAATATATATGTGTATACGTATTCGTATATATCACCACGAACTGCGGGGGTGCTATACGCCGTCCACCCGACTTCTCCCCGTAGATATAAATCTACTCACCTGATCTTCGCTCGCCGGTGCCGACATCGCCACGCGCTTGCTTGTCGTCTCGAAGTCCACATGGGGGTACCTAAATGTCACAACGTATCGTATCGCATAAAAACCCAATTCAAAATCGAAACGGCATACGAAAACCAAATCGGCATGCGTATCACGCATAGGTCAAAACATATCGCCTACACATGCAAGAATAGCTAAACCAACCCTCGATGTCGATGTACAAACGTCAAAATATCGAGAAAAATACCAAACGTACCAATCATGGTCTTACAACTCACTAAAAATCTATGAAATAGGATGCAATCATCAAAACTAATAAATTGATCGAATCGGTTTATTTCCAAAAAGTCTAGTAAAGGGGGTCGTTAACCATTTTACTACAAGTCTTGATGATTTAGCAAACTAGTGGTCACAATACCCACTGATTATCTTAATTAGGCCACATACGCATTTACTAGATTTTTAATCTTGCTAAATTACATTAAACCAAAAACTAGTTTGAAATTTTTATCCAATTCAACCATTTTATAGCAAAAATGCACAAACAACAATTTAGCTTGGATTTGCATGATCTAAACTATTAAACAATAACTTATAATGTTAATAATGTGATAAAAACCCTAACCATATTTTATTCTCACATATATATGAATTTCATGAAAACCCTAGTTTGCATAAAAAGCTTAATTTGGACATTTTACAAGTAGCAATTTATAATTAGCAACAAGTTTAGTTTTATCATTTCATAAGATGATAAATTACACTTGAAACCATAATTACATAATAAAAACCCTAACTTGAATTTCATAAACCCTTACTAGATTTTCCAACCATTCAATTAAACCCAAATTATTAACTAATAATGCTTGATTTAAAGTATTCAAACAACAATTTAACAAAAGGTCAAGTTTTATACCTCACAAGATTAGGGATCTATCATGAAAATCTTGGCCTCCAATTTGATCTCTTTTCACCACAATCCATACATGATAGGCTAAACTAAAATGGGTAAGAGTTGGATTTGGATTTTGGGATTTTTTTGATGGATTTTGAGGCAATTTTGATGAATTTTTTTCAAGAGAAATGAGGGGAAAAGAAAGAGGGGGCTGCTGTTGTGGGTGAGGAGGGAGTTCGGCCAGAAATTAGGGGAGAGGAGAGAGAGTGAGGTGGGGAAACTAATTGGATAAGTCAAAGACCCATATCACAAGTCAACACCATTCTCATTTCTTATTGTTTTCATTTTCTTTTCTTTTCTTTGGTCTTCTATTTGCAAAAACAAGTGGGGAAATGAGGGGGGGCTGCTGAATTCTGCCCTATTAGGTGAGAGGGTGAGGGTGTGTGTGTGTATATGAGAAATATCAAGTAACATGCAACCATACCCCAATTCTATTTAGCTATTTTTCACCATTTAAGCCTTTTTCTTCAATATTTTCTAAAACCATTTGACAGCTTAATTTCATTTCAAAAACAACATGTTAAAATTTTGTTTAATGTGCTATGATGCACAAAATTTGTTTTAATCCATTCCAATTTGTAATTTTCCCTAATTAAATGTATTAGTGACGGCTTAAAATAATATTAAAATAATTAATTTCGGAAAATTTTTCAGAAAATTTGAAATTTCACCAGTGGCTCAATAAACACCAAATACTAGAAATTACATAGCTAGAATATGTATATTTAATTTCATAATAAAGATATTTGTATTTTGACTCTTTACAGAAAACCCCCTTATTTTACCGATTTTCCGAAATTTCACCGAAACGATTTTCAAAACGTTACACCTGTAGCTTTTCACGTTGCAGTTGAACCTTTTTCAGGGAACGAGAATGCGGTCTGTAGCTAATAGATACTTGAACTTCATCTTTGGAGTTCACCATGTGGACTGCATGAACTGCCGTGCTCTAGACTTGGGGTGTTTGGAGTTTTGGCCTTTGGAGTTTGCCTCGGGCCCTTGAGTTTTATTAGGCCTTTCTTTTTTTGTGAAAATCCTCTTTGGTTTTGGGAGGAACCGCTATATTAGGATCCGTCTTGGAATGAGTCCCCTTGTATTTGAAAGGAGATTTGTCAGAATTTGGCTGACGTCTAGTGGAAGAGCCGCGGTTGACGACAGAGACCTTCACCTGCTTCCACACCTTATATATAGACGAGGAAAGTTGTTTTAGGGAGCGAACTGGTTTCTGCTCTCATGGGATCTCCATGGGTTGCGGATAGTTCTTCTGTATTACTGTGGGAGAATTTTGTCTGACCCTTCGCAACAGTTTGAAGCTGTTCCCAGTTGGAACAACAACATTCTCCACTAAGGTTGAAACACGACCATACGAAGAACTGCCCCCACCTCATTTTGTATTATGCCGATATCGACGTCGACCGTTTCTTACGGTTGGGATTTGATTAGCCTCAGGATTTTATGGAGTCTACCCCCTGTTTCCTTTGAGAGCTTAAATATTCTGCCCGCTGCGTCAACCTTGGTCTTCGGCAGGTGCCAGTTGTTTGAGGACTGATTCCGTCGGTAAAGCTGCAGCTTGGGGAACCAGCCTGTAGAAGACAAACTTCCTCTAAGCTTCCTATATTGACGTTGAGGCACCGACGGTGGGAGGTGGGAGTATCGACCCAAAGAGAAGCCCGTTGATTTCTTGAAGAACCGAATTGCAGAGATTTGAGGCTGCAAGTGGCCCATACTTGACTCCACCGGATATGACAGAGCCTGAGCTGCTAGGGTGGGAGGCAAACACCATTCTTCATAGAGACGAAACGCCGGCTCAGTATACCATCACCCAAGGGCAACCACAAATATATATACCGTGATTATTTGATCGCGGAAAAACACGACACACGAAATATGGAGTGGAAAGAGGAAGGGGTCCCACCGAGCGTGCCGGAATCCTTTTACCGCAGAAAATAGGGACGAAACCGCGTAGGTCTTCTTGCCTAAATTTGGGGGCAGATTCTATTTGGATTTATCCATCCACCGTTCCGAAGATGCCAAGCTGATTTATGGCACCGTGTATCGGAGGTCTGGACGGATGCGGCCATTGTAGCAGACTTCGTCATATTCCCCCTCGTTGTGAGGGTTTTTTTTATTGTGGAGACGCTCTTCCCTGCAGGCGCAAGCCCCTTAATTACGTTACCGCATGGCGATAACCACTTTCTCCTGCTCCAGAAGGTCACTTCATGTCATGTGTGTTTGTTTTATTTTTGGTTTCCCGTGGATTGTATATGGAGACTAATTTGTGTTGTCGCCCATAGGGCGTGGATTAGTCCAAATCCGTATTTTCTTAGATTTGGGTTTGATTTGATTTAAAGATCATTAACCTTGTTTGAGATTAAGATCGACTTAAATATTTGTTAAGGATATGTTAATCCGATATTGGACTGAGATCTTAACGGGGGTTCAAGATCATTTTTTAGCCAACAAAAGAGCTTTTGGGCTCTATTGTTTTAGTTTAGGGATGTTACGGTCCATAGATCACTATTTTTTGGGGTGAGGATTTAGTTTAAGGACGTTACGGTCCATAGCTAGTTTAAGGACATTGCGGTCCGTAGAATTGTTGGTTATCGGGACTTGCCACCTCTCTGAAGATGTTGAAGAATTACAACGACATATATCAGAGATGTGGGGAGATGTACCCTTGAACCAATGAATGTTCGTCCGAAGCTTGATGGTCTTGTTTGGGACTAAGACCGAGCTGGAAAATAAAGAGCCTATAGGCTCGGTTGATTAGGAGTTGGGATAACTTGGGTTCAACCCAGTCATTTCAATTTTGAATAAAGTGTTAAACACTTGTTTTGGCTTGGTCCCCTTTCTGTGCCAACAATACTGAGCATTCATATGGGTTCTGATGACCCTGCTTCCCTTTTTTTGTTTTTTATGGAATGTTAAACACTCTTTATGGAACCCACGTGAGGGACACGTGAGGCGCTTGGCGCTGAGCGCCAACCACTGAATGCTAGCCACTACTTGTTGAGCAGCGCCCACATGGGGGGCTTGGCGCTGGACACCAACCAATGAGTGCTAAGCACTTTTTATTTAAGAAGCACCCACGTGAGGGGCGCGTGAGGCGCTTGGCGCTGGGCGCCAACCACTGAGTGCTAAGCACTCTTTATTAAGCACCGCCCATGTGAGGGACGCATGAGGCTCTTAGCGCTGGGCTCCAACCACTGAGTACTGAGCACTCTTTATTAAGCAGCGCCCACGTGAGGGGCACATGAGGCGCTCGGCACTGTTTTTTCTTTGTGCATTTTTCTAAAGAGTTCGATTCTTTGTTCTCCCCTAGATTTTCAATCCCCAAGAAAAAATTCATCCCCACGAGAATTAAATTCTCATTTATGGGAGACTTGTCTTATGGATCTCAGATCCAGGGAAAGAACTATGTTCTTTTATGAGGGTTAAACCCTTAGGTATGCAGATAAGATACTACGATCACTATTTACCTAGAAGAAAGTTCTTCTTCCTTCTTCTCTCTTAAAGCTCTTTTTTGCTTGCTCTTCTTTTCGAACTTGAAATTTATGGGGGGGTTCCTCTGTGTACAAGACTTGAAGTCTTGGGGCCTTTATATAGTAGAGGCTGGTTTGCTGATTTAGTTAAAGAAATCTCTCATTGAGAGATCCTTAATTGATTTGGGGATTTTATCCACCTTTGATCCAAGGACTTCTGTTTTACAGAAGAAATTTTTCTTGTTTTTAACAAGATTGGGAAAATATTTTCCATACAGAGCTTATTCTGTAATTTGGTGATTTTTAATCACCATTGGATCTTTAATCCAACGGTGCTCTGTTTTACAGAGCGTAATCTTTCTTGTTTAGAAAGATTGGGGAAATTTTCCCATACAGAGCTTATTCTGTAGCTTGGTGATTTTTAATCACCCTTGGATTTTTAATCCAACGGTGCTCTGTTTTACAAAGAGGAATCTTTCTTGTTCAGGAAACTTTGAGGAATATTTCCTCAACAGAATTTAATTCTGTGTTTTGATGATTTATCATCTCCGTTGGATCTTTGATTCAACGGCATGAAACTTTTAGTTCTGGCGCCGGCACCTTCGTGCAGGGCACGTGAGGCGCTGCCCCAAAGTTTTTAACTCTTGGCGCTCGCGCCCTCGTGCAAGATACGTGAGGCGCTACCTCAGAGTTTTTTTAACTCTTATTTAATAGATTTCTTTTTGTGCTTTGCACATTGGCGCCCGCGTGAGGAGCACGTGAGGCGCCATCATAGGATTTAATTCTATCCGAGGCAGGACCTACATGCTTTGCATATGGAGCTTTATTTTTATTTTTATTTTTATTTTTATTTTTATTTTTATTTTTTTGTTATTATTTTATAAAGGAGCAAGTTTTGAGCCAAAATTTTAGCGGGAACAGATGTGTTCAAGAACATCTTGAGTTTACCGTCTAAACGAGATGTGGAGTTCGCGATTGATCTTATTTCTGTAGCAGCACCAATTCGAAGTCTTTTATCTAATTTCACTGGTGGAACTGAAAGTGGTAAAGAGACAAGTTTCTAAGTTATTAGAAGGGTTGGATTCGCAGCGGTGGTTCGTCATGGGGAGCTCCAATTCTTCTAGTCAAGAAGAAGAATGGCACACAACGGATGTGCATCGACTATCGAGAGTTGAATCGGGTGACTATTAAGAACAAGTACCCAATCCCTCGTATCAGTGAATTATTCGATCAACTCAGTGGCGCGAGGGTATTCTTGAAGTTGGATTTAGAATCCGGATATCATCAAGTTCGGGTGAAATCAGAAGAAATTTGCAGGACACCGTTCCGAACTCGATATGGGCATTACGAGTACTTAGTGATGCCATTTGGAGTTACAAACGCACCGGTAATATTTATGGACTTGATGAACCGAATATTTTTACCGTATCTGGACCAGTTCGTAGTGGTGTTTATTAATGATATTCTGGTCTATTCAAGGAATAAAGAAGAGCATGCAGAATACTTGAGAATCGCACTGCAGACGTTAAGGTAAGAAAAACTATATGCTGAGATGAGCAAGTGCGAGTTATGGGCTCGATGAAGTGAAGTTCTTGGGTCATATTATATCTGGAGATGGAATTGCAGTTGACCCCGAAAAGATTGCAGCTACTCATGATTGGATTATTCCAAAGAATGTGGGGGAGGTCAGAAGTTTTCTTGGGCTTACTGGATATTATAGAAGGTTTGTGGAGAACTTTGCCTGGATAACAGATCCAATGACCTAGCTAACATGGAAGGAAGTACCGTTCGTGTTGACTGAGAAGTGTGAGTCGGCTTTTGAAGTGCTGAAGCAAATATTGACAACCGCTCCTATCTTGACAGTGCCAGATGGTTCCGGAGGGTTGGTTATTCACAACAACGTATCTGATAAAGGCTTGGAATGTGTTCTAATGTAGCATTGGAAGGTTATAGCCTATGCATCAAGAAAATTGAAGACTCGTGAAAAGAACTACCCAACTCATGATCTGGAGTTAGCAGCAGTGATTTTGCGTTGAAAATTTGGAGACACTGTTTATTGGGCGAAAGGGTAAAGGTATTTACCGATCACAAAACCCTAAAGTATGTGTTCATACAGAAAGAGCTCAACATGAGGAAGCAAAGATGGTTAGAACCGATGGCTGACTATGATCTTGACCTAAAATACCATCCGAGCAAAGTTAATGTGGTGTCGGATGCGCTAAGTCAGTTGCCAGCAATGCGGATGTTGACTGCAAAACAGGAGATTATAGCTGATCTTCAAAAGTTCGAGTTGGAGATCGTACTACCGAATTCTTTAGGACAGTTGATTCAGTTGCAAATACATTCATTCTTGATCGATAACATTAAAGCAACACAGTCGCACGATCCAAGATTGCAGAAATTTCGAGAACAAGTAGAAGCGGGATTTCGAACGGATCTGTTAATTCATGAAGATGGTTCATTATGATATGGTAGTCATTTATGTGTGTCTAAAGGAGACGTTCGTGAAGAAGTCATGAAGGAGGCTCATAGTTACGCATATTCCGTCCATCCGGTAGGCACAAAGATGTACAGAGATCTACGACAATATTTCTTGTGGGAAGGCATGAAAAGAGATATTGCTCGCTACGTATCGAAGTGCTTGATGTGTCAGCAAGTCAAGGCTGAACATCAAAGGGTAGCTGGTTTGTTGCAACCACTTCCGATTCCTCAATGGAAGTAGGACCACATAACCATGGATTTCGTGACAGCATTACCATGAAATCCAAAGGGCAATAATGCAGTTTGAGTCATTGTCGATCGATTGACCAAGGTAACTCATTTTATACCATTTCGAGTTGGTCAGTCGACGGAGGCTTTGGCAGAGCGGTACATATAGGAGATTGTGAGATTGCATGGAGTACCCATGAGCATCGTTTCGGATCGTGATACTCGATTTCTATTACACTTTTGAAGGAGTTTACAGGAAAGTTTGGGAACTCGCTTGAAATTTAGCATAGCCTATCATCTTCAGACAGATGGACAGTCTAAAAGAACAATCCAAACTCTAGAAGATATGTTGAGAGCGTGCATGTTAGACTTCAAAGGTTCATGGGAGGATCACTTGCACTTCGTGGAGTTTTCTTATAATAATTGTTTTCAGGTGACTATACAAATGGCTCCATTTAAAGAATTATATGGTCGTAAGTGTCGCTCGCCTATCTGTTGGGACGATATTGGAGAAAGAAGATTATTGGGACCATATATTATTGTGCAAACGGTGGAGAAAATTAACATGATCAGAAATCATATGAAGGTGACACAAGATCGATAGAAAAGTTGGGCTGATACTGGATGAAAAACTCTGGAGTTCGCAGTTGGTGATCTTATATTCTTGAAGATATCAGCGACCAGAGAAGTGATCTGATTTGGTAGTCAAGGCAAGCTTCGTCCTTGATTCGTGGGGCCTTTCGGTATTATCGAGCGTGTTGGAGAGGTAGCTTATCGATTGGCTTTACCACCATCCTTGGCGGGTGTTCACAACGTGTTTCATGTATCTCAACTCCGCAAGTACGTTCAAAATGAGACGCATGTCCGAGATCACTCGGAATTGACAGTAAGGGAGGATTTAACATATGAAGAGCGACCGATGGCAATTGTGGATTGACGAGAAAAAGTTCTCAAGAATAAAATTATCCAACTAGTACTCGTTTCATGGGGGAATCGTTCGCATGGTGAATCTACTTAGGAACTTGAAGAAGAGATCCGACAGAAGTTTCCACAGCTCTTTTCCTAGATCCGTATTTTCTTATCTTTTCTTGTTCCGGGAATTTTGAGGACGAAATTCTTTTGTAGTTGGGTATAATGTAACACCCTATCACTGTTATAATATATTGATTTAGGGTATTTCAAATTTTGTGGTAAAATTCTTTATTATTGTTTCTTTTGAGTTGCGGATAGTGCTATTAGCAGCTGTGATTATTATTCGACCCGACCTATATGTTTGAAACCTATCATGGTTCAAGATTACATCAAATATTTGCTCGTGCAGAGTATCCTTGCAAATCTAGATTTTTTAAACATATATAATATATTTTAGTATGCGCATATCTTTTAAAATACAATATAAAATCAAATAACATATTTTCTTATGTAGCCTTATATGTCATAGTAGCCCATATCATATGGTTGCACCCATATATCATGTTCATACCCTAATTGTTAAACAGACTTGTTTTTTATCGCTACGTATATCTACGTAGATCCGTACTTAGGGGTATATGTTTTTATTTACTAGATATCACATTATTATTTAAACTTTTACGTATATTCTCCATATTAAAAAACTAGATTTTTAGAAGGGACACGGGTAATATTCGGAGTAATCTGGTATTAGTTGTAAAATCCCAATATATATATATATATATATAATATTTTATATAACTAATATAATATAAAGTGATATATATAATATATTAATTAATAATATAAAAGCTCTCTCTTCCACTCATCTCTTTTTCTCTGTCTCTCTCTCTCTCTCTCTATTAAAACCCCCGTCCCCACTTCACATCCCCACTTCACGTCCCCACCTCACACACACTCTCTCTCTAATATATATATATAATATATAATATATAATAAAACCTAAAAACAACACCTCTCTCTCCTCCCTCGTTCTCTTCTTCCTCTTCTCCCCGTGAACCCTAACCCTCGTTTCCCCCATCACCTCGTCGTCGCCCCTGGTCGCCGTTCGTCCCCTCTAATCCTCTTCGTCCTCTCTTCTTCCTCACCTGCATCACCCCCTCTCTTCTTCTTTCCCGAGCACCACCCGACCTCCCCGACCCAAAAACCCGGCAGCCCCTCATCGCCGGAAACCCATCAACACCGACGACCTCCATCACCTCCTCTCGACTTCCAGCAACCCCAAACCACCACCACACCCCTTTTCCCTCCTCTGCAAATCCCGATCACCTCTCAAAGCTCAGGGCCACACCCTTGTCCATGATGACCTCGCCGCCAACGACTTCGTCTCGTCGCCGCTACCATCCTTTCTATCCTCGCCAAGTACCGAGAACTGCAACAACCCCTTCTTCCTCTCTTCTTCTTCTTTCTTTTCTTTTCTTTTCTTTTCTTGATCCCCGATCATCTCGCCGGAGTTGCGCGCATAGCCGACGATCCAGACGACCTAGTCATCGTCGTTGTCTAGCCCTTTTACCACGTCATGCAGCTGCTCAGCCAGGTCCGGCCCTGCGCACGTAAGTTTTGCATCGTGACTTTATTTCGACGTCGGAACGTGACATCCGTATCTCAACGTGAGATCCGATCAGGCAAGGTCTAAACTTGCAACATGATATGTTTTTATATCAATATTTATTTGATGAATTATAGTGCATGTGTTTTATTATCCGGTAGAAATTACCGATTTACAGTTTTACAGTATCTGTCTGTATTCGTACTGATAATAGCTTATCCAGTTGCATGCCGGAATATCACGATAATATCGTACTACTATATCAGTTCAATATTTTATCTAGATTGCATCATATATGGTAATGGACGCATAACGGTTATTACAAATAGATACATATGCATCCTGGCAGTAATTTTGTTTCGATATTGATTACAGTTTTACATTAGTATTTATTTTGGTTAATATACAGTACATGGCATTGTTCACCGCCGGAAGATAGGGACCGAGACGTTGGGACGTCTGGCCTGAATTCTGGGGGCAGATACTATTTGGATTTATCCGTCCACCTTTCTGAAAATACCAAGTTGATTTATGGCACCATATATCGGAGATTTGGACAGACGCGACCGTTGTACCAGACTTTATCAGATTCCCCCTCATTTTATGAGGGGTTTTTTTTATTGTGGGGATGCACTTCCCCGCAGGCGCAAGCCCCTGCAGTTAATTACGTTACCGTATTGCGATAACCACATTCTCCTGGTTTGGATGTTCACTTCGTGTCTTGTGTGTTTTTGTTTGTTTTGGTTTCCCGTGAATTGTATACGGAGACTAATTTATGTCGTCGCCCGTAGGGCGTGGATTAGTCCAAATCCGTATATTTTTAGATTTGGGTATGGGTTGATTTAGGGATCATTAATCTGATTTGAGATTAAGATCGGCTTAAACATATGAGCATTTGGGCTCGATTATTTTAGTTTAAGGACATCGCTGTCCATTATCGCCATTTTGGAGGCAAATGTTAGTTTAGGGATATTTCGATCCTTTATCACCATTTTGGAGACGAATATTAGTTGTTTCCTCAATAAAAGAGTAAAGCTATGTTCAAAACTCAAGAGGCAGCTCCTCACGTGCCTGCTACGAGAAGGCCAGCGCCAGAGTTAAAAACTCTTATATGAGCAGCGCCTGTATGCAAAGCACACAAACTCAAGAGACAGTGCCTCACGTGCCTGCCACGAGGACGCCGGCGCCAGACTTAAAAACTCTTATTGGCGCCGCACGTGCACATCACGTGAGCGCCGGTGCCTAGTAGAATTAAATTCTATTCTCTGTTAAACAGAGCCGTTGGATCAAAGATCCAACGGAGATGATAAATCATCAGAATGCAGAATTAAATTCTGTTGAGGAAATATTCCTCAAATCTTTCTAAACAAGAAAGATTACTCTTCGTAAAATAGAGTACCGATGGATTAAAAATCCAATGGTGATTAAAGAATCACCGAACTACAGAATAAATTTTGTGTGGGAAAATATTTCCCTAATCTTGTTAAAAACAAGAAAATACCTTCTGTAAAACAGAAGTTCTTGGATCAAAGATCCAATGGTGGGTAAAATCCCGAAATCAATTAGGATCTCTCAATGAGAGATTTCTTCAACTAATCAATAGACTTGCCTCTACTATATAAAGGACCCAAGACTTCAAGTCCAATACAGAGGAACCCCCATAAGCTTAAAAAAAAAAGAACAAAGCGGAAAGCTTAAAAAGAACAGAAAATTAAATTCTCGAGGAAGAAGATCTCCTTCTGTAGAAAAACTTTAGGTAAACAAAAAACATATAAAGATAAAAATATCTTATTTACATATCTAAAGGGTTTAACCTTTCTCAAAGAACTTAGTTCATTCTCTGGATCTGTGATCCACAAGACAAGTCTTCCACAAGTTAAGAATTTAATTCTCATTGGGATGAACTTGTTGTTGGAGATCAAAGATTCAGAAAAGAACAAGGAAATTGAACTCCTCAAAATAAAATATACAAAGAGCAATCAGTGCCCAGCGCCTCACGTGCCCCTCACGTAGACGCCACTCAATTAGGAGTGCTTAGCGCTCAGTGGCTGGCGCTCAGTGGTCGGCGCTCAGTGCTCCTCACGTGGGCGGTACAAAATAGGGAGTGCTTAGCACTCGGTGGATGGTGCTCAGCGCCCAGCGCCTCACATGCCCCTCATGCGGGCACTACAAGATAAAAAGTGCTTAGCACTCAGTGGTGCGACGTCCAGCACCTCACGTGGACCTCACGTGGGTGCCACAAAACATAAAAGTGCTTGACACTCATCATTCAGCACTTAGCGCCTAGTGCCTCGCGTGCTTTGCACATGGGCGCTATAAACAGTGCTCAGCACTCTATAAAAAGACAAAAAAAGTGAAGTAAAGTTAATTGTGGGCGTCGGAACTTACATAAGTGCCCAGCACTATTTGCACGAAAAAGAGGGACTGAGCCCTAACAAGTGCTTAGCACTTCTTTCAAATAAAAGAAAACTGAGTGGGTCAAGCCCAAGTTGGCTAGGTCCCTAATTCAGATCAACTGAGCTCATGGGTTCATTATATCCCAAACATGACTCATGATATCCAAAATGATGTTCATCTCATATTTCCAAAGTTAATCTTAGTTCCCCAAAAATGGCTAAGGATTATTAGATGGTCCACAATGATCCCTTCGCTCAGACATGGGAATTGGTTCAAGGGTACATTTCTCCATACCTCTGATGCATGTCGTTGTAATTCCTTAACGTCTTTAGAGAAGTGGTGGGTCCCGACAACCAACTGCTTTTGGGTGCACTATCCAAGCTGACGTGCACACCTTAAACCAAACCACACCCCAAATGGGTTTATCCCACATCATCGCCGTACATCCCGTCACGTAACAAATACACGGGCATAAGATGGTGATCTATGGACCGAGATGTTCCTAAACTAACAACGGACCGTAACATTCTTAAACTAAAACCACACCTCCAAAATAGTGATCTATAGACCGAGATGTCTTCAAACTATCTACAGACCGAGATGTCCTCAAACTATCTACGGACCAAACGTCCTCAAACTAAATGTTGTCTCCAAAATGGAAATAACGGACCGTAACGTCCTTAAACTAAAACCTCACCTCAAAAATGGTGATCTACAGACTGAAATGTCCTCAAACTATAATTTTGCCTCCAAAATAGAGACAACGGACCGTAACGTCCTTAAACTAAAACAACAGAGCCCAAATGCTCTCTTGTTGTATCTGAAACAAAAACGATCCTAACACCCTGTTAAGTAGATCTTAGTCTCAAATTTGACTAATGTATCCTTAACAAAACCGAGCCCCCAACTGCTCGTATAAATTTAATTCAATCTTGATCTCAAAATGGATCAACGATCCTTAAATCAACCCAAACCCAAATCTAAGATATACGGATTTGGACTAATCCACACCCTACGGACGACAACATAAATTAGTCTCCGTATACAATCCACGGGCAACCAAAAATTAAAAAAAAACACACAACACGAAGTGAACTTCCAGAGCAGGAAAAAGTTATTATCGCGATGTGGTAACGTAATTAACTGTAGGGTTTGCGCCTGCAGGGAAGAGCGTCCTCACAATAAAAAAAACCCTCGCAAACAAGGGGGAATCTGACGAAGTCTGCTACAACGGACGCATCCATCCAAACCTCCGATATACGATGCCATAAGTCAACTTGGCATCTTCGGAGAGGTGGACGGATAAACCCAAATAGAATCTGCCCCCAAATTCTGGCAAGACGACCTACGCGGACCATCTCTATTTTCGGCGGTGAACAGATTCTGGCACGCCCGGTGGGACTTTTTCCTCTTTCCACTCCACACTTCATGTATCGTGTTTCGCGAACAAATCGCGGTTTACTATGGTTGCCCCTGAATTCGTGGTACTAAGATTTAGTGTCTTGCTCTTTTTTAGAGAAAAGAAGATTAATGGCTTCCAAGTGTACCTGCAACAGCAACTCCCGCTCCGTCCCCGCTGGAGGAGTGACATACAGGCCCAATGCGGCTTCCATTTATCAATGCCGGTGGGGCAGGTGACTCAGGCTACTTCTGGATTGTTTTTTGGGACCATGCTCCCACCAGCAAGCTTCAGCGCCCCAATGCCATCACGGGAAGCTCCAAAGAATTCGGTCTTTGATTGACTTGCAACCATCATGGCCCTTCTCAACGGGTCGTCCAAGTCTGCCACCTCAGTCTTTGACAGGCTGAGCCAAAGCTTAAGTGGGCCCGCGAAGAAGCTCGCAATACCTGAAAGGGTTATCCCGAAATGGATAGCCATTCCAGTTCCGGCAGGCGAAGTCATCAAAAGTGCTTCCCCTACCAGAAGTTCGGCTTTCGAAAGATTGAACGTCCCCTTGCAACGGACGTCGGTCTTCGACAGGATGAAACCAGCAGCTGCCCCTAACCAAAGCAGGGGGCATGACGAAACCACTCCCACAACTGAGGTAATCCCGTCTGCAAGGGATGCTCGACGTTGCCACTGGCGCCGAGTGAGGAAAGCTGGGGGCAACTCCCCCTCTAGACTTACTCCACCAGCTCCAATGGTGGAAGTTGACACTGCTGTTCCATCTGGGAACAGCTTTGAAGACGAAACTCCCCAACCGCGGTGTTGAAGAAATCTCCACTTCCTGTTGAAAATGTGATGCAGGCAAAGCCGGAGTAGCCTCCTCAGTGGCTGTCCTCCCGAATCCACAGGGTCTGACGCAAAGTCCAGGACTCTGTGATCAACAAGGACTACTCTCGCCGACTGAAGAAAACAAAGGCTCGGCAAGAGGAGGACCATCCCTCCACCATGCAGCGAGGGAATTCTTCTACGAAGGCGCCTGTTACAATGGCTCCTTCGACTTTGACTTCTCACAAGAAGAGAAGGCCAGAGAATCTACCACCACCGGCGGCAAATCCCAAAGGTGAGGGATCCAAACGCCCCAAATCTAGGGGCATGATCGTGAACACAGTTTACATGGCTTCTGAAAAAGAGGAGAGACGTGCTTCATGAGTCATCGGCCGCAAACTCGGTCATTAACGAAAGCTCATGAGAAAAAACAAAAACTCTAGGAGATGCTGACAAAAATGATAGCACTCACCGGGCAAAAAGAAAGTTCGGAAGCAGCGTCCGACCAGCGCCAAGAGCAGAAGACTGATACGGAGTTCTTGCAAAGGGTGCTGGAAAAGAAGAATAAGGAGGCCGTGGAACAAGCTACTAATATAAAACAGATGGCGCTCATGTTCCAAGATATGATTGGAATGATGATCTAGCTAGAACCTCCAGCTGAAGACCCGCCGATAATTATCGAGGACGACAGAGGGGAAACTTCAAACCATCTTCCATCTTTATCAGCAGCCAAGGAGGAAATGACCTCCAAAGCTGCCCTCGATGACTATACTGAGCTCTCCTATGATTCTAATACCACTGGAACAATCACATTCTACAAAAAAGATGGAAGAGAAAGATCATAGCTCAGCAAATACGAGCTCATCAGGCGAACTAAGCGGCTGGCCAAGTTGTTAGAACCGGGCAACCTTACCCAGGTTGGTACGATCAAATCAAGTACCCGCCGGGATATATGATCCCCAAGTTCCACGTGTATAAGGAGACAGGAAACCCGCATCAACACGTCTCTCAGTTCAGAGCTTTATGCGGTAATACTTCAGGTGACGACAAATTGCTGCTTCGCCAATTTATTGGCAGCTTATCGGAAACGGCATTTGAATGGTACTCGGAGCTCCTAAATGACTCCGTCAAAACCTTCACGGAGATGGAGCTTCTATTCACACAGCGGTTCACCAGCGCAAGAGAGTGCACCCTGATCATGACATTAATCAATGCCAGGGAGAAGCCAGGAGAGACCTGGGTTCAATACGCAATCCGATGGCGGAACCTATGGTCAAAATACGAACAACGCATAGAAGAAGCTCTTGCCTTAGGCATGTTCGTAGGGACCCTCGATCCTCAGGTGACTGTATCCCAGTTTATGATGCTCTTCAAGCCAACCACCTTCTAGGCCTTGATCGACAAGATATCCCAAATGGACCAGATGGGCCATGGGCCGTCCTCTTAAAAAACGGACCCTCGGAAGGTAAAGGTCAAAGGGAAAGCGGCCTTAGTTGACAAAACTCAACAACAGTCGAGCGACCAGAAACCGGCTGCTCGCCAAAGCAACGCACGCCTGCACCAATCCTTCAAAGAGAAGCTAGGAAATTCTTACTCGTTCCCTTATGATAAAACAAGGAGATTTTTCAAACTGGCAATGTGCAACAAACCCATCACACTGCCGGATCCAAAATGTCCACTGCAGCCCGGTGACGTCAATAATCCCAACTACTGCTCGTATCACAGAGTAGTGAGCCACCCAATCGAGGATTGCTATGTCTTCAAGAACTGGGCCAAGGACCAGTACCGTCAAAGGAAGTTTGCGTTGTCCGAAAATTGGAGGATGAACCCGCCACAGAGGCACACTCCTAAAAAGGTAGACACGCAGGGGGCATCATGCTCGTTTGTGGAAGAAGGTCCGTAGGAAGTTTTCCTTTCAGCTAAAACTAAAAGAATACTAAAGGATCTTCAAGCATGTCCAGTGGTCAAATGGAAAAGCCTGCTGGAGCCCGAGATCATTGAGGGGATGCTTAAACCACGCCCAACACCGAAAACTAATAGTGATGGGCAAGACCTCCAGGCCAAGCCTTCGAAGTCTTCAAAGAAAAAGAAGAAGACCAAGAAGCCCGCGCAGCTTGACGATAAGCGCACGGACCTACAAAAATACATCGACGCGCTGGGGGAATAGAACCAGAAGGCGTGGACCCTAGTCACATTCAAAGAGTTTCTCAACCATGTACTTGAGAACGGAGATAATGACGATGATGAGGGAAATGGCTCGTCGGGAGAAACCGAAGATTATGTAGCAAGTTGCCACATGGTTTCTCATTCGTTGTTAAATGACGAAGAAACTCCCTCGGCGTCGGAAAGCAATGCAGAGGAACTGGGGGCGGGACCGGTGCCAGAATCCCTGGAACTGTCAGAAGATTCAATTGACAGGCTGCTAAACGAAACCCTTCAAAATAGCAAAGCAGACCGAGAACGTGAAACAGCCATATACGAAAAGGCCAAGCGTCGGCGTCAGGATAAAGAAGCCGCGGTAAGGATGAATCGTAAATCACTCCACCCAAGCCAAAGCACACCTGCTACAAACAAGAGCAGGATCAAAGCGGAGAAGCGGTTCGCCAAAGCCCTGTTAATGGGAATGAAGCTGCTCCCTCTCATGGAAAACACTCCCGGAAGTACGTGCCTCAACGAAGCGGATGTACATCCGAACTACTTCTTATACCATCGGAGGGTCACACACCCCACCGAAGAGTGCAATGCTTTCAAGAAGTGGTGGCAAGGATACATTGCTCACTGGAAACACTTCAAGCGGATGAAGCGCAAAGCTTGTCGGCAACAAAGAAGCACGACAGACGAGCGTGAAGGAACGGCTGGAAACTGTCATATAGTTGATACTAGTTCGACAAAAGGAAAATCTCATGTTCTTAGATTCGGGAGCGATTCTAACGAAGAAATAACCCTCGGACCTCTCCTAAAAGAATCCACCTCTGGAAAAGAAGAAGAAGTGAAGAACGGCGAGAACATTCAGCTGCGTAACCGTACGTTGCACGAAAAGAACCTCAGGCCTACAAACAAAGGTTCGAGCAAAAGAGACAAGTGGAAGGAAAAAGTCCCTAAGGAAATTGCCCTCGATGATAGAGTCGTCAAAGAGCTCGCAGCCAAGGATCCGCCTAAGAAAAACAAAGTGGATTAAAATGTCCTAGCATATCTAAGGAAGATACCCTCACAACTGAGCATACTGGATGCTCTCCTCCTGTCAAAAGATGCACGAGATTCTCTGATCCAGGCACTGCAAGAGCCTGATCAGTTCCAAGCTTTCTTTGCGGAAGAAAACATGAAGGACGAGCTTGCAGAGTTTCATACAGCTGACATCATATTCGGCGATGAAGATCTCCTCCTCGGAACATGCAAGCACAACCGTCCTTTATATGTCACCGGGTACTGCCATGACATCAAGATAGGAAAGATCCCGATCGAAAACGGGTCCTCTGTCAACCTTCTCAACGTGAAGGTGCTGAAGGAGATCTGCATGAAAGTTTAGCATTTTGCTCGGGATAAAATTACTATTTCCGGATTCGACTCGCAGTCATCATGGATGCTCGGGTCCGTAATATTGACATTATGCTTTGGGCTACTAGCCACTGACATCAAATTTCATGTCATCGAGGCCAAGACTTGCTACAACGCCCTGCTCGGCAGGCCTTGGTTACACGAGTACAACATCATCCCTTCTACACAACATCAGTGTATGAAGTATTTCAAAGATGGCCTCGAGTATACCGTTATGGGGGAGCTAAATCCATTCTCCGTAAACGAAGTCCGCAAATAAGAAGACGCAAAGTACTTCCTCCCAGACTTCAAAGACATGGAAAGATGTCATAAGCCGGAGAACCAACAAAAAGCAGTTGCCACTATCCCGATCTTTGGAAGCGATACCGAGGAAGATGAAGAGATGGTCTACTCAGGAAAACCCTAAGGCAACAGGCCATGACCATCTACTCCTATTTTGGTCTTTGGCAGTGACTCTAAGGACGAAGCCAACGCAGTGCTCTCCTTCCGCCCGTCAATGCAGACCTTCACTGGAGCTGATCAGAGTTTACAAATTACCATGGTCCCGCAATGGCATTACAAAGAACTCGATGCGCTTGATACATACAGCATACAAGAGTTGCAAACTTTCTGCGTCCCTCCTAGATGAAGAGGTGAAAAGGCAATCCTCTTCTATTGATCTACGAAGGCCAAAGTGGAGAAAGAAGTCCGGCATGGTGGCGAACTTGCGCTTGATATGCTTCAACCAATCCGTCTGCCCAGATATTACGCAGAGAGATTGAAAAGGCTATTAAAATGCCAAGGCGTACCCTTCAAAAAAACTGCTCGAGAAGCCCAGTTCTACAAGAAGATTTGGGATGTTCCCGGGACTCAGCGAAAGATGCCCAACGGGAGGATGGAGACGACTGGGCTTGGATACGTTCGGTCCAAGAAACGGGAGTGATTCCATGGCTGCCGTTTCATAAATAACTCCGATAGAGAGGGGAATGCTTTACCAGATAGCGCTGATATTGAACCAGAGCGAGAGCCCACCGTAAGAATGCCAAGCCCGTCATTCGAAGAACAGATTGACAAGCTAATAAAGGAAGCGGGTCAAAAGGTTCGGGATGACCACAGCAGCGAAATGGCCATTTACGAGAAAGCCAGGACACAGAGTCTCACTCAGCAGTCTACGGAAAGAGAAGACTACGATACCCTTCACCCTCAGCCCGCTGTGCGCTCTTGTGGCAAGGAAAAAGCCCGACGCAGAAGCAATAAAAAGGTGAAGAACGGGAATGACGTTCAAAAACAGTGAAGCGGATCCAAGACGCCATGGGCTCGAGAATAAGTCAGCTGGAATCTGCCTTTTATGAAGAAAATGGGTCGGGAATACTCATTCCGTCAAGACAAGACGAGGAAAATATTCAACCTTGTCATGAAGTATCAAATAATGACGCTCCCGGAGCCTCGGTACCCCGAACAAGTAAATGAGGTCCATCACCTAGATTATTGCTCCTACCATCGAACAATAGGATATCCCCTTGAAGACTGCTTCACTTTCAAAGACTGGGTCGAAGACCAGTACAAACAAGACAGGTTTGCTCCATCCGACAGCTGGAAGGTAACCCCACCATGAAAGCATGAGCCAAAAGCAACCTATATCGCGAGAGTAGAACCAAATCAACATCGGTCTTGGAAACGAACTCGTACCTGCCACGTGATAACATTCTCCCAATGCTTCGAAAATGAGAATGTGGACGAGGTGATCTCAAAATTTCCACCGGTGCCAAAAGAGCTGGAGGATGGGATACATACCACGGCGGACAATCTAAGAAAATCGATTTGGGCACGGAAAACGATCCAAGGCCAACGTTCGTCAGCGAGCTGCTGTCTAAAAAAACAGGTGGCCACACTAAAGGACGTACTTATGCAATATAAAGACTGCTTCGCATGGAATTATTCCGAGATGCCGGGACTAGATCTAGAAATAGCGGTTCATAAACTGGCTATATCGCCGGACGTTAAGCCAGTCAAGCAAGCGCCAAGGAGAATGCGGCTCGAACTGGAGATGAGTATCAATGCCGAAGTCAATAAACTAATTGACTCTAAATTCATCCAAGAAGTTCAATATCCTGACTGGATTGCCAACATTGTTCCAGTGATGAAGAAAAATGGAAGCATAGACTTTCGGGACCTCAACAAAACTTGCCCGAAGGATGACTTCCCAGTACCCGTTACCGAGATGATGATCGATAACACCTTCACTCATGAGGTCTTCTCCTTTATGGATGGATCTTCAGGCTACAATCAAATAAAAATATATCCTGAAGACCAAAAGCACACCGCCTTCCGGACTCCGCTAGGCATATTCTGCTATAAGGTGACGCCCTTAGGTCTAAAGAACGCTGGTGCTACCTATCAGAGGGCCATGACAAAGATCTTCGATGACATCATACATGAGATTGTCGAATGTTATATCGACGACCTTGTGGTGAAAAGCAAATCGTATAAGGAGCACTGGGAACATCTGAACATAGTGTTCCAGCATCTTCGGAAGTACAATCTGAAGATGAATCCTCTGAAATGCGCATTTGGAGTCTCCTCAGAAAAATTTCTAGGATTCATTATACGACACCGAGGTATCGAAATAGACCCATAAAAGATCAAGGCGATTATGGAAATGCCTATGCCAAGAACTCTTAAACAACTGCGGTCTCTCCAAGAAAAGCTCGCGTATATCCGGTGGTTCATAGCCAACCTCTCCGAAAAATGCCGTCCCTACAGTCACCTGATGAAGAAGGGGACCCCGTTCATTTGGCATCGTAAATGCCAAAATGCACTGGACGAAATCAAGAAATATCTGCAGAACCCGCCGGTACTGACCGCTCCGGTCAAGAGAAAACCCCTCATCCTGTACACAACAGCCCTCTTTTCTAAGCGCGGTATGGGCACAAAAGAACGATCAAGGAAAGGAAAGAGCTTTCTACTATTTGAGTTGAGTTCTCTTGGGGCCAGAAAACAACTACTCCCCTATCGAAAAGCATTGCCTGGCACTGATCTTCACGATAACGAAGCTCAGGCACTATGCCTTAACACATGAGGTCCATCTCATATCAAAGGTGGATCCTCTCAAATATTTGATGTCATGAGCTATACTAACAGGAAGGCTTGCTAAATGGGCCCTCCTTTTGATGGAGTTCTCGATAACGTATCGACCCCTCAAGGCAGTGAAAGGCCAGGCCATCGCCGAATTTCTCCTAGAGCATCCAATACCAGCCGATTCTCCTTTAAATTGCGAATTTCCAGACGAACACGCATTCGACACAATCGAAGGGGAGAAGGAAGGAAATAATGCCTAATGGGAACTATATTTCGATGGAGCATCTTCCTTGAAGAAGCGAAGCAAAGCACCCCCATAATCAAAGCTTGGGTGGGCCTTATCTTCGTGATTCCGCAAGGAGGGATAATGTATTCCGCCCTCTCCTTAACAGAGCCAAGAAGAAACAACGAGGCTGAATATGAAGCTTTGATAACGGGTCTTGTGATTGCTGTTGACATGGGAATCGAAAAGCTCCTCATATATGGAGACTCCCAGCTAGTCGTTAGCCAAGTAAATGGCAACTATTAGATGTGTAAACTAGAGTTGGTAAAATATGGCGAAAGAGTGCAGCAACTGCAGACTCAAATTCTCTCCTACATAATGGAAAGCATACCGTGGGCGGAAAATAGTAAGGAAGATGCGTTAGCCAAGCTCGCTAAAGAACTGGCAGACGAAAATCTCGATGACGTAAGGATCATTTTTCAAAGGCGCCGGATTCTCGCGCTAGCGGAAATACCTCCGGAGTCTTCTGAAAGAAACGAAGAGACAAAACAAGCAACCTTCCAATTAGAGGATAAAGAAAAGGCTAAGGATTGGAGAGAAGTCTTCATAGACTACTTCAAATCCCATCGAACGCCCGAAAACGTATCTTCAAGACATCAGCTCATGGAACGAGCTCTGTCTTTTGCCTTCGTCAATGATACTCTATATAAGAGATCGTTCGACAGTTTGTGGCTAAGGTGCCTGGGACTAGAAGATGCAAGGAGAGTCGTCCAAGAAACCCACGACGGACTCTGCGGTTCTCATCAAGCCGGACCAAAGATGAAGCTAAAGATCAAAAGAATGGATTACTATTGGCCCACAATGATTCAGAACTGTCTCGAATATGCGAAACAGTGTCACTCGTGCCCGGTTCATGGGGATTTCATCCACCAGCATCCAAATCCGCTATACCCAACACTAGCTAGCTGGCCATTCGAAATGTGGGGAACCGATATAATCGGGCCTATCGAACCGGCATAATCCAAGGGACATCGGTTCATATTAGCAACAACCGATTACTTCTCTTAGTGGGAAGAGGCAGTACCGCTAAAAGAAGTGAAGAAGGAGAACATCTTCCATTTCTTTAGGATACATGTCATCTACCAGTTCGGCACTCCGCGATAGATCATCTCGGATAATGGGCCGGCTTACAAAAGCTACAAGATGAGCCGCTTTGAGCAGCAGCATAATATAGACTGAAGATACACATCAGTCTATAATCCCCGAGCTAATGGTCTAGCTGAGGCTTTCAACAAGATCTTGACGAAGATCATAAAGAAAACGGTGTCCAGAAACAGAAAGTACTGGCACGAGAGACTGCATGAAGCTCTCTGGGAGTATTGAACCGCGTTCAAAATGGCCACGAATACAACGCCATTCGTGTTGTTATTCGGCACGGAAGCGGTACTTCCCTTGGAGATAGAGCTACCCTCTCTACAAGTGGCAGTTCGATACGAGCTGACGAATGAAGAAAATTCCCATCTTCGACTTGAGGAGCTCGATGCTCTCGATGAAACTCGTCTCATGGCGCAGCAAAACCTGGAATCTTACAAAGCAAGGATGACGTGCTCATACGAAAGACTAACTTGGCCAAGAACATTTCGCCAAGGCGAACTCGTGCTAGTTGTCAAAAGACCTATGATCCCCAACAGTGCAAAGCGGGGGAAATTCGAGCCAAACTATGAGGGTCCGTATATCATAGACAAAGTCTACCAAGATAGGGCCTACTTGCTCATGGATATGCATGGCGAAAGACCCTTCCGGCCAATAAACGGCCGATTCGTTAAGAAATACTACGCTTGAAAATTCATGACTCGGGTTAATGATAGATGACGAAGCTCGTGTCCGCTCGTTGACTTCCTGAGTCAAAACTCTATAGGTAGTATCGGATAAAACTTCGCCTCGAAGCTGGCCCCGGACCGAGATGTCCCTAAACTAACAATGGACCGTAATGTCTTTAAACTAATACATCGCCTCAAACACGGCGATAATGGAACTCAAGTCCATAAGTCCCAACGGCGAGGACTGCAACTCAAGTCCTGCTGGTTACACAGCTGCCCCAGTGGCGAAGTCCCCACAATGTTCTATTGGCAAACAGAGGGGTAAAAAGAACGGTACGTCCACAAGCGAAATGGGCAAGGATGAAAACACGAAAAGGAGCCGTGAGTAAAAACAGTAGGGCTACCGGCGAGGTTGTGAAAACCCGAAAGGGCACAATCTCGTAAAATTTTTCCTTACGTGATCCTCTCGATTGGTAAGGAGAACTCCCCCTTTGAGACCCTCATGGCTCATAGGATTCAAAGCCTTAAGCTATAGGGACCTAAACCTGTTCTTAAGCCGTCATGCTCACCAAGTTGCCCTACAGGCGGACCGATATTGGCCCTTGTATACAATCTACGGGCACAAATAAACGTTTTCCCCACCAAGTTCCACCAATCACAAGGAATGCCCTCATATGGTGAACGACACTTATAAGTACTCTCGACTTATAAGGAGAAATACTCTTATGAGATCCTTACGACTTGCAAGAGAAAATATCACTTAGGATTCCTTACGACTTCTAGGGAGAACGTACACCTGCGGGATCCTCTCGACTCGTAGGGAGAAAATCCTTTATGATACCCTTACGGCTCATATAGTCAAAAAGTCTTAGTCGACAGGATTCTAACTCTGTTTGCTAAGCCACCTTTGTTCAAATCGACAAAGGCAAATAATGATTCGCTCCTGGAAATATCCCAGTTTTAGCGATGCTGGTGCCTAAATCGGTATCAATTTTCATGTCCTTTCACGGCAAATGATAATTCTCTCCTGGCAGTATTCCAGTCGCAGTGGTGCTGATGCCAAGATTGGTATCAAATCTCAAGTTCCATACTCGCAAGAAAAATCAGCGAGCAAAAAATGCATATGAAATAGCCGAAATGATGGGGCAACTCGCAATAAAAATCAGCGAACAAAAATATATGCATATAAAAACAGCTGAAATGTTAGGGCGACTTGTAATAAAGAGCAGCGAGTAAAAAGAAAAATAACCAAAATGATTGGCCAATCGCGGCTCTCGCGATATAAAAAGCTGAAATGATAGAGCATCACGGAAAGAAATTAAAAAAATAAACTTTTGCCCTGCAGGTGAGTCTACACCAACCTCTGTATACGATCCATGGGCATAAACGAAAAGGGAACCATATTTTCCTACCAGGCTCCGTCAAAGGGAGAGCCAAGTCTCGACGATTCACAAACAACCTAGAGACCACCTCGACATTCGTCTCTTTACAGCAGACGCAGTGTCAACGACGTCGTTTCTTCTCACTCCACCAGGATGCAGACGCGACGTCAAAAAAAGGGAGCCATGGCAAAGTCACTAGTTCCAAATCTCGACGATTCACAAGCAACCTAGAGACCACCTCGACACTCGTCTCATTACAGCAGACGTAGTGTCACCAACGGTGTTTCTTATCACTCCAGCAGGATACAGACGCGACGTCAACAAGCGACCCCAGGGTCAAAACAAAATTGAGCTATAGCAAAGTCCCTAGTTCCAAGTCTCGACGGTTCACAAAAAACCTAAGGATCACCTCGAAATTCGCCTCATTACAGAAGACGCAGTGTCGATAAAAGAGGAGAAGGACAAATTTCTAGTTTCAGGGTCTTGATGGCAACTCAAATAAAACCTGAAAGACTATCGGAGATCATCCCACACCAGCGCGGAGTGGTTATGACTCATCGGGGTTCCCAAACCGAGCCTAACCTAAAGTAAAAAGCGGCATGGCAAAATTCCTAACGCTTGCTCTCTCGATGGTAATATGACCTAAGGAGATTACTTGAAGACGTCTTATTCATACCCCGAAGGGATCAGAGACACGACAGTCGCAGGGCTACTCGAACAGCAGCGTAAAGTTTGCATATCGGGAAATGCATCAGCCAATGCGACGGTACGATGGATAAAAACCCTAGTACTACAGATCCTAACGGACCTCTGTCGCAAAGAGCAGAGGTTAACTGTAACGTTAAGATAGGTTTACCTACAAGCCAAGGGAGGTAAACTAAAAAAACTCCGAAATGAGTGCATAAACTAGAGACTCCAAGATGAGTGAATAAACTACAAACTCCGAAATGAGTGTATAAACTACTTCACACCAGATCAAGACAGCAAAAAAGGGGAGAACTGCCAGTATAAAATAATATATGTCTTATTCATGAATCATAAGAATACAATCAGTACAATGAAGGGGGTACAATGACATTTATTAAGGAGAATGCCTCTTCAACAAACTGACGAACCGTTCACGCGCTCCCCTCAACTCCTTCTCGTGTTTAGCTACAATGGACAACTCCACTTCGATTTGAGTCCGTTGCTGCAAACAGGATGAAAGCTTTTCATCGATTTCTTGCTTGGCAGCTTCGCAGTCCTGCGTGACCCGCTCGATGAAGTCAAGCTTCTGCCTTAGCGTCAATCCAACCGAAATACATCGTTGGCTTTTAGCTGTGCAGTATTCGCTTCAACCTAGACACGCAATTGGACGGATTCGCCGGAAGCCGCCTCATGTTCCTTTCGCCTCAGGGCCGCTTCTTGTTCAAAATAGCGAATGAAAGAGACACTCTGGTCGACCCACACAGCCTGCCGAGAGTTCGAAGCCAATACCTCAGGAGCGGGATGTTTAAGCTCAATCTCGTGCAGACAAGACTCGATCTTCCTGAAATAATCAACCCAAGAACCGATGAGATCTTCATTATGGAACTTCACGAGCGTCGCCAGCATTGGATTGACTTCGTCGGCAAAATCCGTAGCAGAAGTGAGGGCATCGGCATCGAGATCTTCGATAAACTCGCTTAACGTTCGCGGCTATTCGCTGCGCCCCTAGAGGATATACATTTAGCGAAGGGCCCCGCGGGCATGGGAATACGAGACTCAAAAGGAACTGGAGCCAGTGTAATCGCTGCAAAATGAATTACGGTCAAATTTCAACTCGAAAGACAAAGAAAACACCCGAGGGATGGAATCTATTGTACCGGCTGTTGCAGGCGGCAGAAAAGGGAGTACCGGAGGCGTTACTATTCTTTCGCTTCCTCCTCCAAGCCATGATACTGTGGTCAATATAAGGAAGGCTTCGCAATAATAAGTCTATTCATAAAAAAAAGAAACACTAGGTGAAGAATATGCTGACCAACACCAAAAGGTGGAACGATTTCCGATTGAAAGGAGAAATGCGGGTTTAGCACCTGGTACAAATGGTCAAAAAGTACTCCTGCAGAGTCGCGACAATATACAGTCAATACAAGCATGATTGTATCCACATTAAAGAAACTAAGTGAGAAACCCATACCTTCCAAAATTTGAGGAGGCACAGAAGAAAGCAAAGGACCGCGACCGTCAAAGTGGCGGCCGGCGGCACTTCTACAGCCAACACAGCTTCAAGGTATACCGTGCCTATGCTCAAGATAAACGAAATATCATTAGAGGGGCTTAACAAGATTAAAAACTCAAAGATAAAAACCCAAGGGTACCTGATAGGTCAGAAGCTGAAACCGTGCCGAAAGCGTCACCAAGTGTAACGGCTTCCTCATTCTCCCTCGGGGGAGTAGATTCTGCACCCATAGCTTCATCTCCTGACTTGAAGAGGGCTGTCATAATGCTTGCAACACCCGCTGATACCAAGGAGCTACAAGGAAAAAGAGCAGCAGTCTGTACAGTCCCAGATTCCCGAGAAAGAGTGGCCACTTCGGGCTCTGTAATCATCGGTATTTCACCTGTGATACCATCGTCAGGACTCGGCCCTGCTTAAAAGAAAATGAGTATGTCAGAATTCGAGAACCAAGTTCTAATAAGGGATTGAGTGTTACGTTACCTTGAAGTAGGTTTTCAGTTTCTTCCCGAGCTGCACGTGCAACTTGTCTATGGGCAGTAGACAAGGCAGAAGGAATATCCGCCGAAGGAATGTCAGCAGGCGGAACATTGCTCAAGCCTGCACCCGCGGAGAAAACAGCCTCGCGTTCTCTCGCTGCGTGCGTCCTGCGCTTCCTCTCAGCCTGAGCAGTGAGAACTAGCCTCCATAGGACTTCCGACAAGGGGACGTCGTCGTCCAAACTGAGCTCTGCCTCCGGAACCGCTATGGAGTCCATCATCGGCTGCTTCAGCAACACCTCATGTGGTGACTTTAGGATGGCCATGGCCATAGTTGGTAGCTCTGGAAGCTTTGCTGCATCGCCGCTTGGAATTGGCACTACACTTAAAATAACCTGGGTTGCGGTAGTTCCTATAATAGGGCGAAGAAAAGGGTCAGAGCATGAATAAAAAGATTAAAGGCATAATGAAACGAATTATACCAAGGCCCAAAGAAGCGCGGAGCCATTCTTCCTCCTCGAACGTCCTGAGGGAAGCCGCGAGACCCACTTCGGTAGAAATACCTGTTGAAGAAGAAAGCGTTAATAAAAGCATAATAAGGAGAGAAGGGATAGGTGCAGAAGAATGTAACTGAAGTATACCTGAATCCGCAATAGAGATCAACACCGCTTCCTCACGAGCCAGTCGCTCGGAAGCTGCGAGGGAAGCCTGTAGATCAGTATCAGTCGTAGGCATATCGAACAACCCTTCATTGGTGTCGTATTCGCACAAGCCCTTACTATAGGGAGCATGGAGCTCCTGGACGAATTCGACGTCGGTAGAGAATAGAGACTTCTTCTTTTTATGCGAACGGACACCAACGGCCGACGATAAGAGCTTTCGCTTGATAGGTATATTCAGGCGGCGACCCCGATTTTCGAACCAATGCCAGTTTCCGGGGACGCCACGGCTACCGCAGTTGCGGGAACACCCGATTGAAGCTTTTCAAAGAAAGCTCGTGGGACCACAACTGTTGTAACTTCTCTTAAAGAGGGAAGAGCGGCGGTCCGTCGCTTCAAAGGGACCGCTGGATCACCAGCTGGGACTGCATCCTTGTGATCGAGCAATAGCTGCCTTTCCTCCATGATAACAGCACCCGTCGTATGCTGGTACCACGCCACGTAAGTGTTCGAAGCTTTCGGCCTATAGCTCGGCTTGCTAATGAAAAAATGGGACCCGTATTTAATCGCATAAAATGGTGCAGCGCACTGCGAATACCCTCCTTCGTAGCAGGCAGCTCGACTAAGAATGCCTCGAGAGGAACACCCTGATTATATCCCGACTGTTGAGCGAAGCGGTGCGGGTGGTACCTCATAAACAGTACTAAGGCGTTCTGTCTAAATACTAAAAAGCCCGGCCTGATAGAATACAGGTGCAAGATTTCCCGAGCCCTCAACGTGGAATCCCTTTCTTTGAAAGTGTCACGCAACGGTTGCACCACCTTAGTAGATTCCTTGCCGATAGTCAAGACTCTATCGACAAAGTTCATGCTGTCCCTAACCATGCGCTGGCGGAGGATAAGTCGCCGAGCCTCTCGCTGCGACGGGTCTGACGCAGAAGCTTCAACCAGATACATGACCCGAGGAAAGTTGTAGCTTTCGTAGAAGTGGGGTCGTTTGTGAACGCCGAAAGCACCTAGCACGTTCATCTCGATCCATGACGTGAAGTAATGCAACGGAAAATGTATGAGCTTTACCCCCGGCTGAGTAGTGTCTGCCGCTAAGCTCAGGCCATGATATAGATGAGCCAGCCCTGCAATCCCAACGGCCACACATGTCCCTGCGACCATGCGGTAGGCTGGATAAAAGACAGACGGCCTCATATATCGAGGGTGCGTCGGAAGCACAAACCAACTCAACCACAGGCCGATGAATCCCAGAAAGAACGTCTCTTCATCGACGTCTAGAGCAATGAACTCTGCAAAAGGGATGACCGGAATGTCTGGAATGAAGAAATTCTTTAAATCCGCCTCTGCCGTCGGCAAGTTATCCAAACCAAAACCGAACGGGTCGTCAAGCTTTGCGAATTTCGCAGTTTGTTTTGAAAAGACTTCTGGGCGAAAAATGCGGGCGATGAAATCTGCAAAACCGACTCCGTGCCCTCCAGACTCTAAGAAAAAACTCTCATAAATGTTGAACACCTTGATTAGCCTCAGAAACCGGTGTTGAACGGTATTCTCTGGAGTGAGGCCCATCACCACTGATTTGGTGGCAAAGATATACTCATCAGGGCGAAGTATCTCCTCGTAATATTTCTCTCTGACGGGTAAACCGGAAATTTCAGCAAACTCCTCCAAAGAAATTGAGACCTCCCGGTCCGATAGAAGAAATGTGTGGGTTGGGATGTTCTACTGCTCCAGAAAATCCTTGACCCACAATACATGAGGGGCGAGATATTGAAAAAGTGACGCATAGATTACAGGATATAACCCAAGCTTCTGCAGCAGCGACTTTTTGGCCGACAGGATATACCGAGCCCACTGCAGGTAGCCGGCTAAATGGCGAGGAGTCAATCCTATCAAAAAAACTTGCCCCCAAGGGCGCGACTCGCCTTAGCATATGCGCCGCCCCAAAATATCCAAGTCCATCGATGGCTGTACGGGTATTGATGCCATGGAGAGCTGAATGCGACCTTCTGAGGTCCAGTTGACCTCTTCTACGACATAAGTAACTTGAGGCGAATCAACGTAATGAATCGCTGAAATTGGCTCCGAGAGCGCTGCACAAGAAAAACTGCGCCGGCCCCGGATAATCTGATTATACTACGACCCCCACTGGTGAAGAGATTTTTGCTCCAGGTCATGATCTTTAATAAGCGAAAATACTTCTCGATCCACGGGCGCGTCGGCAAAAGCGCTCTATGAATGTACGAAAGGGAAATAAAAGTCGAAAGCCATAGCACCTACACAAAAGGAGAAGGTTCAGCTATCGAAATTATGTTCAGAACTTTAACGCTCTTTGATACTTAAAAATTTTGTACTGCATTGCAGTGCAAAAGAAAGGGACAAGGGGGGCCCACAAAATTAAGGAAACGCCCCATCAATGATGGGGAAGTCACTCATTAAGAAAAGAATCCAAAAGGATTCTCATTTAATAAGAAATATCATTGGACTAAGGAGTTAAACTCCCTCGAGAGCTGAGCTCTGCAAACAGATTTCACATCTGTCAAGAGAATTAAGAGGGGAATAAAATTCCCCAAAATTTCTTAGAGCCGTACTCTATAAAACAATGAGGTAATACACCAGAACCCTCAAAAGCAAATCTTTTTGACAGGGTAAAACCCTAAGATCTTTAAGATCTGCAAGAAGAATCCTAAAAACTCTAAAAGTTCTTTATGAAAGATGAGCAAAGCTCTAATTAACGGGTTAAGAAATCCTAAAACACGTTTTTAAGATCTACAAACTAAGAAGAGCAAAGCTATTTTAATGGGTTCGATCATAATCCTTACCAAGTTTTTGGCAAAGTTCTGACTCTAAAAGAGTTTCCTTAGGCAGAGATCTAAGCTCTGGAAAGAGAATTAAATTCTCAGAAAGGAGAAGTTTAGGGAAGATGAACGGCAGTCATCTCAAGAGACAAAGGCCTTACTTATAGGCACAGAGAGACGGTTCCACTTAAGAGAAGATCCAACGGTGGAAAAGATGCCACCGCTGCACTCACGTGTGAGCCATGTGAGCGCAGCGGTGGGGGGCATTTGTTTCCCCAATAAAAGAACAAAGATCTATTCAAAACTCAAGAGGCAGCGCCTCACGTACCTGCCACGAGGGCGCCAGCAACAGAGTTAAAAACTCTTATATGAGCAGCACCTGTGTGCAAAGCACCCAAAATTCAAAAGACAACGCCTCACATGCCTGCCACGAGGACGCCAGTGCCAGAGTTAAAAACTCTTATTGGCGCCGCACGTGAGCGCCGGCGCCTAGTAGAATTAAATTCTACTCTCTGTTAAACAAAGCCGCTGTATCAAAGATCCAACGGAGATGATAAATCATCAGAATGCAGAATTAAATTCTGTTAAGGAAATATTCCTCAAATCTTTCTGAACAAGAAAGATTGCTCTCTGTAAAATAGAGTACCGTTGAATTAAAAATCCAATGGTGATTAAAGAATCACCGATCTACAGAATAAATTCTGTGTGGAAAAATATTTCCCTAATCTTGTTAAAAATAAGAAAAATACCTTCTCTAAAACAGAAGTCTTTGGATCAAAGATCGAACGGTGGGTAAAATCCCCAAATCAATTAGGATCTCTCAATGAGGGATTTCTTCAACTAATCAACAGACTTGCCTCTACTATATAAAGGACCCAAGACTTCAAGTCCAATACAGAGGAACCCCCCATAAGCTTCAAAAAAAAAAAAGAACAAAGCGGAAAGCTTCAAAAGAACAGAGAATTAAATTCTCGAGGAAGAAGATCTCCTTCTTTACAAAAACTTTAGGTAAACAAAAAACATATTGGGATAAAAATATCTCATTTACATATTTAAAGGGTTTAACCCTTCTCAAAAAACTTAGTTCTTTCTCTGTATCTGAGATTCACAAGACAAGTCTCCCACAAGTTGAGAATTTAATTCTTATTGGGATAAACTTGTTCTTGGAGATCAAAAATTCAGAAAAGAACAAGGAAATTGAACTCCTCAGAATAAAATATACAAGGAGCAATCAGTGCCTAGCGCCTCACGTGCCCCTCACGTGGACGCCACTCAATTAGGAGTGCTTAGCGCTCAGTGGCTGGCGCTCAACACCCAGCGCCTCACATGCCCCTCACGTGGGCGCTAAAAAATAGGGAGTTCTTAGCACTCAGTGGCAGGCGCCCAGCGCCTCATGTGCCCCTCACGCGGGCGCTAAAGGATAAGGAGTGCTTAGCACTCATTGGTGCGGCGCCCAGCGCCTCACGTGACCCTTATGTGGGCGCCAAAGAACATAAAAGTGCTTGACGCTCATCATTCAGCACCTAGTGCCTCGCGTGCTTTGCACGTAGGCGCTATAAAGAGTGCTCAACACTCCATAAAGAGATAAAGTAAAGTAAAGTAAAGTAAAGTGTAGGCATCAGAACTTACATAAGTCCTCAGCACTGTTTGCACAAAAACGAGGGAATGAGCCCTAACAAGTTCTTAGCACTTTTTTCAAATAAAAGAAAACTCAATGGGCCAAGCCCAAATTGGCTAGGTCCCTAATTCAGATCAACTAAGGCCATGGGTTTATTATTTCCCAAACATGACTCATGATATCCAAAATGATGTTCATCCCACATTTCCTAAGTTAATCTTAGTTCCCCAAAAATGGCTAAGGATTCTTAGATGGTCCACCATGATCTTTTCCCTCAGACACGGGAATTGGTTCAAGGGTACATCTCTCCATACCTCTGATGCATGTCGTTGTAATTCCTCAACTTCTTCAGAGAGGTGGCGGGTCCCGACAACCAACTTCTTTTGGGTGCACTTCCTAAGCTGACGTGCACACTTTAAACCAAACCACACCCTAAATGGGTGTATCCCACATCATCGCCGTACATCCCGTCACGTAACAAATACACGAGCATAAGGTGGTGATCTATGGACCGAGATGTCCCTAAACTAACAACGGACTGTAACATCCTTAAACTAAAACCTCACCTCCAAAATGGTGATCTACTGACCGAGATGTCCTCAAACAATCTACAGATCGAGTTGTCCTCAAACTATCTACAGACCGAGATGTTATCAAACTATCTACGGACCGAAACGTCCTTAAACTAAGCTTTGCTTCCAAAATGGCGACAACGGACCGTAACGTCCTTAAACTAAAACCTCACCTCAAAAATGGTGATCTGCAGGCCAAAATATCCTCAAACTACAACTTCACCTCCAAATGGCGACAACGGACCGTAACGTGCTTAAACTAAAACAACAGAGCTCAAATGCTCTCTTGTTGGATCTGAAACAAAAACGATCCTAACACCCTGTTAAGTAGATCTTAGTCTCAAATTGGACTAATGTATCCTTAATAAAACCGAGCCCCCAACTGCTCGTATACATTTAAGTCGATCTTGATCTCAAAATGGATCAATGATCCTTAAATCAACCTAAACCCCAATCTAAGATATACGGATTTATAATAATTCACGAACTACGGGCGACAACATAAATCAGTCTCCGTATACAATCCACGGGCAACCAAAAATAAAACAAACACACACGACACGAAGTGAACTTCCGGAGTAGGAGAAAGTGGATATCGCGATGCGGTAAAGTAATTAACTGCAGGGGCTTGCGTCTGTACGGAAGAGCGTTCCCACAATCAAAAAACCCCTCGCAAACAAAAGGGAATTTGACGAAGTCTTCTACAACGGCCGCATCCGTCCAAACCTTCGATATATGGTGCCACAAATCAACTTGGTATTTTCGGAGAGGTGGATAGATAAACCCAAATAGCATCTACCCCCAAATTCAGTCAAGACGACCTACGCGGTACATCACCGTTTTCGGCGGTGAACATTAGTTTAAGGACATTTCGGTCCATTATCGCCGTATTTGGGGGCGAATATTAGTTTAAGGACATTTCGGTACATTATCACCGTATTTGGGGGCGAATCTTAGCTTAGGAACAATTTGGTCCATTATCCATCTTGCACGCATGTGTATTTATTACGTAGCAGAGTGAACGATGGTAACATGGAATGCGCCCAATTTGGGGTGCGATCCGATTTGACGGGTGCACGTCAATTTGAAAGTGCATCAATGAAAGAATTTGTTGGTCTTCGGGACCCGCCACCTCTCTGAAGACGTTAATGAATTATAACGACATGTATCAGAGGTGTGAAGAGATGTACCCTTAAACCAAATCTCGTATTTGAGGGAAAAGGGGTTGTTGTGGACATAAGAATTTTTGGTCATATTTGAGACCTTAGAAATCAAAAGCATATGGGCTCGATTGATTTAAAAACAACCTCAGAAAACTTAGCCAATTTTGGGCTGAGATTGAGTTTCCATAATTACCCAACAGTGCTGAGTATTGAGACATACAGCACACACGTGTGAAACACGTGGGGTGCTGGATTAGTGCTAAGCACTAGAGTTCTATGGCGCTCACGTATGAAACACATAAGGCCTCCAGATGTGAATGTTGTTTTAGTCATTTTTGACTAAGCATGGAGCGTTGAGCACTCTGCATGATTCTCACGTGGGAAGCATGCGAGTGCTGGGCTTTGGGCTTTATCTGTTCGTTTCCCCCTTTTTACAAAAGTGCTAAGCACTTGGATAGAGCTCACGTGCATCTGACATGACTACTTCCTTTTGGGACGGCTGCCTAATTGACAAAGAAGTTTTTCTTTACTTTTTAGGCGCCCACGTGAGGTATCTTTGGCTTTTCTTTTGCTTATTTCCCTTTTTTAAGCACTCACGTGGGGAAACACATGAGGCAGTTTTGGTTGTTCTCTTTGTTCATTTGAAGCACTCATGTGGGAAACACGTGAGGCTTCATAATAGTGCTAAGCACTAACAAGTCACCAAACTATTCTTGTGTTTTCTTAGAGATATTGATCTCTTGTTAATGAAATTTTTAGTCATTGATGATCATCAAGATTTCGGTTTTGAGGATCTTGGATCATCATCATTTGAAGAACTTAGTTCTTTATATAGGGTTAAACCCTAATTTTTGTAGAAATTAAATTCCCATATATTCCTTGTTTCTTTGTCTTTTATAACCTAGTTCTTTTCCCCTGTGTTTTGAATCTACAGAACAAAATCTCCCCGATGAGAATTAAATTCTTAACTTGTGGTGAGATTTGCTTCTGCAAATCTCAATTAGAGGAAGAACTAAATTCTTATATGAAGGATTAAACTCTTAGATAGGCAAAGAAGAGACACTATGATCTTTGTGTGTTTTTTTACCTAGGGTTTCAATGAGGCAGGTCTTCTTCTTCTTTTGAGAATTAAATTCTCTTTCTTTTTCGAGAGCTCACTGTATATTTTTTTATAGAAGCCTGTGGGGAGTTCTCTCTCTCTCTCTATTCTCACTATGTTCTTTTTTTGTTTTTATCTTCTATTTATAGGATAGGAAAAAAGATCAACTTGTTAGGAAAATCTCTGATTGAGAAATCAAGGTTGATTTCATAATTAATCCAAAATGATCTCTCGGATCACTTGGTGAATTTTATTCACCATTCGATTTTTAATCTAAAAGCTCTCTATTTAACAGAGAAGTTTTCTTATTTATTTAACAAGATTAGGAAATATCTTTTTCTAAAATAGAATTTTTATTCTATCAGATGATCGGTGGGTGATTTTATAATGACTGTTGGATCTTCGATCCAAGGGTCATCTGTTTAACAGAGAAGATCTTTCTTGTTTGAGAAAAATCAAAGTAATATTTTCCACATAGAATTTAATTCTATCGGTGGTTTGATTGGTGATATTTTATCACAATTGGATTTTAAATCCAAAATTCTCTGTTAGAGAAGAATCTTTCCGTATCAGAAAGATCAGGGAAAATATTTCCCAAATAGAATTTCATTCTATCTTTCCAAAGAGTGCAGCAGAAGAACTCACGCGTTTAACACGTGACCCCTAATATGGGTTTCAGCATGCTTTATTTTCAGCGCTCCTAAGCATATAAACTCTCATGTGTTCAACACGTGAGGCCTGCTTGGCTTGCCAATTATTTGATTGCAGCGTCTATATGCTTTGCATATAGGCGTTCGTGTATTTAACACGTGTGGCTCTTTTAGCCTATTTATTTTTAACTGCAGCGCCTATATGCTTTTGCATATAGGTGCTCACGTGTTTAACACGTAGGACTTTAATAGTAAGGAATTTCCCCCTTTTCCTTTTTTTATGATGGAACTGGCATGTTCACGACACATTACCAGACTTGTTACTTGGATCTTCTTTCTAATGCCAACAATCCTGATTTTTGTCCTAATGGACGTAGCTTGTTGTCTGTATAGACAAGACCTGTACCTGATTGATTCTGTGTTGACATTAGATTTATATCGTTAATACATGACTTGAACATAGAACCTTGGGACAAAGGGGGGAATCAAGAATGTAACCGAAACGTAACTCAAGAGGATATATTATTGTTTGCCGTGATTCCGGGTGTGACGGAATAATCATTGTTTGCGTGATTCCGGGCGTGACGGAATAATCATTGTGTCGTGGTCCCGTGGGGGTTTGAACAGGATATATACTGTTGAGTTACGATGAGAATTATATTAATTGATTTCAAAGACTTCTAGAATAGATAACCGAGAAGCATAGAATTTAGGATACACATCTCCTACATACAGCTCATTATTTTATAATTGTTTTATTTATTTATATTCATATTTAATCATAGCATCATATTCTGGTTATAGCTATTATTTTGATATTATGACGCACTGACGTCTGGGTTATGTATGGCCCAGTTACTCTGATTTTATTGCAGACAGATCAAGAGTACTTTAGCAATCAAGCCGAGCAATGAGGAGCTAACTATTTAGTTTAGAGAATCTTGGTTTATTTATTTCAGTAGTTTTATTTCTATTGATGTGAGCCCATATTGGGACGTGATTCAAATATTGTTTCTTTGGTATCTTAATTCATTTCCACTATATGCATTTCTTGATTTTATTTATTGTGGCAGATAGACATGTGCTAGCTAGATTTTATTTTATTGTTCTTGATATCCGATTGACAGCCATAATGTGATTGTGGAGGGATGATTTCTAGCCACAGGTAGTATGGTTGGCTCTGTTACGTGCCGTGTTTAGGTATTTTGGGAAGCGGTGCGTGATAGTTTCTACGTCCGTTAAGAGGAATTGGCGGTAGTTCCGCGATCTCATTTTCGATTCAGAGCCCAAATTTTTTTGTGAGTACTTCAATCTTCCAGAAACCCCCTGAATTACCTTTTCTGCGGTATTCTTTGCACAAACTCTTTCCTCCTTTCTAATAAACTATTTTTTGTGCAGGATTCTTTGCGCCTCCAAATAAATAAATTTCAAGTGTTTTAGATTTTGATTGTTATTTTTTTGCATAAAGAATACGGACTTTGAGGGGGTATAACACCAATTCAGATTGGGTGAGTAGTTCATCACCCTTCCTAAGACCCTAAAAATCACAAAAAGCATATCCATCACCATTGAGCTTAATTAAAAAATATCCAGACTCTGCCAATTAAGGACTTCTCGCGCTCAATACGACAAGTGAAGATTGCAGGGAATCAGTCGTTTATCTAAACTTGACTTTGTGGTGCCTAAGTTAGACAAGTGAGGAGCTAATTTTAAAAGGCTCGTCTCACGGCGATTCGTGAGCGGAATCCTCTTTACTTCACTTGTGCTTACCTGGCCATAATTGGCAGTCAAGAGGCGATTCGAGGGTTATCTGCAACTTGTCGCTTTGGAAAAGTTAGGAGCGGTATAGTTGGACTTTAAGGATCATAACTCTAGGTGTGATTGTGCATATTTTGATTGTGATTGTTTGATGTTGTGCCCTTAATTCCATATTCCGTATTTTAAAAAAAAATCAAAAATTCTAAATTTTCATAAAAACCTGCCATTTTTCACGAAATTTCCATATCACATGCTCTTCACCAACATTTGTCATAGTCGTTTTCTTACCCTCACATTCTACCAACACGCTTTGACAGCACTAATCATGTTTAGTGTATGTCCTCTTAGACTCGAGATACTACTGCCCGTTTAGTCCGTGTTTCGCTATTCCCTACCGACTATGCGATTAACTCCGAAGTCGATTCATCTTCCTTCTCGCACCCTTCACCTTTACCTTTTCCGGTCAACTCTGACGTTGTCATAATCCGGAAATGGCACGTGACCGGCTCTAGAATTACGTTAAATCTATAGGACCCTACCGTAATTCAAGTAAACCAAATCCTAGAAATCTAAACCTTTTTTCGGAAAATAATGAAGGTGCGGTTTTGAAATATCGGCATCAAGAATTCTAGCCTTCCTTTAAAAGTATAAATAATATCATATGAAGATACAGTGATTTGTATACTATCTTTGAAAACATTTTCGTCCTTGAAATTTGGGCACCACCACCCTTGTATATTTTGATCCAAAACCATATACATGCAATAATATAGGCATCCCCAAGTGGGAGCTAGCTCTTCGCCAATTGGCGGAATCACAACCATGCACAATACATATATACGACGCTCCACGGCGATGATCAATCACAGAAGGAAAGTAAATAAATAAGACCAAGACATCATCAAGCTCAAATAAGAGACAATACACCCATCTCGCTCTAAGTCTCGAGAATATACAAGTGTATGTCTACCAAATATTCATAGTCTGGTTTCTGGTTGATGGAGCTTTAACTAGATACAACAGAAATAAATAGGTACAAAGGTGGTCACGATCCAAATGTGTATCCCACCTACCAATGCAAAACACCCTGAAGAAAGCTATGTGCCAGCGAGCCGTTACTGATCCGAGCGGTCGATCCTGCAAGAAAAACTGTGGAAAAATGGGGGTGGGTTGCCAACTCGTGAGTAGAAAATATCAGCAGGTGGAAATCGAATGAAAAACGATCCCTAGGTCATACTATAACATAAAGGTAATACTATGTGGTATTCAGGGTGATAGTGTATACATATGTGTACAATAATGATATCGTGCCGGTAGCAGTATATGTATCAAGTCATCTGAGTCATATGCATGTATGTATGTGAATATCCAACGTGTGTCCATCAATAATACATCAACATCATGAAACCTGAGTGTCCATCATCCACACTCGAAAATATTATAAAAACCGTATCCAGCATCGATACGTAAATCCTCATATCTCGGGCTCCGTCTCATTGGATCGACCCTCATATCCATCTGATCATACGACTCCGGTCGGTATCCTCTGGATATCCGCCGAGCCCAACTATCACCGGTCGGTAGTGTTCCCCTGCCGGGCTCAACGCCTTTCTATACGATCTTCTTGCCTCGGGATACCGCACCGGGTCCACCATGTACCCGCAGACGATGTCTCCTCACTTCTCGAATCGGGTATACATATATAGCTCAGATCCGAGAAAACTCATGGTGGACGCCACAAATCACATCACGAGAAACAATATTTTTAAAACAATCATAAGACTTGCTAAAATATATCAGCGATTCTCAAATCCAGAGATCTCATGAAAACAGTATCTCAATGCATGTAACCATAAAGGTACAGTAAATGCAATGCAAAGAACAGTACTGTAAGTATTACAAATGTTATCATGTAAGCATGTCATATGATAATTACTGAACAATGATTGTACTTTACAGTTAAGAGCAATACAGTGATGTAACGGTTCTACTGTGTAAGTGGCATGGCAATTACCGATGATGAGTGTGTGAGCTGGAAAATTTGTGTATATGTAACATGCGCATCATCGGTAATAGTGCATGTGTCCCAGCAGACGATACCATATAAAGGTCAGTACTGGGACATAGTACGTATGTCATGAGGAAAAGATACAACAAGCATGAATGGTATAAGGTACGCAACTACACCTAGATCCACCAAGGTGTTTAGAAAACAATGATTCTCCAAATCAAGCCAATCTAAAAGTCGGCGATCCATCCTCATAGTATCAGATGTGGCAATATCATCAAATATCATCCTCAAGCAAAGAGGGCGGATCAATCAATCATCCTGTAACTCATCGCGTACGGTAATCTATCGTACGGTGTCATCAAATTAGATTAAGGATCTATCGTCCTATACACAAATAAGGGTATGGATCTATGGTCTCGTACATTCTATCATCTCATGTTTTCATTTATATATAACTCAATCTCATATCATATCTTGGCATGTGTATATGTGTATATATATATATATATATATATATATATCTCCTCACATTCTCATATCAACATATCCACTCATGTCATCTTGTTTCATTATATATATATATCGCCTCACATCCTCATATCAACATATCCACTCATCTCCTCTTGTTTCATTATATCCTCTTTTCATCATGTCATCTCATACTTAATCTTTTGAATATATCCGTAAGTTCATAAGTATAGGTTTCTTAAAATATATTCTACATCTCAATTCTCCCATTACTATGATTGCGGGGGTGCTATATGCCATTCACCCGACTTCCCCCGTAGATATAGATCTACTCACCTGCTAATCCTTACTTTAGCCGAAGTCAATGAACTTTTTGTTCTACTTCGTCGTCTCGGAAGTCCACACGAAGATACCTACAAATCAATACACATCGTAACGATATCAAAACCAAATCTGAAACCGATACGGCACGCGAAATGATCATAAGTTAGAACCTATATCCCACACATGCAAGAACAACCAAATAACTCTCAGCGTTAACGCACAAATGTCCAACGACCATGTCCAAACTCAAATACCAAAACCAAGTTTTCAGAAAGTCGTAACCCGAAATCAGCAAAATAGAAAAACACTCCCAGATTCTACCCTAGGTGAAATTAGGAGATTTTGCATATAGAGTAGGTCTACATATCAGATAATTGAACCATGCACCAAGAACCAACTCAATGCACCAAGACCAGGCCGCAAATTGCGGCCTGGGGAATTAAATCTGCGACCACTTAGAAGAGGTTGGGGCTTGGGTTTCATGGGTAAATTCCTAGTATCCTGCACACCTCTTTGTATTGGCAACTTAGTTTATAGAGCTCTCGGGTCATAGAAGATTCCATATAAATATCACAATCTGTTAAAAACCGATATCGGGAAAATTCTAAGTTCGTGTTTTGGGGTTCTAGTCTCATGTTTGTCCAGAGTTATCATCACTAAGGGTTTAGGGTCGCTAACTAAACCTCAATTACATCTCTACAACTCAAATTATCCTAGAAATTTCCAAGGTCACTAATCTAGCTTAATCGAACTCTAAACAAAAGTAGGAAGTTAAGAAACTAGATAATATGAAGGAAAGTGAAGGGTTTATCTCTTGGAGCAACTGAAGAAAATTCCAAGATAGTTCAATATGCTCAAAATCCAAACTTGAACTCACTATAGGGTATAGGATGAGGTGGTGCACATTTTTTATGAATGTGGTGTGGGGTTTTGATGAGGATTTGGAGATGTTTTGGGGGTGTTAATGAGGTGGAGAAAGAGGAAAAGGAGATGAAGATGAAGGATGATGAAGGAAAGAATGAAGTGAAAAAGTAAAGAATGGGAGCTATACATCCCCCCCCCCTCTTTTTCTCATTCTCACTCTCTCTCTTTCTTGCCCATGCTTTCATGTCCCCCCTCCATGTTACATTGTCTCTTCTTTTTTCTTTTCTTTTTCTTTTCCCTTTTCTCGTATCTTTTAAAAAAACAAGTAACCACAATAATTTCAAATGAAACCAATATGTAACAAATGCAATATGTCATGGTGCACTAGCCACGATTAATACAAAAGTGGATTTGGCCTGAAACATGATTAGTAGTGCACTAATCAAGTTTAATATAAACTTGCATATAATTAATTGCATAATTATTTATAAAATATTCAAATACAATAAATAACTTTTTAATTAATAATTCATATTAATCTGTAATTATTTTCCAAATATTGGTATATATAATTATACCATTTTAAGAAAACCCCAAATTCATACTCGAATAGTTTTCGTGAAATTTATTATTTTATTATTTAAATTAAAAAAATATTATTTTATGTTTCTGAAATGTTACAGACGTTAACCGAGATTCCTTTCATACATTTTCGCCATTTTTTCTTGTACCTCTTCTCGTGAAATGTCGGGACCTCTATCTTTTCTCGACCAAAACAATCCCGTATTTCCCAACATGATTCCACCATCTCTTAGTGAAAATAACCTATCTCCTCTGGGAATGATTTCACCTCATCTTGATGTGAATAATCTACCACCACCCGGAAGAGCACCGCCATACATCGCGTTACAAGACCGATGTTATCATATCCGTGCAGCTCTTCCCACCTGCCTTTCTATACCACCAGCTAACGGGAATAATTTTAAGATTAAACCCTGTTTTCTCAACATTCTGCCAAAATTTTATGGGATTGATTTTGATGACCCATACATCTTCATCAACAAATTTCAGCAAGTTTACCAGATGATGAAAACAACCCAGCTTTCTAATGATACGATCCGCTTAAGAATGATCCATTTGACCCTTTGCGATTTAGCAGAAAAATGGTTTTATTCTACCACATCTCATTCCATATCCAGTTGTGATGAGTTTGTAAAAGTATTTTTAAAGAAATTTTATCCAAAACATAAAACTGCGTGCATCAGCACTGAAATCAATCAATTCACACAGCTTCCCAATGAACCATTTTGGTAGTGTTTTTAATAGTACAAGGATCTCCTTATGTGGTATCCTCATCATGGTTTTGAAAAATAGCAACTTTCTTGTACTTTATATGAGGACATTTTTCTAGAAACTAGACAGTTACTGGAAACCATATGACAAGATCACTTCCTATCTAAATCCGACGAGGAAGCCTAGCCATTCTTGGAGGATCTCGCTGAGCAAACACTGCAGTGGGAAAGCACCCAACCGACCACTTCATTTTCTACATCTTCTTCCAATCAATCTAGGACAAGAGTTCACCATCTCGATATTTCAATTGCGATGAAAACCGAACTGGCCTCAATAACGCGGAAACTCGAAGTAATTAAGAGTTGTTCCCTCATATCAAAAAAAAGAAGAAAAAGGGGAGAAAATTCCCCACAACTCAAACCTCACGTATTAAACACGTGAGCGCCTATACGCAAAGCATATAAGCGTTGTAATAAAAACACCTAATAGGCCAAATAAGTCTCACGTGTTAAACACGTGAGCGCCTATATACAAAGCATATAAGCGCTGCAATCAAACAACTAATAGGCTAAATAAGCCTCACGTGTTAAACACGTGAGTGCCTATATACAAACCATATAGGCGCTGCAATCAAAACACCTAATAGGCTAAATAAGCCTCACGTGTTAAACACGTGAGCGCCTATATGCAAAGCATATATGCGCTGCAATCAAACAACTAATAGGCTAAATAAGGCTCACGTGTTAAACACACGAGAGCCTATATGCAAAGCATATAGACGCTGCAATCAAAACACCTAATAGGCTAAATAATCCTCACGTGTTAAACACGTGAGCGCCTATATGCAAAGCATATAGGCTCTACAGTCAAACAACTATATGCAAGGCATATGGGCGCCAAATTAGAGAAGCTAAAGAAGCCTCACGTGTTAAACACGTGAGGGAACCTCCTTACGTAGAATTAAATTCTACTCAAATAAGGAACCGTTGGACCAAAGATCTTAAATTCTATTAGAAAGGATATTTTCTTTTAAACAGAAAGTTAGTGGATCAAAGATCCTAGGAGATGGAAGAGATTTCCCATGTCTTTCTAAACAAAGAAAGATTTTGCTCTGTTAAACCGAGCACCCTTGGATTAAAAATCCAATGGTGATAAAAATATCACCGTTCAATAGAATTTTATTCTATATATGGGAGAATATTCTCTTAATCTTGTTAAAATAAGAAAACATATTCTATAAGACAGAAATACTTTGATCAAAGATCCAACGGTGGGTAAAATTTCCAAAATCAATTTTGAGTCCAAGTAAATCAATTGGAATATCTTAATGAGAGATTTTCTCAAAATTAATTAACAAACTTGCCTCCACTATATAAAGGACCTGAGACTTCAAGTCTCAGATAGAAAAAACCCCTGTAATCTCCTGCAAAAAAAATACAGCGAGCTCTTGAGAGAACAGAGAATTTAATTCTCAGAGAAAGAAGACCTTTCTCCTTCGAAAACACTCTAGGTAAATAACAAAGGAGAGATTTAAAAGTGTCCTTCTCGCCTAGAATAATGGATATAAGGGTTTAACCCTTCATACAAGAAATTAGTTCTTCCTCTGGATTGAGATTTGCAAAAGTAAATCTCCCCACAAGTTGAGAATTTAATTCTCATCGGGAAGATTCTGTTCTTCAGACTCAAAACATAAAGGGAAGAACTAGGTTAAAAAGAAAAAAGAAAGAAAAAGAAACAGAACATATGTTCTGGAAATTTAATTCCCCCGAAATTAGGGTTTAACCCTACATAATGAACTTAGTTCTTATAAAAATAAAAAAAAAAGAACTCAGTTCTCCAATAAAAATAATGATGATGATTCAAGATCTTCAAAACCGACATTTTTATGTCATCAATGACTAAAATGTCATTAACAGAGATTAATATCTCTAAAAATAAGAAGAACTTGGTGTCTCACGTGAAACACACGTGAATGAAATTAGTGCTTAGCACTATTATTTTGCCTTATGTGTTTCCCACGTGAGTGCTTAAAACAGACAGAAGAAAAAACTAAAACGCCTCACGTGCTTCCGACGTGAGCGTCCAAAGGGCAAAGGAAAACCCCATTTTTATTGATCAGGAAGCCACCAAATAAAGCAGCCCAACACCCCAAAATAAAGCAATCACGTGAAATACACGTGAAACACTCTTGGAAACCCAAAATCTGGCATATCACGTCCTTCACACGTGAGCTCCAGCCAAGTGCTTAGCACTTATGTAAAAAAAATGGGTTGAGAAAATAAAACCTGAAATCAACGCTCAGCACTCACGTGCTACCCACGTGAGTGCCATGCAAAGTGATTAGCACTCCATATCCAGTCAAAATGACTAAGTGCTTAGCCCGGGTTAGGTAGTGCCCATATCTGAGCGCCTCACGTGAAAAACACGTGAGTGCCAGAAAAGATTAGTGTTCAGCACTATTCCAGTGCCATGTGTGAAATACACATGAGCGCTGCATATATTAGTGTTTAACCCTACTAGGTAGTACAAAACCCAATCTCAGCCCAAATGGGCTAAATTTCCTGAGCTTAAATCTCTTTGTTTTTTAATCAACCGAGCTCATATTGCTCATGATTTCCCAAACTGATCTTAGTCTCAAACATGACTAATGATCTCTCATTGATGATATCCAAAATGATATTCATCCCATATCTCCTAAGATAATCTTAGTCTCAAATATGACTAACGATTCTTAGGTCCACCACAGCCCTTTTTCCCTCAAATACGGGATTTGGTTCAAGGGTACATCTCTCCACATCTCTGATATGTGTCGTTGTAATTTCTCAACGTCAGAGAGGTGATGGGTCCCGACAACCGACAACTCTTTTCTTATCCCAAATTGATGTAAAATTTCATCAAGACAGGGAATGATACATCCCACATTGATACACTTCCAAATTGACGTGCACACCTCAAGTCGGATAGCACCCGAAATTGAGCGCATTCCATCTCACCATCGTTCACTCCGCAAAGTAACAAATACACGTGCGCGCAAGATGAATAACGGACCGAAATTTCCTTAAACTAACATTCGTCCCCAAAATGGAAATTTTGGACCGAAATATCCCTAAACTAAAATTTCGCCTCAAATAGTGCGATAATGGACCGAAATGTCCTTAAACTAATATTCACCCCAAATACGGCTGTAGGGTGTTTTTTGTCACCCCATTGAGATGGGAATGCGCGCACGCTTGTCAGGCGCATTACAGATTCCTCCTGCCTAGGGTACGCTGGGGTTTATTGATTGTGGGGATCCGAAATTCCGGCAACCGCGGACTAAGCTGTTGTTAATTACCCCTCGCCTTTGGAGCGAGAGAACCTCCGATCGATGGGTCAAACAGGTCATGCGAACTCAATGTGCAGTGTTGTGTTTTGGGGGAATTGGATATATCGGGGGACCCGCAGAGTTTTTACGGCGGTCCCGCTACCCGGATAGCGGGCTGGGGGTCAAGGGGGCTAGCAGCCCCTTTGCGGGGTGCAGGGCAGCGCTCCGTTAGAAATTTTTTCTTACAGGGACAGTGTCGTAGAGTGTGTGTGTGTATGTGTGTGTGTGTAGAGAGAGAGAAAGGGGGAAAAGCGTCCAAAGGACGTGTGGAGGCCGGCGCCTCACGTGCATGGCACGCAGGTGCTGGGCGCTGGTGCCTCACGTGCTTGGCATATGGGTGCTCGCTCTACGTGCTTGGCCGGTGCCTCACGTGCTGGGCGCTAACGCCCCACGTGCATGGCACGGGGCGCTGGGCGCCCCACGTGCTTGGCACGCGGGCACGGGGCGCCCCACGTGCTTGGCACGCGGGCGCTGGGTGCGGGCCCTACGTGCTTGGCATGCGAGCGCTGGGCGCCAGCGCCCAACGTGCTTGGCATGCGGGCGCTGGGCGCCATGCCCCACGTGCTTGGCATGCGGGCGCTGGGCGCCAGCAGGAAAAGGGACTTGGTCCCTGCACTGGGAGCTGTGCTCCCGATTTGACTTATAGAGTTGAACTCCTGACAGAGAGTGAGCTTAGTCCCTGCACTGGAAGTTGTACTCCCAAAAAGAAAGATTTATTATTTTGTGTGTGTGTTTGTGTGTATTTTTTGAGGAGTAAAACTCCTAAGATATTTTTGGAGTAGATGAAAGGGGCTTCTCCCTTGAGCCCTGGATCTTCCCCAGAGTGGGATTTTTGGAGATGGGTCTCCTTCTTCTTCCCCTCTGTTGGCCGGATCTTGGATGAAAGGGGGTGAGATTTAAAAATCTCCCATTTTTGAGATCTGATGGAAGTTCTGAGCTCCCCTTTGTGGGTTTTATGGTGAAAAACTATTTATTTTTGGAAATGGAAGAGTAAAACTCTTGATTTAATTCAGAAAAGGGGAAGAAGATTTAAAACCTTGAGAAAGGGGAAGGAGGCACACAAACCCTAGAGTTTTAGAGAATGAAAAGTATGCTTTATTTCATTATCATGTTGCCTTATATAGGCTTGCAAATTTGCATATAGCCCCTTGTGCTTTACAAAATGGCATTTTGCTCATCCCATGCCTCATGTGCTCATTTCTTTTGCACATGAGCCATGGGCTTTACAAAAATTTGGCTTTATGTCCATTAAAAATTACATAAAAATTATTTATTACATGATTTTTATTTTGGTATGGAGGAGGCTGACCATGGGGCTCGACTTGGGCATGGGCCCACTTGAACTGGGCTTGGGCCCATTTGGTTTGGGGTTGACTTTAACTTTGACTTGGTCAACCGGGGTGTAATTTTTTATCCCAACAACGGCGATAATGGACCGAAATGTCCTTAAACTAACATTCGTCCCAAATAGGGAATGTTGGACCGTGATGTTCTTAAACTAAAATAATTGAGCTCATACGCTCATTTGCTTCTAAGTTGATTTTAGTCTCAAATATGACTAACGATCCTTAGATCAAACCCAAATATCCCATGAACTGATGGATCTCATTTATATGATATCTGCATTCTAAGTACACTCCTGTTGGCAAACCAAACTACTAACGTGCATCCCGTCAAGAAAATCCTTGACCTAAAACACAAATCTTAAAATATACGGATTTGGACTAATCCGCACCCTATGGGCGACGACATAAACTAGTCTTTGTAAACAATCCACGGGCAACCAAAACAAACAAAGCATACACACGACACGAAGTGAACTGCCGGAGCAGGAGAAAGTGGTTATCGCAATGCGGTAACGTAATTAACTGCATGGGCTTGCGCCTACAGGTAAGAGCGTCCTCACAATCAAAAACCTCTCATAAAATGATGGGGGTCTGATGAAGTCTGTTACAATGGCCGCATCTATCCAAACCTTCGATATATGGTGCCATAAATCAACTTGGTATCTTTGGAGAGGTGGATGGATAAATCCAAATAGTATCTGCCCCCAAACTAAGGAAAAACGATATATCCAAGTTCGTCCCTATCTTCTGGCGGTGAACAGATTCTGGTACGTCCGATTAGAACTTTTCCTCTTTCCACTCCACACTTCGTATGTCCTGTTCGCGAACAAAATCGCGGTTCACTATGGATGCCCTTGGATTCGAGGTACTAAAATTTGGTGTCTTGCTCCTGAGCAGAAAAAATCGATGGCTTCCAGCTGCACCTCTTGCAACAGCAACTCTCGTCCCACCCCCAACAGGAGGAGTGACCTACGAGCCTAACACAGCCTCTATATTTTCAATGCCGGTCGGGCTAATTATGCAAGTCATTACTGGACTATTCTTCAGGACCACGTTCCTACCAGTGAGTTTCGGTACCTTAGCGCCGCAAGAGGAAGCTCCCAGGAGGTCGGTCTTCGATTGACTTACAACCGCAATGGCCCCTCTCAATGGGCCGTCCAAATCTGATGTCTCAGTCTTCAACAGGCTGAGCAAAAGCTCGAATGGGCCCTCAAAGAGGCTCGTAATACTTAATGGGGCTACCCAAAACGGGCCCAAATCCTCCTATGGGCGAAGATGTCAAAAGCTCTTCCCCCATCAGAAGATCGGTCTTTGAAAGATTGGTCGTTCCTCCTCAAACCCTGCCAAGGACGTCAGTCTTCAACAGGTTGACGCCAACAGCAGCCCCTCAGCAATGCCGGGGGCATGAAGAAGCCGCTTCTAAATCTGAGGCGGTCCCGTCTTCAAGACAAGCTCGATGTCGCCACTGGCGCCGAGTGAGAAAAGAAGGGGGAAACTCCCCCTCTTGACATACCCCACCATCTCCAATGGTGGAAGTTGATGCTGTTGTTCCAACCGGGAACAACTTTGATCTGATAAGGAGGGTACGCAAGAACTCTCCAACGGCGGTGCTAAAGAAATCTCCCCCGCCTACAGAAGCCACATTGCAGGAAAAGACGGAGCATCCCCATCGGTGACTCTCCTCGCAAATTCAAAGGGTCTGGCAGAAAGTCCAAGACTCTGTGATCAACAAAGATTACTCTCCTTGGCCGAAGAAATCAAAAACTCGACAAGAAAAAGACCATCCCTCCGTAATACAGCTGGGACTTTTTCTACACAGGTGCCTGTCATAACGGCTCCTTCAACTTCGACCTCCCACAAAAGGATGAGGCCAGAAAAAATCCAACCGCCGACGGCAAATTCCAAAGGCGATGGACCCAAACGCCCCAAGTCTGGGGGCATGATCGTACATACGGCCCACATGGCTTCTGGGAAAGAAGAAAGACGTGCTTCTGTAAGTCATCGACCACAAACTCGGTCACTGACAAAAGCTCAGGAGCAATAACAAAAGCTCCAGAAAATACTGACCAAAATGGCAGCGCTTACCGGGCAGAAGGAGAGCCCGGACACAACAACCGAACAGAGCCAAGAGCAGGAGACCGATACAGAGTTCCTGCGAAGAGTTATTGAAAGAAAAAATAAAGAGGCCACTGAACAAGCCGCTAATATAAATCAAATGGTGCTCTTGTTCCAGGACATGTTTGGAATGATGATCCAGCCAGAACCCCCAGCCAAGGATCCGCCAATAATCATCGAAGATGGCAGAGGAGAAACATCAAACTCTCTTCCGGCTTTATCAACGGCCAAGGAGGAAACGATTTCCAAGGCTGCACTTGATGATTATATAGCTCAACAAATAAGAGCTTATCAAGCGAATGAAGCGGCTGGCTGAATCGTCAGAACTGGACGACCGTATCTAGGCTGGTATGATCAAATCAAGTACCCGCCGGGATATATGATCCCCAAGTTCCATATATACAAAGGGACAAGTAACCCCCATCAACAAGTCGTGCTATTCAGAGCTCTGTGTGGGAACACTGGAGGCGATGACAAACTGTTGCTTCGCCAGTTCGTTGGCAGTCTCTCAGAAACGGCCTTTGAATGGTACTCGGAGCTCCCAAATGACTCCGTGAAAAGATTCACAGAGATGGAACTGCTGTTCATACAGCGGTTCTCCAGTGCATGTTGATTACGGGATTTATCAATGCCAGGGTAAGGTCAGGAGAAACCTGGGTCCAATACGCGATCCGGTGGCGGAACCTATGGTCAAAGTGAGAACAACGCATTGAAGAATCTCCTACCATGGGCATGTTCATCGGGACCCTAGATCCTCAAACGACTGTGTCCTAGTTCATGACATTGTTCAAGCCGACCACCTTCCAGGCTTTGATCGATAAACTGACCCAAATGGACCAGATGGGCCACGGGCCATCCTCCTCAAATAAGAACCCTCGAAATAACAAGGGTAAAGGGAAAGCGACCTTCATTGCCAACACGCAACAACAACCGAGTGGCCTAAAACCGACTGCTCGCCAAAACAACACGCGTCCGCGCCTATCCTTAGAGGAAAGATTTGGACACGCTTACTCGTTCCCCTGCGACAAGATGAGGAGACTATTTGAATTGGCAGTGCGCAACAAACTCATCACATTGCCAAACCCACGGCGTCCACCGCAACCCGGCGAAGTCAACAACCCCAACTACTGCTCCTATCACAGAATGGTGAGCCACCCAATTAAGGATTGCTACGTCTTCAAAAATTGGGTCGAGGACCAGTATCAACAGGGAAAGTTCGCGTTGTCTGAGAACTGGAGGGTGAACCCACCATAGAAGCACACTCCCAAAAAGGTGGATGCGCCATTGGCATCATGCTCGCTCATGGAAGAAACTCCATGGGAAGTCGTTCTTTCAGCTAAAACCAAAAGAATGCTGAAAGATCTACAGGCATGTCCGGCAGTCAGGTGGAAAAGCCCACTTGAACCTGAAATCATCAGAGGGATGCTGAAACCATGTCCCATACCGAAAATTGTTGACAAAGGGCAAAATCCCCAAGTCAAGCCTTCATAGTCTTCGAAGAAAAACAAGAAGACCAAGAAGCCTGCGCAGCCTGCCGCGTATGAAGATAAGCGCGCAGACCTGTAAAAGTACATTTACGCGCTGGAGGAGTACAACCAGAAGGCGCGGAAACCGGTCACGCTCGAAGAGTTCTTCAATCATATTCTTGAGAATGAAGATAGTGATAATGATGAGGAAAATGCTTCATCAGAAGAAACCGAAGACTACGTAGCAAGTTGCCACATAGTCACCCATTCGTTGTTAAATGACGAAGAAACTCCCTCAGCGTTGGAAAACAACGCGGAGGGACTGAGGGTAGGACCGGCGCTAAAATCCCTGGAACTGCCAGAAGACCCGATCGATAAGCTGTTAGACAAAACCTTTCAAAAAAGCAAAGCTGACCGAGAACGCGAAACAGCCATATATGAAAAGGCTAAGCGTCAGCATCAAGATGAAGAAGCCGCGGCAAGGAGGAGTCGTAAAGTACTCTAACTAAACCAATGCATACCTGCGACAAATAAGAGCAGGATCAAGGCAGAGAAGCGGTTCGCCAAAGTCCTGTCAATGGGAATGAAGCTACCACCTCTCGTAGGAAACACTCCCGGGGTAATATGCCCCGACGGAGAGGATTCACATCCAAACTACTACCTATATCATCGGAGGGTTACCCACTCCACCGAGGAATGCAGTACCTTCAAGAAGTGGTGGTAAGGATACGTTGCCCATCAAAACACTTCAAGAGGATAAAGCGCGAAGCTCGTCGACGGCAAAAAAATGCGACAGATGCGAGTGAAAAAATGACTGGCAATTGTCATATGGTTGATACCAGTCCGGAAGGTGAAAACCCCTGAGTTCTTACCTTCGGGAGCGATTCTGAGGACGAAATACCCCTCAGCCCCCTCTTCAAAGACTTCGCCTCTAAAAAAGAAGAGGACGAGAAGAACTGTGAGAACATTCAGCTGCGTAACCGCACGCTGCTTGAGAAGAATCTCAGACCTACAAACAAAAGTTCAAGCAAAAGAGACAAGAGGAAAGAAAAAATCCCTGAGGAAATTGCCCTCGATGATGGAGTTTGTCAAAAAGCTCGCAACCAGGGACCGCCTAAGAAAAACAAGGTGGATTAAAATTTCCTAGCATATATGAGGAAATAACCTCGCAACTGAGCATATTGGATGATCTCGTCCTGTCCAAAGAGGCAGGAAATTCTCTGATCAAGGCATTACAAGAGTCTGGTCAGTTCCAAGCTTTCCTCGCAGAAGAGCCTGATCATACTGGCAACGACCGACTACTTTTCTAAGTGAGCAGAAGCAGTACCACTAAGGGAGGTGAAGACGGAGAATATCCTTCATTTCTTCAGGACACATGTCATCTATCGGTTCAGCACTCTACGACGAATTATCTCGGATAAAGGGCCAGCTTATAGAAGCCATAAAATCAGCCGCTTCACACAACAACATAAGATAGATTGGAGATACCCTTCAGTCTATAATTCTCGTGCTAACGGTCTAGCTGAAGCATTCAACAAGAACTTGACAAAAATTATAAAGAAAACAGTGTCCAGAAACAAAAGAGACTGGTACGAAAGGCTGCATGAAGCTCTCTGGGCGTACCGAACAACGTTCAAAATGGCCACGAATACAACACCATACGCGTTGGTATTCGGCACAGAAGCAGCGCTTCCCTTAGAAATAGAACTCCCTTCTCTGCGAGTAGCGGTTCGATATGAGCTGACAGATGAATAAAACGCTCATCTTCGGCTTGAGGAGCTCGATGCCCGCGACGAAACTCGCCTTATAGCACAACAAAATCTGGATGCTAATAAGGAAAGGATGATGAGGTCAAACGAAAAACTGACCAGGCCGAGAACATTCCACCAAGGAGAGCTCGTGCTAGTCGTCAAAAGACCCATGATCCCTAATCATGCAAAATGGGCGAATTTGAGCCGAACTATGAAGGCCCGTACATCATAGACAAAGTCTACCAGGGTGGAGCCTAGCTGCTCATAGATATGCATGGCGAAAGACCCTTCCAGCCGATAAAAGGCCAATTCCTAAAAAAATACTACACTTGACGAGTCACGACATAGGTCAATGATAGATGACGACACTCGTATTCGCTCACTATCTTTCTGAGTCAGAACTCTGAGAGCGGTATGCAAAGAAGCTCCGTCACCTCAAACATGGCGGTGAAAGACCGAAAATTCCTTAAACTAGAAATTCTCTTCAAACATGGTGATAACGGACCGAGATGTCCCTAAACTAACAACAGACCGGAATGTTCCTAAACTAGCGCTTCGCCTCAAAAATGGTGATAATGGACCGAAACGTCCCTAAAATATTACGTCTCCTCAAACATGGCATATTGCCCTAAATACGGCGATATCGTCCCTTGAGATCTATATTGCAATTTAAGTCTCCACGGTGAGGGTTGCAACTCAAGTCCTACCGGCTACACAGCTACTCCAGCGATGAAGCCACCCCCAAGTCCCACCGGAAAACAGATGGGTCAACTGCGGCGAAACTACATGCGAGAGTTCCATCGTTCGCAAAAAAAGGTATGTCCATGAGCGAAATAGGCACGGATGAAAACCCGAAAGGGCACCGTGAGTAAAAACAACAGGATTGCTGGCGAGTTTGTGAAAACCCAAAAGGGCGCAATCTCATTTAAAAAATAATAATAATAATAAAAGAGGGAAAAAAAGAAAAACGGTATGTTCAAAAGCAAAATGGGCACGGATTAAAACCCGAAAGGGTGCCGTGAGTAAAAAAACAGCAGGACTGCCAGCGAGTTTGTGAAAACCCGAACGGGCGCAAACTCGTAAAATAAAAAAATTTATGTGCACTTGCAAGGTCCTCTCGACCTTGTGAGGAGAAAAAAACCCGCGAGAGATCCTTACGACTCATAAAAGAGCAACACACTTAGGAATCCCTACGATTCCTAAGGAGAAAGTACACCTACGAGGTCCTCACGACTTGTAGGGAGAAATAACTTTATGAGACCCTTAAAGATTATAAAGTCAGAAAGCCTTAGTCAAAAGGATCTTAACTTGTTTGCTAAGCTAACTTTGTTCAAATCGACAAGGGCAAATGATGATTCGCTCCTGACAATATTCTAGTTGTAGCGATGCTGATGCCTAAATAGGTATCAAATTCTAAGTCCTCTCATGATAAATGATGATTCGCTCCTGGAAATATTCTAGTGGTAGCGATACTGATACCTCAATAGGAATCAAGCTCTATGTCCTCTCACGGAAAATGATGATTCGCTCTTAGCAATATTCCAGTTGCAGTGATACTGATGCCAAGATTGGTACCAGATCTCAAGTTCCTGACTCGCAATAAAAAGCTGCGAGTAAATAAAAAAAGTATATATAGCCGAAATGATGGGGCATCGCGATAAATACATAGCCGAAATGATTAGGCAATCGCTACTTTCGCAATATGAAAAGCTAAGAAGAAAGAGCATCGCGGAAAAATATAAAAATATATATCAAATGAAATTTCATATGCCCTGCAGGTGAGTCCACACTGACCCCTGTATACAATCTATGGGCACAAATGAAAAGAGAACCATATTTTCCCACCACACTCCGTCAAAATAATAGCCAGATCTTGACGGCAACATCTACAGCCTAAAGATCAGCTCGACGTTCTTCTCATTCCAGTAGGATACAGACGCAACGTCAACAAAGGCTCCAAGGAGCCAAATCAAAAAAGAGTGACAGCAAAATCCTAACTCCAACTCGACGTGCTTCTCATGCCAGCAGGATGTAGGCGCAACGTCATTAAAGACCCAAGGGTCAAACAAAAAAAGAAGTAATGGAAAAATCCCAGCTCCAGCTCGACGTTCCTTCTCGGTGCAGATGCGACGTCAACAAAGGCTTCAAGCAGCCAAATCAAAAAGGAGTGATGGCAAAATCCTAACTCCAGCTCGACGTGCTTCTCATGCCTGCATGATGCAGACACGACGTCAACAATGACCCAAGAGTGAAATAGAAATGGAGTCACGGAAAAATCCTAGCTCCAAGTCTTGACGGTTCATATACAACCCAGAGAATATCTCGACGTCCCCCCTCATTTCAGCAGGATGCGGACGCAACTAACAAATGAAATTCGAGCAATGGCATATTCCTAGCTCCGGACTTCAATTGCAATACATACAGCATAGAGGTCTTACAGATGTCTACCCTACTTCAGCAAAGAAACGGCACGGCGTTGTTAAAACAAAAATGAAGTGACGGCATATTTCCAGCTTCGGGTCTCGACGGAAACTCATATAAAGTATAAAAGACTATCCGAGATTATCCAACACCATAGCGGAGTGGTTATGACTCATCAGGGCTCCAAATCGAGCCTAACCTCAAGTAAAAAGCATCATGGAGAATTCATAACGTTTGCTCTTCCGATAGTGATATGACCTAAGGAGATTAGTTGAAGACGTCTTGTCTAGCCCCCGAAGGGGTCAGAGACACGACAAACGCGGGGCTACTCGAACAACGGCTTAAAAACTGCATATCGAAGAATACATCAGCCAATGCGACGGTACCATGGACTAAAACCCTAGTACCACAAACCTAACGGACCCCTATCGTAAAGAATGGGGGTTATCTGCATATAACGTTGGGACAAGTTTGCATGTAAACCCAAGAGAGGTAAACTAAAGATACTCCGAAATGAATGAATAAACTAGAAACTCCGAAATGGGTACATAAACTAGAAACTCCGAAACGAGTGAATAAACAATAAACTCCGAAATGAGTATATAAACTACAAACTCTGAAATGAGTATATAAACTACAAACTCCGAAATGAGTAAATAAACTACTTTACGCCAAATTAAGATAGAGAAGTGCAAACATGAAATAAAATATGTCTTTTATTCATAAATCAAAATGAATATATGATACAAAAGAAAGAAAGAAAGATGTACAGCGACAAAAATTTTAGGACGGCGGGCGGTTCAATAGGCCGGCTAAATCATCATTTTTCCGCCAGACTTCGGCCTCAAGCTCTAGCAACGCCGCAAGTTGAGTTCCTGCCTGTGCCTGTTGTTGTTGGTATAAAGAAAACCGATTCTCAAGCTCTTTCCCGGAAGTCTTGTGGGTCTCGACCATTTCATGTGTGAAAATGACAGCTTTATCAAGAGCCACCACCTCCGTAATTGCATTCTGAAGGATCCGCCAAATTTCATAGGCACGTGTAGTCTTGGTTGTGAGCTGAGTTTGAAGTTCCCCCAAAGCCTTCAAAGCCAACTCCCTTTCCGAATACTTCCGGTTAAGCCTTTTTCTCACAAGACTGGAGATTGGCCGCACACCGATCGATCCATCCATGCAAGCTGTCCTTTACAGACAGGATATCAGAGGGAAGGCGCACGCACTCAACTCCAAGTAGGGAAGCATCCACATGACGGCAGTATTCAACCTAAGTATGCACCAGCACCTCGTTATGTTAAGTAGCAAGAACGGATAAAGAAGCATTGGCTTCAACAGCAAATTCCTCAGCCATGACAGAAGTGCCAGCATGAAGATCATCAATGAGGGTTGCCAGTGAATGAATGCTCTGTTTTGCCATCCTCTCAGACACACGTCTGGCATAAGGGCCCGGCGGCATGCAAATACGGGAGTCTAGCGGAGTCAGGGTTGGCAAAACTGCGAAGATACATGTATGGTTAGTCACCTTTCCGAACAGAGAATACGTAGAAAAATACCAGAGTTAAAGCGTCACTTACTTATGGCCACAGAAGGCGGATCTGAGAAGCCCCCAGGCCCATCAAGAACTTCAACTTCGTCATCAGCCTGTAGGATTGTGGTTTAAAATAAAAAAAAAGGGCACGTCAGCATCATTATGAAAATATGATACGGAAGGCGAAGGAATACCAACCTTGGCCGGAGGAAAGGACGATGCTCTGAGGGGGTACCGCGTGCGGGGCCGCCATATTAAGTAGACGCAAGAAGGTTTCTTCCGAAGAACGATCTACAATAGAAGACGCCAACTCCCGCAATTCCGAGAGAAACAAAAGGTCTAACATATGGAAGGGTCGTTAAAATAAAAATATATATAAGATTACCTTCGATATTTTGCCCATTCTGGACTAGAGGGATAGCAGCTTCAGTAATCTCCTCTACACCCTCTGGTGCGTCACTGGAAATATTTACAGAGTCTATAGCCGGTCCAGTGACCTCCGGTGAAGGAATAAAGGTCGTCACCTGAGGCACGATCTGGACTCGAAGCTACGCCCGCCATAGAAGGCCCTACAAAGGAAAAATATGTAAAGAAGAATATGATATGAAACAAATATAAATTATCTACTGAGAAAAACGTAAAAGATACATACCGATATGCCAGGGAGCCTGAAATATGGCATTTTCGAGCCGCTGCTCTTTTCTGTTTAATCGCGCTCGTCGGCCTTCGATCGAAGATAAATCCCTATCCGACTTCAAAGCAGACTCATCTTCAGAAGCGGCCGAGATTGGCTGTTTGAGAGCCCGTTCCTCTTCCAGTGTAAGAGGAACCACTACTAACATAGTTGGGACCGGATCAACATCACGGAATTCAACATGGGGAAAGATGTTAGTTGTATGTATGCCCTAGAGGCCATTATTGTACATGATTGTATATTATAGTGGATGCTTGGACATATAGAGAGAGGAATTTCTTCCTCGACATGATAGTATGCAATCTGTTTGCTCTTTATCTTAATATGTAGACTTGTATTATGATACTGTCTTTCTCTCACATGTTAGTAAAGCCCTTAGGATGTACTTGACTACCAGGATTATGATGCAGATCATACTATTGGGGCCAGGGTAGTCCACAAGTACATCCTTTAATTTTTCCTAGTCAAAGGTGTATCGAGACGGGGCATCGATATTCCAGAATAGACTAGCGTATACGCTTCTTGACCCATTTGATGGGCGATGGATGATCCCATATCCATTGGTGTTTGACATCAAAGATGGCATAAGGGTACTCAGTGGAGACTGGGTACACTGAACAGGACTCGCCGAGAACTCCTAGATGGTATTATACCTAACGCCAGATAGCAGTTCTCTAGTGACACGGGTACGGGTTAGTCTGTAGACCCGAGATCGTCATAAAGTCTTGTGTGATTCCCACTGTGCTTTGATTTCCATCTTACCAGGTTCAAGAGAGCATGCAAAACGGTGGTTTTTGGGTACAGTCCCGAGTCACATGGAGGCAATGAACGATAGGAGGGGATTCTTCTCTCCTGGTATTGGGGGTTGATGTTGCGCTGTGCTCAGTTGGCCATAACAGGAAGTCCCTGTCCAGGGCTGATACAGAGATTTACCGGTAAGTGTTATCAGTAGTTTCTGGACTCGTTATGAGCCTCATATCGGCATGACTTATCAAGTTACTGGGGTCTGACGTTTACCACCCTTAGACTAGATATGCGACATATCAGACGAAGAGACAGGACTGTACGGTAGTATTACTTATTGCTTTCACAGGAGTATGGACAAGGTTTCTTGTTGATCTTCTGATCGCTCAATACCCGGGTAGCCGTTACGTCCAGCTAGTACCGCTGACGGCTTGTGGCTAACTGATATGATCATCACCTACTGCCGGCGTATTGACAAGTCATATGAGTCCTACACAGAGGTTTTCTAGCTCATGCGAAATAAAGTAAGGCACATATGTGATTTATGCGGGACCGAGATTAATATGTGTATGTGATACAGTATTCTAATCTCATGATATAGGTTATATGTGATATAACCGGATTGTTGAATCAAGTGTTGATTCAATTAAATGTTATATGTATATGTGATATGCATATAAATGATATTAGTCGATTGTATGCGATACAGTCGGGTTATTAAATCAAATGTTGATTTAATAATTTAATGCGTAATTATATATTTGATATATTAATATACATTAATTAATATTAGCTCACTTAAGAAAATGTTCTCTCTTTATACATTTAATATATATGTGATATATGTTAATATATTTGTTTTGTGTCATGCTAGATGAAACATTGGACATGGGTGTATGAGACTTATACCAAAATAAGATAATTTGGGTGTTTAAATATTAAGGGATAAATCAAAATTAGGTGGAAATTATTCATGGCTTGAAGCTTAGAGAAGCTTGTGGAAACCATTGACTTAGTCTACTAATTTTGTTTTACTCTAGATATTTATTAACCTAACCATTATGTTTAGCCATAGTTTAGTCCCTACATGAGTTATATGAGATATTTACTCACTAGATCATTTTCTTCATCTCCTCCATTTGCTCTCTAGCTTTGAGTGAGAAAAGAAAAGGTTGACAGAAAAATAATTCTAAAGTGAGAAAAATTCCTACTTCAACAATCTACACTTGACTAGCCATTTAGTATAGGTTGTTTGCTTCACTAATTCTCAACTATTGAAGAGGTAGCTTGAGCTGGAGATTCCTTGACGTAGATCATCTTCGGCATCGAAGTTCTTCAAGCAAGCTTGATCCTTTCACCTAATGGAGCCAAAGGAGAGTCCGGGACACCACTATTTGGAGCAATGGGACTACTACATGGAGTTTTAGAAGAGAAGGACCATTCTGCAAAGGTTGTACTCCTTTTTCACTTAAAATAAAGTTGTTTACATGCTTAGTTTTAACCCTAATCCTCTAATTAGATCCTCATTCCGGGTTGCTTAGCGCTCTAGGTTTTTTAAAATTGCATGCTAGATGCCTTAGAAAACATAGTGAGGGTGCTAAGGAACCCAGCAGTGGTATCAGAGCCAAGCTAGAGAATTAGACGATGTTAATAGAATTACAAAACCGAAACAACTCCGAAATCTCGAAACCAAATTCCTAGTTTCTATCGTTTTTAAAAGGTTATCTGAAAATTATTTAAACAAGTGCAGAATGTTACATGTGATTTAACATGAACACCATAGAAAATTGAGCCCATTCCACCAGATTTTTCCCGGCTAAAAGTATTAAGAAACCGGCATAAACAGTCTTCTAGATGATTTTTGGCTTCATTTTTCTTTGGTGTTCCAGTCTCTGGGGTTCGGTGTTTCAGGTATTGTTTGATTTTGCTAAAGATTGCATATGACGTTATCTTTCTGTAGTGGCAATTCGGAGTGTTTCGTATTCGTAATTTTAACATCGTTTCGGGTTAATATATGTGATATAATATTTGGAATCCACAATAATTAGTTTTGTGAAAACTAGTTTGAATTTTGTAAACCTAGCAATTTAGCCTCATTTGATCAGTTGCCACGGGGTTTCGAAATGGATAAAAACTCTGTCGCAATCACGTAGTGTACGCGGATACTCTCCGGGTAATATTACTAGATAGCCATGCCCCAAAGCCCCGACCAAGTGACTGTAGGAGAACCCCGTTGCCAAAAGCACCCTCCCGGGAGCTCGCGGCCGCGGTGTTCCGCCTAGTGCACTTCGTCGACGGTATCGGAGGGTGCGGCCGTCTACTAAATTTTCCGACGAGCATTCGAAGAGGTTGACGGAAATCTTGTTGAATTATCCGACTGGTTATTGAAAATTGTTTTCAATATTGAGACTAAAATGCGGGGTTTATAAGGTTAGGCATGAAATTCGGAATATGAGATATTCCGGGTTTATGATGTCTAAGGAATTCATTTTTGGGAAACCTACAACGGCAACAGGGTTTCGGGTGGCATCTCACATGCGAATTTTAAATTTTTCCATTATAGATAACGCTTAACCTAGGATCTTTAATAAGAGAATCAAACAAAATTAGCATGTTAACACTTTAACATCTAAGAGTTAGGGATTACAACCTTTGTAGTCCATTCTTTCGCTTCATAAGCTCCGTGTTGAGGTCCCTTCGCTGCGATCATAAAGTACCCGGACTCTAGAGAGGCTCCATGAAGAGAATGATGCATCCTTGCTTAAAGACTTCACTAATCCAAGATGATCTACCTTGAAGAATATCAAACCCAAGCTCTTACTTCACTAATCAAGTATTAGTAAAGCAAACACTCTAATCTAAGTGGCTAGAATAGATGAGGATGATAAAGTAGGAATTTTGCTCTATTTTATTTTCAATTTCTCACAAAACATCCATCACAAAAAGAAAAGCTAGAAAGCTTTTTGGAGTGAGGAGGAAGAAGATGAAGTTGTGATGAATGAATTAATGTTGAGGTTAGAAATGCAACCATGGTTTAATATGTGTCATGGCTAACTCGTGTAGAGAATTAACCATAGGCTAGGGTTAATCTTAAGTTAACAAATATCAAGGATAAAACAAAGAGGGTGGACAAAGTCAAAGGATCATGAAGCTTCCTCAATGCTCATCGAAAAGAAAATGAATTATCCATAATAAAATGTTAAACCTAATTTAAAACCCTAGCATGGTTTAAACTCTAAACCCTAGTTGCATTTGTAACCCTAACATGTTATAATATTATATATCACATATACAATATTTTGTAACAAAAGAAACTAATACAATTAACATATATCACATATATATCAATGTATCATCATATGAGAAAAAGAATCTTTAAGTGAGCTTATATTAGTTAATGTAGTGTAATATATCAAATATATAATTATACATTAAATTATCGAATCAACACATGATCCGATAATCCGGCTATTATCAAACAACCGACTAATATAATCTGTATCAGTTCATCGAATCAACACTTGATCCGATGACCCGGCTATATCACATATACTCGGCCGATATCACATATCGTGAGAATCTAATACGGTATCACATACACGTATTATTCTCGGTCCTGCACATATCACATATGTGCTCCTACTCCGTTTTGCCTGAGCCAGGAAACCTCTGTGTAGGACTCTAAAGAATCATCAATACGCCGACAGTAGGTGATGATCATATCAAACACCCACAAGCTGCAAACGGTCTGCTAAACGTAACAGCCACCCAGGTATTGAGCGATCAGAAGATCAACAAGAAAGCCGATACATTCTCCTGTGAATCCATTCAGTAACACTCCCGTACAGTCCGGTCACTTCGTCTGATATGTCGCATATCTAGTCTAGGGGTGGTAAACGTCAGACCCCAGTAACCGATAAGTCATGTCGATATGAGGTTCATAACGGTTCGAGAAACTACTGATAACACTTACCAGTAAATCTCAGCAACCCTGGCCAGGAATTTTCAGTTATAGCCAATCGAACACAGCGCAACATCAACTTCCAATACCGGGAAAGGCGAAACCCGTCCTATCGCTCATTTCCTCCATGTGATTCGGGACTGTACCCAAAAGCCACCATTTTGCACGTTCTCTTGAACGTGGTAAGGTGAAAATCAAAGCACAGTGGGAATAACACAAGACTCTATGACGATCTCGGGTCTACAGACTAACATGTACCAGTGTCACCAGAGAACTGCCATCTGATGATAGGTATAATACCATCTGAGAGTTCTCGGCGAGTCCGTCCAGTGTACCCAGTCCCCACTGAGCACCCGTATACTTTCTCTGATGTCAGACACCAATGGATATGGGATCATCCATCACCCATCTACATGGGTCGAGAAGTTATACGCTAGTCTACTCTGGTATACCGATGCCCTGTCTCGATATACCTACGACTAGGAACATTTGAAGAATGTACTTAGCGACTACACTGTCCCCACTAGTATGATCTCCATCATATTCCTGGTAGTCAAGTACTCATCCTAAGGGCTTTATCAACATGTAACATAGAGACAATCAGAGTACATGTTAGAGCAACCAGATAGCATACTATCATGTCGAGAAAGAAAGTCCTCTATATATATGTCCAAGCATCCACTACAATATACATCTTATGTACAGTAATGGCCTCTAGGGCATACATATCACTAACAATCTCCCACTTGCACTAGGATCATCTGTTGTAGTATCTCATACCCAACAATCAGCAATGGTTGAAGTATCTCATACTCAACCATCGCATAAAAGTCTCTACTGGGAAATAGGCCTTTGTGAGTGAATCCGCGTTGTTGTCCTTTGTATCTACTCTCCTATCCTCGATCTCCCTGGAGATCATTATCTCCATGATCAGGTGATACTGCCTAAGAATATGTCTGGATCTCTGATGGGACGGGGGTTCTTAGGCATAAGCCACAACTCCATTGTCACACAATGGTAGGAACGAAGTTCATCTTATGAACTTATAAATATCCAGGCTGCCTCTTTGGTAGCATCTTTGGTAACGATGTATCTAGCTTTTAATCGTCTAGTTTGCCACGGTATCTAGCTTAGAACTCTTCCAACATACCGTCCCTCCACTGAGGGTAAAGACAATGCCTGTGACTGACATTCAGTCGACCTTACCACCCTGGAAGCTATCCAGTGATTCTCCCCAGGATCGATTGATACCATCTCACTACACCTAGTGAGAATCCTAACATCCAATTAGATCTATCTCATAGATCCAAAACCTAGGGTTTAGGAGGTATCACCTTGATCCTATATGGAGAATCCTTGTGATAATAGGAGATTGACAGAGCGTAGCATAGGAAACTCCTTCCCTATCAAGAGTATGTCATCCACGTACTATACGAAGATCACCACCATACTCCCTACTACCGTTTTGTATATAATAGGCTCATCTACCATTTTGATGAAGTCAAACTCTTTGACTACCACATCAAAACAGACGTTCCAAATCCGCGATCCTGATTTATCCCATAAAACAACTTCCACACGTTTCTGCTGCTCCCACTGTCTACGAAGCCTTCTGGCTGTGTACTTATAGACGCTCTCTTCTAAATCATTATTTAGAAAATCAGTCATGACACCCAACCGCCAGATATCGTAGTCATGGTATGTAGCAATGGTAAGTAGGATCCGGATGGACTTAAGCATAGCCACTAGAAAAAGGTTTCATCATTATCCACACCTGGTTGATGACGAGGACCTTTTACAACTAGTCTTAGCTTTGAAAGTCTCAACTTTTCCATGTACACCTAGTAATCTTCTCAAGATATATTTGCTCCTGATGGGGATTTAACCCTTCAGATAAAGCAACAAAAGTCCATACTTTGTTGGTGTATATGGATTCCATCTCAGATCGCTTAGCATCCAGCCATTCTCACAGAGTCACCACTCTTGATGGCCTGCACGAAACTAGTTGGGTCATCATCTCATAATGCAATCCTCGCTTCCACTGTCATAGAGAAACCAAAGTATCTCTCAGGTGGATGAGGAACCCTACCAGATCAGCGGAGAGGCTGAGGTTCGTCGGAAACTATTGAATCCTCCGGTTCTACCAAATCATCAGCTACAGTTTGTATAGCTGGAACTCCTTCCAGTTCTACCTCATGACCACTAAATCCTTCACAAGAAATTCCTTTTTCTCAAAAGGTGGCATGCCGAGAAATAAAACACCTTTTGTTCCTCGTTTCGGTAGAAGATATTCCCTTGCGAATGCTTGGGATATCCAACAAACTTCCACAGAATCTGACCTTGCCTCGAGTTTGTTCGGATTTTGCTTTTGACATAGGCCGGACAACCCCAAATCTTAACATCCTTAAGAGATGGGCTCTTCCCATTCCATATCACATATGGAGTGGTAGGCACCTGATTTGGTTGGAATCCTATTCAATAGGTATGCAATTTCTCAAGTGCATATCCCCTAAAGGAAATAGGCAACTCAGTAGTACTCATCATAGAGCACACCATATCACATAGGGTGCGATTGCTCCGTCCCGATGCACCGACGTGCTGTGGTGTATTCGGAGGAGTAATGCTGAGAGAGAATTTCATTCTCCTTTAAAATAGTCCAGGAATTCCGTGCTCAAGTATTCTCCTCCATGATCACATCAAAAGACATAATACTTATACCCGTTTTGGTTCTCTACTTATATCTTATATTCTTTGAATTTCTCAAAAGCTTCAAACTTGTGTTTCAACAGGAACATATGTGTGAATCTTGAGAGATCATCAGTGAATGTAATGAAGTACAAAGAACCAGTCCTGGCATGTGTAGACAGGGGAGCTACATACATCATCATGTATCAATCCCAAGAGTTCACTAACCCTTTCTCTGTTTCCAATAAATGGAGCTATGGTCATCTTATCTTTGTGACATGACTGGCAAATTTCAAAAGATGTAAATTCAAACCGATTTAAATATGCATCTTTATGTAACTTAGTTAGTCAGGTCGCATTGATATTGTAGGGTTCCTAGGCACACTAATGAAGTCTCACAAGGCATCAAACATGGCCAATTCAAATTTTACAAGTGCCGAGAAACCATAATACGGATCGTTAACTAGATGTATAGGTGATGCGATGCAAGTAAACAACTTTAACTTAAAAGGAAAGGGGCTACAACCTTTGTAGATCCGGTCCTCCACCTCCTAGGCTCCGTGATGACGTCCCTCCGCTGTCCAAATTGAATCCATGACTCTAGCATCGGGTTCATCGGAGAAAAGGGCGGACTTGGTCATCGGCTTCAATGCCGAAGATGATCTACGTCGAGGCATCACAAGATCAAGCTCCCACTTCCCCAAGTCATGAAACTTGTGAAGAAAACACCCTATACTACTTGGCAAGAGGTAGAGGATGAAGAAATAGGAGGTGGGTTCACTTTAGAATTGGATTTCTCACTCATTTTCCCTAGTTGCCATTGATGGTGGCTAGGTTTTCTTCTTGTTCAAGATGAAGAAGATGATGAAAGAATATGATAAGTTATTTTCAAAATAGAAAATAAAATCAATACTTATCATATGGCAACCATGATTAGGTGTAGAGAATAGACCATGGTTAGTTGGAATGGTTAGGGTTAAGCATGAGACAAATATGGTGGACTTGTTCAAAGCTTCATGAAGCTTCAACTAGAAAACAAATCAAGCCACCATTTCTCTTTATCTTTCCAAAAATGAATAAGTAAATGAATAAGTAAATAAAATCAAAACCCTAACCATCACATAACCATGGTTTAATCTAAACATACACCCTAACATTCATGTATCATCAAACATGATACAATCTTGTGCACAAAAGTATATCACATATACAACTTGTGTACATCAAGTGAGAAAATCCAATTTAAGTGAACCAATACTAGTTAATGCAAAGTAATATATCAAATATATAATTATGCATTAAATCATTAAATCAATACTTGATTTAACGATCCGGTCATATCGCATATAACCGACTAGTATCCAATGTATCGGCTTATCGAATCAATCCTCGATTCGATAACTAGGTTATATCGCATACAACCATTCGATACATTCATCGCGAGAATAGAATACGGTATCACATACACGCATTATTCTCGGTCCCGCACATATCTCATATGCGCTCCTATTTCTTTTCGCTTGAGCCAGGAAACCTCTGTGTAGGACTCTAAAGACTCGTCAATACGCCGGCAGCAGATGATGATCATATCAAACACCCACAAGCCGCAAGCGGTCTGCTAAACGTAACGGCCACCCGGGTATTGAGCGATCAGAAGATCGACGAGCAAGCCCGCTCACACTCCTGTGAATCCAACCAGTAACACTTACCGTACAGTCCGGTCTGTTCGTCTGATATGTCGCATATCTCGCCTAGGGGTGGTAAACGTCAGACCCCAGTAGCTCGATAAGTCATGCCGACGTGCGGTCCATAACATGTGTGAAACTACTGATAACACTTACCAGTAGATCACTGCAACCCTGGCCAGGGATTTCCGGTTATGGCCAGTCGTGCATAGCGCAACATCAACCCCCAATACCGGGAGAGACGAATCCCCTCCTATCGCTCATTGCCTCCATGTGAATCGGGACTGTACCCAAAAACCACCTGTTTGCACGACTCAGTAGAGCCGTGGTATGGTGGAAATCAAAGCACAGTGGGAGACACACAAGACTCTATGACGATCTCGGGTCAACAGACTAAGCTGTACCAGTGTCACCAGAGAACTGCCATCTGACGTGAGGTATAATACCATCTGGGAGTTCTCGGCGAGTCCGTTCAGTGTACCCAGTCTCCACTGAGCACCCGCATACCATCTCTGATGTCAAACACCAATGGATATGGGATCATCCATCGCCCATCACATGGGTCGAGAAGATATACGCTAGTCTACTCTGGAATATCGATGCCCCGTCTCGATATTCCCACGACTAGGAACATTGAAGGATGTACTCATGGACTACCCAGGCCCCACTAGTATGATCTGCATCATAGTCCTAGAAGTCGAGTACATATCCTAAGGGCTTTATCAACATGTAATCAGAGAGACAGAAAGTATACATGTTAAGATAAAGAGCAACCAGATAGCGTACTATCATGTCGAGCAAGAAAGTCCTACCTATATATGACCCAGCATCCACTACAATATACATCCAATGTACAGTAATGGCCTCTAGGGCATACATATAACTAACAATCTCCCACTTGCACTAGGGCCATCTGTAGCAGTGGTTGCAGTATCACATACTCAACCATCCCATATAAGTCTCTCTCTGGGAAAAAGCCTTTGTGAGTGGATCCGCCGTGTTGTCCTCTAAATCTACTCCCCAACCTCGATCACCCTGGAGATCAACTATCTCCATGATCAGGTGATGCTGCCTCAGAATATGTCTGGGTCACTGATGGGATCGGGGTTCCTTAGCCAAAGCCACACTTCTATTGTCATACAATGGTAGGAACCTAGTTCTTCTTATGAACCAATATACACCCAAACTGCCTCTTTGGTAGTATCTTTAATAGCGATGTTACCAGCCTTTATCGTATAGTTTGCCACGGTATCTAGCTTGGAACTCTTCCAACATACCGTCCCTCCACTGAGGGTGAAGACAATGCCTGTGACTGACATTCAGTCGTCCTTATCACCCTGGAACTTCTCCAGTGATTCTCCACAGGATCAAGAAGGTATCACCTTTATCCTATTTGGAGAATCCTTGTGATAAAAGGAGATTGACCGATCGTAGTATAGGAAACTCTTTTCCTATCTAGAGTATGTCATCTACGTACTCTACGAGGATCACCACCATACTCCCTACTACCCTTTTTGTATATACAAGGTTCATCTACCATTTTGATGAAGTCAAACACTTTGACTATCACATCAAAACAGACGTTCCAACTCCGCGATGCCTGCTTTATTACGTAAAGCAACTTGCACACGTTTCCGCTGCTCCCACTGTTTACGAAGCCCTCTGGCTGTGTTCTTATAGACGTTCTCTTCTAAATCATTATTTAGAAAAGTAGTCATGGCACCCAACCACCAGATATCGTAGTCATGGTGTGTAGCAATGGCAAGTAGGATCTGGATGGACTTAAGCATAGCCACTGGAAAAGGTTTCATCATTATCCACGCCTGGTTGATGACTAAAACCTTTAACAAGTCTAGCTTTGAAAGTCTCAACTTTTCCATGTGCACCAAGTAATCTTCTCAAGATATACTTGCTCCTGATGGGGATTTAACCCTTCAGATAAAGCAACCAAAGTCCATACTTTGTTGGTGTATAAGGATTCTATCTCAGATCACTAAGCATCCAGCCATTCTTACAGAGTCCCACTCCTGATGGCCAGCTCGAAACTAGTTGGGTCATCATCTCATGATGCAATCCTCGCTCCCACTGTCATCGAGAAACCGATGTATCTCTCAGGCGGATGAGGAACCCTACTAGATCGGCGGAGAGGCTGAGGTTCGTTGGAATCTACTGAATCGTTTGGTTCTACCAAATCACCTGCTGTAGTTTGTATAGCTGGAACCTTTCCAGTTCTACACAACAAACCTTGCCTTGATCTTGTCCGGATTTTTGCTTTTAGACATAGGCCGGACAACCCCAAATCTTAACTAACTTAAGATATGGGCTCTTCCCTTTCCATATCACATATGAAGTGGTAGGCAACTCATTTGATTCGAACCTAATTCAATAGGTATGCAGCTTCTCAAGTGCATAACTTCCAAAAAGGAAATAGGTAACTCAGTAGTACTCATCATAGAGCACACCTTATCATATAGGGTGTGATTGCTCCGCCCCGATATACCATCGTGCTATGGTGTATACGGAGGAGTAATGCTGAGAGAGAATCTCATTCTCCTTTAGAATAGTCCAGGAATTCCGTGCTCAAGTATTCTCCTCCTTGATCTCATCAAAGGACATAATACTTATACCCGTATTAGTTCTCTACTTCTAACTTATATTCTGTGAATATCTTAAAAGGTTCGGACTTGTGTTTCAACAAGAACATATGTCTGAATATAAAGAGATCATCAGAGAATGTAATGAAGTACAAAGAACCGGTCTTGGCATGTATAGACAGGGGACCTACATACATCAACATGTATCATCCCAAAAGTTCATTAACTCTTTCTCTGTTTCCAGTAAACGGAGCTATGGTCATCTTATCTTTGTGACATGACTGGTGAGTTTCACAAGATGTAAATTCAAACTAATTTAAATATGCATCTTTATATAACTCTAGCTAGTCGGGTCACATTGATCTGACCTAGTCTACAATAGCTCAAGAAGGAATCGTTCAATTCTGAACTCTTCCTCTTGTGTGTGTTCCGTATACTAAGAACTGTAGTTTGATTTAGAACGTCAATGCTTTTAGATAATGTGCCTGAACCGATCAACTTTTGATATAGGAAATGTTCAAAGCATTATCCAACAATACAAAATTTTATCATTTCTTTACTTATAAAGAGACTGATATGATTTTGTATATCAGGTTCGGTATCTAATAACATTTGTTCAGAATCAATGTATTGATAATACAGGGTGACAGTGACCAACAGACTTGGCTGCAACACTTGCCCCGTTTTCTGTCTCATGAAACTTATCACCCGTTCTCAGTTTTTCTACCACTTTTATAGCCCTATGTAACAGATTACATATCTGGGATCCTGATCCGGTATCAGATCCCCAGGATTCAGAGGATACTGAGAAACAGTTCTTTGTAATGAACACATCCGAAAAAGATGCATCATATGCACTTTCTTCGTTTGGGCGGCATAGGAATTCTGGTTTTCCCCTATTTCCTGCTCTGTCTTATAACAATTATAAGTTGGAGCGGGACCAACGTTCCCCAGCTCAGTATAACAAGCGGGTTCGGTCAATACATCCGTATTATTATCTTGATTAAGGCATGATATGGTCGCTACCTGGAGAGAGAGAGAAGAAAACACTCTGCGTGCGCTCTTGCAAGATCAGATTGGTTATATATTTTATCTAATCAGGATGGCTCCCACTGTTTTTATCAAATCTTCCTTCAAACCTTAAAAGGAAAGACTAGCCGGGATTAATTACACTCTACAAGTTCGCCAATCTTTCAGCCAGGCCAGTATCGGTACTTTGAGGGAGGTTCCCCGTGCTTTCGCACGGACCTAATTACAGTAAACCTCGTTTTCCCAGAGGCGTAACCCCGTTGACACTTTTCTAGACACCTACTTGATCGGCTAATTGTAAAGTGCAAAACTCCCCCAGGAGTAACAATTACTCGCAGTGGGTATCGGGATCCAACTATCACATAGAAGGTATGCAATCTCATTGCAAATTTCAACACTTGAAACTCCCGATAAAGATTTTTACCCCTAGAACTTATGACCTTAACTATGGTCAACAAATCATAAGTACTAGTCAAGTTCTACCCGTCATTTCGTGATTAATTAGACCCACCCACATGACCCTTAACTAAGGTCAACAAAGTCACGCGACTGTCCTAACTAATCGCATCATATGCGGTGTAGGAAGACATCACTTAGCTACCGTACACTGTGCCTTAACTAAGGTCAACAAACACAGCACGAATACTAAGTACTCTACTTCCTAAAATGACGGAGGGTTGCGAATGGTTTTCATGAAAACCTTTAACGATTTGAACTTGATCTCGTTGCGGAATCAAATGGTTTTTAAATGGAATGTTTTTGAGGCTTTTCTAGTTTTGCTAAAGGGGTCACTCCCGGTGAAGGGATCGTCGGCCCTTTCCTCGTCGAATGAGGTGCGGGATATATCATATATATCACTGTGCAAAGCAGAAACTATAGAAGCAATCAAATGACAAACCGAGGGCTGTAGCATCTGCCAGTAATTGCTAAAGGAGTCACTCCCGGTGAAGGGATCTCGGTCCTTTCCTCATCGAATAAGGTGCAGGATGTTCTACAATGAACACCTCGATGCAAAGCAAGAATTGTAGCTACCTGTTTTATTTTGAAATTCGATTCCACAACATCAATTAGGTTTATTTTCTTTCATTAATCTCATTAATGAATATCCCATCATTTAAGTCTACCTAAACATCACAGATAAATATAACGCACGCTTATGCCATCCGCATTCGCCTCGATGTCCCATCTGCACCGTTAGGTTAGGTAACTAACGCCAGAGCGAGGCAGGGCTAGCGCGGGTGTAAAACATAAGCAACGTCTATATAATATATCATATATACTATATACTATATCTATCTGAACAAATCACATGATCACATCACAGATAACGCGGCAGAAAATATCATATGAAATATTGGATATACTAGGACGTCCGTGTTTTCAATACGAGCCAGTATAAAACACGGATTCCACGGTCGTGATGAATAGCCAATCCCATACCCCTAGACCCCTACGAGAGCGGCAAGCAACCCTACCAATTCTATGGTTAGGAGACCCGGACTCGACTCCTCGAGATGGTCTCCCTCTGGACCCCAGAACCCGGTTACTTGTGCTCCCCTCCTTGGGTCTATCCTAATGCGGAAAAGTAAATAATATACAAATGGTGACATCATCCGCAACCTAGAAGTGCCCCAATAAAAGAATATTACATACAAGTTTTTACATGGATGAAAATGAAAAACACTCATCTCACATAAAAAAAACCCTGGCTATTCAAACACGACGATCCAATATAACATATCCAGCAACACAACATCACATGTCATCAACGTAAGTAAATATGCGGATCCCAATTGTCGTTGACATATAGCAACGAAACCGGCGATATCACATATTACACTTACGGCCACAGAAAAGAAAGTGTAAAACTACAACAGTTGGAACCCGCAACCTCTTTAGACATCGCATGCCTAGACCAATGAATTCCTTAGACATCACATGCCTAACAATTATAAACCCCGCATTTTAGTCTCAAAATCGAAAACACTTTTCAATATAAAATCGGGCAATTCAACAAGATTCCCGACATCCTGATCGAATGCTCGTCGCAAGCTTCAGTAGGCGGCCGCACCCCCGACGCCGTCGACAAAGTGCACCAAGGCGGAACACCGCTACCGCGAGCACCCGAACGGATGCTTTCGGCGACGGGGTTCTCCTACAGTCACTTGGTCGGGGCTATGGAGTGAGGCTGTCTATTAAGTTTACCCGGCGAGTATCCGCGTACGCTACGTGATTGCGACGGACTTTTGATCATATCAAAATTCTGTGGCAACCGATCAAGTGAGACTAAACTACTAGATTTATAACATTCATTCAGTTATCTCATAACTACTTGTGAATTCCAAATGTTGTATCACATTCCGGATAAACAGAAAATGTTAAACTTTCCGATCGAACAATCGAACACCCATGTTTTCCCAATACAGCTCAACACATGAAATAAGTCTAAAAACATTCAATTCATGCCTCAGTACCAACGGTCCAGCCGTAGAAGGGTCAAGCCAACGCCTCACATGTGGCACGCCGTACTGCTCCAAACCCTAAGGTTCAAAGGGCAGTTCAAGACGGTCACATAATCGAGTTAAGGTTTGTTGTCTTCTAGAGAGACCATCGCGTTACTTGCACTACTTTGAACGTTCTTAAACTACGAAAAGATCCAACACTTGGAAATTTCCCAGCAGGGGAAAAAATGGGTATTTATATCCGGTCGAACTTTTTAACATATTCTAAAATTACCCAGAAAAACACACTGACAAAATTAGACAATCCGATCGATACACCGAGTCCCCAATACAACCCAGAAAACTCAACTCTTGAGTAAATATTAAAAATTCCCAGAAAACTCAGCACTGCAAAATAGGAATTACTGTGCAAAATTCAATGCAAGAGGAGACTAAAGGGCCGCGGAACCGCCGCATTAGCATGCTAATGCCGCGGTTCCGCCGCGCTTTGATGGATACAGGAGTACGGGCTTCTCAGTAATTCTTAGAATCTCCTGCTGGGTTTTCTGCATATTTTTAATTCTCAAAAAACCACGATTTCAGAAAATGTACAGAGAGCAAGTTTGAATTAGGGTTTCGGTTTGATCGGACTTCTAACTCTGTCAACGCATCGCCTAAGGCTCTAGCTAGTCTCTGATACCACTGTAGGGTTCCTAGGCACACTAATGAAGTCTCACAAGGCATCAACTGAGCACTGGCGAGTCCGTTCAGTGTACCCAGTCTCCACTGAGCACCCGCATACCATCTCTGATGTCAAACACCAATGGATATGGGATCATCCATCGCCCATCACATGGGTCGAAAAGATATACGCTAGTCTACTCTGGAATATCGATGCCCCGTCTCGATATTCCCACGACTAGGAACATTGAAGGATGTACTCATGGACTACCCAGGCCCCACTAGTATGATCTGCATCATAGTCCTGGAAGTCGAGTATACATCCTAAGGGCTTTATCAACATGTAATCAGAGAGACAGAAAGTATACATGTTAAGATAAAGAACAACCAGATAGCGTACTATCATGTCGAGCAAGAAAGTCCTACCTATATATGACCCAGCATCCACTACAATATACATCCAATATACAGTAATGGCCTCTAGGGCATACATATAACTAACAGATATGACCTAGTCTACAATGTCTCAAGAAGGATTCGTTCATTTCTGAACTCTTCCTCTTGTGTGTGTTCTATACGTTAAGAACTCTGATTTGATTTAGAACATATATGCTTTTAGATAACGTGCTTGAACAGATCAACAGTTGATATAGGAAAATGTTCAAAACATTATCCAATAATACAAAATTATATCCTTCTTTAGTTAATAAAGAGACTGATATGATGTTGTATATCAGGTTCGATATCTAACAACATTCGTTTAGAATCAATATATTTTGATAATACAGGGTGATAACTGCCAACATACTTGGCTGCAACACTTGCACCGTTTCTAACTCTTGAAACTTATCATCTATTCTCAGTTCTCTACCGTTCTATAGCCCATGTAACATATTAAATATGCGGGATCCTGATCCGGTATCACATACCCAGGACGTAAAGGATACTGAGAAACAGTCCTCTGTAATGAACACACCCGAAGAAGATGTATCATCATCTACTTTCTTCGTTTGGGCGGCACGGGAATCCTGGTAATCCCCTATTTCCTGCTCAGTCTTATAACAATTATAAGTTGGAGCGGGACCAACGTTCCTAAGCTCAGTATAACAAGCGGGTTCGGTCAATGCATCCGTATTATTATCTTGATTAAGGCGTGACATGGTCGCTACCTGGAGAGAGAGAGAAGAAAACACTCAGCATATGCTCTTGCAAGAATAGATTGGTTATTAATATATCTAATCAGGATGGCTCCCACTATTTTAGTCAAATCTTCCTTCAAACCATAAAAGGAAAGACTAGCCGGGATTAATTGCACCTTACAAGTTCGCCAATCTTTCAGCCAGGCCAGTGCCAATACTTTGAGGGAGGTTCCCCGTGCTTTCGCACGGACCTAATTAAAATAAATCTCGTTTTCCCAGGGGCGTAACCCTGTTGACACCTTTCTAGACACCTACTTGATCGGCTAATTGTAATGTGTAAAACTCTCCCAGGAGTAACTCTTACTCCCAGTGGGTATCGGGATCCAACTATCTCATAGATGGTATGCAATCTCATTGCAAATTTCAACACTTGAAATTCCCAATAATATTTTACCCCTAACCTCCTATGACCTTGACGGAGGCCAACACACCATAGGCTGTTAGTCAAGTTCAACCCGTCATTTCCTGATTGAATTAAACCCACCCACACGACTCTTGACGGAGGCCAACAAAGTCGCACGACTACCCTAACTCAATCGCATCATATGCATATGAAAATAAGCATAAATAGCTACCGCACACTACGCCTTGACGGAGGCCAAAAAACGTAGCGTGAATACTATAAAGTACTTATCTGAAATGACGGAGGGTTTCGACAAGTTTTTAAGAAAACCTTTTGCGTAATGAACTTGATATCGTTGTAGAATCAAATGATTTAAAATGGAGTGTTTTTTAGGCTTTTACTAGTTTCGCTAAAGAGATCACTCCCGGTGAAGGGATCGTCGGCTCTTTCCTCATCGAATGAGGTGCAGGATATTCATAATACCACTATGCAAAGAAAGAACTAGAAAAGCAATCAAAAGACAGACCGAGTTTGTAGCATCTGCTAGTTTCGCTAAAGAGGTCACTCAAGATTAAGGGATCTCGTCTCTTTCCTTATCGAATAAGGTGCTGGATGTTCTACAAGGAACACCGCTATGCAAAGCAATAACTAGAGCTACCTGTTTTTGAAAATTCGATTCCACAATATCTTTAGGTTTATTTTCTTTCATTAATCTCATTAATGAAGTCCCATCATTTTAAATTACCTAAACATCACAGATAAATACAACGTACACTTATGCCATCCGCATTCATCTCGATGTCCCCTCGTGCACCGTTAGGTTAGGTAACTAACGACAGAGCGGGGCAGTGCTAGCACGGGTGTAAAACATAAGCAACATATGAAATATTGGATATACTAGGATTTCCGGGTTTTATTTTAAGCCTGTATAAAACACGGATTCCACGGTCGTGATGAATAGCCAAACCCACATCCATAGACCCCTAAGAGAGCGGCAAGCAACCCTACCAATTCTAGAATTAGGAGACCCGTTCTCAACTCCTTGAGATGGTCTCCCACTGGACCCTAGAACCCGGTTACTTTTGCTCCCCGCCTTGGGTCTATCCTAATGCGGAAAAGTAAATAATATACAATGGTAACATCATCCTCAACCCGGAAGTGCCCCAATAAAAGAATGTTACATACAATGAATTTTACATGAATGAAAATGAAAAACTCTCATCTCACATAAAACCCCGGCTATTCAAAACACGACGATCCAATATAACATATCCCAGCAACACATAACATCACATGTCATCAACGTAAGTAAATATGCGTATCCTAATTGTCGTTGACATATAGCACCGAAACCGGCGATACACCACATATTACACTTACGGTCGCAGAAAAGAAAGTGAAAACTACAACAGTTGGAATCCGCAACCACCTTAGACATCACATGTCTAACCAAATGAATTCCTTAGACATCGCATGCCTAACAATTATAAACCCCGCATTTTAGTCTCGATCTCGAAAACACTTTTCAATATCAAGTCGGGCAATTCAAAAAGATTCCCGATATCCTGATCGAATGCTCGTCGGAAACTTTAGTAGACGGTCGCGCCCCCCGATACCGTCGACAAAGTGCACTAAGGCGGAACACCGCTGCCGCGAGCACCCGAACGGATGCTTTTGGCGACGGGGTTCTCCTACAGTCACTTGGTCGGGGCTATGGGGTATGGCTATCTATTAAGTTTACCCGGCGAGTATCCATGTACGCTACGTGATTGCGAAGGACTTTTGATCGCATCAAAATCTCGTAGCAACCGTTCAACTGAAACTAAACTGCTAGATTTATAACATTCAAATTAGTTATGTCATAACTACATATGGATTCCAAATATTGTATCACATTACAGAAAAAGTTAGATGACATTAAACATTCTGATCGAATCAACAAACACCCAAAATTTCCCTAAATGCTCAACACTTGAACTTAGTTTACAAGCATCCATCACATGCCACAGTACCAATGGTCCAGCAGTAGAAGGGTCAAACCAACGCCTCACTTGTGGCAATGCCGAACTACCACAAACCCTAAGATTTAGAGGTGGTTCTGACAGTCACATAATCGAGTTAAGGTTTCGTTCTTCTAGAGGGTCCACCGTGTTATTTGCACGATATTTGAATGTTCTTTAACTAAGGAAAAATCCAACACTTGGAAATTTTCCGGCAGGAGAAAAAGTGAGTTATTGATATCCGTTCGAACTTTTTAACACTGTCTAAACAAACCGAAACAAAGCTAGAATTGCGAATACGAAACACTCCAAATTACCATTATAGTAAATAAACATCTCATGCAAATTTAGCAAAAAAAAACAACACCTGAATTACCAAACCCTAGAGATTAGAACACCACCCAAAACTGGAGCTCAAAACCAACTTTGGGGCCGGCCTGCTCGGATTTCCTAGCCATGTGCTCGGCCAAAATCTGAGCACATGGGTCCAGGTTTGGGGTATATTCACTATGTATCTCATATATGATTCTGCACTTGTTTGAAAAATTTTTAGAGCTCATTTTAAAATCGACAGAAACTACGGTTTGATATCGGGTGTTTCGGAGTTGTTTCGGTTTCGTAATCCTACACTTATCCGTCTAATTCTCTAGCTAGGCTCTGATACCACTTTTGGGATACCTACAACGGCAGCAAGGTTTCGGATGGCATCTCACATGCCAATTTCAAAATTTGCCATTATGTATAACCCTAAACCTAGGATCTTTAACAAGAGAATCAAATAAAACTAGTATGTTAACACTTTAACATCTAAGAGTTAGGGATTACAACCTTTGTAGTCCGTTCCTTCGCTTCATAAGCTCCGTGTTGAGGTCTCTTCGCTGCGATCATCAAGTACCCGGACTCTAGAGAGGCTCCATGAAGAGAATGATGCATCCTTGCTTGAAGACTTCACTAATCCTAGATGATCTACCTTGAAGAATCTCAAACCCAAATTCTTGCTTCACTAATCAAGTATTAGTAAAGAAAACACCCTAATCTAAGTGGCTAGAATAGATGAGGATGATGAAGTAGCAATTTTGCTCTCTTTTATTTTCAATTTCTAACAAAACATCCATCACAAAAAGAAAAGCTAGAAAGCTTTTTGGAGTGACGAGGAAGAAGATGAAGTTGTGATGAATGAATTAATGTTGAGATTAGAAATGCAACCATAGTTTAATATGTGTCATGGCTAACTCATGTAGAGAATTAACCATAGGTTAGGGTTAAACTTAGGTTAACAAATATCAAGGATAAAACAAAGAGGGTGGAAAAAGTCAAAGGATCATGAAGCTTCCTCAAAGCTCATCCAAAAGAAAATGAATTATCCATAATAAAATGTTAACCCTAATTTAAAAACCTAGCATGGTTTAAACTCTAAACCCTAGTTGCATTTGTAACCCTAACATGTTATAATATTATATATCACATATACAATATTTTGTAACAAAAGAAACTAATACAATTAACATATATCACATATATATCAATGTATCATCATATGAGAAAAAGAATCTTTAAGTGAGCTTATGTTAGTTAATGTAATGTAATATATCAAATATATAATTATACATTAAATTATCAAATCAACACTTGATCCGATAATCCGGCTATTACCAAACAACCGACTAATATAATCTGTATCAGTTCATCGAATCAACACTTGATCCGATGACCCGACTATATCACATATACCCGGTAGATATCACATATCGCGAGAATCTAATACAGTATCATATACACGTATTATTCTTGGTCCCGCACATATCACATATGTGCTCCTACTCCGTTTTGCCTGAGCCAGGAAACCTCCGTGTAGTACTCTAAAGAATCGTCAAGACGCCGGCAGTAAGTGATGATCAAATCAAACACCCACAAGCTGCAAGTGGTCAGCTAAACGTAACAGCCACCAAGGTATTGAGCGATCAGAAGATCAACAAGCAAGCATGTACATTCTCCTGTGAATCCATTCAGTAACACTCCCGTACAGTCCGGTCTCCTCGTCTGATATGTCGCATATCTAGTTTAGGGATGGTAAACGTCAGACCCCAGTAACCGATAAGTCGTGTCGATATGAGGTCCATAACGGTTCGAGAAACTACTGATAACACTTACCAGTAAATCTCAGCAACCCTGACCAGGGATTTTCAGTTATAGCCAATCGAACACAGTGCAACATCAACTCCCAATACCGAGAGAGACGAAACCCGTCCTATCGCTCATTGCCTCCATGTGATTCGGAACTGTACCGTTTTGCACGTTCTTTTGAACGTGGTAAGGTGGAAATCAAAGCACAGTGGGAATAACACAAGACTCTATGACGATCTTGGGTCTACAGACTAACCTGTACCAGTGTCACCAGAGAACTGCCATCTGACGATAGGTATAATACCATCTGAGAGTTCTCGGCGAGTCCGTCCAGTGTACCCAGTCCCTACTGAGCACCCGTATACTTTCTCTGATGTCAAAAAACAATGGATATGGGATCATCCATCACCCATCTACATGGGTCGAGAAGCTATACGCTAGTCTACTCTGGTATATCGATGTCCTGTCTCGATACACCTACGACTAGGAACATTTGAAGAATGTACTTAGCAACTACACTGTCCCCACTAGTATGATCTACATCATAGTCCTGGTAGTCAAGTACTCATCCTAAGGGTTTTATCAACATGTAACATAGAGACAATCAGAGTACATGTTAAGATAAAGAGCAACAAGATAGCATACTATCATGTCGAGCAAGAAAGTCCTCTATATATGTGTCCAAGTATCCACTACAATATACATCTTATGTACAGTAATGGCCTCTAGGGCATATATATCACTAATATTCATTTGGTTAGGCATGAAATCCGAAGTATGTGATATTTCGGGTTTATGATGTCTAAGGTGGTTGCGGATTCCAATTGTTATAGTTTTCATTTTCTTTTCTGCGACCGTAAGTGTAATATGTGGTGTATCGCCGGTTTCGTTGCCATATGTCAACGACAATTGGGATGCCTATATTTACTTACGTTGATGACATGTGATGTTATGTGTTACTGTGATATGTTATATTGGATCGTCATGTTTGAATAGCCGGGGGTTTTTGTGTGGGATGAGAGTTTTTCATTTTCATTCATGTAAAAACTTTTATGTAATATTATATTATTGGGGCACTTCCGGGTTAAGGATGATGTCACCATTGATGTATATTATTTACTTTTCCGCGTTAGGATAGACCTAAGGCAGGGAGCACAAGTAACCGGATTCTAGAGTCCAGTGGGAGACCATCTCGAGGAGTCGAGACCGGGTCTCCTAACTCTAGAATTGGTAGGGTTGCTTGCCGCTCTCGTATGGGTCTAGAGATGTGGGTTTGTCTATCATCATGACCGTGGAATCCTTGTTTTTTACTGTCTTAATTTAAAACACGGACATCCTAGTATATCCAATATTTCATATGTTGACTTCTGCTATAATGTTCTGTGATGAGATCATAAAACTGCCTGAGACGAATGCTTAATATTGTATATATGATATATAATAAACGTTGCTTATGTTTTGATGCGCGCTAGTCCTGCCCCCGCTCTGCCGTTAGTTATCTAACCTAACGGTGCATGACGGGATCCCGTGGAGAATGCAGATGGCATAAGCGTACGTTATATAAGTATTTTCGTTTCTTTATCTGTTATGCTTAGGAAGCATAGATGATGGAACTGCATTAATGAGATTAATGAAAAGGAAAGAAAGCTAATGATGTTGTAGAATCAAATTTTCAAAAGGTAGCTCTCGTTCTTGCTTTGCATAGAGGTATTCTTTGATGAATATCCAGCACCTCATTCAATGACGAAAGAGTCGAGATCCCTTCATCGGGAATGACCTCTTTAGCAAAAGCTACCAAATGCTACACCCACTCGGTTTATTTTGAAAAAAACATGATTTTAAAAGCGGAGCTTAAACCACTCCTTTTTTAAAATCACTCGATTCTACAACAATATCAAGTTCTTACGCAAAAGGTTTTGTTAAAAACCTGTCGTAGCCCTCCGTCATTTCAGATAAGGACCATTTAGTATTAATGTTGCGTTTGTTGACCTTGTCAAGGTGTAGTGTGCGGTAGCTAATTAGTGCTTATTTGCAACGCATATGATGCGATTGGATTAGGGTAGTCGTACGGCCTTGTTGACCTAGTCAAGGGTCGTGCGGGTGGGTTTAATTCAATCGCGAAATGAACGTGTTGAACTTGACTTGCGGTTTATGGTTTTTTGACCTTGTCAAGGTCATAAATCGCTTGGGGCAAAATATTATTGAGAATTTCAAGTGTTGAAATTTGCAATGAGATTTCATACCTTCTATGAGATAGTTGGATCCCGATACCTACTGAGAGTAAGAGTTACTCCTGGAAGAGTTTTGCACATTATAACTAGCCAATCAAGTAAGTGTCTAGAAAGGTGTTAATGGGGTTACGCCCCTGGAAAAACGAGGTTTATTTTAATTAGGTCCGTGAGAAAACATAGGGAACCTCCCTCAAAGTACCGACACTGGCCTGGCTGAAAGATTGGCGAACTTTTAGTGTGTAATTAATCTCAGCTAGTCTTACCTTTTAGGGTTTGAAGGAAGATTTGATAAAAATAGTGGGAGCCATCCTGATTAGATAAGATAATAATCAATCTAATCTTGCAAAAGCATACGCTAAGTGTTTTCTTCTCTATCTTTCCAGGTAGCGACCATGTCAGGCCTTAATCAAAATAATAATATGGATGTATTGACCGAACCTGCTTATTATACTGAGCTGAGGAGCGTTGGTTCCGTTTTATCCTATAATTGTTATAAGTCTGGGCAGGAAATAGTGGAATTCCAGGATTCCCAATCCACCCGATCGAAGAAAGAACATGTTGATGTATTTTCTTCGGGTGTGTTTGTTACCGAGAATTGTTTCTCAATACACTCTACGTCCTGGGTATTAGATACCGGATCGGGATCCCACATATGTAATATGTTACATGGGTTAAAGAAAGGTAGAGAACTGGGAATAGGTGATCATTCTATAAGAGTAGGAAATGGTGCAAATGTTGCAGCCAAAACAGTTGGCGAATATCACCTTGTATTACCAAATGGTAATACATTGATTCTAAACGAATATCATTACATACCGAACATGATTTGCAATATTATACCAGTTTCTTTATTAAATAAACTAGGATATAATTTTATATTGCAGGATAATGTTATAAACATTTTTCCGAATCAAAAGTTGATTGGATCAGGCTCGTTAAGTAATGGCATATACGTTCTAAATCAAACCGCGGTTCTTAACGTACAGAACACATACAAGAGGAAGAGTTCAGAAATGAACAAATTCTTCTTGTGGCATTGTAGACTAGGTCATATCAATGCGACATGACTAGCTAAGTTATATAAGGATGAATATTTGAATCCGTTCCAATTTTTATCTTATGAAACTTGCCAGTCATGTCTCAAAGGCAAGATGACCAAAACTCCATTTACTGGACACGGAGAAAGAGCCACAGAACTCTTGGGATGGATTCATAGTGATGTATACGGTCCCATTTCTACACATGCCAGGAATGGTTCCTCGTACTTCATTATATTCACTGACGATCTCTCAGGATACGGACATGTGTTCCTGTTGAAACACAAGTCTGAAGATTTTGAGAAATTCAAAGAATATAAGTGCGAAGTCGAGAACCAAACGGGTAAAAGTATTAAAATCTTTTGATCTAATCGGGGAGGAGAATACTTGAGCAATGAGTTCCTGGAATATCTAAAAGAGAATGGGATTCTCTCTCAGCTAACTCCTCCGTATACACCACAGCACAATGGTGTATCGGAGCGGAGGAATCACACCCTATTGGATATGGTGCGCTCTATGATGAGCACCGCTGAGTTACCTATTTCCTTTTGGGGTTATGCGCTTGAGACAGCAGCATACCTATTGAATCAAGTTCCATATAAATCAGTGCCTACAACATCATATGAGATATGGAGTGGAAAGAGACTATATCTTAAACGAATTAAGATATGGGGTTGTCCGGCCTATGTCAAAAGGAAAAATCCGGGCAAACTCGCGGCACGATCAGTTCTTTTAAAGTCTGTAGGATATCCAAAGAATTCATATGGATATTTATTCTACCAAAGTGAGGAATAAAATGTGTTTGTTGCTCAACATGCTACCCTTTTAGAAAAGGAATTTCTTGTAAAACAAATTAGTGGCAAAGAGGTAGAGCTGGAAGAAATTCCAACCGCACAAACTACAACTGATGATTTAATGGAACCAGAGGATTCAGTAGTCCCCAATGAACCTCAGCCTCTCCGCCGATCTAGTAGGGTTCATCATCCACCTGAGAGATACTACGGTTTTCTCATTGATGGTGGGAGCAAGAATTGCATCATGAAAGATGATGACCCAACTAGTTTCGAGCAGGCCATCACGAGTAGAGACTCTATGAAATGGCTGGATGCAATGCGATCTGAGATGGAATCCATGTACACCAACAAAGTATAGACTTTGGAAGATACTCCTGAAGTGGTAAACCCATCGGGTGCAAGTGGATCTTCAAGAGAAAACTTGGTGTAGTTGGAAAAGTTAAGACTTTCAAAACTAGACTTGTAGCAAAAGGTTTTCGTCAACGACCAGGTGTGGATTATGATAAAACATTTTCTCCAGTGGCTATACTTAAGTCCATACGGATCCTACTTGCCATCGCTGCATGTCATGACTACGAAATCTGGCAGATGGACGTCAATGCCACTTTTCTAAATGGTGATTTAGAAGAGAGCGTGTACATGACTCAGCCAGAGGGCTTTGTAGATAGTGGGAGCAGAGGAAAGGTGTACAAGCTGCTTAAATCAATCTATGGGTTAAAGCAAGTATCGCAGAGTTGGAACATCTGTTTTAATGTGGCAGTCAAAGAGTTTGACTTCGTCAAAAAAGTAGATTAAACTAGTGTATACAAGAAGGTGGCAAAGAGTAAGGTCTGCTTCCTCGCATTGTACGTATATGACATACTCTTGATAGGAAATGATGTTCCTATACTGCACTCAGTCAAGCTCTTCTTATCATAAAGATTCTTAATGAAAGATCTAGATGATGCCTCCTACATCTTGGGAATTAAGATCTGTAGAGATAGATCTAAACGGATGTTGGGACTGTCCCAATCTAGGTATATTGACGCCATACTAAAGAGGTTTAGTATGGAAAATCCCAAGCGTGGGAATTTACCCACGATCTCAGAAATCACTCTCTCCAAAGAGATATCTCCCAAGACTGATTTGGAAAGGGCTCGCATGCGAGGGATACCCTATGCTTCGACAGTAGGCTCTATCATGCACGCGATGTTATATACTAGACCCGATGTAGCATACTCACTAGGTGTAGTGAGTAAGTATCAAGCAGATCCTGGAGAGAATCACTGGACAGCTGTGAAGAACATTCTTAAGTACTTGAGAAGGACTAAAGAAATGTTCTTGTTTTATGGTAACGGTGAACTCCAAATGGAGTCCTTTACCGATTCAAGCTTCCAGAGTGATAAGGACGACTCTAATTCTGTTTTAGGTTTTGTCTTCACCCTCAATGGAGGGACGGTTTGTTAGAAGAGTTCCAAGCAAAAAAACCGTGGCAGACTCGACGATGGAGGCTGAATATATCGCTGCCAACGATGCCGCCAAAGAGGCCGTCTAGATGAAGAAGTTCATAACTGAACTTGGAGTGGTTCCATCCATCGAGCATCCAATACCTTTGTATTGTGATAACAAAGGAGCAGTGGCTTTGGCCAAGGAACCCATGTCCTATCAGCGATCCAGGCATATTCTGAGACGGTATCACCGGATCCGGGAGATAGTTGATCGCCGGGAAATCGAGGTCAGGAGAGTTGAAACAAAGAATAACACGGCGGATCCACTCACGAAGGCCATACCCCATATACAATTTGAGAGACTCTTCGGGATATTGGGTATGAGATACTACAACAACAGTCCTTAGTGCAAGTGGGAGATTGTTAGTTGTATGTATGCCCTAGAGGCAATTATTGTACATGATTGTATGTTATAGTGGATGATTGGACATACATTGAGAGGACTTTCTTGCTCGACATGATAGTATGCTTTCAGGTTGCTCTTTATCTTAACATGTAGACTTGTATTATGATATTGTCTTGCTCTCACATGTTGGTAAAGCCCTTAGGATGTACTTGACTACCAGGATTATGATACAGATCATACTAGTGGGGCCAGGGTAGTCCACAAGTACATCCTTTAATTGTTCCTAGTCGAGGATGTATCGAGACGGGGCATCTATATTCCAGAGTAGACTAGCGTATACGCTTCTTGACCCATTTGATGGGCGATGGATGATCCCATATCCATTGGTGTTTGACATCAAAAATGGTATACGGGTGCTCAGTGGAGACTGGGTACACTAAACAGGACTCACCGAGAACACTTAGATGGTATTATACCTAACATCAGATAGCAGTTCTCTGGTGACACTGGTACAGGTTAGTCTGTAGACCCGAGATCGTCATAAAGTCTTGTGTGATTCCCTCTGTGCTTTGATTTCTACCTTACCACATTCAAGAGAGTGTGCAAAACGGTGGTTTTTAGGTACATTCCAAAGTCATATGAAGGCAATGAGCGATAAGAGGGGATTCTTCTCTCCCGATATTGGGGGTATTTGTTACGATGTGCTCGATCGGCCATAACAGGAAGTCCCTGGCCAGGGATGATACAGAGATTTACCGGTAAGTGTTATCAGTAGTTTCTCGACCCGTAATGAGCCTCATATCGGCATGACTTATCAAGTTACTGGGGTCTGACGTTTAACACCCTTAGACTAGATATGCGACATATCATACGAAGAGACCGGAATGTACGGTGGTGTTACTTATTGGATTCACAGGAGTATGGACAAGCTTACTTGTTGATCTTTTGATCGCTCAATACCTGGGTAGCCATTACGTCCAGCTAGAACCGCCGACGGCTTGTGGATGACTGATATGATCATCACCTACTACCGGCGTATTGACGATTCATTAGAGTCCTACACAGAGATTTTCTAGCTCATGCGAAATGAAGTAGGGCACATATATGATATGTGCGGGACCGAGATTAATACGTGTATGTGATACAGTATTCTAATCTCGCGATATAGGTTATATGTGATATAACCGGATTGTTGAATCAAGTGTTGATTCAATGATATGTTATATGTATATGTGATATGCGTATAAATGATATTAGTCGATTGTATGCGATATTGTCGGGTTATTAAATCAAGTGTTGATTTAATAATTTAATGTGTAATTATATATTTGATATATTAATATACATTAACTAATATTAGCTCACTTAAGAAAATGTTTTCTCTTTATACATTTAATATATATGTGATATATGTTAATGTAGTTGTTTTGTGTCATGCTAGTTGATACATTGGATATGGGTGTATGGGACTTATACCAAAGTAAAGATAATTTGGGTGTTTAAGTATTAAGGGATAAATAAAAATTAGGTGGAAATTAGTCATGGCATGAAGCTTGGAGAAGCTCGTGGAAACCATTGACTTAGTCTACTAATTTTGTTTTACTTTAGATATTTATTAAGCTAACCATTATTTTTAGCCATAGTTTAGTCTCTATATGAGTTATATGAGATATTTACTCACCCATGGTTCATACTTGGATCACTAGATCATTTTCTTCATTTCCTCCATTTGCTCTCTAGCTTTGAGTGAGAAAAGAGAAGAATGAGAGAAAAATAATTCTAAAGTGAGCAAAAATCCTACTTCATCAATCTACACTAGACTAGAAATTTAGTGTAGGTTGTTTGTTTCACTAATTCTCAATTAGTGAATAGCTAACTTGAGTTGGAAATTCCTCGACGTAGATCATCATCGGCCACGAAGTTCTTCAAGAAAGCTTGTTCATTTCACCTAGTGGAGCCAAAAGAAAGTCCGGGACACCACTATATGGAGCAAAGGGGCTACTACACGGAGCTTTAGAAGTAAAGGACCGGTCTACAAAGGTTGTATTTTTTTCACTTAGAGTAAATTTGTTTACTTGCTTAGTTTTAACCCTAATCCTCTAGTTAGATCCTCATTCCGGGTTGCTTAGCACTCTAGGTTTTTTAAAATTGCATGCTAGATGCCTTAGAAAATATAGTGAGGGTGCTAAGAAATCCATCAGTGGTATTAGAGCCAAGCTAGAGAATTAGACGATATTAGTATAATTACGAAACCGAAAAACTCTGAAACCTCGAAACCAAATCCCTAGTTTCTGTCATTTTTAAAAGGTTATCTGAAAATTATTTTAAAAAAGTGTAGAATGTTACATGTGATGTAACATGAACACCATAGAAAATTGAGCCCATTCCACCGGATTTTTCCCGGCGAAAAGTATTAAAAAAACCGGCCTGGTCGGTCTTCTAGATGGTTTTTGGCTTCATTTTCTTTGGTGTTCCAGTCTCTGGGGTTTGATGTTTCAGGTATTGTTTGATTTTGCTAAAAATTGCATATGATGTTATCTTTCTGTAGTGGCAATTCGGAGTGTTTCGTATTCGTAATTTTAATATCGTTTCGGGTTAATATATGTGATACAATACTTGGAATCTACAATAATTAGTTTTATGAAAACTAGTTAGAATTTTGTAAACCTAGAAATTTAGTCTCATTTGGTCGGTTGCCACGGGGTTTTGATATGGATCAAAACTCTGTCGTAATCATGTAGTGTACGCGGATACTCGCCGGGTAACATTACTAGATAGCTACGCCCCAAAGCCCCAACCAAGTGACTGTAGGAGAACCCTGTTGCCAAAATCATCCTCCCGGGTGCTCGTGGCCGTGGTGTTTCGTCTAAGTGCACTTCATCGACGACATCGGAGGATGCGGCCGTCTACTAAAGTTTCCGACGAGCATTCGATCAGGTTGACGGGAATCTTGTTGAATTACCCGACCGGTTATTGAAAATTGTTTTCAATATTGAGACTAAAATGCGGGGTTTATAAGGTTAGGCATGAAATTCGGAATATGAGATATTCCTGGTTTATGATGTCTAAGGAATTCATTTGGTTAGGCATGAAATCCGAAGTATGTGATATTTTGGGTTTATGATGTCTAAGGTGGTTGCGGATTCCAATTGTTGTAGTTTTCATTTTCTTTTCTGCGACCATAAGTGTAATATGTGGTGTATCGCCGGTTTCGTTGCTATATGTCAATGACAATTGGGATACGCATATTTACTTACGTTGATGACATGTGATATTATGTGTTGCTGTGATATGCTATATTGGATCGTCGTGTTTGAATAGCCGGGGGGTTTTGCGTGAGATGAGAGTTTTTCATTTTCATTCATGTGAAAACTTGTATGTAATATTCTTTCATTGGAGCACTTCCGGGTTGAGGATGGTGTCATGACTGATGTATATTATTTACTTTTCCGCATTAGGATAGACCGAAGGCGGGGAGAATAAGTACCGGGTTCTATAGTCCAGTGGAAGACCATCTCGAGGAGTCGAGACCGGGTCTCCTAACTCTAGAATTGGTAGGGTTGCTTTCCGCTCTCATAGGGGTCTAGGGATGTGGGTTTGGTTATTCATCACAACCGAGGAATCCGTGTTTTTTACTTGCTTAATTTAAAACATGGACATCCTAATATATCCAATATTTCATATGTTGACTTCTGCTATAATGTTCTATGATGAGATCATAAAACTGCCTGAGACGAATGCTTAATATTATATATTTGATATATAATAAACGTTGCTTATGTTTTGCATTCGCGCTAGTCCTGCCCCCGCTCTTCCGTTGGTTATCTAACCTAACGGTGCATGACGGGATGGCATAAGCGTATGTTATATAAGTATTTTCATTTCTTTATCTGTTTTGCTTAGGAAGCATAAATGATGGGATTTCATTAATGAGATTAATGAAAAGGAAAAAACCCTAATGATGTTGTAGAATCAAATTTTCAAAAGGTGGCTCTAGTTCTTACTTTGCATAGCGGTATTCCTTGATGAATATCCAGCATCTCATTCGATGAGAAAAGAGACGAGATCCCTTCACCGGGAATGACCTCTTTAGCAAAAGCAAGCAAATGCTACACCCACTCGGTTTATTTTGAAAAACACTGTTGAAGTCGAAAATTGCACCCCGGTTGACCGAGTCAAAGTCAAAGTCAACCCCAAGCCAAGTGGGCCCATGCCCAGGTCGAGTCCGAACATGAAGCGGCCGGCCCTCCCCCATGCCAAAATGAAATCATGTAATAAATAATTTTTATGAAATTTTTTATGCATGATTGTAAACAGAATAGGCATAAAGCCAAATTTTTGTAAGCACATGGCTTATGTGCAAAAAGAAATGACACATGAGCCATGGGATGGGCAAAGTGCCATTTTGTAAAGCCCAAGGGGTTATATGTAAATATGTAAGCCTATATAAGGCAACTTGATGATGAATAAAGCATATACCTTTTCATTCCCAAAAAAAATTAGTACATATGCCTCTTCCTCCTTCCTCAAGATTCCAAAACCTTCTTCTTTCTTTGTGAATTAAATTAAGAGTTTTACTCTTCCTTTTTCAAAACTAAATAGTTTTTCACCACAAAACCCATACAGGGGAACTTGGATCTACCATTAGATCTCAAAAAGAAGAGATTTTTAAAATCTCACATCTCTTGATCTTCAAGGTCTGGCCAACAAAGGAAGAAGAAGGAGACCCATCTCCAGAAACCCCACTTTGGGGAAGAACTAGGGCTCAAGGGGAGAAGCCCTTCATCAGCTTCAAAACATCTTAGGAGTTTAACTCCACTCTAATTTCTCCTTCAGGAGTTTCTGGGGCTAAAAGCCCCTTTTTCATGCCAGCGCTCAAGCACCCAGCGCCCACGTGACGACACGTGGCGCTCAAGCGCCCCGTGCTCAAGCGCCAAGCGCCCACGTGCCGACACGTGGCGCGCTAGCGCTTAAGCGCCAAGCGCCCACGTGCCGACACGTGGTGCGCGCTCGAGCGCCCAGCGCTCAAGGCGCTGGCCCCACGTGTCCTTTGGGCGCTTTTTCCCTTTTTTATATATATGTATACATGTATATATATATATAGATACATACACACTCCACAATACTGTCCCTCCCAAAAAAAATTTGGGCCGGGGCGCTGCCCCGCACCCCGCAAAGGGGCTGCTAGCCCCCTTGACCCCCAGCCCGCTATCCGGGTAGCGGGGCCCCCGATATATCCAAAACCCCTTCAAAACACAGCACTGCACATTGAGTTTGCATGACCAGTTTAACCCGTTAATCGGAGGTTCTCTCGCTTCAAAGGCGAGGGGTAATTAATGGCAGCTTAGTCCGCGGCTGCCGGAGATTCGGATCCCCACAATCAATAAACCCCAGCCTACCCTAGGCAGGGGGAATCTGTACTGCGCCTGACAAGCGCGCGTGTATTCCCATCTCAATGGGGTGACAAAAAACACCCTACAAACACATGATTTTAAAAGCTGAACTTAAACCACTCCTTTTTCAAAATCACTCGATTCTACAACGATATCAAGTTTATTACGCAAAAGGTTTTGTTAAAAACCTGTCGTAGCCCTCCGTCATTTCAGATAAGGACTATTTTGTATTCGTGCTGCGTTTGTTGACCTTGTCAAGACTTAGTGTGCGGTAGCTAATGAGTGCTTATCTGCAACGCATATGATGCGATTGGATTAGGGTAGTCGTACGGCCTTGTTGACCTTGTCAAGGGTCGTGCGGGTGGGTTCAATTCAATCACGAAATGAACGGGTTGAACTTGACTTGCGGTTTATGGTTTGTTGACCTTGTCAAGGTCATAAATAGCTTGGGGCAAAATATTATTAGGAATTTCAAGTGTTGAAATTTGCAATGAGATTGCAAACCTTCTATGAGATAGTTGGATGCCGATACCCATTGAGAGTAAGAGTTACTCCTGGGAGAGTTTTGCACATTAAAATTAGCCAATCAAGTAGGTGGCTAGAAAGGTGTTAATGGGGTTACGCCCATGGAAAGACGATGTTTATTTTATCTAGGTCCGTGCGAAAGCACGGGGAACCTCCCTTAAATATAAATGCATGATCTCTTTGTGTTTTAAAGCCAAAGCCCCACTGTTCGACAAATCGAATAACTGTTGAATTGGCACCGCTGGCGTAGAAAGGACTCGATCATTGATGACCATCCCGCCTTCGTTTGAATACGGATTAAGAAATATGCGCAGAGCCCTTAATTGAGTCAGATCAGGAGCGGAGGCATCAACTAACCTCATAACTCACGGGAAAGTGTATGACTCATAGAAATCAGGCCGCCGGTGTGCAGCAAATGCACCTAACACATGCATCTCAATCCACGACGTGAAGTAGTGGAGGGAAAAATTCACGGCGTCTGCACCTGGGTTTAAAGTGTTGGCGGCAGTACTTAAACCATGGTATAGGTGTGATAACCAGCAACGCCAACGGCCAATCGCGCTCTTCGGCTATGCGACGGGTAGGATAGAAGACGGAGGCTCTCATAAAACGGCGGTGTATCGGCATGGTGAACCAGCTAAGCCAGAGACTGATGAAGCCTATAAAGAATGTTTCTTCGTCTATTCCAGGAGCAACGATTGCGTCAAAGATCACGGCTGATGGATTTGGAATGTAAAACTGCGGCAGGTCTTCTTCTTTGGCCGGCAATTTCTCTAAGCCGAATTCGAAGGGATCCTCCACCTTCGCGAATTTCGGATCTTTCTCGGATAGAGCATCTATAAGGAGAAAGCAAGCAATGAAAGCGTCAAAAGTGACACCTTGCCCTTCTGATGCCATGAACAATCTCTCAAAAATGCCCAAGGCCTTGATTAGACTCGAGTGCTTGTGCCAAACAGCATTCTCGGTCGTCAAGCCTTCAAGCATTGCTAGCACTGTAGCAAATATATACTCGTCAGGGCATAATAATTCTTCGTAATGCTCTCCCCTAATCGGCAGCCCTGAAATTTCATGGAACTCTTCCAGCGAACTAGAGACTTCGCGGTCCCCTAGCAGGAACGTATTTGATGGAAGATTCCACTGGTTCAAAAAATCCTTGACCCACCAGACGTGGTGAGCATGGTAATAGAACAGCGACGCGTACACCGCTTGATACAGCCCAACTTTCTTCAGTCGTGAGCGTTGGGAGGAAAGAATGTACCGGGCCCAGGGAAGGTAGCCCACTGGATGGTGCGGGGTAACACCTAACTTATAGACCCTCCCCCAGGGTCGAGCATCACCCTGACATATTCGGCGTCCCAAAATATCGATAAACATCATGGGTTGATTGGATATCCCTGTCGTTGATGGCTCAAGCCGGCCCTCGGGGGTCCAATTAGCCGCCTCCACCGCATAAGTAGTACGCGGACGCTTCATGAATGGCATTAAACGGATGAGTTCTGTTAGTACGTGTAACATTTCATAAATATAAAATATTATTTTTGGAATTTAAATATTAAAATAATATATTTCGCGAAAACTATTCGATTTGCGAGTAGGGTTTTTCGTAAAATAGTATAATTATATACCAATATTTGGAATAAAAGTAGAAATTAAAAAGATTTATTTATTATAATAATATTTATAGGATTTTGGCATTTTTATAATTAATTATATGCGAGTTTAAATTAAACTTGATTAGTGCACTACTAATCGCGATTAAGCCAAATCCGTATTTTTACATTTTTCCATGGCTAGTGCACCATGTCATGTTGCATTTTGTTGCATGTTGTTTTATTTTTTTTGTTTCATTTGTGACTTATAAGTTAATTGTGAGAAATAAAAAAGAAAAGAGATGGCATGATTGAGAGAGGGGGGACAAGTTATGACATGGGGCATGGCATGCCACCCTTGACCCTTCTCCATTCTTTTCCTTCATCAATTTATTTCTCTAACTTCTCCTTCATGCTTCCTCCACCTCTTCTACCCCATGGAAACCATCCCTAAATATTCACCAAAACCCCATGCCACCTTCATTAAAAATGATCCCCACCTCTTTCTAAACCCTTTAGACCAAATTAGTTTGGATTTTGAAGACTTTGGGTATCTATGGTTTTTCTTGAGTTGCTCAAATGAGGTATATTTCCTTTTCTCTAGTTAAGTTATTGTGTTAATCTATGCTAGTGCAGTTTAGAACTTGTTTTAGTGTGGTTTGTGATCTTGGAAATTTCCATGTTGAGATTTAGTGATTTGTGGACTTGTAAGGATGCAATAGAGGTGTAGTGAGTGTAGCAAAATCTTAGAGATTTCTTTTCTGGACCAAAACAGAATTTAGAACCCAATACATGAGTTTAGAATTTGTTCTGTGTCGGTTTTGTGAAGTTTTGTTAGCCTATAGGGAAACTGGAGCTATCTGGGGTATTTTTAAGGAAATCAAACAAGTCCATTGACCTAGACAAATGACCAGAAGACCACCACCAAAGTTTGAGCCCAAAATTCCCTATACAAACCGGTGAGGCTGTTGATGGTTTCTCCGGACTGACCATGGGTGTTGGTGATGGGGTTTGGCCAGTATCTCACACTTCCTATAACCTATCCCCTGTACTTGTTAGTTTAGTCCCTTTTGACTTTAGCCAAAATCTGGGAGCTACTTGAGAGTGCTTTGGCTATATTTTCCCCGATATTTGAATTCGTGGTTTTGGTATTTGGATTTGATTTGGTCGTTGGACGTTTGTACGTCAACGACGATGGTTTTTTGGTTGTTTTTGCATGCGTAGGCTATAGGTTTTAACCTATGAGCACACTGTGTGCCGTATCGATTTTCGGACATTGATTTTAATGGCATTGCGATTGTGTATTGATTGTAGGTACCTTCGCGTGGACTTCCGAGATGACGAAGCACATTGATTTCGGATAAGCGATGAGATTAGCAGGTGAGTAGATTTATATATACGGGGGAAGTTGGGTGGATGGCGTATAGCACCCCCGCAACCATTGAAATGGATAAGTGATATATAAAATTGTAGTTTGGATAAAACCTATATATAAACCCACGGAGATGATCAAGGGTTTTAGTGTGAAATAATATAATAAATATGGAAAACTCGGATTGACATGTGAGAATGTGGATCGTGATATATATATATATAAGTGATTGAAAGCGGATAAATATGAGATTTATAGTGGCGTGATATGAGATCGATATCGATATGTTATGAGATCGATATCGATAAGACTTGTGAACGATAATACGAAAATATTAGGATAGATGTGTTATGAGATGATGTACGTGACTATAGATCCGTACTATTGTTGTGATGATATCGTACGATGGATTTTCCATATAAGTATGAACCCGATATTTATTCCGACTTGAGAACCATTTTATTTCATATCACAAAGTAGATATTGTGATATGTTTGGAGTCATGCCTATTTCAAAACTAACGAATCGTTACACCCTTTTTAAATGATGAATTCAAGGAGACGTTATAAAATTTTCAAATGGTATCTTTTCCAAACAATATCCTAGTCTTTTATTTTCAAAATAACGATTCGGACTATTTTTAACTATAACTGTATGACTCCTACGTAGTTGCATATTTTATATACTGTTCGCTCTTACGATCTCTTGTTTCTGCATACGCTCGCGGTTCTTTTACTACGATATATATATGTATATACGATGTTTCATACCCGTTATTTACCTGACTTCGTCTGCTAGTACACCTGCACAATTATCGATGATGCGCATATTACACTCACACAGAATTGCCGGCTCACACACATTCATCATCGGTAATTGCTATGCCACTTACACAGTAGAATTGCTATATTCCTGATATTATTCCTAATTGTTTAGTACTATCATATGACATGTTTGCATGATATATTTGATATGCTCACCTTATTGTTCTATGTTGCATACATCGTACTTTATGGTTATATGCATTGAGATGTTGTTTTTATGAGATCTCTGGATTTGAGAACCGTGGTTATATTTCAAAGGATATTGTGTATTATTTTAAAAACGCGGTTTCTCTTGATATGATATTTCGAGATGTCCACCATGTTTTTTCTCGGGTCTGAGTTGTGAGCATACCCAATTCGAGGAGTGGGAGACACCGTCTGTGGGTACATGGTGGATCCGGTATGGTACCCCGGGGCAAGAAATGATTTTTTGGTGTATACGATGAGCCTGGCAGAGGGAGCACTACTTACCGGTGATATTTTTGGACCCGGCGGTTATCCGGAGGATACCGACCGGAGTTGTGAGATGGATATGAAGGCCGATCAGAGTATGCGGCACCTGAGATGAGATAGATATGAGGGCCGATCTGAGTGTGCGGCGCCTGAGGTATGAGGATTTACGTGTCAATGCAGGACACGGGTTTTCATGATGTTTCGAGTGTCGGTGTTGGACACTCAGGTTCCATGATTTTGATGTGTCGTTGATAGACACACGTGGTTGATATCCTTATACATACAGACATATATTTTCATGATGATTCGAGTGTCGATATTGGACACTCAGGTTCCATGATATGGTTTGTATCGTTGATGGACATGTGGATGATATCCACATGCATGCAGGCATATGAGTTCAAATGTTTATTTATATATATCATTCGCATTGATTTCGATTGTTGACATATAGGCATACATGGTCGCCCTAGATATCATAGTATTACCTTCATGATATAGTATGACCTAGGAAATCGTTGTTTTATTCGATTTCTACATGCTGATGTTTTCTACTCACGAGTTGGCAACTCACCCCCATTGTGCTACAGTTCTTACAGGTTTGACCGCTTGAGATTAATAGCGGTATCGCTGGCACACAGCTTCATCCACGGTGTTTTGCTTTAGTAGATGGGACACATATTGCATCATGCCCACTCTCGTACTTATATTCTGTTGTATCTAGATAAACTCCATCAATCAGAACTAGAATTTGTATATTAGTAGACTAGAAAGACTTGGGTATTTTTCAAGACTTAGAGCGATGGGTGTATGTTCGCTTTCCTTGAGGTTTTGATGTCTTTTGTTATTTATTTATTCTTTCTGTGTTGATCTTCGCCGTTGGGCGTCGTATATATCTCTTGCTTACTTGCGTGGTTGTGTTCCAGTCAATTGACAAAGAGCTAGCTCCCATTCGGGGATGCCTATATATATATATATATATATATATATATATATATATATATATATATATATATATATATATATATATATTGCTTATATGTGGTTTTGGATCAAAATATATAAGGGAGGTGCTGCCCAAATTTTTAAAGACGAAAGATGTTTTCAACTATAGTATAATCCACTTGCATCTTCATGTTACATCATCTATGCATTAAAGAAAAACTTGATCTCATTATACCTTTATTTCAAAACTGCACCTCGGCTATTTTCCGCAAAAGGTTTAGATTTCTGGGCTTCGGCTTACTTGAATTGCGTTACGCCTTTAGACGGTGCGTGATTTAAGTGCCGGTCACGAGCTAAATTCCGGGTCATGACAAAGTTGGTATCAGAGCCTTAGGTTTAACCTTGGTTTGAGTCTAGGTTTAACTATGCGGAGTCTAGGGCGTAATATATTTCGGAACCTAGGCTTGACCTTACGGAACTTAGACTTGAATGGGGGGGTATTAGACCCGAACTTTCGTTTTATAGGTTGACCTTGATTGATGGAGTGGGTAGATTAAGTAGAGTGACATACCGTGTGTATGTTCCACGGCATACTTACGATACGATACTCTGCTTAAGTAACCTTAGGATGTACTTATCTTGAGATTTATGATTTTATTCATTCCTATGATCATATATCCATTTTAGATCTATTGATTCCTTTCCTTCCTTTGATCTATATTCATCCATACCTTCTTGAGGTTCCTGTCACCATGGTTTGAGCGCAGATTAAGCAGCTGCTGGAGTTGCAGTCAGAGCGAGCTCATCACGGACGAGGGTTGATCATGATGTTTGCTGGTGATATAGGAACGTATAGGTATAGTGTTTGTGTTGAGATCTCTCGTTTGAGGCGAGTGTTCAGATCTGTACTGGATGATCGGGCCATTGATAGAGGCTGCTAGATTGAGAAGACTGTTGATGTACAGCCTGCCCCTGAATTCATGATGTTGTCTACCGTGCAGACATATGACCAAGCCGTTGCTGAGATTGATGGGATGTCGCTTCCAAAGCTTACGAGATGAGATCGCTAGAGCTTTTAGGCAGAGATGTGACAAAAGATAGCTAGTCTTCTTGAGTTGAGCGTCTGAGATGATTCATCTGATTTGATGCGCCGACGCAAGTTCATTTGAGTAAAAGGATTCCAATTTGGAGAATCTTACTCAGATCTAGAGTAGATCGATCAAGATAGGGCGTTTTTCAATGGATGCTCTGATGTGGAATCGGTAAGTTGGCCAGCTTCGGATAGAAGGACCTCCTCCAGATGCGTTGCGAGTTGATCCAAAATGGACGAATAAAGTTTATTCTTCCGATGATTGGGATGTGTCCCCGAGGACGTGTTCGGCTAGATATCTTCCATGGAGTGGTGAAGATACCGATCGTAATTTTGAGTCCTTATGAGAGACCCCAGATTGACTGTAGCCGAGGACGGATTTCCGTACGAAGACAGTAAGAGATGACGTCAAAGTGGACGCTAATGAAGAAAAGTGGAACAAGACGTTCGTGCGAGATTTTAACAAGCCGTGTTACACCCTGTTAAAGCCAAAGGATTAATATGTGTGCAGAGGCATTAGTTATGGCCGATTTTAGAGGAAAGCCGTGCTGAGGACGCAGCTATCCGGTTATGAGGAAAAGGAGTTAAACAAGAGTGCCAACCTCCGTATAGTTCGGCATAGGTGAGATCGGAAGAGACCATGAACAGGTTCGCTCCAGGATGCCACAGCGATGAGGATTTGCACCCAGGATCAGTTATTTCGCGCATATTCGGAAGGCCATATGCCATCACCAGTGACGTGTTGCTTTACGAGTAGTCATGATAATTGGCCAAGAGAGGATCAGCGGAGTGCCAGAGCAAAATGTTCCGTTAATACACTTGACCGGGACGACGAGCCGAAGGATCGCGAGATTTGTTATCCAGAGAGCAAACGAGGACCCAGAGACCGAAGATGCCAGACCGTGAGCAGGATGCAAGTAGATGTACTTGCTCTGCGAGCTTTGGGCGCACCGGTATTTCTCGACATTGTAGAAGGTGTTCCTCAACGTCATTTATTGTGATTTGCATTTCGTGATATGAGTATCACACTGTTATCGCTTGGATTTGAGTTTCATGATATTTTTTTCGTACACCATGGATGCACCTACTGGAGATTTACATTTTGTGCACAGTTATTGCACTTGATTTATGTTTTATACACCGCCGCATTGGTTTATGATTTTTGCATATCTATTGCACTTGATATTGATTTTATGCCTTAGCTGTATGTACTTATGATTCTGTGGATTTCGATACTGTCGATTTGATTTTGTGCATGTGGTACTCACTCGATTTGATTTTTTCACTCGGTATAGCTCACATGTGCTTGCAATGCATTGGTACGTGTTTTTTGCATGCTGTGGCACACTTTAATGATTTTATACACCTTGGTACGCTCGGTGTTGTTTTCTTACGCATTTGAGATATTGATGAGTTTTCGTGCACTTGTTGCACCAGATTTGTATTTCGTGCATTGGTTGCACTAGATTTATACCCCGTGCATTTTTTGCACTCGATTTATGTCTTTGAGCATTTGTTGCATTAGAACTATTTTTGCGTGCCCCGTTGCACATGACACTAGTTTTCGTGCGCTTTACTGCAATAGGCATTTTTTGCGGACTTGACGCACATGATTTGGATTTTGCGCACACTGGGCGCATGAGATGTGGTTTTCGGCACGTCGGGTGCACTCGATTGAGATTTTTTATCCACGCGTGTTGGATGCACTTGATAGGGACTTTATTTGTGTATGGTTGTTGCACTTGATTAAGTTTTTCGTGCACACTAGATGCACTTGATATTGTTTTCGTGCACATCCATTGCACTGGACAGATGCTTTCATGCACACCCGTTGCACTTAGTTTTGCTTTTGTGCTTAATTGTGGCACTTGTATTGGATTTGGTTTTCCGTGCGCACCAGACGCACGTGATGTTGGATAAGCTTTTTGAGGCTGATTTTTTCTCTTGAGCATTTTAGTTTGATGTTGGGCACTATATTATATAGTAGCCGAGCAGGACTGACCAGAGGACAGTGCCTAAGTACTTTTGCATGCATAAAAAGTTTACCAAGAGGTTTTCAAAAAGGAGCTATAGTCTCGCTATTTCCTACGTGCCGTGAGTGACATGAAATTTTACAAGGAAAACCTTCTAGATATTTCAAAAAGGCGAAACGTATAATTTGAGCAAAAACGTATATAGATATATTTACTACTTTACCATTGAACGTCCGCCACTTGTGCCGTGAGCTATGCATTGCATGGCGATTCGGAAAAAAAATTTGTTCATCTCAGAAAACTGCATTTTAATACCGCTCATTCATTATCTATTTTGTTATATATCAGTGCTATTAACCAGTTTCTGCTCAGTAATTACAGATTATAGGTATTCATGATACAACACTGAAAACACGCTCAATATCACAGATATAGCATTTGGGAGCCGACACTGCAATCAGAACAGAGAACCGATCGATATCCAAAGAGCTCTTTTGCAATAAACAAGTGTGCATACAATTTTTGGTCCAACACAATACATTTGTGACACTAGCTCTTTGGCATGGACCATGGTGGGGCTGCCCATGGCACACAAATGATGGCTTGTGCAAGTGAGGGGACATGTGTGATAAATGCTAAAAGTGTCGATGTGATAAATTGTTTCAAGATTCCCTCCACATCTCTAAATGCAAATCAGATTATTTTAGACAAATCAAACAGTACCAGGATGATATAGGAGTTGACACAAGACCACACAACCAATACGAGCTCCTTTGCTCGGACCAAGACTTGCCACACCCTCTAATATTCCGAGCTCGCCGGCCCCCCTTTCCCTGTTTGTCCCCATTTTTCTTCTGTCCCTCCCCTGCAGTCACATCACCTCATTCTTACTACTTTTTTAATCTTTTTTTGTGCCTATAAAAGCCAGATCATTGAGCAAGGGAAGGGCTCTCTCATATTCATATAATATATCCTTTTTTGATAGATTCTTTTGTTTTTGGTATAGGCTTGAGAGTGAGTGGGCTTTAACTTGGTCTCTTCTTCTTCCCTCTTGAATATTTCTCTTGAGAGCTTCATTATGGAGGTTGAACACGTTACCAATATCTTGTACCTCAACTTCAAATGTTAATATATTGCTTTGTTATTTTCTTTCTTTTCTTTACTTGATTTGCTTTTCTTTTTATTATTATGTGTAACTAATCTATCTTTGGTTGTGGTAATGGTAAGGAAGTGAGATGAAAGGTTTTGCATCCTCCTCCTTCTGTTAATGTTTAATATGCTTTAATATGATTATAAACTTAGTATTGTAACTTGGATGGGTTGATATGGTATGTTGATTTCATGGTTACTTTGTAACCACATCACATACCATATTCTCCCCACAAACCCCAACTTGCAAGCCTAAGGTTAGAATCAATTTGGTGTTAAGTTTGCTAAGTGTGGATGTGGTATTTTGTTATTAAGTGACTTGACAAATCTCTTGGTTTTATATACCATCACAAATACTTAGCACACTTAACACTGAAATCATTTGCTCTCACTCACTAATTTGTGTTTTTTTGTTGTGGTATGCTTGCAAACCCTTGTGTTTAGTGTTGATACCCCAAGTTTGGAGATACAAACAGTAAGTGAACAAAATGGACTCGTTTCGTGTTTGCGTCGAATATCGGCAACTTGACGACTTGAGCCTCGCAATCGCCTTGACAAGTCATACTTCGCGTCGGGATCGACACAAGGACGAACAACTCATGATCAACGGAGCATCGAAGGAATCCTCGCATTTCAACCTTCCGGGCCAAAGTCACAGCCACTTCTTTCTTAGCTTCTTTCCTTGATTTTCTTTATTTTCGTATTCTTTCATTTTTTGTGACAAACCAAACCATTCATTATTTGTTGAACCTTAAAAAACATGACCTATTATAAAATTTCCTGCGGATCGACCCGTACCTGCCGGCTTGCTACAACACGCCGTGCACTTGCGCTTTATAAATTTTAAAACGAGAACGATCTCGCATGCGCATTCCATTTCCTTAAAATCATATCCGTTTCCAAAACATACGCGTTTTCCCGCGCGGGTGAATTCCCAACAATTTTTTGGCGCCGTTGCCGGGGAGTTGATAGTATTGGGTATTTTTATTTCTGGTTCTTACTAACAAAACCAACTTTTAACTCAATTTTTTCAAAACTGACAATACGAAATTTTTTCCTAACTTGTTCTCTGTCCTTTAGACCTGCTAACACCCTGATATTTATTTTAAAAATCAAGTTATAACATAAGAGAACTTAGCTAGCCTAGAGAACTCACACAAAATTCCAGCATAAACCAACTTCATTTTGCCGGCGACATCAATGAAAAATCCGAGCTCGCCGGGTTAAGTGCGGGGGTTTTGATTTTTTTCTTTTTGTGTGATCTCCAGTGTATTGTCAGTACTCTAGTAGTATTGTTTGATTTTTATAATTGTGAGTGTGCAGGAATTAGGGCATATATATCGCTTTTTGACACTAAATATCATATTTTCCGACATTTCTGGTTTTTCACGGAATTACGACCAGTGATCATGCGGAGCGAGGCTCAAACTCAATTTCAAGACATTAGTGAAGTACAGTGCCAAAGATCCGGATAGTTTAACCTGCGCAAGCGAACAATCAAAGACTCGGATCATTTCAAAGGGGTTTTCTTAACCAAATCACATCAGTACGTATTTCCTAACACATTCTTCTGGAATCCGACGCATTCCAATATTTCTATCTTCTGCAGGATTCTTCGCACAAGCTTGCCACCAATTGAACAGAGAACTAACCATATTTTTTACAGCGCTTAAATTTAAAACGAAAAAGAATTACTTAAATTGCTTGATTTTTTTGAATTCTTTTATTGATTGCGCATTTGCATCTTAATACGGATTTAAGGGCAAAAAGACCAAACAAGATAGGGTAAAGGATTTCATCACCTTTTTCCGTAGCTCACAAATCACAAAACGGCATTCTTGCATATCCACAGTAATTTAAAATCAATTAGAACTTTTGACTTTAAGGACATCGCGCTCATTAGGAGAAGTTAACTGTGTTTAGAACACCGCTTAACGATATATCGATCACGGGGTGTCTAGGCAAGTGTTCAAGAGAAAGGGTTATCTAATTAAGGAAGTTCGTGAAAGCGTTGGAAAACCTCCCCTTATATCTTGCATTTACCTGGCTTCGTGTTCCGTATATGTTGAGCCCGTTTCTCGACACAGTTTTACTTCGACAATCAGGTTCTTGAGCAGGTCTAGTTGACATAGTATAACATAAACTGCTAGGGGTATGATATTTTTTGTTTTTGTGATATTTGTGAATTCTTGTTAATATGGGTAAAACACAATTTAATTCAATTTTTCACAATTCTTATTCCCCTGTTTATACTCAGTCCCAATACTTTTGTTCAAATTGCCACGATTCTTCCCACATTCATGAAAATTTTCCTTCTCTAGGGGGTGACCAACTGTCCCAGATTTTGGATAACAGTCACCCACCTTGTAAGGTTCCTAGGCATTCTTACTAGGGTCTATAAGGCATCAACCATATCCGATTCAAAATTTAGACGTACCGAACAACCCAAAGCCGGGATCTTTGCTAGATAATTAGGGTTTAACATGCAACTAAACATCTTTACAACTAAGAGTGAGGGATTACAACCTTTGTAGTCCGCTCCTTTGCTTCATAAGCTCCGATTAGTCGTCCCTTCGCCGCGATCCATGATCTCCCGGACTCAAGAGAAGCTCCACAAGCCGAATGATCAATGATTGCTTGTAGTCTTGTTTTTCTCCGATGATCTATCTCAAAGTTTCTTTAACTCAAGCTCTCACTCACTAATGAGGTGAACACCCTAATCTAATTGGCTAGATTAGATGAGGATAATGAAGTAGGATTTATGCTCTCTTTTATTATCAAATTCTCACACTAATCCATCACAAAATGAAAACCTAGAAAGCTTTTGTGAGCTCAAGGAAGAAGAAGAAGAATGAATATCCTTTTGTGATGAATAATGAAAATGTAATAATGATTACAAATGCAACCATGGTTCAATATGAGAAGGCTAACCCATGTAGAAATATCTAGCAAAATATCAAGCATAATATCTTTGCTAGAAACAAAGTATAACCTTCTAGAAGCATCATGAAAGAGCTAACCCAAATCAAACCCTAACCATGTTTAATCTCCACTAAACATATTGCAATAGTAATCATAACATGTTACAATATTATATATAATATATATTTGTAACAAAAGAAAATAATACAATTAACATATATCGCATATATATCAATGTATTATCCGGTGAGAAAATGAAATAATAAGGCGAGCCAATATTAGATAATGTAATGCAATATATCATATATATTATTATAAATTAAATTATCGAATCAACACTTGATCCAACAATCCGGCTATATCGAATATAACCGACTAATATATCATGTACCGATTTATCGAATCAACATTTGATCCGATGATCCGGCTCATATCAAAATATTGCGAAAATATAATACGGTATCTCATATCGTATTATCCTCGGTCCTACACATATCACATATGTGCTCCTACTCCGTTTTGCCTGAGTCAAGAAACCTCTGTGTAGGACTCTAAAGAATCGTCAATACGCCGGTAGCAGGTGATGATCATATCAAACATCCACAAGCTGCAAGCGGTCAGCTAAACGTAACAGCCACACAGGTATTGAGCGATCAGAAGATCAACAAGCAAGCCTGTACATTCTCCTATGAATCCAAACAGTAACACTCCCGTACAGTCCGGTCTCTTCGTCTGATATGTCGCATATCTGGTCTAAGGGTGGTAAACGTCAGACCCCAGTAACCGATAAGTCGTGTCAATGTGAGGCTCATAACCAGTAAATCTCTATATCAGCCCTGGCCAGGGACTTCCAGTTATAGCCAATCGAACGCAGCACAACATCAACTCCCTATACCGGGAGAGACGAATCCCCTCCTATCGCTCATTGCCTCCATGTGATTCGGGACTGTACCCAAAAGCCACCGTTTTGCACGCCCTATTGGATGTGGTAAGGTGGAAATCAAAGCACAGTGGGAATCACATAAGACTCTATGACGATCTCGGGTCTACAGACTAACCTGTACCAGTATCACCGGAGAACTGCCATCTGACGTGAGGTATAACACCATCTGGGAGTTCTCGGCGAGTCCGTCCAGTGTACCCAGTCTCCACTGAGAACCCGTACACCATCCTTGATGTCAAACACCGATGGATATGGGATCATCCATCGCCCATCATATGGGTCAAGATGCGTATACGCTAGTCTACTCTGGTGTATCGATGCCCTGTCTCGACACACCCTCGACTAGGAACAGTTATAGGATGTACTCATCGACTACTCTGGCCCCACTAGTATGATCTCATCATAGTCCCAGTAGTCGAGTACATATCCTAAGGGCTTTATCAACATGTGAGAGTAAGACAATAAACTAATATAAGTCAACATGTTAAGATAAAGTGAAACCAAATAGCATATTATAATGACGAGCAAGAAAGTCCTCTCTATATATATCCAAGCATCCATTATAATATACATCATATGTACAACAATGGCCTCTAGGATATATACATAACTAACACACCTAACACTCTTGAACCCAGTTCCACTTCAATTAGGGACATAATGATTGAAGATTTAGAGAAATAGGTCGACTGATTGACTGTTTTAGTATCACCACCATTACAGCCCTCTCTTCCTAAAACAACTGACACATCCTTAGGGAATGATGGTGAGATGGATGCTAGGTTGACCGCTTTAGAGAAAGGTATTGAAGTGATGATTGCGGTCAATAATCAAACAGCTGCTATACTAGCCCTGTTTATACAGCAGTATGAGCAATTGTTTCACGATCAAGCTCAATCTTTGGCTAAAATTGAAGAGCATGTAGTTGTAGTGATTATAAAGAGTGAACACAGTCAATTAGAACCACATAGTGTTAATATCTGTCATCTAGGAAGTCACCCAAGTAAGATAAACGATCAATTGAATTTTGATGATTTCATAGATGACGATGCAATTGAATTGACTAAGTGTTATCAGGACACACAAGAAAAACTACCGACTGATTTTTGCATTCGAATTTTAGAGGAGGAATCTTGTTGTTGGGGTCAAAATTTTCACCCTGGTTGCCCAAGTCAAAGTCAAGGTCAATCCCAAGCCAGGTGGGCCCAAGCCCAGATCAAGTGGGTCCACGCCCCAGGTCGAGTCCGAACATGAAGCGGCCGGCCCCCTCCATGCCAATATGAAATCATGTAATGAATAATTTTTATGTAATTTTTTTATGCACGAAAGGGCATAAAGCCAAATTTTTGTAAAGCACATGGCTTATATGCAAAAAGAAATGGCACATGAGCCATGGGATGGGCAAGATGCCATTTTGTAAAGCCCAAGGGGCTATATGTAAATATGTAAGCCTATATAAGGCAACATGATGATGAATAATATGGATACTTTTTCATTCCCCTCAAAATTTAAAGTCTGTGCCACTTTCCCCTTTCTAAAGGTTCTAAACCTTCTTCTTTCTTTTGAATTAAATCAAGAGTTTTACTCTTCCTTTTCCAAAACTAAATAGTTTTTCACCACAAAACCCACAAAGGGGAGCTTAGATCTCCCATCAGATCTCAAAAGAAAGAGATTTTTAAAATCTCACATCTCTTGATCTTCAAGATCCTGCCAATAGAGGAGGAAGAAGGAGGCCCATCTTCGAAAACCCCATTTTGGGGAAGACCCAGGGCTCCAAAGAAAAACCCCTTTCATCAACTCCAAAACATCTTAGGAGTTTAACTCCACTCTAAATTCTCTTTTGGGATTTTAAATCCTATTTCTGGGACTAAAAGCCCACTTTTCCTCGCCGGCGCCCGAGCGCCTAGCGCCCGAGCGCTCAAGCGCTCAGCGCCCACGTGCCGAACACGTGGTGCACTAGCACTCGAGCGCCTTGTTGGATATAGTGCCATCAAATTCTACTATTGGATCGCAGGCACGTGATTGCAATGATTGAGGGAGGACCTATGCCGGTAGGACAGTCTTACTCAAGATGATAGTATGCTATCTGGTTTATCTTTATCATCGTGTACAGTTTTAGGTGACCTTACAGATCACTATTACACATTGATAGAGCCCTTAGAATTCTTGCTTGACTACCAGCAGTATGATAACGATCATATACGTGAGAGCTGGGGTCTATAAGCACTCCTTAAAGCGGTCCCTAATCGTGGGAGTTTCGAGACTGGGCATCGATACTCCATTAGTAGACTAATGTATACAGTCGAGACCCCGACGAGGGGCGGTGGCCGGTCTCATAAGCCATTGGTGTCAGTTGGTTCACCTAAGATGTATACAGGTGCTCATTGGGTTATGAGTACACCGGACAGGACTCGCCGGGAACATGCTAGTTGGTATTATACCTGACGTCAGATAGCAGTTCCCAGGTGACATGTGTACAGGTTAGTTCATCGACCTGAGATCGTCATTTATCTCGTGTGAGTTCCCACTGTGCTTAGATTACTACCCTACCAGGAGCCGTGCAAACAGGTTTTAGTTGGGTAAAGTCCCGAGCCACATGGAGGCAGTGAGCGGATCGACAGGGGTTTCGTCTCTCCCGGTATTGGGGGTGAGATCGCGCTGTGTCTAGGAGAGCCATTACATGAAGTCCTTGGCCAAGGCAGGAGATTTACTGGTATGTATTCCAGTCATATCTCAGGGTGTTCTGGGCTACACTCCGATACAACTTGTACCGCTTTTGGGGGTCTGACTTTTACAACCCACTAGGCCCGACATGCGATACTCATAGACGAACGGACCGGACTGTACGGATATTGTCACTGACAGGCTCAGTAGGGTGTCAGGATGAGTTCGCTCATCGACTTCCCTTTTGGTGAATACCCGGTAGCCCGTTACGTACAGCTAGTACCACTGACGTGCTAGTGGTTAAATCCACAGCCAAAGTATTGACGAGTCTTTAGAGTCCCCCACAGATAGTTTCCCAAGTTTCGGGCGAAACGTTGTAGAGGCCGTATGGTATTATGGCAGGGTTCGATCATATACGTGCAGTAGTGCACGGATCATGATCGGACGGATCATACTAGTGGGCTTTGGTTTAAGCCGGATCCTAGTATTAGATTTGATAGATTGCTTTCGTCTCATTGCATTCGCATTCAGTCGGAATGCGGATGAAGGTATGTATATACAGGTGAGGGGTATCCTTGTGATCCGTTACGAGTTTACTTTAGATGTTGCCGTATCTTTTTGTTGGACTAAACATTTGGGTTATTGTTTATTCTTGTGGAAATTGTGAGCTTAGTTCATGATGAGGTGCGTTTAATGTGACATGGACATGTTTAGTGACTCATGGTTTCTTTTATTATGCTAATATCACATTAGGACTTGTTTATTGTGTTGATATGATACTTGGAGAGAGAGAGGGCAGCCATGTTAGGCTTTGGGGTCACTCTTGATTTATTCTAGAGCTCTCATTTTATCATTGCAACACAAAACAAAAGAAAGTCTCTTCTTCTTCTTCTTCCTCTAGCTCACCATTTCCACCATGGCTTCATCTTCAACCTCTATCCATACACTCTCATGCGTTGAGAATCAATGGATGCTTGAGACAAAATGATCGCACACATTCTCTACTTCACCTTGGACACGTCGGCTAGCAAACTTCGTGTCCGAGTTGTTTCGGATGAAGCGGGAGCCCGTAAAAAGACTCTTTGATGTGGTGCCCTTCCGACGAGGAGACCGGAGATTGAAGATGCCACGAGGAGCTTGGGATGGTGGCCAAAGACCGAAGGACATGGATCGATCGGTATAGCCACTCTCACTTCTTAGTAGTTAGTTAGTTTAGCGCTAAGGGTTCGATCCGGGTGAAAGACTACAATAGCGCCGGTTTCCTGAAAAAGTTTTCGTTTCCGCATTTTGGCCTCGGATCGACGGCCGGGGCGCTACCGTAGACTTACATGGTATCAGAGACACGCCATTAACCTTTACTAGATTGTTCTAACGTGTTTAAAATATCGATCGAACGAAATTTCCAAAACCGTATTTTCAATGTTAAAGTTTCTGTCAAATTTTTAAACTGGTCTAAAAATTATTTTGGTTATGTCAGAAAATCGTGCAGGCTTTTCTAAGACTACTGTAGAAATTTGGTCGACTGAACCTTCAAGAACGCCGCGGAACCGCCGCACAAGCCTTGTATTGGCCGCCGTTCCGCCGCCATTTTGGAGCAACAGTGTACCATTTTTCTTCTTGGTGTCTTTCATGTGGAATTTTGGTTTCTTGAATATTTTGTTTGGGCCCAGATTTTGTCAGAGTACTGGATTTGTACTTGGGGCCCACTTCGGAAAGTTTTGTCGATCGAGAATTTAAATACGTTAGTTTACAGTACTTACTTTATATCTATGACCGTGAATATCATTCGATCGGTAAATCTTGTCTAATTGCTATAGCTCTTTTAGACGGATTTGCGAATGTGACATTCACGTTGATGTTCTGTGTTGTGCTGTGATGTTGCGGATTTGTCATGGTGGATAGCTTGGTGCAATGATAGTGCAGTTTGGTTATATTTGTACATTTGATATTGCGAGGCGAGCGTCCGACATGTGGACTGCCGTCACTGCCTATTTGTATATTATTCTTGTGGGGCACGATCAGGTTGAGGTCGATGTACCCGTTGTACATATTTTATTTTCTGTACTAGGATTACCCCGCAGTGGAGTGCACGGATAGCCGGGTTCTAAATGGCAACGGGCCCGCATCTCATGGCTTTGAGATGGAGGGGGCTTCACTCTAGAATTGGCGGGCTATTCGCCGTACTTGTAGGGGGTACAGGTTGACCCAAGGTGGGGTGCTCAAGTTACCGGATTCTGCGAAATGCTGGGTGGTCCATTCACTTTGCTGAAGGGGGCTGCCTCTCTTCTGGTTTTGGCGGGTAACTTGCCGCACTCGTAGGGGTCTAGGTTTCATTGCACAGGCTATCCACATGACCAGGGGAACGTCGGGTTTCAGTTGCGGCTCAAAGGAAACCCGGGGATCCCAGATTATCTGTATTGTTCTGTGATGCTTATTACTCTCTATGATGTTGCATTTTATCATGCCATGAGCGAATATTATATATTGATGTATATACTAGTAGATGTTGTATATGTTTTACACCCGCGCTAGTCCATTCCCCGCTCTGTCGTTAGTTAAGTAACCTAACGGGTGATGACGCGACCCAGTGGTGAATGCGGATGGCATATACGTATATCGTATTTTCGTTCTTTATTGGTGTGATTAATTGATGGGACTGCATTGATTTTGATCAATGCAAGGAAAACAAACCTGTTTGATGTTGTTAGAACATTTTTCAAAAAAAAAGGCTGTTATTACAAGAACGTTTTCATTTTCTTTGCACAGTGGTATTCGGTTATGAATATCCAGCACTTCAGTTGACGAGGCAAGGGCCGAGATCCCTTCACCGGGAGTGACCCCTTGGGCAGAAGTTTGCGTCAGGGTAATAACTTCACTATAGTTGATTACTTTTTTCTTTGCATCGTGTTATTCAGTTGGAATATCCTGCACCTCATTCTACGGGGAAAGAGCCGAGATCCCTTCACCGGGAGTGACCTCTTTAGCAAAAGTTTTCGCCACTATATATTTGTAAAAAGCTATCCGGTTCCTTCAACGATATCAAGTCCATTACGTTAAAGGTTTTTCGCCAAAAACCATTCGTAGCCCTCCGTCATTTCAGACGGGTAGCACTTAGTATTCATGCTATGTTTGTTGACCTTCGTCAAAGCATAGTGTATGGTAGCTGCTTGTTACCTTTCTGTTCTATAGATAGATGCGTTGGTTTGGGACAGTCATACAGCCTTGTTGACCTTCGTCAAGGGCTTTTACGGGTGGGTTCAAATTAACCTGGACAATGACGGGTAGAACTTGACATGTGACTTATGATTTGTTGACCTTCGTCAAGGTCATAAGAGCATGGGGTAAAAATCACATCGGGAGTTTCTAAAGAAATTGAAACTTGCCAGATATGCGTATACCTTCTAGAGTGTGATAACGTGAGTGGATTCCATCACGTTATCATGCGATGATAGTTGGATCCCGATTCCCACTGATGAGTTGGTTTACTCCTCGGGTGATCTCGACTAATTCTTCTTTCAGGTTTGAAGAAGAATTTGAGATTACAGTGGGAGGTTTCCTGATTAGATAAATTGGTAACCATTCTGATCTAGGTTAGAGTGCACGCAGAGTGTTTCTTTTCTCTCTCTCTCTCTCTTGGCAGCGACCATGGCCCGACCCTAGACTATGACTCAGTGACCAAGTTGACCGAACCTTCTTAAAACACTGGCTTTTGGATTGTCAGAGTTGCATACCTCATTGCCACTCCTACTTTTACCCCTTTCTCCAGAACACTCTGTATCACTACGAACATCCACTTCCATTAAATAAAACCATCGTATGGTTATATACAAACTCGAAGGAACTTGTTCCAGATTCGAGGATGGTTTCCGGTTCTGGAGAAAATGAATAGGACTATTCAGTTGTCTTTTCCTTTTACCTTCTCTCAGCTTGCGAGTGTTCCTTGGATTAGGACGGTACACCTATTATGCTTATTGGATAGTCTTCTTCCAAACCATAGGCAGGTGCCGAAAGGTGGGGAAGGAAGAAAACCAATCAGCCTAAATGAGGTGTACAGAAGGTAATAAGTAAAGACAAAATAAAGGGATTAAAATGAGGGCAAAGTAAATTGCGACTATCATTCACGACCAAACCAAGTATTTCATTACTACTCCTACTTCACCTTTGTATTTATTTAGAACACTCCATATCACTACGAAGATCCACAGTTATTTGGATACTCCATCGTATGGTTATATACAAACTCGAAGGAACTTGTTCCAGTTCGGGGATGGATTCTGGTTCAGGAGAAATAGGAATAAGGTTTATTCAGTTGCCTTTTATCTTTACCTTCTCTCGCGTTGTGAGTGCTCCTAGGATTAAGAGAGTACACCTATTATGCTTATTGGATAGTCTTCTTCCAAACCATAGGCTGGTGCCGAACGGTAGGGAAGGAAGAAAACCATTTAGCCTAAAAGGGGTGTAAAGAAGGTAATGACTAAAGATATATAAAGGGATTTGGAGAGATGGTAAAGAAATATAAGGTTAAAGTTGTGAATCTGATAATGGAAGAGGCATTACTAGGAATACCCAGATACCCCTTCGAAACATTTACATGTTTCAGTTTCACCGTGTATTGTTAATAGAAAACTGATTTACCAATTAGTACTTACTCCAGGGTATGTATTTACCAGGTATGATTCTCACATCTATATGGTTTTACAGATGATGAGTGGGAGCAGTTATTGGGAATTGGGTGATCATCCTCATTATATTGGGATTCGTTGTAATTGGTGATATTTGAGGAAATCGCTTGGGTTGTTTGCCGGACGGCAAATATTTGGTTTTGAATATCTGTTGTTATGCACCAATTTCAAATTGATATATCTGTACGTTTATTTTTATAAAGTGAGATATAACTTTTTGAAATTATGTCCATGATATTTACCTATATCAGTGGATGGTTAGATAAGGAGCATTAAACAGCGGTGTAATTCTTCATAACCATAGTACAGTTTTCAACCTACCATGCACAAGGTTTGAGTTATTCAACTCAGAGGACTTATACAAAGTATTGTATGTTGTCCAGTGTCCATTAGGACAGAGGGGTTGGTCCTCATACTATATTCTATTTACTTGTGACTTCTCTAGTTTTAGACAAGTGTTTCGTAGAAATACAAGGTCTAAGTTTTGAGAAGTTATAGGTATAAGAGTAAAGTAGAGAACCAGGTGTTGCAAGTATCGTGATTCTTCAAGGTGATCGAAGATGTAGATACTAGTGTTGGGTATTCAGTTGATAGTAATGTTTTTGAGAACTAGCTTCTCTTTCAGGTTACTCATAATTGGATGCACTCCTAAGTTGAGTAATGCTGAACGGCCTCTCTCCATTTAGTTGACATGCACTGGAGACAGCTGCATGATTTGAATCTGGTTCCAATTAAATCAGTGCCTCTGTTTCTATATTAGATATAGAATGGTTCATATCTTAACGATGTTAAGGTACGGGGAGTTGTCCGGCTTATGCTTAAAACCAGACTCTGGATAACTCAAGACACGTTTCTGTAATGGCTGTTTGTGGGTTAACCCGGGCTATGACGAGGGTTGACTTTCTACCATCTGGAAGATCAATAGTGATATTGTTCTTGACTCGCCACAGTTTTAGTAAAATGGATTTTTTCAGAAAATGGTAGTGGGAGTATGGTAGAACTGGAAGTGATTCCAGAACCGCAAACGATTACTGAAAATTTACTAGGACATAAAGATTCAATCAGTTTTGACATTCCATTAGCCACTCCGCAGATATGGTGGGTAACCTCAGGCACCCGAGAGGTACTCCGGTAGCCTCAAGGACGGTGACAGGGAGGTTCTTGTTTACCCAGACTTGCCATTGCTGCCGTTCCAGACTATGAGACCCGGCATGAGGATGGGTATAGCGTCGTTCTAAACTAGTTTTAGAAGTGTACGTGTATATGACTCTGCCAGAGGGTTGTCGTAGTCAGTGGGAGCAACGGAGGCATAGTGGACAAGTAGCTTATGTCTATTTATAGACTAAAGCAGATATAGCGGAGATAGATCATCTATTTTTGATGTGACGGTCATGGGTTATGGCTTCATCAGAATAGGGGATGGATCTGTTAAGAAGGTAGTAGGGTGTGATGTCCTGGTATTTAGATGACATACACAGAGTAGAAAGTAATATTCCTATACTACGATCGGTTATACTGTGGTTGTCACACAGAGGTTTCTCCACATAGGATATGGATATTATATCAGACATTCTGGTTACTAGATCTATGGTTTTAGATCTAGATTTAGGTAGTTTCCCAATCTGGGTACTTAGACAGCATTCTAAAGGTATTTTAGAATGGACGACTCCTGGCATGGTGGTGTACCTGCAGGTGATGGAGTCACCCTCTCTAAAAGTGTCTTACAGACTAAAGGGGAAAGGGAAGCGCATAATTAGCATATCACTTACTTAGGCAATTGAGTCAATCATGAGATGTCAAGTACCACACCAGATGTTGTTTTTGCACCAGATGCAATAAGTTAAGATATTAATCCAATCCTGGAGAAACGTTCGGAAGCAGTTTTAGAACATAAGTTGATGTTCTAAGGATTTGATAACGACAGCCTCCTTCGGGAGACGGTTATCATTCCAGGCTTTCAAGGTGACCTGGTTGACAGAGTAACTGTCAGAGTTATAGTTTTCCCTCTGACGAGAGGCAGTAGTTTGGACAGGAGGTCCAAGCGGATACTGAGGGAGGCATAGCGCAGGATACTGATTAAGTTCAGTTGACGATACGGTCTAAGAAGTTTGGATTTGGAGTTCATTTATGAGCTAGGTCCCATCAGATATACAGACATATTCTAAGACGGGTATTGCTTATTTCGGGAGATGGCTTTCTCTGCGAACTTGAGATAAAGACAGACATAGAAAGAAACATCAGGGCGGATCCACTCACTGAGGCTATTCTTCGAACGCAATAGTTTCGCAAACGGGCTTTGTGAGACTGATCAGTAGAGGAGTTGGATGTTCGGTATCACACGGGCTGTGAGTATGCGACATCGCAATAATTATCCTTGAATGCAAGTGGGAGATTGTTGGATATAGTGCCCTCAAAGTCTACTATTGGATCGCAAGCACGTGATTGCAATGATTGAGGGAGGACCTATGCCGGTAGGACAATCTTACTCAAGATGATAGTATGCTATCTGGTTTATCTTTATCATCGTGTACAGCTTTAGGTGACCTTACAGATAACTATTACACATTGATAGATCCCTTAGGATTCTTTCTTGACTACCAGCAGTATGATGGCGATCATATACGTGGGAGCTGGGGTCTATAAGCACTCCTTAAAGTGGTCCCTAGTCGTGGGAGTTTCGAGACTGGGCATCGATACTCCATTAGTAGACTAGTGTATACAGTCGAGACCCCGACGAGGGGCGGTGGCCGGTCTCACAAGCCATTGGTGTCAGTTGGTTCACCTAAGATGTATACAGGTGCTCATTTGGTTATGAGTACACCGGACAAGACTCGCCGGGAACATGCTAGTTGGTATTATACCTGACGTCAGATAGCAGTTCCATGGTGACATGTATACAGGTTAGTTCATCGACCTGAGATCGTCATTTGTCTCGTGTGAGTTCCCACTGTGCTTTGATTACTACCATACCACGGCTTAAAAGAGTCGTGCAAACAGGTTTTAGTTAGGTATAGTCCCGAGCCACATGGAGGCAGTGAGCGGATCGGCAGGGGTTTCGTCTCTCCCGGTATTGGGGGTGAGATCGCGCTGCGTCTAGGAAAGCCATTACACGAAGTCCTTGGCCAAGGCAGGAGATTTACTGGTAGGTATTCCAGTAGTATCTCAGGGTGTTCTGGGCTACACTCCGACACGACTTGTACCGCTTTTGGGGGTCTGACTTTTACCAACCCCCTAGGCCCGACATGCGATACTCATAGACGAACGGACCGGACTGTACGGATATTGTCACTGACAGGCTCAGAAGGGTATCAGGTTGAGTTCGCTCATCGACCTCCCTTTTGGTCAATACCTAGTAGCCCGTTACGTGCAGCTAGTACCACTGTCATGCTAGTGGTAAAATCCACAGCCAAAATATTGACGAGTCTTTAGAGTCCCCTACAGATAGTTTCCCAAGTTTCGGGCGAAACGTTGTAGAGGCCGTATGGTATTATGGCAGGGTTCGATCATATACGTGCAGTAGTGCACGGATCATGTTCGGACGGATCATACTAGTGGGCTTTGGTTTAAGCCGGATCCTAGTATTAGATTTGATGGATTGCTTTCGTCTCATCGCATTCGCATTCAGTCGAAATGCGGATGCAGGTATGTATATACAGGTGAGGGGTATCCTTGTGATTCGTCATGAGTTTACTTTAGATATTGCCGTATCTTTTTGTTGGACTAAACATTTGGGTTAATGTTTATTCTTGTGGAAACTGTGAGCTTAGTTCATGATGAGGTGCATTTAATGTGACATGGACATGTTTAGTGACTCATGGTCTCTTTTATTGTGCTAATGTCACATTAGGATTTATTTATTATGTTGATATGATGCTTGGAGAGAGAGAGGGCAGCCATGTTAGGCTTTGGGGTTGCTCTTGATTTATTCTAGAGCTCTCATTTTATCATTGCAACACAAAACAAAAGAAAGCCTCTTCTTCTTCTTCTTCCTCTAGCTCACCATTTCTACCATGGCTTCATCTTCAACCTCCATCCATACACTCTCATGCGTTGAGAATCAATGAATGCTTGAGACAAAGTGATCGCACACATTCTCTACTTCACCTTGGACACGTCGTCTAGCAAACTTCATGTCCGAGTTGCTTCGGATGAAGCGGGAGCCCGTAAAAAGTCTCTTTGATGTGGTACCCTTCCAACGAGAAGACCGGAGATCGGAGATGCCGCGAGGAGCTTGGGATGGTGGCCAAAGACCGAAGGACATGGATCGATCGGTATAGACACTCTCACTTCTTAGTAGTTAGCTAGTTTAGCGTTAATGGTTCGATCCGGGTGAAAGAATACGATAGCGCCGGTTTCCTGAAAAAGTTTTCATTTCCGCATTTTGGCCTCAGATCGACGGCCGGGGCGCTACCGTAGACTTACATGCCTGGCGCTCAGCGCCCAGCGCCCACGTGCTGGGCACATGGTGCGCTTGCGCTCGAGCGCCTTACGCTCAAGCGTCCAGTGTAAGTGCACGGCGGCGCCCCGGCCATCCATCCGAAGCCGGAAATGCGGAAACAAAAAACTTTGCGAAACTTGCAAACCGGCACCAATGCGCACTATCAACCCAGATCGGGCCATTAACCTAACTCTAGCAAACTAGAATAAGAGTAGAGAAGCTATACCGAGCGATCCGTGTCCTTCGGTCTTCGCCTCCACTCCGATCTCCTCGCGGAATCTCCGGTCGTCACCTCCTCGTCGAAACGGGCACCACATCGCCGGGTTCTTTTACGGGCTCCCATCTCTGGACCGAGGCAACTCGGGCACGAAGCTGGCGAGTCGACGTGCCCGAGAATTGCTGTAGGAACAACGTAGAATGCTTTGTCTCTTACGGGTAGTAACGTTGCCATGATAGAGGAGAAAATGAACTTTTGAGTGAACTAGTATTTTTTGTGGCAAGAAGAATGAAAATGAGATCATAATTTTTCTCTCCAAAAATCACCACCACTCCCCTCCCAAAGTTGCCGGCCTTATCATCCAAGAAATGGTGGAGGAATCAAAACATGAAGGAAGGTGAGAGTAGTAAAAGCAAAGGGTAACCATATCCAAAAGTGATGATAACAATATCATATCAATTTCTAATCCTTTCTAATCAAAACTCTCATCTCATAAATGCAAGTGAGTGGATGGAAAAAGAATCTCATCATGAAGCCACAAATTACTAATAACCCCCTCCACAAAAGTAATTTGCACAATTGCAAATTACCCCATCCATCGGAAAAGTCCGGCCGGGAAGGAACAAATGAAAACTGGCCGGAACGGAATGCAAACTGGAAACTTCATAAAACTGATCCCGTAATAAATTACAGGAAAACCCCGCGACTGCATATATATGCCCGCATTTGTATTCCCACTGAACACAAATGCAAAGAGACAAAACTACACCGTCTAATACTAGGATCCGGCTTAAACCAAAGCCGGCTAGTAAAATCCGTCCGATCACGATCCGTGCAATACCGCACGTATCTGATCAAACCCTGCCATATCTCCATACGGCCTCTACAGCGTTTCGCCCGAAACTTGAGAAACTGGTCTGTGGGGGACTCTAAAGACTCGTCAATAGTTTGGTTGTGGATTTAACCACTAGCACGTCAGAGGTATTAGCCAATACACAACGGGCTACCAGGTACTGACCAAAAGGGACGTCGATGAGAGAACTCATCCTGACACCCTACTGAGCCTGTCAGTGACAATATCCGTACAGTCCGGTCCGTTCGTCTATGAGCATCGCATGGCGGGCCTAGGGGTTGGTAAAAGTCAGACCCCCAAAACGGTACAATTCGTGTCGGAGTGTAGCCCAGAACACCCTGAGATACTACTGGAATACCTACCAGTAAATCTCCTGCCTTGGCCAAGGACTTTCATGTACTGGCTGTCCTAGACACAGCGCGACCTCACCCCCAATACCGGGAGAGACGAACCCCTGCAGATCCGCTCACTGCCTCCATGTGGCTCGGGACTTTACCCAACTAAAACCTGTTTGCACGTCTCCTTTGAGCATGGTAAGCATAGTGGGAACTCACACGAGACAAATGACGATCTCAGGTCGATGAACTAACCTGTACACATGTCACCAGGGAACTGCTATCTGACGTCAGGTATAATACTAACTAGCAGGTTCCCGGCGAGTCCTGTCCGGTGTACTCATAACCCAATGAGCACCTGTATACATCTTAGATGAACCAACTGACACCAGTGGCTTGTGAGACCGGCCACCGCCCCTCGTCGGGGTCTCGACTGTATACACTAGTCTACTCTGGAGTATCGATGCCCTGTCTCGAAACTCCCACGACTAGGGACCTTTTAAGGATGTGCTTATAGACCCCAGCTCCCACGTATATGATCGCCCTCATACTGCTGGTAGTCAAGCAAGAATCCTAGGGGCTCTATCAACGTGCAATAGTGACCTGTAAGGTCACCTAAAGCAGTACACGATGATAAAGATAAATCAGATAGCATACTATCATCTTGAGTAAGACTGTCCTATCGGGATAGGTCCTCCATCAATCAATGCAATCACGTGCCTGTGATCCAATAATTGACTCTGAGGGCACTAACTCCAACAATCTCCCACTTGCACTCAAGGCTAATTATTGCGATGTCGCATACTCACAGCCCGTGTGATATCGAACACCCAACTCCTCTACTAGTCAGTCTCACAAAGCTCGTTTGCGAAACTATTGCGTTCGAGGAATAGCCTCGGTCAGTGGATCCGCTTTGATGTTTCTTTCTATGTCTCTCCATATCTCAAGTTCGCGGAGAAATCCATCTGCCGAAATGAGCAATACCTGTCTTAGAATATGTCTGGATGTCTGATGGGACCTACTTCATAAATGAACTCCAAATCCAAACCTCTTAGACTGTATCGTCAACTGAACTTAATCAGTATCCTGCGCCATCCTTCTCTCAGTATCCTCCTGGACCACCTGTCCAATATACTGCCCCTCATCAGAGGGAAAACTATAACTCTGACAGTCATTTTGTCATCCATGTCACCTTGGAAGCCTGGAATGATAACCGTCTCCTAAAGGAGGCTGTCGTTATCATTTTCCTAGAACATCAACTTATGTTCTAAAACTACTTCCGATCGTTTCTCCAGGATTAGATTAATATCAACTTATTACATCTACTTCAAGAACAACATCTGGTGTGGTACTTGACATCTCATGATTGACTCAATTGCCTAAGCAAGTGATCTGCCAATCATGCACATCCCTCTCCACTATAGTCTGTAAGACACCTTTAGAGAGGGTGACTCCATCACCTGCAGGTACACTACCGTGCCAGGAGTCGTCCATTCTAAATACTCATAGAATGTTGTCTAAGTACCTTGATTGGGATACTACCCAAATCTAGATCTAAAACCATAGATCCAGTAACCAGAATGTCTGATATAATATCCAAGCCTTATGTGGAGAAACTACTGTGTGACAACCAAAGAATAACCGATCGTAGTATAGGAATATCACTTCCTACTCTGTGTATGTCATCCAAATACCAGGACATCACACTCTACTACCTTCTTAACAGATCCATCCCCTATTCTGATGAAGTCAAACCTATGACTGTCGCATCAGAAATAGATGATCTATCTCCGCTATATCTGCTTTAGTCTATAAATAGACATAAGTCACTTGTCCACCAATGCTTCCGCTGCTCCCACTGACCACGACAACCCTCTGGCAGAGTCATATAGACATACACTTCTAAAGCCAGTTTAGAACGACGCTATACGCATCCTCCTGCCGGGTCTCACAGTCTGGAACAACAGCAATGGCAAGTCTGGGTAAACAAGAACCTCCCTGTCACCGTCCTTGAGGCTACCGGAGTACCTCTCGGGTGCCTGAGGTTACCCACCACATCTGCGGAGTGGCCAATGGAATGTCAAACCAGATTGAATCTTTAGGTTCTTTATCAAATCTTCAATAATCGTTTGCGGTTCTGGAATCACTTCCAGTTCTACCATACTCCCACTACTGTTTTCTGAAAAAATCCATTTTTATTAAAACTGTGGCGAGTCAAGAACAATATCACTATTGATCTTCCAGATGATAGAAAGTCAACCCTCGTCATAGCCCGGGTCAACCCACAAACAGCCATTACAGAAACATGCCTTGAATTATCCAGAGTCTGGTTTTAAGCATAAACCGGACGACTCCCCGTATCTTAACAATGTCAAGATATGAACTGTTCTATATCCAATACAGAAACAGAGGCACTGATTTAATTGAACCAGATTCAAATCATGCAGCTGTCTCCAGTGCATGTCAAGTAAATGGAGAGAGGCCGATCAGCGTTACTCAACTTAGGAGTGCTTCCAATTATGAGTAACCTGAAAGAGAAGCAAGTTCTCTTAATCATTACTATCAACTGAATACCATACACAAGTATCTACATCTTCGATCACCTTGAAGAATCCCGATACTTGCAGCACCAGGTTCTCTACTTTATCCATATACCTATAACTTCTCAAAACTTGGACCATGTGTTTCTACGAAACACTTGTCTAAGAACTAGAGAAGTCATAAGTAAACTGAATATAGTACGAGGACCAACCCCTCTGTCCTAATAGAGACTGGACAACATACAATACTCTGTATAAGTCCTATGAGTCTAATGACTCATTCCCTGTGTGTCGTAGTTTGAAAACTGTACTATAGTTATGAAGAATTACACCGCTGTTTAATGCTCCTTACCTAACCATCCACTGATATAGGTAAATGTCATAGACATAATTTTAAAAAGGTATATCTCACTCTATAAAAATAGACGTACAGATATATCAATTTGAAAATGGTGCATAACAACGGATATTCAAAACCAAACATTTGCCGTCCGGCAAACAGCCCAGGCGATTTCCTCAAATATCACCAATTACAACGAATTCCGATATAATGAGGATAATCACCTAATTCCCAATAACTTACTCCCACTCATCATCTGTAAAACCATACAGATGTGAGAATCATACCTGGTAAATACATACCCTGGAGCAAGTGTCTAATTGGGAAATCAGTTTTCTTTTAACAGTACACAGTGAAACTGAAACATTAAAATGTTTCGATGGGGTATCCTGGTATTTCTAGTAATGCCTTTCCATTATCCAGATTCACAACTGTAACCGTATAATTCTTTGCCATCTTTCCAAATCCCTTTATATGTCTTTAGTCATTACCTTCTGTACACCCCTTTAGGCTAAATGGTTTTCTTCCTTCCCTACCGTTCGGCACCAGCCTATGGTTTGGAAGAAGACTATCCAATAAGCATAATGGTGTGTACTGTCCTAATCCTAGGAGCACTCGCAATGCGAGAGAAGGTGAAGATAAAAACAACCGAATAAACCTTATTCCTATTTCTCCTGAACCAGAATCCATCCCCGAACTGGAACAAGTTCCTTTCGAGTTCGTATATAACCATACGATGGTTTTGTCCAATGGAAGTGGACGTTCATAGTAATACGGGGTGTCCTGGAGAAAAGGGTAAAAGTAGAAGTGGCAATGAGGTTTGCAACTCTGACAATCCAAAAGCCAGTGTTTTAGAAGGTTCGGTTAATCTTGGTCACTGAGTCATAGTCAAAGGTCGGGTCATGGTCGCTGCCAAAGAGAGAGAGAAAAGAAACACTCAGCGTGCACTCTATCCTAGATCAGAATGGTTATCACTTTATCTAATCTGAAAACCTCCCACTGTAACCTCAAATTCTTCTCCAAACCCGAAAGAAGAATTAGTCGGGATCACCCGAGGAGTAAACCAACTCATCAATGGGAATCGGGATCCAACTATCATTGCATGATAACGTGACGGAATCCGCTCACGTTATCACACTCCAGAAGGTATGCGCATATCTGGCAAGTTTCAGTTTCTTTAGAAACTCCCGATGTGATTTTTTGCCCTATGCTCTTATGACCTTGACGAAGGCCAACATATCATAAGTCACATGTCAAGTTCTACCCGTGATTGTCCAGGTTAATTTGAACCCATCCGTACATACCCTTGACGAAGGCCAAAATAGTAGTACGACTGTCCCAAACCAACGCATCTATCTATACTGCAGAAAAGTAACAAATAGCTACCATACACTATGCCTTGACGAAGGCCAACATACATAGCATGAATACTAAGTGCTACCTTCCTAAAATGATGGAGGGCTACGAATGGTTTCTGGCGAAAAACCTTTAACGTAATGAACTTGATATCGTTGAAGGAACGGATAGCTTTTATAAAAATATAGTAACGAAAACCTTTGCTAAAGAGGTCACTCCCGGTGAAGAGATCTCGGCTCTTTCCCCGTAGGATGGGGTGCAGGATATTCCAACTGAATACCACGATGCAAAGAAAAAGTAATCGGCTATAGTGAAGTTATTGCCCTGACGCAAACTTCTATTCAAGGGGTCACTCCCGGTGAAGAGATCTCGGCCCTTGCCTCGTCGACTGAGGAGCAGGATATTCCAACTAAATACCACCGTGCAAAACAAAAGTTAACGTCCTTGCAATAACAGCTTTTTGAAAAATGTTCCAACAACATCAGAATTGGTTTGTTTAACTTGCATTGATCCGAATCAACGCAGTCCCATCAATTGATCACACCACAAAGAACGAAAATAATGATGTACGTATATGCCATCCGCATTCGCCACTGGGTCCCGTCATCACCCGTTAGGTTACTTAACTAACGACAGAGCGGGGACTGGACTAGCGCGGATGCAAAACATATACAACATCTACTAGTATATATATCAATATATAATATTCGCTCAAGGCATGATAAAATGCAACATCACAGAAATGTAACCAGCATCACAGAACAATACAGATATCTAGGATCCCCGGGTTTCATAAAGCCGCTACTGAAACCCGACATTCCCCTGATCGTGTGGATAGCCTGTGCAATGAAATCCTAGACCCCTACGGGCGCGGCAAGTTACCCGCCAAAACCTGAAGCAAGGCAACCCCCTTCAACAACGTGAATGGACCACCCAGCACTTCACGGAATCCGGTAACTTGGGCACCCCTCCTTGGTCAACCTATACCCCCTACGAGTGTGACGAATAGCCCGCCAATTCTAGAGTGAATCTCCCTCCGTCTCAACGCCATGAGATGCGGGCCCGTTGCCCTCTAGAACCCGGCTATCCGTGCACCCCTCCGCGGGGTAATCCTAGTACAGAAAGTAAAATATACATACAACGGGTACATCGACCTCGACCCGGTCGTGCCCCAAAAGAATAATACAAACAGGCAGTGACGGCAGTCCACATGTCGGACGCTCGCCCCGCAATATCAAATGTGCATATAAAACAAAACTGTACTAATATTGCAACCAGGCTATCCTCCACGACCAATCCGCAACATCACAGCACAACACAGAACATCAACGTGAATGTCACGTTCGCAAATCCGTCTAAAAGGGCTATAACAGTTAGACAGGATTTACCGATCAAATGACATTCACGGTCGCATATATAATGTAAATACTGTGAACTAACATGTTAAAAAATTTTGATCGACTGAATTTTCCGAAGTGGGCCCCAAGCACAACTGTAGAACTCAGAAACATCTGGACCCAAAAAGAATATACCATAAACCCTATTTCCATGTCTGTAAACCACTATAGAAATTTGGTACGGTTTGGCCACAAAATGGCGGCGGTTCCGCGGCCAAAACGTGGTTTTGGCCGCTAAACCACCGCGCTACAGTAACATCAGCGTACCAAATTTTCACAGAATTCATAAAAAACCCTGCACGTAATTTTCCAATGTACCAAATAATTTTTAGAGCAAGGAAAAATTCGACAGAAAGTGCGACATGGAAATGTGGTTTTTGGAAAATCCGATCGATCGAACTTGTAAACACGTTAGAGCAAGCTAGACTAGGTTAATGGAGTGGCTCTGATACCATTGTAAGTGCACGGCGGCGCCCCGGCCGTCCATCCGACGCCGGAAATGCGGAAACGAAAAACTTTGCGAAACTTGCAAACCGGCACCACTGCGCACTATCAACCCGAATCGGGCCATTAACCTAACTCTAGCAAACTAGAATAAGAGTAGAGAAGCTATACCGAGCGATACGTGTCCTCCGGTCTTCGCCTCCACTCCGATCTCCTCGCGGAATCTCCGGTCGTCGCCTCCTCGTCGAAACGGGCACCACATCGCCGGGTTCTTTTACGGGCTCCCACCTCTGGACCGAGGCAACACGGGCACGAAGCTGGCGAGTCGACGTGCCCAAGAATTGCTGTAGGAACAACATAGAATGCTTTGTCTCTTACGGGTAGTGAAGTTGCCATGATGGAGGAGAAAATGAACTTTTGAGTGAACTAGTATTTTTTGTGGCAAGAAGAATGAAAATGAGATCATAATTTTTCTCTCCAAAAATCACCACCACTCCCCTCCCAAAGTGGCCGGCCTTATCATCAAAGAAATGGTGGAGGAATCAAAATATGAAGGAAGGTGAGAGTAGTAAAATCAAAGGGTGACCATATCCAAAAGTGATGATAACAATATCATATCAATTTCTAATCCTTTCTAATCAAAACTCTCATCTCATAAATGCAAGTGAGTGGATGGAAAAAGAATCTCATCATGAAGCCACAAATTACTAATAACCCCCTCCACAAAAGTAATTTGCACAATTGCAAATTACCCCCTCCATCGGAAAAGTCCGGCCGGGAAGGAACAAATGAAAACTAGCCGGAACGGAATGCAAACTGGCAACTTCAGAAAACTGATCCCGTAATAAATTAGAGGAAAACCCCGCGACTGCATATACGTGCCCGCATTTATATTCCCACTGAACACAAATGCAAAGAGACAAAACTACACCGTCTAATACTAGGATCCGGCTTAAACCAAAGCCAGCTAGTAAAATCCGTCCGATCACGATCCGTGCAATACCGCACGTATCTGATCGAACCCTGCCATATCTCCATATGGCCTCTACAGCGTTTCGCCCGAAACTTGAGAAACTGGTCTGTGGGGGACTCTAAAATCTCATCAATACTTTGGTTGTGGATTTAACCACTTGCACGTCAGAGGTATTAGCCAATACGTAACGGGCTACCAGGTACTGACCAAAAGGGACGTCGATGAGCGAACTCATCCTGACACCCTACTGAGCCTGTCAGTGACAATATCCGTACAGTCCGGTCCGTTCGTCTATGAGCATCGCATGGCGGGCCTAGGGGGTTGGTAAAAGTCAGACCCCCAAAAGCGGTACAATTCGTGTCGGAGTGTAGCCCAGAACACCCTGAGATACTAATGGAATACCTACCAGTAAATCTCCTGCTTTGGCCAAGGACTTTCATGTACTGGCTCTCCTAGACACAGCGTGACCTCACCCCCAATACCGGGAGAGACGAACCCCTGCAGATCCGCTCACTGCCTCCATATGGCTCGAGACTGTACCCAACTAAAACCTGTTTGCACGTCTCCTTTGAGCGTGGTAGGGTAGTAATCAAAGCACAGTGGGAACTCACACGAGATAAATGACGATCTCAGGTCAATGAACTAACCTGTACACATGTCACCAGGGAACTGCTATCTGACGTCAGGTATAATACCAACTAGCAGGTTCCCGGCGAGTCCTGTCCGGTGTACTCATAAATCAATGAGCACATGTATACATCTTAGGTGAACCAACTGACCCCAGTGGCTTGTTAGACCGGCCACCGCCCCTCGTCGGGGTCTCGACTGTATACACTAGTCTACTCTGGAGTATCGATGCCCTGTCTCGAAACTCCCACGACTAGGGACCTTTTAAGGATGTGCTTATAGACCCCAGCTCCCATGTATATGATCGCCCTCATACTGCTGGTAGTCAAGCAAGAATCCTAGGGGCTCTATCAACGTGCAATAGTGACCTGTAAGGTCACCTAAAGCAGTACACGATGATAAAGATAAACCAGATAGCATACTATCATCTTGAGTAAGACTGTCCTATCGGGATAGGTCCTCCATCAATCATTGCAATCACGTGCCTGTGATCCAATAATTGACTCTGAGGGCACTAACTCCAACACCCAGCGCCCACGTGCCGGGCACGTGGTGCACATGGTGCGCTAGCGCTCGAGCGCCTAGCGCTTAAGCGCCCTGTGCCCACGTGCCGGACACGTGGTGCGCCGGCGCCTAAGCGCCCCGCGCTCGCGTGTTAGACACGCGAGGCGCTGGCCCCCATGCATCCTTTGGATGCCCTTTCCCTTATATATGTGTGTGTGTGTGTGTGTGTGTGTCTACACATATGTATGTATATATACACATATGTATGTATATACATACACACACACACACATACTCCACGGCACTGTCCCTGTTAGAAAAAAAATTCTAACGGGGCGCTGCCCCACACCCCGCAAGGGGGCTGCTAGCCCCTTTGACCCCCAGCCCGCTATCCGGGTTGCGGGACCCCCGTGAAAACTCTGCGGGGCCCCCGATATATCCAAAACCCTTTTCAAAACACGCACACTGCATATTGAGTTCGCATGAATAGTTGACCCGTCAATCGGAAATTCTCTCGCTCCAAAGGCGAGGGGTAATTAACGGCAGCTTAGTCCGCGGCTGCCGGAGATTCGGATCCCCACAATCAATAACCCCCCGCCTACCTTAGGCAGGGGGAATCTGTAATGCGCCTGACAAGCGCGCGCGTATTCCCATCTCAATGGGGTGACGAAAAACACCCTACAGATTCTGGCACGCCTGGTGGGACCTATCACTCCTCCCATATTTCGGGTTAAGCATTCATGCGAACTCAATCAATATACATATCAATGTTTATACTAAAATAATGCTCTTTCATGCAGTTTTCCAAGCAACCAATTTTCAACAATGTCTCCAAAGATGAACTCGGCTCCCGTCTCCTACACGATGAAGATAGACTCTAGGACGGTCCTTCCGGCCAGTCTCGGGCAACAATGGGAGGAGCCGCCGCTACCATTTGGCTCTATTCTGTTCGTGTCAGCTAACGCCATCTCAGCTCCTCAAGCCCCGGTGAAAGACAAATCGGTCTCGAAAGGCAAGAGGCCAAATGTGGTGGTCTCGAATGCGCCCCAACTCAAACGCAAGTCGGTGTTTGAACGACTCTCCTTGGCCCCAGCTGAGGGCAAGAACATCAACACCAACAAAGCAACAAAGCCTCTCGAGCAAGCTCCGGCGATGCCCCTGACAACTGCTCAATTGGGTATCTTCTCTAAGCTCCCCATCACTCAGCCTATGGCGGCTTCCCGGAGAGCAGAAGCCTGCCGAGCCCTCAAAATCGAGAAGCTCAGGCAGAAAAGGCTCAGATACAGAGCCAACAAAAGGGCTAGGGCTCCGGCCATATTAAAATTTATGAATTTCCAAAGCCCGGGTCGCACCGCGAAACCAGCTGCCAGTGATGAAAGGATGGCTGAATGTGTTATCCACACCGTCTACATGGTGGGCACGCGTCCCAGCGACAACCTTCGCAGCAAAAGCAAGGATGGGGCCACCACATCTCAAATCCAATCTGGTGTGAATATAGCCGTCACTTCCCAAGACCAGCATCTTCCAGAGGGTGATGAAAATCCTCCCAGTGAGACTGATAGGCAGAGAGATCCCTCGGTTCATGAGGAGTCGGGCTCGGAAAGCGAAGATGAGCCAATCTTCCGTCCCAAGAATGCGGAGCAGCAACTTCTATAAGAGCTCCGAAAATAGTTCAGAAGTAAAGACAAGGAGATGGCCAAGCACTACTCAAAGATTGACGACTTGACGAATGTCATGGTGCAGCTCATGCCCGACTTGCCTCTCAGCCGCCCAATCAAGCGCAGGGCTCTGCTCGTGAACCGGGAAACGGTGTCCCAAAGCAGCCGACGCCTATTCCCTCAAATCCAAAAGTGGGTGAACCGCATGAAAATCAGTCGCATGCTATCTAAGGAAATGTCTTGGCTACCGATGACAGTAACCCGCTAACTCAAGATCAAATCATGGATTTGGTTGCCAACAAAGTCAAAATATTGGTAGCCAAAGCCGAAGCATAAAAGGATATCAACAGCAGTGGGAGACCATATCCTGCTCAGTATGATCTGGTAGAATTTCCTAGCGGCTATGTCATCCCTAAATTCGGAAGATTTGATGGGACGGGAAATGCGAATCAGCACATCGCCCACTTCAAAGCCTCATGTGGGAATACCGGGGGCAATGATGCGTTTCTCCTCCACCAGTTCGTTAATAACTTGGCCGACGTTGCTTTCGACTGGTACGCGAGCATACTGGATGACCTCGTCACAACTTTCGTCCAAATGGAGTCCCTGTTTCGGCAGAGGTTCATGAGCGTCAGCGATAAGATCACCACTGCCGAGCTCGTAAGGACCAAGCCAAAAAACAACGAAAGCAGCACGGATTTTATAACTCGATGGCAAAATATCTCCGTCAAATGCGAACCACTGATAGAGCAGGACCAATCTGTCGGTCTCCACGTCGAAAATCTCAACAATTGGATGGCCCAGTTTCTATGCACCGCGGGTCTCAAAATATTCCAAGAGCTGACCAGGAAAGTTCAGATGCTGGAACGCTCAAAGCAGGAGTCCTCCTCTGACTCCTAAAATAACAATAGGTCCTGGAGAAACCGAAAAGACGAAAATCGCAAAAGAGGAAATTCCGACGATACTGAATCTTTCAACACTTCGGCTAACCGAAATAAGCGAGGGATGAGCGGGCCTAGTGCCAACCAGCCTCGGAAGCCAGTGTTCGGAGAGGGAGGAGAATCTCCACTGAAAGAGAAGCTAGATAAGGTCTATTCCTTCAGAAGGGACAAAATCCGTAAAATATTCAAAGACGCCCTGAGAAACGGTCTACAACTGCCAGAGTCAAAAAGACCGCAGGAAGCGAATATGACCGACGACCCGAAATACTACCCCTATCACAGAGTGATAGGTCACGCCATTGAGGACTGCTTCGTCTTCAAAGATTGGGTCGAAAAGCAATACAAGGAAGGAGAGATAGAACTGTCTAAAGGCGTGTTAACAAACAGTCCAGCTGCGACCGCCAATTTCATACAAACGGAGACCGAAATTCTTCGTGAAACTGATTCTCTCAGACATCTGCCTTTCTCTGAAAACAGTCGACCACCACGTGTAAATATGTAAATAAACAAAAAAAATGTGTAAATAAAAGAAAAATAAAGAAAAGCCGAAATGATGGGGCAACTCGCAATAAAAATCAGCAAGTAAAATAAAGATGAAAATAAAGCCGAAATGATGGGGCAACCGCGAATAAAAGCCGAAATGATAGAGCAATCGCGATCTTCGCGATAAGAAAAACTGAAATGATAGAGCAATCGCGGTAAAACAAAAAATGGCGAATGATGAGTCGCTCCTGGTACCATATTCCAGTGCAGCGATGCAGACGCCAACCAAAATCCAATTTCCTAAAATTCTTCCAGCCCTACGGCCAGTCCCAAAATTGACTACCGTATACAATCCACGGGCTCAAATAATTCTCATCATACACATGCCCCACTGAAGTCACCCGTCCAGCGGCCGGTCTCCGCCCTTGGAATTATGCTCCATTTGGGAAGACCCACTCATGTGTCCTCACGATACGTGAGGAGAAAATTCCCGCGTGAGATCCTTACGACTCACAAAGGAAAAACACACTTGGGGGTCCTCACGACTCCTAAGGAGAAAATACACCTGCGGGATCCTTATGACTCATAAGGAGAAAATGCTTTTATGGGACCCTCACGGCCCATAAAATTGAAAAGCCTTAGGTGATAGGGATCTAAACCTGTCTCCTAAGCCATCGCTTTCCAATAGGCAATGGCGAATGATGAGTCGCTCCTGGTACCATATTCCAGTGCAACGATGCAGACGCTTGCCAAAATCCAAATCCCCAAGTGGTGAATGATGAGTCGCTCCTGGTACCATATTCCAGTGCAGCGATGACGACGCCAACCAAATTCCAAATCCCATACCCCAACGGCGAATGATGAGTCGCTCCTGGTACCATATTCCAGTGCAGCGATGCAAACGCCAACAAAGTCCCAAAATTTTTCCGGCCCTACGGTCTGGATCATACATCCGGCAAAACCGTATACAATCCACGGGCGTAAAACGATCCCAATCTCTCCTAAGTCCTACCGGCGAGACCACATTCAAAGTCCCACCGGCGGTGAAGATTCAAAAAAAAAGGGAAGCACAATGGGCACGGATGAAAACAAGAAAGGGCTCTGTGAGTAAAAACAGCAGGACTGCCGGCGAGTCTGTGAAAACCCGAAAGGGCGCAAACTCATGAAAAAGAGATGAAATGCACTCGCAAAGTCTTCTCGACTTTGTGAGGATAAAATTCCGGCGTTAGATCCTTACGACTCACGAAGGAAAAACACGCTTGGGAGTCCCCACGACTCCTAAGGAGAAAATACACCTACGGGATCCTTTCGACTCGTAGGAAGAAAATTCTTTTATGGGACCCTTACGGCCCATAAAATTGAAAAGCCTTTGGTGATAGGGATCTAAACCTGCCTCCTAAGCCATCAATTCCTAAATCCTCTCGTGGCAAATGATGATTCGCTCCTGGTACCATATTCCAGTGTAGCGATGCTGATGCCAAACAAAAACCAAAATCCCCAAATCCGCTCATGGAAAATGATGATTCGCTTCTGGTACCATATTCCAGTATAGCGATGCTGATGTCAACCCAAATCAAATCAAACCAACAACTTCTGCGGCGGAATCATGCTTCGTCCCAGAATTTACCCCGTATCGAAATCATGCTTCGCCTCGGGATATCTACCTTCCCTGTCAAAATTATGCTTCGGCTCGGAATCAAACAACGACCACCCCGTCGAAATTAAGCTCCGTCTCAGAATCAAATCAACCAACCAGCTCTGCGTCGGAGTCATACTTCGTCTCAAAGTGTACCCCGCGTCGAAATCAAGCTTCGCCTCGGTGTATCTTCCTTCCCTGTCGGAATTATGCTTCGGCTCGGAATCAACCAACGACCTCCTCGTCGGAATTATGCTCCCCCTCGGAATCAAGTCAACTAGCAAGCTCTGCGTCGGAATCATGCTTCGTCTAAGAATGTGCACCCTGTGTCGAAATCATGCTTCGCCTCGGTGTACCTGCCTTCCCTGCCGGAATTAAGCTCCGCCTCGAAATCAAATCGATCAACAAGCTCTGCGTCGAAATCATGCTTCGTCTCAGAATGTACCCCGTGTCGAAATAATGCTTCGCCTCGGAGTATCTGCTTTTCCTGTCGGAATTATGCTTCGCCTGGGAATCAACCTCTGCATCGAAATTATGCTTCGGTCAAAATGTCTGCCGATCCTCGGAATGATGCTCCGATCCTCGGAATTATGCTCCGATCCCCGAAGTTATGCTCATCGGAATCATGCTCCGATCCCTGGAATCATGTCCGCTTATCGGAATTATGCTCCGATCCCTGGAATGATGCTCCGCTCATCAGAATTATGCTCCGACCCTTGGAATCATACTCCGCTCTTCGGAATTATGCTCCGATCCCTGGAATGTTGCTCCGATCCCTGGAATTATGCTCCGCTCTTCGGAATGATGCTCTGATCACTGGAATCATGCTCCAACCCTCGGAATGATGCTCCGAATCCTCGGAATGATGCTCCAATTCCTCGGAATGATGCTCCGATCCTTGGAATCATGCTCCGCTTATCGGAATTATGCTCCGATCCCCGGAATGATGCTCCGCCTCTTCCAAATGATACTCCGATCCCTGGAGTCATGCTCCGCTCTTCGGAATGATACTCCGATCCCTGGAATGATGCTCCGATCCCCGGAGTCATGCTCTGATCCCCGGACTCATGCTCCGCTCTTCGGAATGATGCTCCGATCCCGGAATGATGCTCCAACCCTCGGAATGATGCTCCGACTCTTCGGAATGATGCTCCGACTCTTCGGAATGATGCTCCGATCCCGGAATTATGCTTCAACTCTTCGTAATGATACTCTGACTATGGAATTATGCTCCACAAATCGGAATGATGCTCCGATCCCCGGGAATCATACTCCCCGAGGGATGCTCCGCCCCCGGAATGATGTTCCACCTCGAAGTCCAGCTTCAAGATCCATCAGTTTCATGCACACAACTCAAATGTGCGGTGTGCATTTATTGATGGGGGGCACTTTTTTGGGGTCAAAATTTGCACCCCGGTTGCCCAAGTCAAAGTCAAGGTCAACCCCAAGCCAGGTGGGCCCAAGCCCAGATCAAGTGGGTCCACGCCCCAGGTCGAGTCCGAACATGAAGCGGCCGGCCCCCCTCCATGCCAAGATCAAATCATGTAATAAATAATTTTTATGTAATTTTTTTTATGTATGAATGGGCATAAAGCCAAATTTTTGTAAAGCCCATGGCTTATGTGCAAAAAGAAATGGCACATGAGCCATGGGATGGGCAAGAAGCCATTTTGTAAAGCCCAAGGGGCTATAGGTAAATATGTAAGCCTATATAAAGCAACATGATGATGAATAATAAGGATACTTTTCATTCCCCTCAAAATCTAGGGTTTGTGCCTCTTTCCCCTTTCTGAAGGTTCTAAACCTTCTTCTTTCTTTTGAATTAAATCAAGAGTTTTACTCTTCCTTTTCCAAAACTAAATAGTTTTTCACCACAAAACCCACAAAGGGAGCTTAGATCTCCCATCAGATCTCAAAATGAAGAGATTTTTAATATCTCACATCTCTTGATCTTCAAGATCCTTCCAACAGAGGAGGAAGAAGGAGGCCCATCTCCGAAAACCCCATTTTGGGGAAGACCCAGGGCTCCAAAGAAGAACCCCTTTCATCAACTCCAAAACATCTTAGGAGTTTAACTCCACTCTAAATTCTCTTTTGGAATTTTAAATCCTATTTCTGGGACTAAAAGCCCCTTTTTCCTCGCCGGCGCCCGAGCGCCTGGCGCCCGAGTGCTCAAGCGCCCAGCTCCCACGTACTGGGCACGTGGAGCGCCTGCGCTCGAGCGCCTTGCACTCAAGCGCCCAGCGCCCACGTGCTAAACACGTGGTGCGCTAGCGCTCAAGCGCCCAGCGCCTACATGCCGGGCACGTGGTGCGCTAGCGCTCGAGCGCCTTGCGCTCCAGCGCCCAGCGCCCACGTGCCGGGCACATGGTGCGCTAGCGCTCGAGCTCCTAGCACTCAAGTGCCCTGCGCCTACGTGCCGGGCACGTGGTGCGCCAGCGCCTAAGCGCCCAGCGCTCGCGTGTTAGACACACAAGGCGCTGGCCCCCACGCATCCTTTGGATGCCCTTTCTTTTATATATATATATATATATATATATATATATATATATATGAGAATAATGGAGGAAAGAGGCCATAGGAGGGGATTTCCTCCTATGGCGTCGAAATAACACGCCCTCCATCGTGTTTTCCGACGATCGGAATCCATCATCTTCATCGTTGTCATCTAAGATGTGGGTATGCCAAATTTCATGTGATTCTACGACTTTTTCACCGTTGATTTAGTAATGTAAAAAGTTCTATTGTCGGCAAACCGTTAATTTTGAACCCACTAATTCAACGGTGAAAAAGTTGTAGAATCACATGAAATTTGGCGTACCCACATCTTAGATGACAACGATAAAGATGATGGATTCCGATCGTCGGAAAACACGATGGAGGACGTGTTATTTCGACGCCATAGGAGGAAATCCCCTCCTATGGCATCTTTCCTCCATTATTCTCTCTATATATATATATATATGTATGTATGTATGTATACACACACACACATACTCCACGGCACTGTCCCTGTTAGAAAAAAATTTCTAACGAGGCGCTGCCCCGCACCCCGCAAGGGGGCTGCTCGCCCCCTTGAACCCCAGCCCGCTATCCGGGTAGCGGGACCCCCGTGAAAACTCTGCGGGGCCCCCAATATATCCAAAACCCTTTTCAAAACACGCACAATGCATATTGAGTTCGCATGAATAGTTGATCCGTCAATCGGAGGTTCTCTCGCTCCAAAGACGAGGGGTAATTAACGGCAGCTTAATCCGCGGCTGCCGGAGATTCGGATCCCACAATCAATAACCCCCCGCCTACCCTAGGCAGGGGGAATCTGTAATGTGCCTGACAATCGCGCGCGTATTCTCATCTCAATGGGGTGACGAAAAACACCCTACACTTATGATTTTGACAGGTATGGTTTGGATAGATTGTTAGAAGAGGATAATGATCAGGAACCCACGATTTTTGTATCACCTAGTGATATTATTTCGGAAGAAACTTTATGGTGAGAACCTACCTTTTTAAATGTCATGAACCTGCCCAGATATGAATGTGATGAAGAAGAACTTGTTTTGGGAATTATGAGCTATAGCAATGAGTTTAGGATTGTGCAGAATTAAAGGGAAGAAGACAACCTTGAAAAAAGTCTTTCATATAGAGGTTTGAAGAATTATTTGCAGATGAACTTGATATCCTCGGTGTGTTTGAGTCAGGATCAATTAGGGAACATCCCACGAACCTTTCCTTTTCCAAATTTTTTGCGGATGAAATCCAGTTTTTAAACAAGCTTGACTCTGAAACTCGACATGTGCTTTTTGAACATTCAATTCATCCGGGCAACAATTCGTTGACCTCTTCAAAACTTCATTTTCACTTTCAACGTCTTCTGATTCCTACTCATACACACCCATGCCCTTCACTAACAACTAACATATTCGTTTTATTTTTCTTTTTCCTATACTTACTCTTTTACCAGCCTCTGCATTATATCGACAAATATTTTGAGTGGCTGGTATTAATTTCTGGAATAACAATGTCGTTTAACTTGTGAATACTGTAATTAATTTTTGTTTTTCTTAGTTTTTTTTTTTGAAAATAAGATCTCACCCGTTAGGGGGTGAGTGCTAAAGTTTGGGGACAGCGCTGATTTAACTTTTTTTGAGTAAAATTGAAAAAAATGGGGTTTTCTTTTTGTTGGGGGGGGTTTGTAAAATGTCATTTATATATTCATAAAATCCCTAAACCGAATCCTTTATTCTCAGTTCTCAAACAGCACCATATCCTTTCTTTGCTTTCCCCGCACCTCCTCCAAAACCTTAGCCCCTCTACTCCAAATCCGACCAGCGAGTCCTTGCAAAATTCCGGCGAGGCCAGCCGTACTTCCTCCGATCGCCGTTTTCCTTTGTCAGAGCTGTAAGAATTTCTCTTCCCCCCTCTCCTGCACTGTTTAAATTTTCTGCAAACTTCACCACCCACAGATTATGGCCCCTTTCGAATTAGAGCGAAATTTTGTCGATGTATTCACCCATGAGGTGTTCGAGAGCTATTTCCATGATGCTATCCGACAGTTAGGGTGAGAGTTTTTGTTGTATGGGGAAGAGGGGTTATGTGCTTGTGAACACTTGGTAGATGAGTTCTATGACGAGCTTAGAAATGGTGAGATACTCCAGGATCACATTAGATTTCACTTTTAGGGTAGACGGAGGGTATTTTCAGCTGATACGATATCCAATGTCACCAACATACCTATCCGACCTGGTTTTCAAAAACCATTAGAGCTGGCCCAGTATAGGACGATTATGGGGGACAGGTGAGAGTTACGAGATGCTGGGCTAAATGCCCAGCAGATTTATAGAAACGTCTATACGGCTTGCCGCTAGGATTACCGTAACGTCAGGGGGATCGCTCGAGTTTCTTCTTTTCCAACAATTATGTGGCATATGGTTCATTGTTTAATGACCAAGGATTATCAATTTTGCATGGCGAGCATGCACTTCGCCACAATCAAGGAAAGTGTCACCGCGCGCAAATCTTTACTTCCCGTCTTCGTCACCCAAATTTGTCGCTACTATATGGAGGACGATAATTTCGCGGCCTGCCTCACGATGTATGACACCGTCCCAGTAGAGATAGAGAGGATCTCACCAGGCTATACGGATGGCAGGAGTGAGCAGCAGATTTGGTTGCCCACTGACCCTAGCGAGTATGCGGCACCGCAGACTTTCTCAGAGATTTACTTAGGAGAGGACGTTCCGACAGATCCCTATGAATTACACGGGATGGAGGTCCGTGGCATCAAAACTTTGATCAGGAAAAACAAGGAAATAAAAGAACAACTCAGCCGCTCTCTCTTTGATGGAGCCTGGTGTGAAAATATGGTTCCCTTTTCGTTTATGCCCATGGATTGTATACAGGGGTTGATGTGGACTCACCTGCAGGGCAAAAGTTTCATCATTTTTTTATTTCTTTTCGCGATGCTCTATTATTTCAGCTTTTTATATCGCGAAATTCGTGATTTCCCAGTCATTTCGGCTTTTTATCGCGGTGCCCAATCATTTCGGCTATTCTTTTCTTTTTACTCGCTGCATTTTATTGCGAGTTGCCCAAACATTTTGGCTGTTTTTATATGCATATATTTTGCTCGCTGATTTTTATTGCGAGTTTCCCCATCATTTCGGCTGTTTCATATGCATTTATTTTTGCTCGCTGATTTTTGTTGCGAGTATGGAACTTGAGATCTGATACCAATCTTAGCATCAGCACCGCTGCGACTGGAATATTGGCAGGAGCGAATCATCATTTGCCGTGAAAGAAATTGGGATTTGATACCGATTTAGGCATCAGCATCGCTACTATTGGGATGTTGCCAGGAGCGAATCATCATTTGCCTTTGCTGATTTGAACAAAGGTGGTTTAGCAAACAGGGTTAGGATCCTGCTGACTAAGGCTTTTTGAATTTATGAGCCGTAAAGGTCTCATAAAGGTATTTCTTCCTACGAGTCATGAGGATCTCGTAAGGGTATGTTCTCTTTAGAAGTCGTGAGGAGTTCTAAGTGGTGTTTTCTCTTATAAGTCGTAAGGATCTCATAAGAGTATTTTCTCCTTATAAGTCGAGAGGACTTACAAGTGCCGTTCACCATATGAGGACATTCCTCGTGATTGGTGGAACTTGGTGGGGGAAACGTTTATTTGTGCCCATGAATTGTATACAAGGGCCAATATTAGACCGCCTGTAGGGCAGCTTGGGGAATACGACGGCTTAAAAACAGGTCCAGGTCCCTGTAGCTTAAGGCTTTGAATCTTATGAGCCGTGAGGGTCTTATAGGGGGAGTTCTTCTTACGAGTCGAGAGGATCTCGTAAGTGAAAATTTTACGAGATTGCTCCCTTTCAGGTTTTCACAAGCTCGCCGATAGCCCTGCTGGTTTTACTCATGGCGCCCTTTCGAGTTTTCATCCGTGCCCATTTCACTTGTGGACGTACCCTTTTTTTTTACGAGATTACGCCCTTTCAGGTTTTCACAAGCTCGCTGGTAGTCCTGCTATTTTTACGGCGTCCTTTCGGGTTTTCATCCGTGCCCATTTTTCTTATGGACGTACTGTTTTTTTTTAACTTGGGCTGCAGTCTTTGCCGTTGGAGCTTTGATTGCATCATAGATCCCAAGAGAAGATATCGCCGTATTTTGGGCGATGCGCCATGTTTGAGGCGGAGTAATAGTTTAGGGACATTTCAGTCCATTATCGTCGTGTTTCAGGCGACACGCTAGTATAAGTATATTCCGGTCCATTGCCAGTTTAAAGGACGTAGTGGTCCATTGCCAGTTTAAGGACATAGTGGTCCATTATCACCATTTTGGTGGCAATGGTTAGTTTAAGGACATTTCGGTCCGTTTTCGCCATGTTTGGGACGGAGCACTGTTGGATACTACTTTTAGAGTGTTGACTTAGGAAGATAGTGAGCGGACACGAGCATCGTCATCTATCATTAACCCAAGTCGTGACTTGTCAAGCGTAGTATTTCTTAAGGAACCGGTCGTTTATTGGCTGGAAGGGTCTTTTGCCATGCATATCCATGAGCAAGTAGACCCCACCTTGGTATACTTTGTCTATGATATACGGCCCTGCATAGTTTAGCTCGAATTTCCCCCGTTTTGCACGATTAGGGATCATAGGTCTTTTGACGACTAGCATGAGTTCGTCTTGGCGGAATGTTCTTAGCCTATTTAGTCTTTCATATGAGCGCGTCATCCTTGCTTTGTAAGCTTTCAGGTTTTGCTGCGCTATGAAACGAGTTTCATCGAGGGCATCGAGCTTCTCAAGCCGAAGATGGGTGTTCCCTCATAAAATACAAGGAAAAACCGCAATGGGGCATCACGTGCGCACACGTGATCGGGGGTCACGTGCCGACACGTGATGGCTTCCTGAGGGCTCTGAAATGATAAGAATTGAATCCTAATCAAATGGGGTCACGTGACCGCACGTGATAGGCCTTTTAATCCCACTGAAGTATAATAAAACAGCAAGAAAAAACCCCAATGGGGCATCACGTGCCCACATGTGACCAAGGGTCACGTGCTGACACGTGATAAGTTCTCGAGTTCTTTAAAATAACAGAATTAAATTCTGGTTAAATGCTTAATCCGTGGGTCACGTGCCACCACGTGATGGGGTCTTAAAAACTCTCTGAGTTAAAGGAAAGAAAACCCTAAACGGGGCATCACGTGCCCACACGTGACAGGGGGTCACGTGCCAACACGTGATGGGTTCCTAAGATCTCTGAACTAATAAAATTAAATTCTAATTAAATGGTCAATCAGTGGGGTCACGTGCTAACACGTGATAGGCTCTTAAACTTTCTGAACTAATAGAATTAAATTCTAATTAAAGGAAATCAAAAACCTTAATTAGAAAAATATTTCCCTAGATCTTTCCAAACAAAAAGATTGCGCTCTGTAAAGTGGAGCACCGTTGGATTAAAAATCCAATGATAATTAAAAATCACCTTTATAGAAAGATTCTATACAAGGAAAGTTTTCCTAAAATCTGCCAGGAATAACAAACAAAATATCTTTTGGATTAAAAATCCAATGGTGAATAAAATTCAACGAGTGATCTAACAGATCATGTTGGTTATGAAATCAATAAAATCTTTCAATGAAAGATTAACTAAACAAAAAGATTATTTTCTTTCTCCTATAAATAGGAGCCAAGAAGAGAAAAGAAAGAGGGGAGATACAACAACAGAGAGAAAAAAGAAGAGAATTTAATTCTCCAGAGAGAAAGAAGATTTCTTCAGAAAAAGAAAGAAACCCTAGGTAAGGGAGAGAAAGAGATCATTCTATAAGCTCCCATAACCTTATAAGAGAATTTAATTCTCAAACTAAGAGTTTAACTCTTCTGAATAAGAACTTAGTTACTCCTCAGGTTGAAGATATGCAGAAGCAGATCTCCCCATAAGTTGAAAATTTAATTCTCATCGGGGAGATTCTGTCATGCAGATCTAAAACCTAAGTGAGGATCTAAGTTCAGAGAATTTTATTCTCCCAAAGCACATAGGAATTTGATTCCTCCAACAAAGATAGGGTTTAACCCTTAATATAAGAACTTAGTTCTTCCCTCTGGTTGAAGATCTGCAGAAGCGGATCTCCCCATAAGTTGAGAATATAATTCTCATCGGGGAGATTCTGCCATGGAGATCCAAGACTTAGAGGGAGAATTAGGTATAAAAGAATTTAATTCTTCCAAATAGATAGGAATTTAATTTCTCTAAATAAATCTAGGGTTTAAACCTACAAAAGAATTTAATTCTTAAATAAGAGATCTAACTCTCCATGCACGTAAAAGAAATCAGTACCCGACCTGATCACGTGTGCCTATGTGATTCCCCTCCTCAGTGATCAAAAAAGAACGAATGAAATTGGGTCACGTGCTCCCACGTGACCCTTGAACAAACTCCTCAAAATAAGAAGGGAAGAGCAGATTTTGGATGCCTCACGTGCTCCCACGTGACCCCTGATGTTCGGTTGATAAAACTACACATTTGTATTACATTTTTCCTACCAGTTTCATATTAAAAAAGGACTTTAATATAATATATTATACATATGAGGGTTTATGTGTAAAAACACCATTTTCCATGTGTTAATATATTTTATAGAAAAATGTATGCAAATAAATTCATTGACCAAATCCTAGTAGAAATAAGCCTACTAAATATTATTTGAGATTATTGTGCAGAATTTTCCAAGTTGTTATGCAGAATATATCAAAGAAATCAAGCTGTTGAAGAAGACTTGCCTAATTAAGAAGCAAAACTTGGAGACCAAGTCTGGAAGCAACCGAGAGAAGATTTCTGAATTCTGAAGGTTCCTAGGATTGCCACATGTCACAATCACAAAGCCCAAGAAAAATGATCAAGAGATCCCCACCATTGGCCGTGGAACCGCGGCCAAACCCCCATGTTGGCCGCGGATCCGCGGCAATCTAGAGAGATCAATTGCTGAAAATTTGGGGCATGAATCTCTGATGAATTTTACCAAGTTTTCAACAAGAAGATTCTGGCTTTGCACTATAAAAGGGCACCGAGAGCCTCTTAGAAAAGCTATCAAGCCGAAGAGATCACGAAGCTCCCGACGCTCACGCATCCAGGCTGATCATCGACTGTTCGACTACCTCCTTAGGAAAGATCGAGAAGCAACTAGTTTGTAATCATTTTCTACGGATTAAAGTGTAGTTTGTTCAAGTCGATTAATAAAGGTAGTTATTTTATTTAATTGTTTTTGCATTTTACATTATGTTTTCCCTCTTTGTCTTTTCATCTTCTTTTCCCAACATGCGCGAGTAATTCTCCGCTTGTTAGGGTTCGTAGGATTAGGGTAGGCTAATGGATGATGAAAATAACTAAACCATTTTTAAGTCCTATAAAGTTTAGGAACTTTATCAAAAGAATCATTAACATCCTAATCGGGCGCGCTAGCAATTCTTTGCTAGTTCCGACCGCGATTAGAGATTAGATTAATGATTGTTTTGGTAAAGGCTAGATATGAACTGAGTTCCGTATCGAGATAAGGGTTAAGAGTGGGATTCCTTTTCCCTCCAGAAACCCTAATCTACACGCATCACCGTCGTTCTAGTTCTAAATCTATTAATGGATAAAAAGGGTAACTTTTAATTAATCGTCCATAACTACTAAATCCTAACGAACCCTACAAGCCTTCTTATTATATTATCTACATCTTTAAAATAATCTAGATCTATATTTTACATTCTTGTTTAACGTAGATCTAGAAACCATTCAACAAATTCTTTCTTCCTCCTCTCTTTTCCAACACATCTAAAGTAAAAATAAAAGATTCAACGTTTTCCAGAGGACGACCCATACTCATCTTGGTCTAGCTACAAGAGACACCGTTATTGATTGCGGTTAACTACAAACACACTCTTTCGAATCAATCAAATGGCGCCGTTGCCGGGGATCGAACCCGGGTCACCCGCGTGACAGGCAGGAATACTCACCACTACACCACATCGACCGTGATGGACGGCACTCCATCTAATTATAATACCACGCTGCCACCGCCCGTAGGTGAGCAGAATCCACTGCGCATCTCTCTCCAAGAGAGATGCTATCCTATTCGTGGTCCCCTTCCTACTTGTCTATCTCTTCCACCACCTAACGGGGATAATTTCGAAATTAAACCCCACTACATCAATCTGCTGCCCAAATTCCACGGGCTTGAGTCGGAAGACGCGTACGTTTTCATCACCAAATTCGAAAACGTATGCGCAATGATGGGTACTTCACAATTGACTTTAGATGCTATGTGCTTACGTCTTCTCCCATTCACACTGTGCGACTTAGCAGAAAATGGCTTTATAATACTGCCGCACACTCTATCAGTAGTTGGGATGAATTTATAATAGCATTTCTTAAGAAGTTTTACCCAAACCATAAGACTGCCCGTGTTAGGAGCGAGATCAACCAGTTCACCCAGCTTCCTAATGAACCATTTTGGAAGTGCTTTGAACGTTTCAAAGATCTGCTTGTCCAATGTCCTCATCATGGAATCAATAGATGGGATTTATGCCGAATTATATATGAGGGCATTAATCCAGCGACAAAGCAGATGCTTAAAACAATGTGTCAATGCAATTTCATGTCTAAAGATGACGGTGAAGCTTGGAAGTATCTGGAAGACCTCGCTGAACGCACTTTGCAGTGGGAAAGCGTAAGACCACCTTCATCTAGGGGAGGTGTTCACCATCTCGATGTTTCAATCGCAGTAAAAGCCGAAATGGCAGCGATACAGAAGAAACTCGACGCTATTGAGAACAAATTTTCATCATTCTCCCTAAATCAGGTCACGCTTCCTAAGACCGTCTGTGGTTGCTGTTCGGATCCTTCACACTTAACGGAAGAATGTCCTATAAATGCTTCGTTTCAAGCTAATGCTGCTCTTCAGCAGCGGCCTAGAAACGACCCTTATTCTTCCACGTACAATCAAGGATGGAGGAATCATCCTAACTTTGCTTGGAATCAAAACCAACAAAGCAATTATCAAAGACCTCCTCCACAGCAACCACAACCACAGAATCAGCCCCCTTTTCAGTCACAGAATTTCCAAAATCCGGCCAACATTTCTACACCACGAGTGGCCGGTACTGACAACTCTCTTGCACAAACTTTGGATATGTTCATGAAACAATCCATGCAATTTTCGGCTAAGATGAGGTCTTCTATTGATACCATAACGAAAAACTCCGCCTCCCATGGTGAGAGTATTAAATCATTAGAAAACCAAATCGCACAGTTAAACGCCGCAATGAGTGCAAGAGAGAAAGGGAAACTCCCATCTCAACCCCTACCGAATCCTGGCCATTCACAAAATCATAATGTGAATGCCGTTACTACGTTGAGATCAGGGAGAGTGCTGAATAACCGAGAGGGTGAGCAAATTGATGTTAGTGAAACATTTGATACCCCAGCTTCTTCTTCTTCTTCCCTTAATTCGTCTAGTCTTCCACCTTCACCCGAGCCTATTCTCCGTTTTCCCCAAGGCTCAAACCCTTCGCCCATTTCGCCAAATCTATCTAAGTCGATTCCCACTCCAGTTTTGGGATCGAATCCGTCCCCACAATCCTCTCCAATGTTGGACCAAGCCCTTATTGATAAAGCACCTTATCCAAACAGGCTAAGGGGCAACAGACCAAGTCCACAAATGGAGAAAATTGTGAAAATTTTTAAGCAAGTTAACATAAACATTCCTCTCTTAGATGCTATTCAACAAGTTCCGTCATATGCGAAAATCCTAAAGGACTTGTGCACTAGGAAGAGAAAAGTTCAAGTACCTAAAAAAGTTTTCCTTGCGAGTAATGTGAGCACTGCTTTTACACAACAACTACCCAAGAAACGAAAGGACCCCGGAAGTCCTACAATTTCAATTTCTATTGGGGGTAAAAATATCAATCGTGCTCTACTCGATTTAGGTGCTAGTGTTAACTTGCTTCCGTATTCTGTTTATGAGCAATTAGGGATCGGAGAGTTAAAACCTGCGCATTGCACTCTTCAGATGGCCGATCGATCTATCACCCAACCTAGGGATGAGCTAGAGGATGTGTTAATCAAAGTCGGGGAATTCATATTCCCTGTGGACTTTATCGTTATAGATACACAACCTGTGGCAAACCCACGTAATAAAATCCCGGTGATACTCGGTCGACCCTTTTTGGCCACTTCCAACGCAGTAATCAATTGTAGAAACGACTCTATGACCCTATCCTTTGGAAAGAAGTCAATTGAGCTTAACATTTACAAGTTGGGAAGTGAACCCTCCAAACCCTATGCTCATGTGTGTTCTGTCGAATTAATGGATGTCGACAGCAGCGAATTTGATCAACCTCATGATACTGACTCTTTTCATATGTTGTTGCTTGACACGGACTCTTCCACCGAGTTGTCCGGGTCAACATCTAACACTGATGAGGAACTATTTATAGAGTCTGACGATTACCCCTTTTTTTCTGATGACATTATTCTTCGGGGAATCGATGAAAACTTTGAGGAAATTTTCGCTGATGAACTCGCATTTTTACAAGACACGGGTGTTGAGATGAATCAACTCCAAGATGAAGAAATTGGACCTCCACCCCTTCTTTTGGACAATCATGATAATGCGAGTAATCCATCATTACTATCACTGTGTCGTCTCTCCAAATTGAGACGCAATCCTTTTCCATTACACCTCTTATTACCTTCCCACTTCTTCTTGTCGAAAGGTGACATGTTCTTCCACCAACTTTGGTACTTTATAGATAAAATTTTTGAATGGTTGGTGTTGACCTTCGGTCTTTGCAAAGCTTGGCATTGACCAATAACCTTGACCCCCTCTTGTGATTTTAAAAGATTAAAATTGTTTAACTCAAGTTTGGGGGGGTGGTATATTTTGGCTCTTGAAAGAAAATGATTTTTACAAAATTGTGAGCCTAAAATAAGTTTGGGGGAGGATTTTCACTTTCATATATTCTTTCCCCCATTAATAATTTCCTCCCAAATCTACAGGTTTTTGAGCTTAACGGATGACATCAATGAGGACACTGCTGTAAACAGGTTTGGGGGAGGTTTGTGCTTATTTACACATCAATTTGCATCATACTTTGCATAAGCACAACATTTTCAACAATTTAAAAAAAAAATCTTTTATAACAAAAGAGTAGAAAGTGAAAAATTACATCCAAAAGATAGGAATAGTTTAAGAAAACCAAGAAAATTAGAAGTTTTCTTAAACGAACTAGTAATAAGTAGTTATTAGCTGTTGTCCCAAGGGTTAGTAAGATGAAGAAAGTCACTAATCTGAGAATAAAAATAAGTCTGAAAAATAGTTTCTATTCTGTAAGCCAAACATTTGAATGTTGATACCCAACTATATGCACTTACACACGTCTTGAAACTCGGGATAGTAGAGGATGCCTTGAAATGCTCTTGTCTAAAAGCCAAAGTATGAAGGAAATGAAAAAAAATGAAGAAAATATAAAAATGGTGAAAAGAAAAAATGAACACTGGTTTTGTTATCGCCAAGGCAGCAATAAAAAAATATAGCAAGGGTGCCTCTTCACCTAGTGCCCTAAGGCCAACTGGTATGGGAGTCACTGCTAAGACTTAGGTGGTGCAAGACGAGGAAAATATTATCACCTAATCAGCAAGCACAAGAGTAATCGGTCTGTTAGTATCTCAAGAAGTATTAACGGTCGCATGAAAATGTGTGAGCAAAATCTAAATATTCATAAAATTAAAAAGTACTAAGGTAGATGGACAAGAGTATGATAGCTTGAATTGAATTCTCCGAGTGTAGGGATATTCTATACACCACACGTGGGGTTATATGATCGATATTTGGATAAGAAAGGAATGAAGAATAAAGACGATATTTATTGAGAGATGATGTGATTTCTAACATCTTTTTATGACTATTAAGATAGGGCTCATGACAACTGAAAAGCTAGTATAGTCAGAAACTCTTATTTTCAAAGTATTTCTTTTATGGTTCTTATCTTTATATGTAAATTTCACCATCTCTCTTTTATTATAGGATTTTGTGGGTGTAATCCGCTGAAACCTCAGGAGACAACACTCCTCCTACTAGGGACACCTAGAGGTTTAACGGCTTGTTGCACGTGCTCAGTGCAATCGTGTCTGCCTACGAAAGTGTGCTTAGTTTTCTCCTTTCTTTTCTCCTCTTAAATAAACTAGTTTGCTCGGGACGATCAAAGATAAGTTTGGGGGTATTTGTTCAGTTGATAAAACTGCACATTTGTATTACAATTTTTCCTACCAGTTTCATATTAAAAAAGGACTTTAATATAATATATTATACATATGAGGGTTTATGTGTAAAAACACCATTTTCCATGTGTTAATATATTTTAATTAGTATTTGGTAGAAAAATGTATGCAAATAAATTCATTGACCAATCCTAGTAGAAATAAACCTACTAAATATTATTTGAGATTATTGTGCAGAATTTTCCAAGTTGTTATGCAGAATATATCAAAGAAATCAAGCTGTTGAAGAAGACTTGCCTAATTAAGAAGCAAAACTTAGAGACCAAGTCTGGAAGCAACCGAGAGAAGATTTCTGAATTCTGAAGGTTTCTAGGATTGCCACATGTCACAATCACAAAGCCCAAGAAAAATGATCAAGAGATCCCCACCATTGGCCGCGGAACCGCGGCCAAACCCCCATGTTGGCCGCGGATCCACGGCAATCTAGAGAGATCAATTGCTGAAAATTTGGGGCATGAATCTCTGATGAAGTTTACCAAGTTTTCAACAAGAAGATTCTGGCTTTGCACTATAAAAGGGCACCGAGAGCCTCTTAGAAAAGCTATCAAGCCGAAGAGATCACGAAGCTCCCGACGCTCACAGCATCCAGGCTGATCAACGACTGTTCGACTACCTCCTTAGGAAAGATCGAGAAGCAACTAGTTTGTAATCATTTTCTACGGATTAAATTGTAGTTTGTTCAAGTCGATTAATAAGGTAGTTATTTTATTTAATTGTTTTTGCATTTTACATTATGTTTTCCCTCTTTGTCTTTTCATCTTCTTTTCCCAACATGCGCGAGTAATTCTCCGCTTGTTAGGGTTCTAAGGATTAGGGTAGGCTAATGGATGATGAAAATAACTAAACCCTTTTTAAGTCCTATAAATTTTAGGAACTTTATCAAAAGAATCATTAACATCCTAATCGGGCGCGCTAGCAATTCTTTGCTAGTTCCGACCGCGATTAGAGATTAGATTAATGATTGTTTTGGTAAAGGCGAGATATGAACGGAGTTCCGTGTCGAGATAAGGGTTAAGAGTGGGATTCCTTTTCCCTCCAGAAACCCTAATCTACACGCATCACCGTCGTTCTAGTTCTAAATCTATTAATGGATAAAAAGGGTAACTTTTAATTAATCGTCCATAACTACTAAATCCTAACGAACCCTACAAGCCTTCTTATTATATTATCTACATCTTTAAAATAATCTAGATCTATATCTTACATTCTTGTTTAACGTAGATCTAGAAACCATTCAACAAATTCTTTCTTCCTCCTCTCTTTTTCAACACATCTAAAGTAAAAATAAAAGATTCAACGTTTCCCAGAGGACGACCCGTACTCATCTCGGTCTAGCTACAAGCGACACCATTATTGATTGCGGTTAACTACAAACACACTCTCTTTCGAATCAATCACCTGACAAGCACTATTTTAAAGATGGGGTAAAACTGAAGGATTAAATATCCAACGCATGGCGCCCTCACGTGTCCCCACGCGACCCCTAACAAATCCTGTTAATATCCAAATCGTGGATACCCATCACGTGCTCACACGTGATGGTCATAAAAGCCAAGTGTTTAACACTTACTTGCATTTTCTTAGAACAAAATAAAGGAAGTTTGAGCCCAACACTCAAGCGTCTCACGTGACCCTACGTGAGCGCTTATTTTTTAGTATTTAACACTATTTTGGAGCTGCATCCCTAGTGTTTAACACTATTCTGAGCGCATCACGTGAGAGCACGTGATAGCTGAGTTTACTCTAGTATTTAACACTATATCCAAGCCAATCTTAGCTTGAACTAGCCAAGTTTTTCACAGGCAGTACCCTTTCTTTTGACTGAACCTCAAACCCACTTTTGTCTTCCAAAATTGGTCATCTCATATGACATTCAAAATAATTCTCAGAGCCCTTTCAATTAACTTTAGTTCAAGGGTACATCTCTTCACACCTCTGATACATGTCGTTATAATTCTTCAACGTCTTCATAGAGGTGATGGGTCCTGATGACCAATAACTATTTGGTGCATTTCCAAACCCATGTTTGCATCTGAACTTGGACCGCAATGTCCCTAAACTAAACAATAGAGCCCAAATGCTCTTTTGTTAGATCTAAATGATCCTGTTAAGTAGATCTTAGTCTAAAATTAGACTAACGTATCCTTCACAAACGTTTAAGTTGATCTTAGTCTCAAACGAGATTAACGATCTTTAAATCAATCCAATTACAGATTCCTTAACCAATATTGTTTCAAGGGTACATCTCTTCACTCCTCTGAAATATGTCGTTGTAATCCTTCAACATCTTCAGAGAGGTGACGGGTCCCGACAACCATATTTTATATGGACTATGATGTCCTTAACCTTGGACTGAGGGGTCCTTAAACCCATGGACTATGATGTCCTTAACCTCGGACTATGGGGTCCTTTAATCCCATGGACTATGATGTCCTTAATCTTGGACCGTAATGTCCTTAAACTAATAATGGACCGTAATGTCCCTAAACTAAAAAATAGAGCCCAAATGCTCTTTTGTTGGATCAAAATAATCCTGTTAAGTAGATCTTAGTCTAAAATTAGACTAACGTATCATTAACAAACATTTATGTTTATCTTAGTCTCAAATGAGACTAACGTATCCTTAAACCCAACCCAAACCCAAATCTAAGAAGATACGGATTTGGTCTAATCCACGCCCTACGGGCGACAACATAAATTAGTCTCTGTATACAATCCACGGGCAACCAAAAACAAAACAAACATACACGACACGAAGTGACCATCTGGAGAAGGAGAAAGTTGTTACCATGATGCGGTAGCGTAATTAACTGCAGGGGCTTGCGCATGCAGGGAAGAGCGTCCCCACAATCAAAAACCCCTCAACGAGGGGGAATCTGACGAAGTCTGCTACATCGGCCGCATCCGTCTAAACCTCCGATGCATTGTGCTATAAATCAACTTGGCATCTTCGGAGAGGTGGACGGATAAAACCAAATAGCATATGCCTCCAAATTCAGGCAAGACGTCATTCTTTCCCGGCTTTCGGCGGAGAACAAATTTTGGCACGCCCGGTGGGACCTTTTCCTCTTTCCACTCCACACTTCGTGTGTCGTTTTTCACGAACGAATCGCGGTTTGCTATGGTTGCCCCTGGATTCAAGGTACTAAGATTTGGTGTCTTGCTCCGTGCAGAAAACAGAAGATCAATGGCTTCAAACTGCACTAACTGCAACAACTCCCACTCCTTCCCTGTCGGAGGAGTGACATACGGGTCTCAAGCGGCCTCCCTTTCTACGATGCCGGTGGACCGGGCGACGCAAGCCACCACAGGGCTATTCTTTGGGACCATGCTCCCACCAATGAGCTTCAGCGCTCAAATGCCGTCGCACGAAGTTCCAAAGAAGTCAGTTTTTGATCGGCTTACCACTACCACGGCCTCTCTCAACGGGTCACCCAAATCTAGTGCCTCAGTTTTCTATAGACTGGGCCAAAGCTCAAGTGGACCCGTGAAGAAGCCCGCGATACCTGAAGCGGCCATCCCAAAGCGGATAGCCATTCCTGCTCCTGAAGTCGCCAAGGCGGCTTTCCCTGCTAAAGGGTCGGTCTTCACAAGGCTAGCCATTCCAACTCCCACTCTAGGTGAAGTAACCAAGGCCGCTTTCCCTGCACGAAAGTCGGCCTTTTCAAGATTGGCCATCCCCTCTCAACGGGCGTCGTTCTTCGACAGGATAACGACGACAACAATCCCTCATCAAAGCAGGGGGCATGAGGAAGCTTATCCAACAGCGGAAGTGATCCCGGACGCACGACATGCTCGATGTCGCTACTGCCGCCGAGTGAGGAAAGCTAAGGGCAGTTCATCCTCTGGATTTACGCCGCCAGCTCCAACGGTGGAAGTCAATGCTGCTGTTCCAACTAGGAACAGCTTTGAACCACTCCGGAGGGTTCGTAGGAACTCTCCGAAGGCCGTACTCAAAAGATCTCCTTCACCTGTGGAGAATGCCACAAAGACGAAGCTTGAACAGCCCCCTCAGCGGTTGTCCTCTAAAATTTACAAGGTCTGGCGTTAAGACCAAGACTCGGTGATTGATCAAGATTACTCCTGCCGACCGAAAAAGATGAAGGTTCGGCAAGAGAAGGACCACTCTGTCGTACCATGGAAGGTGTCGTCTACCTGGGTGCCCACTGCAACGGCCCCCTCAACTTCACCAGCCCACAAAAAGAGAAGGCCAGAGGAAATCCCCGTGTCTGCGACAAATATCAAAGGCACTGAGCCTAAGCGCCCTAAGTCTGAGGGCATGGTGGTGCACACTGTTTATATGGCATCCGGGAAAGAGAATAGCCATGCTTCTATGGGTCACCGACCACTTACACGGTCTATGACTAGGACACAGGAGTAACAACAACAAAAGCTCCAAGAAATGCTGACAGCCATGGCTGCACTCACTGGACCAAAAGCAAGCCCGGAGACATCTTCGGAACAGCGTCATGAGCAGGAAACTGATGCCGAATTCTTTCGGAGAATGCTCGAGAAAAAGGACAAAGAGGCCGCGGAACAAGGGGCCAACATAAAACATATGACCCTTTTATTCCAAGATATGGTGGGCATGATGATCCAGCCGGACCCTCCACTCGAAGATCCTCCAGTAATAATTGAAGATGATAAAGGAGAGACATAGAATCCTCTGCCGGCTCTGTCAACAGCCAAGGAGGAGACCATCTCCAAAGCCACGCTTGATGATTATATAGCTCAACAAATTCGAGCTCATCAGGCGAGCGAAGCGGCTGGCCAAATCTTCAAGACTGGACGACCCTATCCGGGTTGGTACGACTAAATAAAGTACTCGCCGGGATATACGATCCCTAAATTACATGTATATAAGGGGACGGGGAACCCACACCAGCATGTCACTCAATTCAGGGCTCTGTTCGGTGATTGATGTGAAAATTAGTGTGTAGTAGTTAACCGCAATCAATAACGGTATCGCGTGTAGCTAGACCGAGATGAGTACGGATCGTCCTCAGGGAAACGTTGAATCTTTTACTCTTACTTTAGATGTGTTGAAAAAGAGAGGAGGGATAAAGAATTTTGTGGAAAGGTTTTTAGATCTACGTTAAGAACTAATGCAGAATATAGATCTAGATTATTTATGGATGAAGTTAATATAATAAGGGGCTTGTAGGGTTCGTTAGGATTTAGTAGTTATGGATGATTAATTAAAAGTTACCCTTTTTATCCTTTAATAGATTTAAAACTAGAACGACAGTGATGCGTGTAGATTAGGGTTTCTGGAGGGAAAAGGAATCCCACTCTTAACCCTTATCTCGACACGGAACTCCGTTCATATCTAGCCTTTACCAAAACAATCATTAATCTAATCTCTAATCGCGGTCGGAACTAACAAAGAATTGTTAGCGCGCCCGATTAGGATGTTAATGATTCTTTTGATAAAGTTCATAAGCTTTATAGGACTTAAAAAGAGTTTAGGGATGTTCATCATCCATTAGACTACCCTAATCCTACGAACCCTAACAAGCGGAGAATTACTCGCGCATGTTGGGAGAAAAAGAGATGGAAAGAAATTGCATAATTAAACTACGAAGAAATAGAATAAGAAAAAGCTACCTTTATTAATCAATAATATTCATTACACTTGAATCCTTAGAAAATGATTACAATTTCTAGTTGCTTCTCGATCTCTTCTGAGGAGGTAGACGAACAGTTGATGATCAGCCTGGATGCGTGAGCCGTCTTGGACTTCGTGATCTCGTCGGCTTGATAATTTTTCCAAAAGGCTCTCGGTCCATATTTATAGTCCCAAAACCAGAACCCTTACTTCCAAATTAGGAAAATAACTGTAAAGATTCACCCTAGAAAATTGCATTCTCTAACTCCTCAATCTTGCCGCGGATCCGCGGCCCAAGGGGGGGTATGGCCGCGGATCCGAGGCCAATGATCAAGATCTCTTCATCATTTTTCTTTGGGTAGATCCTTGTGATATGTGGAAATCTCTGGAAGCTTTGGAACTTAGAAATCTTCTCGTAGTTGCAGCCAGACTTGATTTCTTAATTTTGATTTCTTAATTAGGCAGGTTTGCTTTAACAACTTGATTTCCTTGATTTTAGACCTGAAAATTCTGCACAACAACTCAAATAATATTTAGTAGAGTTAAGATTTGGTCAATGATATTATTTGCATACATTTTCCTACCAAATGCTAATTATAATATATCAATCGCATGGAAAATATTATTTTTACAGATAAATCCTCATATGTATGATATATTATAATAAAGACCTTTTTTAATATGGAAATAGTAGGAAAAATGTAATAACAAATGTGCAGTTTTATCAACTGAACTTGCGGCAACACCGGAGGTGACGATAAACTGCTGCTTCGCCAATTTGTTGGCAGCTTGTCGGAGACAGCGTTTGAATGGTACTCAGAGCTTCCCAACGACTCCGTCAAAACTTTTACGGAGATGGAATTGCTGTTCACCCAGCGTTTTGCAAGCACTAGCGAACGCACTCCGATCACCGCGTTAATTAACGCTAGAGTGAAGCCTTGCGAAACATGGGTGCAATACGTAATACGGTGGCGGAATCTATGGTCAAAGTGAGAGCAATGCATCGAAGAAGCGCCTGCAATAGGCATGTTTGTGGGTACTCTTGATCGCAGGAGACCATATCCCAGTTCATGATGTTCTTCAAGCCGACCACTTTCTAGACCTTGATCGACAAGCTAGCCCAAATGGACCAAATGGGCCATAGACCGTCTTCCTCAAAGAAGGATCCTCATAATGAGAAGGGGAAAGGGAAAGCAACCTTCGTCGCCAACTCTCAACAACAACCAAGTAGCCCGAGACCGGTTGTTCGCCAAAGAAACAAGCGGCGATCCCTCAATGAGAAGTTGAGACGTCCTTACACATTTTCCCAGGATAAAACAAGGAGGCTATTCAAACTGGCAATGCACAACGGGCTTATCACTCTGCTGGATCGGAGACATCCACCGCAACTTGGTGACGTGAACCATCCTAACTATTGTCCCTACCATAGAGTAGTGGGTCACCCAATCGAAGATTGCTACGTCTTCAAAAACTGGGTTGAAGACCAATACCAACAAGGCAAGTTTGCGCTGTCCGAAAACTGGAAGGTGAACCTGCCACAACCACATGCTCCGAAAAAGATGGACATGCCGGGGGGGCATCGTGCTTATTTACAGAGAAATCCCCATGGACCGAAAAGTCCGTAAACTAGAAATTCGCCTCAAATGCGGCAACGACTGACCGAAACGTCGTTAAACTATTACCAACCCGCGGCATCCTCAGGCTGACGTGGTAAAAAAAACGATACGTCCACAAGCGAGTTGGGCACGGATGAAAACCCGAAAGGGCTCCGTGAGTAAAAGCAGCAGGACTACCAGCGAGTTTGTGAAAACCCGAAAGGGCGCAATCTCGTTAAAAGACACTTGCAAAGTCCTCTCGACATTGTAAGGAGAAAAATACATGTGTGAGATCCTTACGACTCACAAAAGAAAAACACACTTAGGAATCCTCACGATCCCTAAGGAGAAAATACATTTACAAGATCCTCACGACTCCTAAGGAGAACCCTCTTATGAGACCCTCACGGCTCATAAGATTCAAAAGCCTTAAGTTACAGGGATCTGAACCTTTTCTTAAGCCATCACATTTCCACAGTTTGCCCTACAAGCGGTTCAATATTGACCCTTGTATACAATCCACGGGCACGATAAACATTTCCCTAACAAAGTCCTACCAGCGACTGGGGATATACTCACACGGTGAACGACCCTTGTAATTCCTCTCGACTTATAAGGAGAAAACACTCTTGTAATATCCTTACGACTTATAAGAGACCATACACTTAAGACTCCTCACGATTCTTAAGGAGAAAACGCACCTACGAGATCCTCACAACTCGTAGGGAGAAATACCTTTATGAGACCCTTACGGCTCGTAAAGTCAAAAAGCCTTAGTCAACAGGATCCTAACCCTGTTTGCTAAGCCACCTTTGTTCGACATCGACAGAGACAAATGATGATTCGCTCCTGGCAATGTCCCAGTAATAGCGATGCTGATGCCTAAATCGGTATCAAATTCCAAGCCCTCTCACGGCAAATGATGATTCGCTCCTGAAAATATTCCAGTCGTAGCGATGCTGATGCTGAGATTGGCACCAGATTTGAAGTTCCACACTCGCGATAAAAAAAATCAGCGAGCCAAAAATGCATATGAGATAGCCGAAATGATAGGGCAACTTGCAACAAAATCAGCAAGTAAAAATATATACATACAAAATAGCCGAAATGGTTGGGCAACTCGCAATAAAAAACAGCGAGTAAAAAGAAAAAATAGCCAAAATGATTGGGCACCGCGAAAAATAGCTGAAATGATTGGGCACCGCGAAAACTAGCCGAAATGATTGGGCAATCACGATTTTCGCGATATAAAAAGCTGAAATGATAGAGCATCACGGAAAGAATTAAAAAAATGAAAGAATGAAACTTTTTTGCCCTGCAGGTGAGGTCACATTGACCCATGTATACAATCCATGGGCATAAACAAAAAGGGAACCATATCGTCCCACCAGGCTTCGTCGAAGAGAAGCCAAAGCTCGACGGTTCATAGACAACCTAAAGAAAATCTCGACATTCGTCGCAATATTGCAGACACCATGTCAACAAACGAAGCGAAGAAAGATCCCTGGCTTCAAGGTCTCGACGTCAACATCGAAAATTTAGAGATCAACATTGGCATTCTTCCTCCCTCCAATCGGATGCAGACGCAATATCAACAAACGAAGCCACGGCAAAGTCCCTAGTTCCAAATCTCGACGGTTCACAAACAGCCTAGAGACAACCCCGGAACCATGGCAAAGTCTCCTAGTTCCAAACCTCGACGATTCATAGACAGCCTAGAGATCACCAATGGCGCTTCTCCTCACTTCAGCAGGACACAGATGCGACACCCGCCAATCGGAGCCGTGGCAAAGTCCCATGTTCTGAGACTTTACGGTTTGTAGACAACCTAGAGCCAACTAGTGACCTCCCCGCCGGATCAACGCTCCGTCTCAGAAACAAGTCAACCAACTCTGAGGAAATCAGTGTTCTTGGCAAAAACCTCAATTCAGGGAAATCAGTATCCTTGACGAGAGTATCTCGATTCGCGTCGACCCGCAGAGAAATCAGCATCTTTGCAGGAATACCTCGATTCGTCTCAACTCCGAGGAAATCAGTGTCCTTGGCAATACCTCGATTTAGGGAAATTAGTGTCCTTGACGAGAGCATCTCGATTCAACCCGTAGAGAAATCAGCATCTTTGCAGGAATACCTCGATTCGTCTCAACTCCGAGGAAATCAGTGTCCTTGGCAATACCTCGATTCAGGGAAATCAGTGTCCTTGACGAGAGCATCTCAATTCGCGTCGACCCTCAAAGAAATCAGCGTCTTTGCAGGAATACCTCGATTCGTCTCAGCTCCAGGGAAATCAGTGTCCTTGGCTCAACATCTCGATTCAGGAAAATCAGCATCCTTGATGAGAGCATCTCGATTCGCGTCGACCCGCAGAGAAATTAGCGTCTTTGCAGGAATACCTCGATTTGTCTCAACTCCGAGGAAATCAATGTCCTTGGCAATACCTCGATTCAGGTAAATCAGTGTCCTTGACGAGAGCATCTCGATTCGCGTCGACCCGTAGAGAAATCAGCGTCTTTGCAGGAATACCTCGATTCGTCTCAACTCCGAGGAAATCAGTGTCCTTGGCAATACCTCGATTTAGGGAAATCGGTGTCCTTGACGAGAGCGTCTCGATTCGCGTCGGCCCGCAGAGAAATCAACTTCTTTGCAGGAATACCTTGATTCGTCTCAACTTCAGGGAAATCAGTGTCCTTGGCTCAACATCCCGATTCAGGGAATCAGCCTCCTTGACGAGAGCATCTTGATACGCTTCGACCCGCAGAGAAATCAGCGTCTTTGCAGGAATACATCGACTCGTCTCAACTCCAGGGAAATCATTGCCCTTGGCTCAACATCTCGATTCAGGGAAATCAGTGTCCTTGACGAGAGCATCTCGATTCGCGTCGACCCGCAGAGAAATCAGCGTCTTTGTAGGAATATCTCGATTCGTCTCAACTCCAGGGAAATCAGTGTCCTTGGCTCAGCATCTCAATTCAGGGAAATCAGCGTCCTTAACGAGAGCATTTCGATTCGCGTCGACCCGTAAGGAAATCAGTGTCTTTGCAGGAATATCTCGATTCGTCTCAACCCCCAGGAAAATCAGCATCCTTGGCAAATACCTCGATTCAGGAAAATTAGCGTCCTTGACGAGAACATCTCGATTCGTGCCGACCCGCAGAGAAATCAGTGTCTCTGCAGGAATATACGACGTTAGCCAAACGGAGCCACGGTAGAGTCCCTAGTTCCAAGTCTCGATGGCCACATCTACAGCGTGGAGAACGCCAACAGCGTTCCTCCTCATTCCAGCAGGATTCAGACGTGACAATCATCCTTGGAGCCATGGCAAAGTCCCTGTTCCAAACCTCGACGATTCATAGATAACCGAGAGAGAAAATCCTGGCCCCGTAGAATACGGCTAATATCAATCCTGACCCCATAGGAAATACCCATAGCATCTCCTGGTCCAGTGGAACACGGCTAATGTCAATCCTGACCTCATGGGAAACGCCCAGAGCACCCTCTGACCCTGTGAAATGCGGATAAGGTCAACCCCTGACTCCGTGAAATGCAGATAAAGTCAACCCCTAACCCCATGAAATGCGGATAAGGTCAACCCCTGACTCCGTGAAATGCGGATAAAGTCAACCCTCGACTCCCCCGTCAAAGCAATTCTTTGATTCGGGAGCAAGTCAACTCATCAATCACTTACGGGTCCTCTCGACTTGTAAGGAGAAAATTCTCTTGTGAGATCCTTACGACTCTCGAGAGAAAACGCACTTAGGAATCCTCACGATTCCTAAGGAGAAAATACACCTACGGGATCCTCTCGACCGGTAGGGAGAAAATTCTTTATGAGACCCTTACGACTCATAAAGTTAGAAAGCCTTAGGAGGCAGATCTGAACCTAACTCCTAATCCATCGCTGTCCTACAAGGAGATCGAAATAGACTATCCACAAAATGCATTTACTAAAAGGGACACAACACATGAAGCAAAATATGTCTTTTATTCATGAATCAAAATGAATACAAAGTACAATTTATGAAAGAATAAAAAAAATACTCTCATTCAGGAGTATGTACAAAAGAAGAGTAAAAAGAAACATATACAATTTTTCAAGCCGGCGGACGATTTAATAGATTTGCCAGTTCATCCTTTTTCCGCTGGGCCTCGGGTTCATAATTTGTTATCGCTATGAGACGGGCCTCCGCTTGAGACTGTTTGGCCTGGTACGAGGCAAGCGACTTTCAAGTTCCTGTTCAGTGACCTTGTGGGCTTCAAACATCTCGCGGGTAAAAATGACGGCTTTATCAATGGCTACCACCTCCGTGATAGCTTCTTGAAGCACCCGCCAGAGTTCATACGCACGAGTGGTCTTAGCCCATATTTGCGGTGCACCGTTCAACCAGTCCCCACAAGCTCGCCTTTGCAGCCACAACCTCTGAAGGAAGGCGAGTGCACTCGAGACCATGAGAACAAGCCCCCACTCGACGACAGTATCCGAACCAAAACATGCACAAACCGTGTGCCATGTAAGGCAATAAGAAGGATCCTTTATATGTGCCCCATCAAGCTCGCATTTGCAACCATACACCCGCTTAAATAGAGACGATATCTAAAACTTGCTGACAACGCAACAGTAACGCTCATATTTAAAGAAATTCCTAGGGATAAAGTATAAAGCTCATGTATATAGGAGGGATGCATGTACGAATATATGATGAGCGGAAAGGATTCCATGAAAAGCATGCAACAAGCAATAATAAGAGGAATACATCGAGTTAAAGCATACTACTCTACAGGGAAAAGATCGCCAAACATGGGATCAGTGATACCAGGGTTAACAAAAAAAAAATTCTCCATCTCCCTCTCTGCCTTCTCCAACACGTCGAAGCGACGGTTTTTCACGAGGGGTTGCTCCCCACCGATTAACACCGTGCCCATCAGCAAAAGCGAACATGAAAGCCCGTCGAGCTCTTATCTGACCCAAAAGATGAATCAAGCGATCCTTCAAAGCCTGGGTAAGCAACCATGCCTCATGGAAACACTCAATTTTTTCCTCCGCCGCATCAAGCATCGCCAAAGTCATCTCTGTCGGATGGGGAGGGATGTCCGCAAGCACGGATGAAAAGACCATCTGTAACCAAATGGAACCCATAGGAAGGGGAGATCCCCTACGAATTAGGAGTCCATACGTCACCGCGTCGCATTCGGCATCCTTGAGGAGATGATCCACCAGCCGCGCAGCAAAGCGAGGAATCATCTCCTCGACGGGCATCTCTCATGGTTGTAGACGAGAATGGGGCGGTTGCAAGCCATGGCACTCAGTTGATTTCTCAAGATGATCACCCTAAGGCATAAACAGGTTTCTCTGTGAAGAGAGAAAGAAACGCATAGCTTCAGGTTATAAAGAGGAGCATTCAATGCTATGCACAGAAAATATGGTGCATGATGGAACTATCCCCAAGGCCCAGAAAAAGGAGAGCATGGGAAATCTAAGAGATGATTCGTTGGAATCAGTGTGAGGAAACGAAGAGACCCTATCAACAGAGCCCCACATGCATAGCACGTGAGCATCGGCCTGGATCATTATTGGAAATTAAAACGGTACCGCATGTTCATAACACGTGAGCAGGCGCTGATGTGAGATTGAAACCCCCAACAGTGCCTCATATGCCAAACGCGTGAACACCAATAACAGTATGACAAAATTTCATACATAACACATGTGAAAACAGAAAGGGGAAAAGAAAGTTTTGTCATTCATACTTCGAAAATGCATACGGAAACAAAAGAAAGCATTTACAGTGGCAAAACATTAAATCCAGGACATGGATTGAGAAACTCAAAAGTCAGGCCATCTAAAGTGTTTCTGGCCTTTCTGACCATTCTTGTATGCATCTTCTCACGATCACAAGCATCAGGATCTTCTCTGATATCCTCCACTCTCTGATAAGCAGCGATTATCGTCGTCTACTGGAAAACTTGGTGCAGAATATCAATGAGATTATCTCGTCGTTTCTTCGAAACCAGGCCCGTCAGATACACTGAGTGCACCTTATCTTCGGTGTTATCCAGTACATTAAGCGGCATGGCTTCATAAAATCCAGGAAGCGCTTCCCAAATTGCTCCCACTATAATCTTCAAGAGAGCAGAGCGACGAGGGAGTAGTCGGCCGATGTGTGCACTGAAACGGTTCATAATGTCGGCACATTGGGCGTTTGTGAACTCCTGGTTTTGACGAAGACCCTGTACGTGAATATCCTCATAAGAAATGATTTCGTTAAGGCAATACAGATGAGCGACCATAGCACCTGAAAATCAGTGAGAGTTTAGCGGACAGACTAAACAGACATTGAAATTCAAACGACTCTTGGAAAAACAACCTTTGATAAGACACCTAACAAAACCAAAAATCTGCGTGAATGGAAGGAAAAACCCTTGGTGTGGATTTAAAATCCAAAGGAAATTTTTACAAAAATTTCCTCAGTCGTTCAAGATCCTTACCTGAAAAGGGAAATCTTTTGTTGACAGAGTTAAAATTCTGAAAGATTTTGGAATAGAGAACTGAGCTCTAAAAAAAAAAATTAAATTCTCAAGGAAAGAACAAGGAAGAAAGAAGATGAAGGAGTGGAGGCACTGCTGAAGAAACCCTTGCATTTATAGGATGTGATGGGAAACGGTTCATCTACCCCCTTCCCTAGGCAAATCCAACGGCCACAAAGATGACAGCGTTGCACTCACGTGCAAACACGTGAGAACAACGCTGTGGGGGCATTTGTTCCCTCATAAAGTACAAGGAAAAACCCTAATGGGGCATCACGTGCGCACACGTGATCGGGGGTCACGTGCCGACACATGATGGCTTCCTGAGGGCTCTGAAATGATAAGAATTGAATTCTAATCAAATGGGGTCACGTGCCCGCACGTGATAGGCCTTTTAAGCCCACTGAAGTATAATAGAACAGCAAGAAAAAACCCCAAAGGGGAATCACGTACCCACACGTGACCAAGGGTCACGTGCTGATACGTGATAAGTTTCCGAGTTCTTTAAAATAACAGAATTAAATTCTGGTTAAATGCTTAATCCATGGGTCACGTGCCACCACGTGATGGGGTCTTAAAAACTCTCTGAGTTAAAGGAAAGAAAACCCTAAACGGGGTATCACGTACCCACACGTGACAGGGGGTCACGTGCCAACACGTGATGGGTTCTTAAGATCTCTGAACTAATAGAATTAAATTCTAATTAAATGGTCAATCAGTGGGGTCACGTGCTAACACGTGATAGGATCTTAAACCTTCTGAACTAATAGAATTAAATTCTAATTAAAGGAAATCAAAAACCTTAATTGGAAAAATATTTCTCTAGATCTTTCCAAACAAAAAGATTGCGCTCTGTAAAGTGGAGCACCATTGGATTAAAAATCCAATGATGATTAAAAATCACCAATTTATAGAAAGATTCTATACAAGGAAAGATTTTCCTAAAATCTGCCAGGAACAACAAACAAAATATCTTTTGGATTAAAAATCCAATGGTGAATAAAATTCACCGAGTGATCTAACAGATCATGTTGGTTATGAAATCAATAAAATCTTTCAATGAAAGATTGACTAAATAAACTGATTCTTTTCTTTCTCCTATACATAGGATCCAAGAAGAGAAAAGAAAGAGGGGAGATACAACAACAGAGAGAAAAAAGAAGAGAATTTAATTCTCCAGAGAGAAAGAAGATTTCTTCAGAAAAAGAAAGAAATCCTAGGTAAGGAAGAGAAAGAGATCAGATCATTTTATAAGCTCTCATAACCCTATAAGAGAATTTAATTCTCAAACTAAGAGTTTAACTCTTCTGAATAAGAACTTGGTTCTTCCTCTGGTTGAAGATCTGCAGAAACAGATCTCCCCATAAGTTGAGAATTTAATTCTCATCGGGAAGATTCTGTCATGCAGATCTAAAACCTAAATGAGAACCTAAGTTCAGAGAATTTTATTCTCCCAAAGCACATAGGAATCAAATTCCTCCAACAAAGATAGGGTTTAACCCTTAATATAAGAACTTAGTTCTTCCCTCTGGTTGAAGATCTGCAGATGCAGATCTCCCCATAAGTTGAGAATTTAATTCTCATCGGGGAGATTCTGCCATGCAGATCCATGACTTAGAGGGAGAATTGGGTATAAAAGAATTTAATTCTTCCAAATACATAGGAATTTAATTCCTCTAAATAAAATTAGGGTTTAACCCTACAAAAGAATTTAATTCTTAAACAAAGGATCTAACTCTCCATGCACGTAAAAGAAATCAGTACCCGACCTGATCACGTGTGCCAATGTGACTCCCCTCCTTAGTGATCAAAAGAGAACGAATGAAATTGGGTAACGTGCTCCCACGTGACCCTTGAACAAACTCCTCAAAATAAGAAGGGAAGAACAGATTTTGGATACCTCACGTGCTCCCACGTGACCCCTGACAAGCACTATTTTAAAGATGGGGTAAAACTGAAGGATTAAATATCCAACACATGGGCGTCCTCACGTGTCCCTACGCGACCCCTAACAAATCCTGTTAATATCCAAATCATGGATACCCATCACGTGCTCACACGTGATGGTCATAAAAGCCAAGTGTTTAACACTTACTTGCATATTCTGAGAACAAAATAAAGGAAGTTTGGGCTCAACACTCAAGCGTCTCACGTGACCCCACGTGAGCGCTTATTTTTTTAGTATTTAACACTATTTTGGGCGCTGCATCCCTAGTGTTTAACACTGTTCTGAGCGCATCACGTGATAGCTGAGTTTATTCTAGTGTTTAACACTATATCCAAGCCAATCTTAGCTTGAACTAGCCAAGTTTTCCTGAGGCAGTACCCCTTTCTTTTGACTGAACCTCAAACATAATTTTGTCTTCCAAAATTGGTCATCTCATATGACATTCAAAATAATTCTCAGAGCCCTTTCAATTAACTTTGGTTCAAGGGTACATCTCTTCACACCTCTGATACATGTCGTAATTCTTCAACGTCTTCAGAGAGGTGATGGGTCCCGATGACCAATAACTATTTGGTGCATTTCCAAACCCATGTTTGCATTTGAACTTGGACCGCAATGTCTCTAAACTAAACAATAGAGCCTAAATACTCTTTTGTTGGATCTAAATGATCCTGTTAAGTAGATGTTAGTCTAAAATTAGACTAACGTATCCTTAACAAACGTTTAAGTTGATCTTAATCTCAAACAAGATTAACGATCCTTAAATCAATCCAATTACAGATTTCCTAACCAATATTAGTTCAAGGGTACATCTATTCACTCCTCTGTATATGTCGTTGTAATCCTTCAACGTCTTCAGAGAGGTGACGGGTCCCGACAACCATATTTTACATGGACTATGATGTCCTTAACCTCGGACTGTGAGGCCCTTAAGCCCATGGACTATGATGTCCTTAACCTCGGACTGTGGGGTCCTTTAAGCCCATGGACTATGATGTCCTTAACCTTGGACCATAATGTCCTTAAACTAATAATGGACCGTAATGTTCTTAAACTAATAATGGACCGCAATGTCCTTAAACTAAACAATAGAGCCCAAATGCTCTTTTGTTGGATCTAAATGATCCTGTTAAGTAGATCTTAGTCTAAAATTAGACTAACGTATCCTTAACAAACGTTTAAGTTGATCTTAGTCTCAAATGAGACTAACGTATCCTTAAACCCAACCCAAACCCAAATCTAAGAAGATACGGATTTGGACTAATCCACGTCCTACGGGCGAAAACATAAATTAGTCTCCGTATACAATCCACGGCCAACCAAAAACAAAACAAACATACACGACACGAAGTGACCATCTGGAGAAGGAGAAAGTTGTTACCGCGATGCGGTAGCGTAATTAACTGCAGGGACTTGCGCCTGCAGGGAAGAGCGTTCCCACAATAAAAAAAACCCCTCAATGAGGGGGAATCTGACGAAGTCTGCTACATCGGCCACATCCGTCTAAACCTCCGATGCATGGTGCCATAAATCAACTTGGTATCCTCAGAGAGGTGGACGGATAAAACCAAATAGCATCTGCCCCCAAATTCAGGCAAGACGTTAGTCTTTCCCGGCTTTCGGTGGAGAACAATGGGCATTTTCTTCATCCGTCGGCTCGTATCAAACTACCACTCGTAGAGAGGGTATCTCTATCTCCAAGGGAAGTACCGCTTCCGTGCCAAATACCAACGCGAATGGCATTGTATTCATGGACATTTTGAATGTAGTTCGATACGCGCAGAGAGTTTCTTGCAGTCTCTTATGCCAGTCCTTTTTATTTCTGGTCACCGTTTTCTTTATGATTTTCGTCAAGGTCTTGTTGAAAACCTCAGCTAGACCGTTAGCTCGGGGTTTATAAACTGAAGATTATCTCCAGTCTATATTATGCTGCAGTGCAAAGCGGCTGATCTTATGGCTTCTGTAGGCCGTCCCATTATCCGAGATGATCCGTCGCGGGGTGCCGAACCGATAGATGACGTGTTTCCTGAAGAAATGGAGGATGTTCTCCGTCTTCACTTCTTTTAGCGGTAATACCTCTGCCCACTTAGAGAAGTAATCGGTTGTTGCCAATATGAACTGATGTCTTTTGGATGACGCTGGTTCGATGGGCCCAATTATATCGGTTCCCCACATTTCGAATGGCCAACTAGCCAATGTTGGGTGTAGCGGATTTAGATACTTGTGGATGAAGTCCCCGCGAACCAGGCACGAGTGACACTGCTTCGCATATTCGAGGCAGTCCTGAATCATTATGGGCCGATAGTAACCCATTCTTTTGATCTTCAGCTTCATCTTTGGTCCAGCTTAATGAGAACCGTAGAGTCCGTCGTGGGTTACTTGGATGACTCTCCTTTCTTCTTCTGGCCCCAAGCACCTTAACCATAGACAGTCAAGCAACCTCTTGTATAGAGTATTATTGACGAAGGCGAAAGTCAGAGCCCGTTTCATGAGCTGACGTCTTGACGACGCGTTTTCGGGCGTTCGATGGGATTTGAAATAGTCTATAAAGACTTCCCTCCAATCCTTGATCTTTTCTTCGTCTTTTATTTGAAGGACTACTTGTTTAGTCGCTTCCTTTCTTTCATATGACTATTTCATCGAGGGCAATTTCCTCAGGGATTTTCTCCTTCCCCTTGTCTCTTTTGCTCGAACCTTTGTTTGTAGGCCCGAGGTTCTTCTCAGACAGCGTGCGATTACGTAGCTGAATGTTCTCACAGTTCTTCTCCTCTTCTTCTTTTCCGAAGGTGGATTCTTTGAAGAGAGGGCCGAGAGTTATTTCCTCGTCAGAATCGCTCCCAAATGTAGGAACTTGGGATTTTCTTTTTGTCGAACTGGTATCAACCAGTTGCCAGCCGTTCCTTCAAGCTCATCTGTCGCGCTTCGTTGCTGCTGACGAGTTTTGTGCTTCATCCGCTTGAAGTTTTGTCGGTAGACAACGTATCCTTGCCACCACTTCTTGAAGGCATTGCACTCTTCGGTGGTGTGTGTGACCCCCCGATGGTTTAAGCAGTAGCTCGGATGTACATCCGCTTCGTCGAGGCATGTACTCCTGGGAGTGTTTTCCATGAGAGGGGGTAGTTTCATCCCATTAACAAGGCTTTGGCGAACCGTTTCTCCGCTTTGACCCTGCTCTTATTTGTAGCAGGTGTGCTTTGGCTTGGTTGGAATACTTTTCGACTCGTCCTTACCGCGGCTTCTTCATCCTGATGCCGACGCTTGGCCTTTTCATATATGGCCGTTTCACGTTCTCGTTCAGCTCTTCTCTTTTGAAGGGCTTCATTTAGCAGCCTGTCAATTGGGTCTTCTGGCAGTTCCAGGGATTTTAGCGCTGATCCTTCCTCCATTTCTTCTGTGTTTCTTTCCGACGCCGAGGGAGTTTCTTCGTTATTTAACGACGAATGAGAAACCATGTGGCAACTTGCTACATAATCTTCGGTTTCTCCCGACGAGTCATTTCCCTCATCCTCGTCATTATCTCCATTCTCAAGTATATGGTTGAGAAACTCTTCTAGGGTGACTGGGGTCCGCGCCTTCTGGTTGTACTCCTCCAGCGCTTCGATATACTTTTGCAGGTCCGTGCGCTTGTCGTCATACTCAGAAGGCTACACAGGATTCTTGGTCTTCTTCTTTTTCTTCGAAGACTTTGAAGGCTTGGCTTGAAGATCTTGCCTATCATTACCAGTTTTCGGCGTTAGGCGCGGTTAAAGAATCCCCTCAATGATCTCTCGGGCTCTATTGGTCTTTTCCATTTGATCGCCGGACATGCTTAAAGATCCTTCAGCATTCTTTTAGTTTTAGCTAAAAGGACAAATTCCCACGGAGCTTCTTCCACAAACGAGCATGATGCTGCCGGCGTGTCCACCTTTTTAGGAGTGTGCTTCTGTGGCGGGTTCACCCTCTAGTTCTCGGACAGCGCGAATTTCCCTTGACGGTATTGGTCCTCGACCCAGTTCTTGAAGACGTAGCAATCCTCGATTCGGTGGCTCGCTACTCTGTGATAGGAGCAGTAGTTGCGATTATTGACGTCACCGGGCTGCAGTGGACGTCTCGGATCCGGCAGCGTGATGAGTTTGTTGCGCACTGCCAGTTCGAACAGTCTCCTCGTTTTATCACGGGGAAACGAGTAAGCATGTCCTATCTTCTCTTCGAGGGATTGGCACGGGCGCGCGTTGCTTTGGCAACCAACCGGTTTCTGGTCGCTCGGCTGTTGTTGAGTGTTGGCAACAAAGGTCGCTTTCCCTTTGCCCTTTACATTCCGAGGGTCCTTTTTTGAAGAGGACGGCTCCTGCTCTTGGCGCAAGAACTCCGTATCGGTCTCCTGCTCTTGGCATTGTTCAGACGCTGCTTCCAGGCTTTCTTTCTGCCCGGTGAGTGCTGCCATTTTCATAAGCATATCCTGGAGCTTTTGTTGCTGCTCCTGAGATTTTGTTAACGACCGAGTTTGTGGCCGATGACTTACGGAAGCACGGCTCTCCTCTTTTCCGGAAGCCATGTAAACTGTGTACATGATCATGCCCCCAGACTTGGAGCGTTTGGATCCCTTACCTTTAGGATTTGCCGCTGGAGGTGGGAGATTCTCCGGCCTTCTCTTTTTGTGGGAGGTCGAAGTTGAAGGAGCCATTACAGCAGGCGCATGTATGAAAGAAGTCCCTCGCTGTATGCTGGAGGGATAATTTTCCTCTTATCAAACCTTCATTTACTTCGGTTGACGAGAGTAGTTCTTGTTGATCACAGAATCTTGGACTTTCCGCCAGACCCTGTGGATTTGGAAGGACAGCCGCTGAGGAGGCTGCTCCGGCTTCGCCTGCTTCATGCTTTCAGCCGGTGGGGGAGATTTCTTCAGCACTGTAGTTGGGGAGTTCTCCGCACCCTGCTAAGCGGTTCAAAACTGTTCCCAGTTGGAACAACAGTGTCAACTTCCACCGTTGGAGCTGGTGGAGTAAGTTCAGAGGGGGAGTTGCCCCCAGCTCTTCTCACCCGGTGCCAGTGGCGACGTCGAGCATGTCTTGCGGATGGGACCACCTCAGTTGTGGAAGCAGCTTTGTCGTTCCCCCTGCTTTGGTTAGGGGCTACTGCTGGTGCCAGCCTGTTGAAGACTGACATCCGTTGAGATAGAACAGCCAACCTTTCGAGGGCCGACTTTCTGGTAGAGGAAGCTCTTTTGATGACTTTACCCGTAGCAGGAGTTGGAAAGGCCAATCTTGCGAAGACCGATCCTTTATTAGGAGAAGCCCCTTTGACGAGTTCACCTGCCGAAGCTGGAATGGCTATCCGTTTCAGGATAACCCCTTCAGGTATTGCGAGACTCTTTACGGGCCCACTTGATTTTTGGCTCAGCCTGTTGAAGACTGAGGTGGCAGACTCGAACGACCCGTTGAGAGGGTTCGTGGTAGTTGCAAGTCGATCAAAGACCGACTTCTTGGGAGCTTCATGTGGTGGCACTGGGGCGCTGAAGCTTGCTGGCGAGAGCATGGTCCCGAAGAACAATCCAGTGGTGGTCTGAGTCACCTGTTCCACTGGCATTGAAAAGATGCAGGCCGCATTTGGCCCGTATGTCACTCCTCCAGCGGGGACGGGGCGGGAGTTGCTGTTGCAGGTACACTTGGAAGCCATTGATCTTCTTTTCTCTGTACAGGAGCAAGAAACCAAATCTTAGTACCTCGAATCCAGGGGCAACCATAGTAAACCGCGATTTTTTCGCGAACACGACACACGAAGTGTGGAGTGGAAAGAGGAAAAGGTCCCACCGGGCGTGCCAGAATCTGTTTACCGCCGAAAACGGAAACGAACCGCGTAGGTCATCTTGCCTGAATTTAGGGGCAGATGCTATTTAGATTTATCCTTCCATCTCTCCGAAAATACCAAATTGATTTATGGCACCATATATCGAAGGTTTGGACGGATGCGACCGTTGTAGCAGACTTCATCATATTCCCCCTCGTTTGCGAGGGGGGTTTTGATTGTGGGGACGCTCTTCCCTGCAGGCGCAATCCCATGCAGTTAATTACGATACCGCATCGCGATAACCACTTTCTCCGGCTCCAGAAGTTCACTTCGTGTCATGTATGTTTTTTTTATTTTTGTTTGCCTGTGGATTGTATACGGAGACTAATTTATGTTGTCGCCTGTAGGGCGTGGATTAGTCCAAATCTGTAATTTTTTAGATTTGGGTTTGGTTTGATTTAAGGATCGTTGATCCGTTTTGAGATCAAGATCGACTTAAATGTATACGAGTAGTTGGGGGCTCAGTTAATATTTTGTTAAGGATACGTTAGTCTAATTTGAGACTAAGATCTACTTAACAGGGTGTTAGGATCATTTTTGTTTCAGATCCAACAAGAGAGCGCTTGGGCTCTGTTGTTTTTGTTTAAGGACGGTTCGGTCCCTTATCGCCGTTATGGAGGCGAAGTTGTAGTTTGAGAAAATTTCGGTCTGTAGATCACCATTTTTAGGTGAGGTTTTAGTTTAAGGACGTTACGGTCCGTTGTCGCCATTTTGGAAGCAACGTTTAGTTTGAGAACGTTTCGGTCTGTAAATCATCATTTTTAGGTGAGGTTTTAATTTAAAGACATTACAGTCTGTAAATCACCATTTCTGAGGTGAGGTTTTAGTTTAAGGACATTACGGTCCATCGTTAGTTTAGAGACATCTCATTCCATTGTCGCCATTTTAGAGGCAACGCTTAATTTAAGGACGTCTCGGTCTGTTGTAGTTTAAGGACATTTTGGTCCGTTGTCGCCATTTTGAAGGCGAGGTTTAGTTTGAAGACATTTCGGACAGTTGTAGTTTAAGGATGTTTCGGTCCGTTGTTAGTTTAAGCACATTTCAGTCCATTGTCGCCATTTTGGAGATGAGGTTTAGTTTGAGGAAATTTCGGTCTGTTGTTAGTTTAAGAACGTTTCGGTCCGTTGTCGCCATTTTGGAGACGGGGTTTAGTTTGAAGACGTTTTGGTCTGTAGATTACTATTTTTGAGGTGAGGTTTTAGTTTTAAGGACGTTACGGTCTGTTGTAGTTTAAGGACGTTTCGGTCCGTTGTCGCCATTTTGGAGGCGAGGTTTTAGTTTAAGGACGTTACGGTCCGTTGTAGTTTAAGGACGGTCCTTGGTCGCCATTTTGGAGGCGAGGTTTAGTTTAAGGACATTTCGGACTGTTGTTAGTTTAAGGACGTTTCGGTCCTTTGTCGCCATTTTGGAGACGGGGTTTAGTTTAAGGACGTTTCGGTCTGTAGATCACCATTTTTGAGGTGGGGTTTTAATTTTAAGGATGTTACGGTCCGTTGTAGTTTATGGACGTTTTGGTCCGTTGTCGCAATTTTGGAGGCGAGGTTTTAGTTTAAGGACGTTACGGTCCGTTGTGGTTTAAGGACGTTTCGGTCCATGATTGCCATTTTGGAGGCGAGGTTTAGTTTGAGGACATTTCAGTCTGTTGTTAGTTTAAGATCGTTTCGGTTCGGTGTCGATCTTGCATGCACGTGTATTTATTACGTGACGGGATGAACAACGATGATATGGGATGCACCCAGCTTAGGATATGGTTTGATCTGGGATGTGCACGTCAGTTTGGGAAGTGCACCAAAAAGCAGTTAGCTGTCGGGAACCGCCACCTCTCTGAAGACGTTGAGAAATTACAACGACATATATCAGAGGTGTAGAGAAATGTACCCTTGAAAAAATTCCCGTAATTGAGGGAAGAGGGATTAATGGTAAACCCAGGAATCATTAGTCATATTTTGTGACTAAGATTTTCTTAGGGGAATGCGGGACGAATATCGTTTTGGGATATCATCAGTTGGAAGATCGATGGTCATATTTGGAACTGGGATCAATTTGGGAAATAATGAACTCATGGGCTCAGTTGATCTGGGTTAGGGACCTAGCCAACTTGGGCTTGATCCGCTCAGTTTTTCTTTTTATTTGAAAAGAATACTAAGCACTTGTTTGGGCTCAGTCCTCTTTTTGGTGAAAAAGTTCTAATCACTTATATAAGTTCTGACGCTCACATATAACCATGTGGGGTTTTCAGTCATGGGGATTTGTCCAATAAATGTTAAACACTTTACCCCTTTTGTCTCTTTATGGAGTGCTGAGCTCTCTTTATGGCGCCCACATGCGAAGCACATGAGGCACTAGGCGCTGCCTAGTGAATGTTAAGCACATTTTTATTCTGTGGCGCCCACGTGAAGGACACGTGAGGCACCGGGCGCTGGGCGCTAGGCGCTCGGCGCCGCTCACTAAGTGCTAAGCACTCCTTTATTTTGTAGCGCCCACATGAGGAATACGTGCGGCGCTGGGCGCTAAGCGCCACCCCTTGAGTTCTTTTTATTCTTTGGCGCCCACGTGAGGAACACGTGCAGTGCTGGGCGCTTTCCAATGAGTGCTAAGCACTCGTCTCTTCTGCTGATAGCATTTTTGCTCATTAATGATCAATAAAATATCCGTTTTGTAGATCTAGGATCATGCTTCATTTTTAAGAACCAAGTTCTTTTATGAGAACTAGCTTTCTCTTATATGTTTTGTTTTGAGGAATTCGATTCCTCGGTTCTTTTCTGAATCTTTGATTCTTAAGAACAAGTTCTTCCCTATGAGAATTAAATTCTCAACTTGTGGGAGACTTTCCTTGTGGATCTCAGATCCAGAGAAAGAACTAAGTTCTTCTTTTTTAAAAGGGTTAAACCCTTCAATAGGTAAACGAGATTCTTTGATCTCTCTTCTTTTTTCTTTTCTTTTTTATTTACCTAGAGCTTTTTTCTTGAGAAGGGAGATCTTCTTCTTCGAGAATTTAATTCTCTGTTCTTTTGAAGCTTTCTGCTGTTGTTTTTTTAGAAGCCTATGGGGGGTTTCCTCTCTCTCAGACTTGAAGTTTTGGGTCCTTTATATAGTAAAGCCAAGTCTATTGATTAGTTGAAAAAATCTCTTATTTAGATATCCTAATTGATTTTGGGAATTTTACCCACTGTTGGATCTTTGATCCAAGGACTTCTAAAGTATTTTCTTGTTTTTAACAAAATTAGGAAAATATTTTTCCATACAGAGTTTATTCTGTAGATTGGTGATTTATTAATTACTATTGGATTTTTAATCCAACGGTACTCTGTTTTACAGAAGGCAATATTTCTTATTTAGAAAGATTTGAGAAATATTTTCTCTCAACAGAATTTAATTCTACATCCTGATAATATATCATCTCCATTGGATCAAAGATCCAACGGCTCTGTTTAAAAGAGAGTAGAATTTAATTCTACATGGCGCCGGCGCTCACGTACTGTGCACGTGGGCGTTGCCCATATAAGAGTTTTTAACTCTGGCGCCGGCGTCCTCGTGGAAGGCACGTGAGGCGCTGTCTCTTGAGTTTTATGTGCTTTGCACACGGGAGTTGCCCATATAAGAGTTTTTAACTCTGACGCTGGCGCCCTCGTGGAAGGCACGCGAGGCGCTGCCTCTTGAGTTTTGAACAGAGCTTTTCTCTTTTATTGGGGGAAACAATTCTTTTCTTGGCCATGCCGATTTTTGCAGACGGTTCATCAAGAATTTTAGCAAAGTTGCTAGACCCTTGACTCTTTTACTGGCCAAGGACTCGACGTTCCATTTCAACTCGGAATGTTTTGCCACCTTCAACTCGCTAAAACAGTCACTCACTACTTCTCCTGTCTTGTCATCCTCCAACTAGAACCACCCGTTCGCAATTATATATGACGAATCCGACTTTGCCGTCGGTACTGTTTTAGGACAGCATATCGATAAGAAACCGCACATAATTTATTATGCGGACCGTACCCTAAATGACGTCCAATTGAACTATATGATGACTAAGAAGGAATTCTTAGCGATTGGATTGGCTTTAGAGAAATTCAGACCAAACCTTATCGGCTCCCCTGTCGTCTGTTACACCGACCATTCAGCTCTGAGGTATCTTTCGCTAAAAAAGATACCAAGTCTCAGTTAATACGTTGGATTCTCTTACTACAAGAATTCAATCTTGTAATCAAAGACAAAAGTATATGTGAAAACGTTGTCGCCGAACATCTTTCTCGACTCCTTTCTACGCCATCGCCTATCCTTCCAATCAACGATTTGTTCCCTAATGAAAAAATCTTGACAATACCGTGTGAACCTTAGTTCGCAGATATTATATATTACCTTCCTATTGGACTTGCACCAAACGAATGGTCAACTCAGGACAAATATCGTTTTCTTTCCCAAATAAAACACTTTTATTAGGAAGAACCCTACCATTCAAGTATTGTCCTAATCAGATCATTCGCTGATGCATGCCCAACAATGAATTTCAGAGTGTTTTATTTTTTTGCCACGATCAAGTATGTGGCGGTCATTTCGGCCCCAAAAAAACTGCTGAAAAGGTCTTGCAGTGCGGTTTTTACCGATCGACGCTTTTAAAAGATTCAAATGAATATTGCAAGACCTGCTCTAGATGCTAGCACATAGGCCGAATTTCGGGAAGAAATCAAATACCACTCCAACCAATCTTGATTGTTGAGATTTTCGACATCTGGGGTATGGACTTCATGGGCCCATTCCTTAACTCATATGGGAACCTGTACATTCTTCTTGCAGTTGATTATCTCTTGAAATGGGTCTAGGCCAACCCAATCCGAACTAACGACAATAAGGTTATCGTTGAATTTCTAAAAGAAAATGTCTTCTCTCGGTTTGGGCACTCTCGAACTATTATCAGTGATAACGGATCGCACTTCTGCAATCGGTCTTTCGAGACTGTAATACGAAAGTATAGAATCTACCATAAGCACTCTACGTGCTATCATCCCCAAACGTGCGGGCAAGCCGAGATCTCCAATCGGCAAATCAAACAGATTTTAGAGAAGACGAAAACCGTAAAGATTGGTCTTCGAAATTGACTGATGCCCTTTTGGAATTTCGAACTGCATATAAGACCGATCTTGAAATTTCTCTGTATCGGCTTGTCTTTGGTAAGACTTGCCACCTCCCAGTCGAGATCGAGCATCGAGCTGTTTGGGCGATCAAGGAACTTAATGCCAATCTTTCTCAAGATGGTAGCTTTCGGAAGCTACAAATATACGAGTTGAACAAGCTTCGGGATGAAGTGTACGATAACACGGTTATCATAAAGAATAGTATGATGGCGTTTCACGATAAACACCTTGGGCGCAAAACGTTCACGCCAGGACAACAAGTCCTTCTCTACGATACCTGACTGAATTTTCATCCGGGTAATTTGCGATCTCGTTGGACGAGACCTTTCTTAGTACAGTGTGTATACCTGCACAGTTCGGTGGATTTGGAGAATCCAAAAAACGGTTTACTATTCAAAGTGAACGGACACAGATTAAAACCGTTTTTTACCGCAGAACTATCAGGAGAGCTCCTGATATGGCAGGAGCCGGTTTACCTTACCTAATCTTCCTTTGTTTACCACCAAACTTCAGTTATCCAGCCATAAATAGTGGAATCGATGTTTCAAATAAGTTTGTGTGTGTGTGTGTATACTATCTTGTGTGTGTGTGTGTTAATATTCTTGTCCAGTGCTTATCCATTTTTTGTTCTTCTGATGAGCATTCTTATCTGGTAATACTCGGTTTTGTGTGTCGGGATATTTCTTACCTGGTGAAATTTCCTTTTGAAAAAAAAAGATTGAAATAACACAGGAGATTCTCCGAGATTTTTTGCCTTCCAATAATTTTGGTTTCTTTTTTGACATGACAGCACGGACTATTTAGACTCAAGTTTAAGTTTAGGGGTATGCTCGGTGAGCGTTTTTCTATCCTTTGCATTATGCATCATGTTTATATTTCCACATTGCATTAATATTTTTTTCAAAACCCATAAAAATTTTGAAAATCCTTTAAACCCATAAAAATTGAAATTTTTCCAAAAAAACATAAAAAATTTGTCATCAAGTTGACTATTTAGACTCAAGTTCGATATAATAGTTGATCTTTAGAAATAACTAAACTCTAGATTAAGAAATGAGAAACCCAAAAGATAACCCTCCTTGATCTCAATTTAAGCTCTTATACCTTTTTGCAATACACTACGCGCGTCGTCAGTCCCGAGTTTTAAATAATAAGCCCTATGAGAAAAGATAATGAAAGAAAAACACATAGAAATCTTTTCTTTTAAATAAAATTGCGCGAGGTCGAAATAAAGGAAAAATTTTGAAATCTTGTAATAGAAGCTAAGAAGATAACCCATCTCGAGCTGGTTGGAATTATCACACACCGTTTGCTACACACACGTCTTTTTGGATGAGCTAAAAAGAGTTATCTCCATTGTGATATGCATTTTTCCACAAACTAGGTTTGAGGGTACATATCGGGAACAAGTTCTTGAATAGTACCTACCAATTAAGTGTTCTCCCAAACTCAAAAAAACCCGTGGAGAAAAATCTTGGCTAAAAACTAGTTTGAGACAGATTGAGTTCATATATATATATATACAGCCTTATTTGGAGAATAATCTTGGCTAAGAACTAGTTTGAGACAGATTGAGTTCATATATATATATATATATATATATATATATATATATATATATATATATATATATATATATATATATATATATTGCACGATCACAAAAGGGTGTGGGAATTAAAAGTAGTGAAATGTGGAGTGAAAATAAGGCTTAGTTCTTTGTTAAAGACGATAGAATATATATATATATATATATATATATATATATATATATTGCACGATCACAAAAGGGTGTGGGAATTAAAAGTAGTGAAATGTGGAGTGAAAATAAGGCTTAGTTCTTTGTTAAAGACGATAGAAATTCTGGATTTGCGACCAAGCTATAGAATGAACATAGAACTTCCAAATCTGATGCGATAACTATTCATTCTTTTAAGGGAAAATGGAGGGCTGCTAAGTTAAATTCTTGGGAGGAAACGACGCTATCGCACGAGCACGGTGGACGTATATGGGCTTAAGTTAAGTAAAAGTGAGGAGTGGAAAATATGGGTTGGGAGTTTCTTGCTGATGGTGATAGAATTTCTAACTCAGAAGTTAAACTGTAAGATTAGAGTCGACGGCTAACTTGACAGGATTTTGTGGATAGTATCCGCTGAAAACTCTTAGAAGACAAAACACCTTCTCTATGGCAGCCTAGGGGTTTAACGGCTTGTTACACCTGTTAAGTGCAACCATAACGCCTATGAAAGTATGCTTAGGACTTTTTGAAAATAAATTTTTTTGCTCGGGACGAGCAAAAGATAAGTTTGGGGGTATTTGTTCATACCAAAATACTGCATCTTGTTATCACCCATTCTTGACCACTTTGCATATAGATGAGTGCTTTTGATCCGTGTTTTCTATATAATTACAGGTTATAGGTTCTCAGTCCAAAACAATGCAAATCGCTCACGATTATAACAAATTCAAGACAACTGCCGACAAACGGATAAAAATACGGGTTCCGGTCATCCACATCCGTCAGATGCCGCTTACCAGTACAAGGGACAAGATCAAGCGATGGACATTCGTGTCTAGAACAAGGTCAAAACACAAGGGAGGCAGCACAAGGATCAAGAGTGGCAACGCGGAATTCGAGGGAGATCCAAGACACAAAAATCAAATGATTTAATAGAGAAAAAGGTCAAAAAAGTTGTCATTTTGAACTGTTGAAAATCTGGGAATATTTTGTAAGGATTTTGCAAATGTGTAGTTACCAAAGTGAAGAATAAAGCAACACAAGAAAAACGGAGTATCAATTCCAACAAATGACCACGGAAGCACGAAATTTTGCACATATTGGCGAAGAATCCGCGGCGGCCACGTGTCATCATGCGGCCAATTTTTATGGGCATTTTTTTCATTTCATTTGGCTTCAGAAAACACCCATGTAGTTTCAATTCACTGTCTATAAATACTCTAGTTCAGAGAAAAATAAGGATGTAATATTTTCTCTAGAATTAATGTTGGTTTAGAGCAAATTTCTTCTTCTTCATCTTTCCTCCATTAAATTGTGTGAGAGCTTTTTGAGTGGATGATAAATGAAGATTGAGAATTTTATTTTCATGTCTTGCCTCAATTTTTAACTAGTTTTTATTTACTTTCTTTTTATTATCTTAGAAGTACAAGTGTGTTTTATCGGTTTTCATTACCTTATTCTTCTCTTCTATTTTTATTTATCTTTGCAACCATAAAGCTCAAGTGTGATTCTTGCTTAAGTGAGATTCCAAGTAGTTAGTTGCCCTCTTCTATCTCATTTCTTTCTATCTTCTCTTCTTATTTTATTTTCTTTTTTTTTATAATGAGTGAGTGGTTTTCTCACTTATTAGGATAGGATAAAAAAAAAGTTTGAGAGAAGGAAATCTCTCTCACTTTTTTCATTACCCAACAAATTGAGTTGAACTCCCGTCAAAGTATCCATAATCCACTCCCTACGGCACCCTATCCTCTATGATGATGGTGAAACCCTAGTGAGACCATTTGTGGTTGGATTGACCGGAGGTTATAGCTAAGAGCCAAGAATGGACGAATAAGGACCAAAGGAAAGGGACTAAGCGTTGGAAAGCTTAGCTTATACTCGAAAGTATCCTTCCTAATCATGCTAATCCCTTCTTTTGCCGATTACCGTAACATCAATATTAAGAGAGGCAAATAAAAGAAGTGAGTGAATTCCTAACTCAAACTAATCTAATCATAACCCTAACAAGTTTTCTTTAACATACATATCCAAACACATAGTTAGAATCGAACAAACTCCAACGAACTTGATTTAACTTGTTAAAACATAAAGAAAAAGAGTTTCAACTCTCTGTGGATCGACCCATACTCAACCGGCTAGCTACCAAACAAACCCGTCTTCATTACGGAATAAGACTTTAAAAGCATGGTGAAAATCCTTTCAATCGCCAACTCCTCACACCCTCGGCCCGACCCCTCTGCTTTCTCCTTCCCTCTTCTTTTTCTCTCTCCTTTTTCTTCATCTCCTCCTTCCTCGTAACGGCAGCCCACGAGACCCGCTCACCCAACGTTCTCCCTTAATTCCCATGCATGTTTCCCTTAGATCTCAGATCCCTCTCAACGGATCTCATCTCCCATCTCTCTTTACCTCTCTTGCTCTCTCTCATTCTCTCTCTGTCTCTCTTTCATAACCCTCACAGAACAACCACAACCACCTCCTTCACCATCGCTTTTCGCCGCCATCCTCCAGCACCTCACCCTCAGCCTTCATACTAACACCCGAGCTCCTCACCTCGCTATCATCATCACTCCCCATCACCTATAACTATCAACTCCAACACCTCACCGTCGACGAACCCTTCACCGGCGACACTGAAGAGCCCTGCAACCCTCCGCCGTTGAGACCACTGCCATCTCGCCAAGCCGCTCAAATCCCCTACAATATCACTGACCCCTTCACTGCAACTCACCACCGACCTCATAATTGCACCACCTTTCTGCCGCCATCAACGCCATCGGCCATCTCCATGTTGAACACCATTGACTGGCTCCCAGCAAAACCACCAAAAGCACTACAACATCCCACTTCCTCTCTTGAGACACCACCCTCCTCCTTGCACAAATCGGGCCATCCTGGCTATCGCCATTGCATCCGTCACAGCCGTCGCCATATGGATCTCCACCGTCGAGACGTCGAGCCCAAGCCCCTCTCTACTGCACTCGAGCCCTAACCGCTGCCAAGCACTGTTCAAGCCGAACCCGATCCCCGACGAACCAAGGACATCGTCGTATCATCACTGTTGCTGTCCATCACTGTACCGGCATCGTCTCCTTCTTGCCACATCGATCAAGCTTCAAAGGAAAGTGAACTCCATTTGCTTTACATGCTAATTATATTAACTAGATCGATCAAGTTAAATTGAAATCGTATTAATATGGTTATATCGTAATTTGTCGTAAAATCCCAATCTACAATCTATCGTTATTTGGTCATGTTGGATGGAACATAAATCGGTTCTAGCATTCCATTTTAACGTTGTATAAAACTTATAGGGATTAAATCTTGTTTTAATCAGTTGGGTAAAACCGTTGTTTCGATTGTTGCAAGTATACATAAACTAAGTGTTTGATGTGAAATTCTAAACCAAAACCTATTTTAAAACACCAAAATTTGTGATCGATAGACCTCTTTACTATTAATGAAATATTGTGTATAAGTCTAAGTTAAAAATATCGAGGTTACGATCATGAAATGCCACCCCTGAGAGCCGATGTTAAATATGGAATTTACCGTATACGTCGCATTGTAAAATTCATAGTAAATTGAATACTACTCGTAATGTATATTTCCAGGGCTCGTACTGAATCCAACTAGATAAACTATAACCTTTTGCAAAATTTTGGTAAATATTTCCATGTTACGATATTGAAAATTGTATAGAAATACGGTTATGGACTGCAGTCCAGAGCAGTATTTTCTGTCAAAGCTTGATTTGAAATATCTATATATCCCTGTACATATCTGATAATATGCGGATACCCATTTCGTTGCATAGATAACTGTTGGTTTTGGTTTAATTCAAATTAATTGATTTCTGATATTTTAAAAGCATTTTAAACTATCGGCGTGTTCTGCTGTTTTCTGCAGCGACAAATTATATGTATTGATCTTAAACAGAATATAACTCCCTGTATACAATGTCTATTACCGATCCGTATATTGAGTTAGAAACTTAACCGATAAATCTAGATATTATTAAACTGTAGAGATCCTTAATTCTGAACATAATTCATAACAAACTGCGCTTAAAGTTGGACTTCCAATTCTGAAACTGAAATTCCAGCAGCTTACACCTGTTTTAAAATGAGCATATCTCCTAAAACTGAATGCCTATTGAGTTGCAACCAATTTTATCGTTTAGATAAATGAGTGTAATTTTTTTCTTTTATATTATTTTACTTAATTCTTCATATATGAATTATGATGAATTTTGCAAGCTAAATGACACCGACTGTCCTTATATAATTGAACTTCATTTAATGCATTTCTACCATGTCGTGTGATTGCTTTGCACTTATTGATTAGTGATAATTTACATTGATACCCTAGTGACTGTATTGCATTATCGAGTGATAAATGTTATTGATTGGACTAAATAAAGTATGTTAGCGAACAAGTGATTGAAAGCGAAATTGATACACGTGAAAGCGTGATTGATTAGTGGAAGTGACACATACTTGTACACAATCAACTTGACTCATGCTTAGAATACACATGTATTGACATCCAATTAGTTAGTGTATTTCCGACACCTATGGAACTTATATAAGTGTAACTATAACTGGTATGGGACGGGTATGTAAGCACTTATATTAGTGTCATAGGTAAGAAGTTGAGAATTATCCACTTGTCTAAGATACTAATCGAGACATGCTTGATGGAGATCATGTCTCCAATTCTCGCGTAAAATTGCCATGGCGCAACTAGTAATTTAGATTCGTTGTCGGATCTCGATCTAAACATATGGGGAATGGGGATATTGAGGATGGAATCAAATTTATATTTAGCAAGATTTACTTCTTTAGAGAGTGATCATTCAATATTAGTGATAGCGATATTTTAGGTAGTTTTGCCTAGCGGCACAGCCAGCAGGGTTCTTTCCCGGGTACAATTTCGATCGTAGTCTCGAGTATTCACAAGACCCTTGCTAAATATGAGAACACTTTTCCACCGATCGACTTCAAATGACATAGAGGGTAAGAGATTAGTGACATGCATATTAGCTTAGACTGTTTTCTTGAGTTATATGTTCATGTTATACTACAGTCTCGTGTTATTGTTTTATAGTTTCTGGTTCATGTTTATTATCCTTGCAACATAAAATATATTGTTTTATTATTATATTGCGTCGTCCTAACGACCTGAGTATGTATGCTCAGAGAAAGAAATGTACCTACCCTATTTCAATATGATTGCAGAGATCCAGACTAGCGACGCCAGCTTTATCGTTCCCTTGTCATCATTTGGTTAATCGTTTCATTTACTATTAAAGATTTGTATCTATTGAACTCCTTCTTGTTTAAATGTAGTGACTGCTATTTCTGATTATCTGTGTTTAATTACTGCTTACTATGTAACGCTAGAAACCGAAATGTGACTACGGCAGGATTATTCCTTGACCGTAGGAGTATGAATGACATATTCACCCCTCGTATTCCGTATTTTAGGAAGCAGGGCGTGACATAGAGTCAAGGTTGAATCAGACAGAAACAAAAGAGAATGGGTGAAAATGCTGTGAAGATACTGGAGAATGAAAATAAGAGCAGCATGGTGAACATTCGTCGGTACCGACATAAACTGACTAAGAGTATGCACGGCGTGAGAGATATCCGGTCGAGTGGCTGATAGGTAAATAAGTGATCCAACGAGTTCACGATATCTGATAGGATTGGATAAGGGTTCACCATCCGATATTAGAAGTTTGAGATGAATCTCCATAGGAGTAACGACAGCTAAGGATGATGTAATCAAGGAGTCAATAAGCAAAGCACGACTAAAAAAATCAGAGATATACTTCTATTCTGGCAAAAGATATCCGTGGGGAGAGTAAGCAATCTCTATCCCGAGAAAGCAGCAAAGAGGTCCAAGATCCTTCATTTCAAATTAAGACTGAAGGTTTTGTTTGAGAAGCTAGATGATAGGCATATCATCACCAGTAACAATCATGTCATCAACATATAATAGAAGGATAGCATGTCCATGAGAGGATTTACGATAAAACATAACATAATCAGCCAAACTCTCCGTAAACCCGATAGAACAAATAGACTGTCGAAATCGCACAAACTAGGGCCTGGGTGCTTGTTTGATACCATAGATAGCACGCCGCAGACGAAATACATGCAAGGTCGGAGCATCAATTCCAGGAGGTGGCTGCATATAAACGGTCTCAGCAAGCTCATCATTAAGGAATGCATTCTTAACATCCATCTGGTATGACTCCCAGCGGCGGATGCAGCAACTGCAATAAGACTGTGAATAGAAGGATTTTTGCAACTGGCGCAAAAGTCTCCTCATAATCAATGACGTATTCCTGACTAAAACCACGGGCTACAAGCCTGGCTTTGTATCTCTCGATAGAGCCATCCGATTTGGTTTTGAGCTTTAAAATCCATTTACAACTAATTGGTTTTACCCCAGGGGAATTGGAATGAGATCCCATATGTGAGTGCGCTGGAAAGTATGGAGTTTCTCCTGTATAGCTTTCCGCCATTTGGGGTACTCAATTGCCTCAGTGTATGACTTAGTTTCTTACAATGAGTGAATTGCAGTAAGAAAGGAAACAAACCGTGGTGAGTAAGAATTTGTCAGACATCAATAGCGGAGTGGAGGATGGAGATTTCGGGGAGGATTGCGACGTAGTGGGGGTGGTGTAGGTGGTGGCAGCAGTGGCGGCGATGATGGTGCAGGTGGTGATGGCGGTGCAAGGGCCGACGGAGTGGTGACCGGTGTGGCCTTAGACGGGTCTGCATTAGTTGAGATAGTTTCTGGCAATAGTGGTGGATTTGGTGGAAGTGGAATGTACGAGGATTGAGAAAAGGAGGACATGGATGTATCGATAAAGGACAAGTCGGACTAGCTAGTTGAGGAATAGTAGTATACGTTTTCAAAGAAAACAACATGACGAGATATGCGAAGCCTACGACTAACAAGATCATAACAGCGATATCCTTTGTGACTTGGCCTGTATCCTAACATAACACAACGTGTCGAACGAACAAATAACTTTTCCCTCTCATGAGCTGGTAGGAGAACAGAGCATACACAACCAAAAACTCAATGTTTAGAATAGTCAAATATGGTTGAGTGAAGGCGAGAGTATGGATAAGGGTTAGGAAAAATAGAAGAAGGTATGACATTAATGAGTAATACTGCTTTAAGAAGGGCTTCTGCCCAAAAGGTTCATGGAACAGAGGCTGTTAACATTAGAGCACGCATGGTGTCAAGAATATGACAATGTTTGCCCTCAGCAGCACAATTTTGTTCAGGGGTTTGAGGGCAGGATTGTTGAGCAAAAGTTTCATGAGATTTAAGGAGAGTCTGCATCGAGTGAGAGATATATTCATATGCATTATCAGATCTAAACACTTTAATTATTTTATAGAACTGAGTATGAATCATGTTTGTAAAATCTTTATATATATAAAACAAGTCAGCATAAGAACGCATGAGATATACCCAAGTGTAACGTGAAAAATCAAAATGCAATAGGTGCAGGATCCCAAATATCAGAACGCACTAAATCAAAATGTTCAGCAGCAATATTATTATGCAATGAAAAAGGCAATGCATACTGTTTTGCAAGACCACCAGTAAAGTTATTTTGAGCATGAAAAGGAAAACACCTTAAGAGTCCTGAATCAGCTAACGTTTTGAGACGAGAATTACAGAGATGTCCTAACCGATGATGCCAAAGTGTGGAGGAGGAATAGCTAAAACCAATGGGTGATGAGGATGGAAGATGAAGCTGCTCCAACTGATATAAGTCGTCCACACTACGACCGGTCCCAATTCGCTGGGCGATGCGGATATCCTGCACAGCACAATGGTGGAATTAAACGAGATAGTATAACCCAAATCGGCTAATTGACTGATGGAAATGAGATTCATGGTGAGTTGTGAAACACATAAAACGGATGATAAAGTAAGTGAAATGGATGACCCAAAAGTTAGTGTAATGTTGCCACACTTTGTGACTGCAAGAGGGACACTGTTAGCAGTATAAATGAAGGAAAATTTCATAGGGGTGCAATTTTTAAGTACTAAAGAATCGAAAGTCAGATGATGAGAAGCAACTGATTCAAATATCCAAGAAGTTGAGTTACCCGAAGTGGTAGATAGTGCAGCAAGAGTGAAACTAGTAGAAGCACTAGTAAATCCAAGGTTTTAAGCAACGGGATTCGCAAGCTCCGATAGTTGAGAAGGAGAAAGAGAGGTAAGACTCTGTAAAGGCTGTGGTGAAGGAGATGATGAGACGGTTATGAGTTGAACGTATGCTGAAGTGACAAAGGCAGCAGCTGTAGGGCGGGTACGGTATGACGACCGAATCGGACATTCTTGTGACCAATGCACTTCAAGTTTGCAGTTAGGACAAGGACCAGGAGGAGGATGAGATTGTTCATGAAATTTTCCACGACCACGATTATTATTGCCTTGATTAGATGAAGATGGAAGAGATTGTGCAGCAAGTATTGTAGACGGAGTAGATGTGGAAGATGGTGCAGTCTCCTTAAGAAGTTGTAAGCGTTTCTTCAGATGTAAATTCTGCAACGACATCGGTGAGTCGTGAAAGTGGAGAGCGATAAAGAATGTGAGCCCGAAGAGGCTTGAACTCGGGACATAAACGCATCACAAAGTGATAAATACGTTGTTGATCGTGTTTCAAATTCTCGAGTAAACTCAGGCGGTGTTAGAGGAATAGTAACCTCCATAGTCTGTAGTTCTTCCCAATAGTTGGAAATAAAGTTGAAAAAACATGAATGGATTGATCATCCTGACAAGAATCTTGAAGAGCCTGATGTAGCTGATACTCTCGTGTGGCTCCTGTCTGCACACATCCGAGAAATGGATGCCCATTGTTCACGTAAGATAGAAAGTCTACCAATGTAGAGGCAGATGGAGACTGAGACTAATCGCATGATATAAACCATGATCTACTGATCTGTGTGAATCCACTACTGATATGTAGTTGACGAATCAACTGAACCGACAGACGATGCATCAGACATCGGTCTAGTGGTAAATGAAGGCGCGGCGGGCTGAGTAGGGTACGGTAGAGAGCCATCAACATATCCCCATAGTGTAAAAGCGCAAAGATTATACTGCATGGTTAATGCCCAAATCGTATAATTTTCAATTCTGTTGAGTTGAATATTGGTTGCCGGAAAGTTATATAAACCCTGCTTGTTCATTTTTTCTTGCAATAGGAGGAGCGGCGGTGCAAGAGATTCGCCGGTGATGCAGTGGTGGCGTGAGGGTGCGAGGGTGCATTAGTGGGGTGAGGATGAGAGAAAGGTGCTACGCTGATTGAGGACACGGTGAGCGGCCGATCGAGACAAGGGTGAGACGATCGGCGAGGGTGTGAGCCGATCGTCGACTAAGGCAATCGGCGGCTAGGGCAATAGGTGAAGGCGAGATGATCGGCTGCTAGGGTGATCGAGGCAAGGGCTCCGAGAGAGAGCGAGGGTGAGGATGCGGCGGTTGTTGAGGGATCTCTATCAATAACAAGAGAAGAAGCGGAAGCGGCGCTTTGTCCACGACGAGGGTGGAGCTCTACGATGAGGAGAGCTCTGCAAGAGGCGGCGGTTTTGAAGATGGAGAAAATTAGGGTTAGGGTTTTGTAAGTATGACTCTGATACCATATTACTTTTGGAGAAAAGGTTTATGTTATTGATTTTCTCAATACATTTTAGATACAAGTATATATACAAGTCCATGGAAAAGTTTAGAATACACGGGCTATACACAGCATATCTTAATAACATCAAACCAATTTATCATAAGTAACAATATTTTGAAAATGAAAAAAGAAAAAAAATGAAAGTTACACAACAAAATTAAAAAGAAAATTCTCTCCACCAGCCCATCTACTCCCCCACATTCTTGATCCTTCTCCGTAATTGATTTAAGAAGGAAAAAAGTTATCTTAATTCCCTTCTATATATATATATATAATTTACCACTAATTGAGCTTATTCTTTTCATTTTGGCACTCTTCTGGATCTTATATATCCTTTTTCCACAACAAATCAATGAAATAGTATATATTACCAACACTATGACACTACTTACTAATTTAGATAAAATACATCAAGAAGAAAAAGAAAATCTTTAATTATGAAAACACGAGAATCACGAATATATTCTCAAGGAAATTTCATCGAACCGTCGCCAAGGACGACTTCGAGGCCTCTCCACCATTGCTAGGTACAGCTCCGCCGCCATTGCCACCACCATTGTTGCTAAACTGGATCGTGTACTGTCCCTTGCCGTCCTCATCGTCCTCATCCTCATCAAATTCATCATCTTCGTCCATGTTATCATTTTCGAGCTCACTATAGTCGTTGTTCGACTTCCCCATAAGCTCTTTCACAATGTCTTCTGGCTTCGTATATGAAAATAAAACAACCTCCTTTAATAGTTGTTGCACACATAATTTGGAAGAAGAAAATATATCATATCTATCAAGCAAATATAATTTTTATCAGAATTTTAGACGCTTGAAATTAGGATTTCTAATATTGTTAATTATGATTGAAATTCTACATTTTATTATAGGCTAAAATTCACCAAAAATACTTAAAATATATAAATATCAACTTTTGCAAATTGACAATAAATTCATGAATTTTTACTGTGTTTTAGTGTTACCATATGCCATTTTACAATTTATCTTTCAAATTAATACCACATTTGAATAGTTGCACTCGGAAATGAAAAAGTTCAAAGTTGATGGTATTTATTTGCAAATAACTATCTTCAATGTATTTTATTTATTTTTAAATTAAAAGGAATTTATCAATAGTAATTCGAGATATATATATATATATATAGTCCATTCGTAATGATATTTTTGTCAAATTAGCTTCTTTTTTTAAGCTATTAGAATCATAATACAAATTTTGCATTAGAAAATCCTAATTAATTTCAAATGCATCATAGAATTCTAATGCAATTTGTATTCAAATCTCAAATACTTAAACAATTACCTTCTTCATGATCATGCCACTGTTGTCTCCTCTGGCACCACCGCTCTCTCTTCCTCCTCCGAACAAACCCGAACCGGTTCCTCCATTTCCCGATCCCCCGATGACAACCTCAACATTTCCACCATTATCACTCTTCTTCTCCCTCCCCCCCTGTTGCGATGGAGCAATCATATTAATCGGACTCGGATTCAAATTCGGGTTCGGATTCGAGTTATGAACCTTATTCCGATACAACGCGTCCAATTGATGATAGTAAGGACAGGTCTTGGCATCGTCGGGCCTCTTCCTGTTGCTCTCCTTCACCTTCTTGAAATACTTGTTGATATTCTCCCACTTCTCTTTGCACCTCTTCGAGCTCCGGTTGTAGCCGAGCTTCCGCATTCTCGATGATATCTCCTCCCACAACGGCCCCTTGGGGCCGTTCTCCTGGTACCTAGAGTCCAGCCCGCTCCGCAATTGGATCAACACGTGAACCTCCGATTTAGGCCAACGCGACGATGTCGCATCCAGGCCTGGTGTGGCCGCATCCAATTGTGCCACTAATTCTGTAGAAGTTGTCGGAGGAGGAGGCGGCGGCGGCTGCTGCTGCTGTGGATGCTGATTGATCTGCTTCTGTTTCTGCTGATATTGTTTCTGTGGAGGTGGTGGTGGGGATTGGACAGGCATCGGATCGCCTGTCAGAATCTTAAGGAATGAGATGATCGTGGCGTCCCTCGACGCGGCGGCGGCCCGCTCCTGTGCGGCGAGCTCGGTCTCGTGGGCTAGCCTCGACTGCTCCTGCTGCCGCAAGGCCTCCTCTCGTGCCGTCCGTTCCTGGTCCCTCTTCTCAATGGCTTCCAGGAACCTCTGCTGCATCGCCTCCTGCCTCTCCATCACCTGCCTCATCATCCCTTCGAAGAACTCCATCATCTTCATCTTCCTCTTCCTCTTCCTCCCTTTTTCCGTCATCTCGTATTCATCTGTCTCCGAGCCGGACGAAGACGAGCTCTTCGAAGAAAAGCTAAACCTGGCTGCGCCGGCGGCAGTGGTTGGTTGTGGAGGAGGCGGGATAGTCGTTATAGGGGTCGGAGCGGAGATCTGCATCGGTGGCTGCTGAGGATTATGAGATCCAGATGCATTTGACATGATTAATGGAGCCGCGGCAGAGGAAGGATTAATGGTGGTGATGTTGTGAAGGGCCTCCAGCTGGTCGAAGAAGCGGTAGCTCTTGCCGTCCTGGCGGCCGGCGCGGCCTTCTTTGGACCTCTTGTAGTATTTGTGGACGTTTTCAAACTTCTCTTTGCATTTCTTGGCACTCCTCTTGTAGCCAAGCTCTCCTAGCTTCCTGAAAAAAGCAAATAATATATATTTATATATATATATATATAAGTTGGGAAAATGAAAGGTGCTGATGATAGCTATCATCCATTTTGTACCTCACATTCAAGCTCAACTCAAGCATCTATCAATCTTATCTACAATGATAATATAATAATTAGTTAGAATTAATTAAATGAATCTGTTTTCCTTTTGTTTAATTTTTTTTAGTAAAATGGGTCTTTTTTTGGGGATTGATGCCATGGATCTGAAATGAAACCTGCCGCATTGATTTCAGAGCCTAAGAAGTGACCCAGAAATTAGTGGGAAAAAAGATGCTCTTCAGAGATCAACAGGCAGCTAGTAAATGATGAGAGAGAAAGAGTAAAACTAGTACAAATTACCCAAATTCTCTCATTCTCTCTCTCTCCCCTTAAACTTGGATCCAGAGCTCACCAACTACTGAATGATGAGAGAACAAGATAACTAGCAATATGAAAATAATGCTTCAAACAACAAGCTTTATTCCAAATTTTTGGAGTCGGTTATATGAATCTATTTCTTAATTACGGAGTTACAACCGAATTGAGAATCATTTTCTTTCTTTTCAGCTCAATTGCAGCATCATTACCTTGAAACCTCCTCCCAAAGAGGGCCTTTGAGGGTAGAATCTTTGAAGGCACTGTCCATATCGGATCGGATTTTGATGAGGGCCAGGGTTTCCGGTCTTGGCCAACGGTTACCAGATAAGCTACTGCCACCTTCATCTCCAGCGACGCCTAGCAGGTCGTCTGCCGCCGACAATTCTTCGTAATTCGAAGAATAATTGGAGCCTGCGGCAGCACCCGTCATCCCGCCGGCTCCAGAGGGCAGCGGGGGACGGACGCTGATCGGCGGAGCGGCCTCCGGCACCATGCGGAACTGAGTCAGCTCCGCCGGAGTATGCAATGGAGGAGGAGCCCCAAAAGGGGACCCTCCCTGCTGCATGACTTAATTTTCACAGCTGAGAATGATGAGAGATGGAGGTTAAAGAGAAATGAGGGTGAGAGTTGGCAAAAGCAAGATTAAAAAAAATGGCATGGGAATTGATAAATTATGAGGGAGAATAGTGAAGAAGAAGGTAGAGTTAGAGAGAGAAAGTGAAGAGGGGGCAAGCTAGAGAGAGTGATGATGATGATGATGGAGAGAGAGAACAAACGAGGTGCTGTGGTGTCAGCGTGGTTTGCTTTGCTGCCTAATAATAGTTAAAGCCCGAAAGGACAGAGAGGAGAGAGAAAGAGCGGTGTATTTTGAGGGAGAGATATGTGTTAGCCGTTCCCACGGAGCCGGCTTTAATTTGAACAATATATCAAACACGTTGTAAGCGGCAGTCAAACCATCGAATCGATGTAAGTATGAAGAAAATATAATACAGATGGTTATAAGTTATGCAAAGAGAAAATGACACAAGGCTTGGAGGTGTGGCATATTTTTCAACTACTATGCTCGTAAATGGAGACAATGATATAATGATTTGCTACTAGAGAAGCACAACAAAAGGGTTATAACTAACAAAAATTGTATTTCTCATCTTATAAGAAAATCTCAAATGAAGCTCTGAACCTCATGTAAAACTCAATCGATAGAATAGTGTTGAATTATTTTGTTGTCCTAATATACACTGTTAACACACGGTCTAACATGTTAAATTTTTGGGTCGACTGGTTTTTGACATGGTACAGAAGCACTAAGTTTCAAAACTCCTGGATTCCAACATTACCATTCTCTATTTAAAACATATTTATCTAACCCCATTTATAATGGCTTTCCTAGCGAATGTCTCCGTCACAGACATTTCCACATGTTCTAGAGTTCACAAACCTAGATAAGAGGAGTGTTAATACATTGTAATCTGAAAGCCGGACAAGTTAAACTTTTGGATAAAATGGTTCTTAAAATATAGCTATTATGTGTGGCTTGGGTTCCCCAATAATGTTCACATATAACAACAAGTAACAAAGTAATTAAACCAAACCTCAACTAAAGTTAAACTAAGTAGGTTTGATTTCCATTAACTAATGTTATATGCTTCACCACACAACTGTTTAACATCTAACCCTACCCTACCATTACTACACCCTATGGCTGTGAATTAATCAATACCATGTGCTTAGGGTTTAAGTTAAAATATACAATTTTTCTTTTTGGGATGATGTCTAATCACATCGAAAAAAATATATAATTAAAATGTCCTACTTTTAAATTTTTATTTTATCAAAATAGAATTTTTGAAATAGAGCATCTGTATCCATTAATTCAAAATCACTCACTATAGACATGGTTTGCTTTTTTTCTAAAAAAAAAAATCTTAAAAGAGAGCAATCGAACAATGAAGGATCTTTCCATAATCTTAAGATCAAAAGGAATGTTATAAAAAAAAAATGCACATAATTACAATCAACATTCAAATACAAATAAAAAATCCAGGTGCCAGAAAAGCATTTTAATAGAAATTATGATGAACGTCGGTATAATTAATGATATTTCTAAAAGATTACAATGTTATAATAACTTACAAAACAAATGCTGTTTCTGATCCATCATTGTCACCGCCAATATCATCTATCTACGGAGGCATCTGCCAAATTGTCGCCAAAGAGAAGGACCAAATTGTGATTGCAATTGATCCTTATGAATGATAAGGCAACCCGAAGGTACACAATGTCCTAATTTATGGTAGATTTTTATCTTGTAATTAATGTATATAGAGATTCAAGCCCCTTGTCTTCATGGTTAATTGTATCCAGTAAAAAAATATATATATATTTATTATCTACCTTGGCCTGGACTAGTGTCCAAAATTTACCACCAAAAGTCATGCACCTATACAGCTGGAATTATTATAGTATAATTCAAGCTTTGACAACTTGTATTGTAAGCAATATGAGGCTATTTTTCACATGCCCTCAGCTCATGTCACATTATATAGATCTCATCTCATGGATCATGGTTCACAAACAATGAATAATCCACCAATGATTGGTTATGGGGAATTTCATATTAATCAAATGAAATTATGGGTGATCCCGTGCTATTATTAGTAAACAAAAGAAGAAGAAAAATCCCAAAGAGTTTGCAAATCTTAACCAGAGGAGAGGAAGTGATCCTTGAAATGGAATTATACACCACTACAAAAATCACTTGTCCCTATGGATTTAGCTGTATGGGCAATTCACTGCCCCTACAGATATATCCGTAGGGACATAAAATTCCTTCGAAGGTGCAAAGGCCACAAGTGCAAGTTTTCGTCCAGAACACCCCTATGGAGTAATAATTGCTCTTATGACTTAATCCGTAGGGATATTTATCCCTACGGATTATTTCTGATGGAGGGTGGAATCTCCTTCAGACGTTGCTTCCCGTTGATCTGCGGATGGCTGCGATATGTGGCTGAGATTGGGTCTGGAGGCTGTCGCTCCTAAAGCGTGTGGATCTCAATTGGTTGAGGTTGTGGTTGCCGAATTACCTGCAAGGAAGTCCCGGGGTGGTTGTACCACCGAGGACCCTCCGACGATCAAGTTAGTCTAGAGATCCGAGTAGAGTAACAGCTTAGTGGAATAGAATTGGCTTACTTGATCCCTCTGGGAGAGGGGTTTATATATCGGCGGCAGCATGCAGGGGCAGGCGTGAGAATCACGCCGGCCGTTACGCTCCCGACGTCACGTCCGCGTGATAAGCGGATCTTCCCATTAATGGCGAGACAGGCTCGTTAATGGGGATCGTAATGGCGTGGAACGTGGGATGTGGCTGACGGAGATCTCGTGCATGGCGAGATTCGCGGAGCGGCTGTTACGCCTGCGAGTGGTGCCGTTGGTCGGTCGATGAGACCGAAGAAGATGGCCTCGGCGGGATAGCTCGGGGGCGAGAGGGAGAGCCAAGGCATCTTGGTCCTATGGTAGCTCAGAGGCGAGCTGGGAGGCCGAGGAAGCCAATTTGTGCATGGGGGCTCTGAGGAGAGCCGGCTTATGCTAGCGGGTCGGGAACAGGGGTGGCCTGGTCAGCCCCTGCAGGCCCTTTCTTCTGAGCTCTGGAACACGACATCTGCCACGTGTCACATTCTGGGAGATTGCCGATATCGAGCATCATTATTAGCCCTCCACTCTCGTCCCGACCAGCTGACGGGTCGGGTCGAGAGTGGACTGTCGGGCTACCCGGGATGAGCTCCCTTCGAAGATATCGTCGGGGCGTGTCCCCAGGCAACTGTTGTCTTTTCTGCCAGCGAATCATGGGCGAGATCTTTGCATTTAAGGAAGATGCGCCGGTTCATGCGTTTTGTCACTGAAGAGACGGTCCATGTGTCGAGCGTCGGTTGGACGACACGACGTGTTGCAGACCTGCGGCATCTGATGGGATGCGGCCCAATGCTGGAGCGACAGGTGGAGCAATCGGGGTCGTCGGACGCGAGGAGTCATTTTGGTGGGAGATGAAGGGAGCAGTTGGATGAGGGCGATGGAAGCAATAAATAGGGATGGGGTCCACTCCAGGGCCCCTATCTTTTCACACTTTCCTCGCTTTAAGTCCTGATAGTTCGGCGCTCTTTATTTTCTTCTGCTTTGGCCTCCCGAGGATCCCTCTTCTCCAGGTTAGATGTCTTCCTTTGTAGAGTCTGTAGACATGGTGGGAGTAGGCTCTAGGGACCCTCCAGTCGAGCCCGAGTCTTCTCGGGAAGCAGAGGTCAAATCCTCTTCCCGGGATCGTGCAATTGGGGCAGCCCCCAGGGAGGAGGCGGCGGACGCCACTCCTGGTGTGCCGTCTTTGATAAGGTACAAGGTTGAGCTCGCCAATGCTCGGGCTCGCTTCCATATCCCTTCTGGCTATACGCTTCGCTTGGCTAAGGAAGGAGAGAGGGAAGACCAAGTACGGGGTAGGGAGATCGTCCTGTACCTAGAAGCTTTTTAGGGCGGAATGCGTCTGCCCTTCCCTCCGGAGGTCGTCGAAGCGCTGAACTTCTTTAGGTTAGCTCTGGGCCAGTTAGCGCCGAACTCATGGAGGATCCTCCTTGGGTTCCGGGTCCTCCTGAAGCTACAGGCGGTCCCCTTCAGTCTCTCCATCCTTGATTCCTCTCTCCTCTTCAAAAATCATCCTGGGGGTCGAGCGGGCGACCCGAGGTGGGTCTACCTCTCCTTTAGGAAGCAACAGGGTGGTGCCGCCGGGTCAGGAGTTGTAATCCCGCCTTCTTCTATCCATGACTGGAAGAAGAAGTTCTTCTTTGTTGCGCCGCCCGAGGGTGAGGACTGGCCCGTGCCGACCCAATGGTCAAGGTATAAGTGCTTCCCGAGAAATCAGTCCAATGACCCCGCCGCGGTGAGAGCGGTGTCGTGGGAGCCCATTCCTAGACCTGACGTGCTGCTATCTGAGTGGACCTTTAGTTAGGCCGGGCTCAGCCCCGTCGAGTTCGTCGGTGAGTTAGGCTTGCGTTTTGCTTCATTTTTGTATGCAGCGCTGACTCCGATGCATCTTGTTTTGTGCAGAACCCATATATGAACGAACTCCGAGCCTCCATGCAGCAGCCGAAGAAGGGCCCAAAGGCTGGAGGCGCCAGCTCTTCCCGTTCGAAGCCTGTCCCAGTTCCTTCGGCCGCCATCCTGGTGGCCTCCGGTGGTCGTATCTCCTCAGCGTTCGGGGGCAGGTCCCGTCCCGGAGTCCAGTAAAGCGCCGAGCCGAAAGCGGATGCGTGAATGGGAGGACCCAATCTCAGAGGAGGAAACCGGGTCTCCATCAGCCCCCTTCAAGAAGGTCCACCGAAGGGTTCCTCAGACCCCGGCCTCCCCGATCATGGTGGAGGAGGAGGGCCTCTGCTTTGCGGTGCCCTCAGGGCTCATCGTCGCCGACAGTCTGCTGTTCGACATCGAGAAGTCGGCAGGGGGTAGGGTCCCCGATGGAACCCTCAGAGGCCAGATGGCGTCCATTGCCCAGGAGGCCGTGCAGGTAAGTGCTCGGCCCTTCGTGAGATTTGGCGCCTCCTTTGTCTTTCTGACCTCTCTTTGATTATCTCAGGTCCTCCAACATGTTGCCCTCGCTATCCGCATGGAGGAAGAGGTGATAACCCCGGCGATGAAGGCCGCAGGCCGACTTACCTCGCTGGAGGAGAGCTCCAAGCTAGAGCTGGAGGCGGCGATGGCGAGGGTCGCCACCCTGGAGGGCGAGGTGGCGGCCGGGAAGCAGGAGGTGGCCGCTGTGGCGCGGGCGACGGCGGCCTCGAAGCAGGAGGCTGCCCGGCATGATGAGGCCACCCTGGCCGCCAAGGCCAAGCTCCAGGACTCCAGGGTGCTCGTCGGCACCATGAAGGAGACGGTGGAGACCCTCCGGAAGGAGTTGGGGGTGGCGGCCGAGGAGGTGAAGCGGGCTAATCTCGGGGCGGCTAAGGCGGTGGATGACTATAAAAGTCGAAGGACTACTACTCCGAGCTAGCTGTGGCCACTACAAACATCTGGCACAAGGCCCTCGACGCCATCAAGGCCCGTATGCCGGAGTTCGTTGATGAAGAGCTCCGGGCCGATACCTCCTCCCGGGTGCCGATGAGCAGGGGGGACGACCTCGAAGAAGAAGAGATCCCTGACGAGGAAGTGTCCAAGGACCCTGCCCGAGCCGTGGTAGATATTGAGGTTCCCGGGGATGCACCTGGCCCCAAGGCCTGAAGCCCCTCGTCTTCCTGCTTCTTTTATTTTGTCTCATCGGGAATTTTGTAAGGCTGGGGAGCCCCCAATACCCTTGTAAAGAATTTTGTTTGTGCGAATAAAACTTTTGTTGTTTCATTGCTTGCATATTATCCTTTATTTATGAAGAATACTCATAGAGTATTCGGACTTGCACTATTTAGCTTCCATGTCAGGTCAGTTCTTCGTCTGGCGATCGGTCGTCGAGTTGATTTTGTTGGAAAGAAGGTATCTCCATAGCTTCGAAGTCGAGGGGGATCGCTCGGACTTATATAGACCCTGTGTCTCTTGGAGAGTGCTTCAGATCCACGGCATTTGATGGGAAGTAGGTTGCCCGTTGCAGATGCGCTGAGCCGAAGAGAGCTCGGTGCCTCACTCTGAGAGCTTCAGGTACCTCTTGGCGAGGGCTTTGATCCCTGGCGTCGTGGGTAGGGAACTACCAGCCGAGGTGGATCCCTGGCATCGTGGGTAGGGAGCTACCGGCCGAGGATGACCGAGCAGGGTAGCCGCTCAGTGCCGCTTGGCGAGGGCTTTGATCCTTGGCGTCGTGAGTAGGGAGCTACCAGCCGGGGATGACCGAGCAGGGTAGCCGCTCGGTACCTCTTGGCGAGGGCTTTGATCCTTGGCGTCGTGGGTAAGGAGTTACTGATTAGTTCAAAGATACTTGTTAATCGTAATCAGAAACGGCGTCGCTTTGCAGCTAGCCGGTGAATACGGGTCGATCCACAGAGATGTGTAATTTTCTTAATGTGCTTTTACGAGTTGATTCCAAATGTTGTTTGGATTGATTTATTAAATCTAAAAAACCTAGATCTATCGATAAACTAAATTAATCTAAATTAAAGTCTTGCTAGGGTTAGGCTTAGGGGAAGTTGGGAGATTAAAGGTTTCCTCACCGCTTTCAATGCCTTATTTTAGATCAATTAGATGTTAATGTAATTATCAATAAAGTGGATTAGAATCTTTTGGGAAGATGTTTCTTTCTCTAGGTTCTTGTCCTTCCTTTATCGATACTTACCTTAACCTCCGTGGAAAACACGCGCAACCGGTCCTTTATACTACGGTGTCACCGTTACCTCGAGGGGTAGGGTGCAGTAGGGAGCGGTGTGTGCGTGCATGCATGGAGTTCTAATTCTTAGGTATGAATGGCATGAAAGGGGTGAGAGATCTCATCTCTCAAACCTTTCCCTAAGGCTAACCCTAACAAGCGAGGAGATTACTCGCTCATTAGGGGATTAAAAGACATTCTAATTAAAAGAGAATTAAAACAAAGAATTAAAAGTAACTTACTAATTTTTATTGATGGCTCTCTCCAAGCAATAATACAGAACAGATCTGAATTTATGAAATGAAAAGAGGTATAGGTTTTACAGATCTGTGATTACAATTTATAGGTAAACAGGGAAACTAGGGTTACAGATTCTCGCACACGTGATTTTACAGATATGCCCACGGAAAATCCAAACCCCCGCACCGACACGAGAAGACTGCACCAACACGGGCACTGAATGGCCACGGAACCGCGGCGCCAGCCTAGGTTTGGCCGCGGTTCCGCGGCCAAATTAAGGAATTGGGTCTGGAAACTTCTGGGCTTTCTTCTTGGCTTCTTGGGCTTTCTATTTTTCCACTTCTTTTCTCCATTTGACTTCTGGGTCTTCTCCAGATCTTCAGTGAAAACTTGTAATGATCTTTTGACTGTTTCCTTTGACATTTCGGACCGTGCGTTGCCTTGTACACTTGTGAATTGTTCTCTGTCTAGGCTTGACTAGGGTCCTTCTAATTGTTGGTCAAAAGTCCCTTTTCTGTATCAACTTTCGTTTTTTTCACTGTATTTGCTCCAAGAGCCTGTATCCTGTAATATGCAACAAACGTGCGTCACGAGTACCTGTTTATTTATAAAACGAATAAAAATGGGGAGTACAATAATGCAATATTATAGTATGAACAAATACCCCCAAACTTATCTTTTGCTCGTCCTCGAGCAAACTTATTTTTTATTCACTAAAATCCTAACCACACTTTCGCAGGGGAACGCGATTGCACTGAGCACGTGCAACAAGCCGTTAAACCTCTAGGTGTTCCTAGTAGGAGGAGTGTTGTCTCCTGAGGGTTTTCAGCGGATTACACCCACAAAATCCTATCAACTCGGTCCATTGACTTTTGTTCTCCAATTAGGTTTTCTAACAAGGAATTCTATTATCTTTTGACTCGCAAATTATCCACCCACATTCTTCACGCTTCCTCATTATTTAACTTAAGATTATATATGTTATGTAGACCTACTTAGCTTTCGGCATCTCTTAAGTTTTCCTTCTAAAGTTTCATCTCCACTTAGGAATTTCTATCAACTCTACTAAATATACAAGTTCTATTTTTCATTCCTTTCTCTTATCTAAACTCTAATCACATATCCCCACGTGTGTGTATAGATCACCCCTACACTTGGAAATTCAAATCAAGCAATCGTACTCTCGTCCATTGTCCAAAGCACTTATTAATTAGTGAATTTTTTAAATGAAATTTGCTTACACATTCTTCATGCGACCGTTAATACTTCTTGAGGTACCAACAACCGATTACAAGATGCGTTAGCACTTTAAAGCGTACTTCCTAGTTTTGCAACACCCAAGGCTTTAGCAGTGACTCCCAAACCAGTTGGTCTAAGGCACTAGGTGATGAAGCACCCTTGCTAAATATTTTTCTATTTTTTGCAGCCTTAAGTAATCACAAAAACCAGTGTCCATTTTTTTTCTTTATTCACCCTTTTTTCTTTTCTTTTCTTCGTACTAAGGACTTTAGACAAGAGCATTTCAAGGTCTCTTCTACTAATCCAAGTTTCAAGGTGCGTGATTGTGCAAATTGTAGGGTATACGTTTTCAGAATCTAGACTTAAGCTAGGAACTGATTTTCAAACTTATACTCTAGTAAGAACATCAATACTCTTCCCTCATTTTAACTTAACCCAAGAAGTGAACCCAAAATTTGTCTATTTCTAAATAAACTACAAGGCATATACTTTCTACCGTTAAACTTTAAGGAATGTTATTTTTAGGGTTTTTAATTCACTAAGTCTAAGATCTAGTTGTTCCTAACCAGTTAACCTATCTGTCAAACTCAAATCAAATATGGCCAAACTTGAATACAATAATTTTTATAATTTTTCAAAATTTTTCAATTTTTATGGGTTTTCAAATAAGTTTTCAAATAAGTATGAAAATGCAAAAATATGTACAAATGAATGCAAAGGAAGAAGACGTACCGAGCATACCCCCAAACTTGAACTTGACAGTGTCCTCACTGTCATGCTAAACCAAGAGGGTCAAAATACCGGCACTTCCCTGTTTATTTGTTAAGAAAAACAAAAAATATATACAAAAAGGCCCTCCCCCAAACTTCATTTAAACCATGTTAGACATTACTGCCAAACTTTGCATAGACCAAACGTCAACACCAACCAGTTGAAAAATTTATCAGTAAAGAGTATCAGTTGGTGGAAGAATAAGTTGTAGCGATCCAAAAAGAATTGGGGAAGATAGAAGTGGTGGTATGGAAGGTGTGGAGGTGAATATACAGGAGGTGGTGATGTATCAAAACGAGAATGGGAATGATCAGCAATCAGTGGAATATTGGCGTTCTCGTAGCTTATTAAAAGAAATGGGGGTGGTTCAACTTCTAAAGGAGGAGGTTGACTCACCACAATACCTCCAAAATGTTTCTGTGGGTCCTCTATTGACTTGGCATCATTCATCAATTGCATATGATATTCAATTATAAGGGAACTGATCTCCTCGATGTCCGCCATAGTCCAACCGAAAACTTGCCGCCTATCTTGTAAGACCTTTAAAATAGTGTTCTCTTGCTCGAAGGCTAGAGAGGCTGATATTATAATGGGAAAAGTCTCATTCTCACCTATGTAAGCATATTTAAGGTGACGCGGTAAGGACATGAGTTCGAGTTTCGGAGGCCAAAGAATCATTGCGGAATATTCCTCGAACTCAAAGGACTCCAACACAGGTTCGAAATCACTGCAAACAACCAATTCGGATGGTTCGACTAACTTATCAAAAAATTCAAAAGACTCATATTCAGGCTGTGAGTCGTCATCATCCGAAAAAGTGAAACATTCATAATCCATATCGGTTGTGTCAACGGTGGTAAGCTCAAGGAGGGACGCACTAGTGGCGTCAAAACTGTTTTCATCAAACAAGAATCTTTCAAGCTCGCAGTCCTCCTGCGTGATTTCGTGAATAGAGCAAACTTCTCGTATACTAGTTTTAGGCACGAGGGGCAGACTTCCCATCTTATAAATATTGAACTCACTAGACGTCTTCCCGAAGGATAGAGTCATGGAGCCATTGCGACAGTTTATCACAGCATTGGAAGTGGCCAAAAATGGTCGACCGAGAATCACCGGAATTTGGTTTCTTGGGTTAGCAACAGGTTGTGTATCCATAACAATAAAATCAACGGGGAATATGAACTCCCCAACTTTGATCAACACATCCTCTAGCTCACCCTTTGGATGGGTGATTGATCGATCGGCCATTTGGAGAGTACAACGAGTGGGTTTCAACTCTCCAACCCTTAATTGTTCGTACACGGAGTAGGGAAGCAGGTTAACACTAGACCCAAGATCTAAAAGTGCTCGATTAATCTTCTTATCCCCAATTGTGATTAAAATCGTAGGACAGCCGGGATCCTTTCATTTTTGGGGTAAGGGTAGAGGGTGGTTAATAGCATTGCTCACTGCACTAACCACTAGCACTTTCTTGGATATTTGAGATGACTTTCTCTTCGAGATGCATAAGCCCTTTAAGATTTTCGCGTATGAAAGGACTTGTTGGATTGCATCCAAGAGAGGTATATTTATGCCGACCTGCTTAAATAACTTCACAATCTTCTCCATTTGTGCAGTTGGTTTATTGGGACTCAACCTGTTGGGAAATGGAGCATTTTGAAAATTTGTTGAGTCAAATGTCTGTGGAGTAGAATGTGGAGTAGGAACGAATCCCAGTGTGGGTCCGTTCGGATTAGAAGAAGAAAAGCCTTTTGAAGAATGGAGAATAGGCTCTAACGGAGGAAATGAGGGTGAAGAAGAAGGAGAAGATGACAATGGAGGAGAAGAAGAAGAAGAAGAACCATCGGCGGGGATGTCATTACTAATACCCACATTATTTTGCAACACTCTTCCGGATCTCAACGTGGTCACCGCATTTACATTGTGATTGTGATATGCGTTTTGTGTGTGACCAGGATTTGGCATTGGTTGAGATGGAAGCTTTCCCTTTTCTCTCTCGCTCAACGCAACAGTTAATTGTGCAATTTGTGCCTCAATAGATTTGATACTTTGATCGTGTGAAGCATTGTTATGCATCAAAGACTGAACATAATTTTCAAATCTTGCTGCGGATTCTGTAGATTGCTTGAGAAATGCATCTAGGCTTTTTTCTAGCGAGATAACCTTATCATCATTTGGTTTGAACCAAATTGTTCGTTTGATTTGTATAAGGTTGTTGTTGGAAAGGTTGCTGGTTTTGAGTTTGTGAAGGTGCTTGTTGTTGTTGTGGAGGAGGAGGTCTTTGAAAATTGTTATTCCCTTGGAATTGTTGATTTTGGTTCCAAGCGAAATTTGGATGACTCCTCTATCCCGGATTGTATGTCAAAGAGTATGGATCGTTTCTTTGTCGTTGCTGAAATGTAGCATTGACTTGATCCTGTCCTTGAGTAGATGCATTATAAGGACACTCTTCGGTTAGATGCGATGGATCCGCACAACAAGCACAAACAGTTCGTGGAGGCATAACAGGGGCAGGAGAAGATGATGAGATTTTGGTCCAATGGCTTCTAGCTTTTTCATAAGTGCGGCCATCTCGGCCTTCATAGCAATCGACATATCTACTTGATGTATGCCTGCCCTAGATTGACCAACAGAAGAAGATGATGTGGTCTTGGTACTCTCCCACTGAATTGTTTGCTCACTAAGATCCTCAAGAAACTGCCACGCTTCGTCGCTAGACTTGGAAAGAAAATGACCTTGACATATGGTTTCTAGCAACTGCTTCGTTGCGGAGTTCAATCCCTCATATAATGTTTTGCATGATGAGGGTATTGAACGAGTAGGTCTTTAAATCTCTCGAAGCACTTCCAAAATGGTTCGGAAGGAAGCTGTGAAAATTGTATAATCTCGTTACGGATTCTAGCAGTTTTGTGATGAGGATAGAACTTTTTCAGAAAAGCTTTCACAAACTCGTTCCAATTTCTAATAGAATATGATGCGGTGCTGTATAGCCACTTCTCGGCTAGGTCACATAAGGTAAAAGGAATGACCCTTAGCCTTATAGCGTCATCACTTAATTGGGTCGTTTTCATCATAGCGCACATATTTTGGAATTTATTGATAAAGATATATGCATCTTCAGATTCCAAACCATGAAATTTTGGCAGCATATTGATGAACTGTGGTTTTATTTCAAAATTGTCCCCATTTGCCGGTGGGGGTGAAAGACATGTAGGTAAAGAAGTGCGGACGGGGTAAAAGAGATCCTGGAGCACAACTCGTGCGGGCGCTACAACAGGCGGAAGATTCGGGTTATTCGCACCTAACGGAGGTGGAATCATTCCCGTCGGTAAGGTATCGTTGGGGTTGGATCCCGACATACCTTCGAAAGAAGAATTTGAAGGTGGAGGTAAAGAAATGGAGGGAATTTCGACTTCGGTGTCGAAAGGTTCGTCGGTCGGTACCAACGAAACACGGACTAATCGGGCGTTAGTATCCCTAGTCCAAAGTGACATACACTAAAAGGGGTAGTGTAGTCAGAAAAAAAGAAAGACAGAATGTGGAGGTAAGATAACGTCAATGAAGGGAAGTGGTGGAAGTGAGTTGCAAGTTTCCTTTAGCGACAAGTTGCAAGTTTTGAAAAGATTTTTTTTTATTTATGTGAGAATGTTTGCAAAGAGGTTTTTGAAAAGGGGCTCGTGACACAAATGTATCAACCACACATGCACAATCAGGCCTAGATCTAGGGTCACCTAGGTCTGCTAGACAGCTCCTAACTAGGGCTAGAAATAGGACCTCAAACCGCCTCTTCACCGACACTGCGGCCAGGTAAGTGCCAGGTAAGTGGGAAGGAACCACAGTAGTGGGCCTAATTAATAACCACTAGCCTAGACACACTTGCCTAGACACCGCAAGGCCAGGTTAGGATAAACGGCCGATACCTATACTAGTCATTTTCCTATTGAGCACGAAGTCCTTAGGGCTGAGTCTAATATTTTTTAATTAATTATGGTCAATGCAAATACTTTAAATGTTTTCTGGGGTCCTGGGAAGGGTGATGAAATCCCCACCCAATCTGAGTTTGGTCAAATAGCCCCTTAAAGTCCGATTAAATTATGCAAAACATTAAATTCACTTGCAATCAATTTTTTAAGCGCGGCGCAAAGAAACTTACAGAAAATCTGTTATTTAGAAGGGGAGAGAAGATTTTTAGCGCAAAGAAATCCTGCAGAAAATTTTCACAAAAGATATATGGAGGTTGACATAGGGGAGAAGGAGGAACAAACCAAAAAAAATTTCGCGCAGTGTTGCCACTACTCCACCGCGGTTCCGCGGTCTGGTGCGCTATACCGCCGCGGTTCCGCGGTCCTTCTGGAAGATCAGGTCTCCAAAAATCTTGTGTGGCTCTGTTGTGTCAATATACCTCTGTTCCGATATGCACTTTTCTGATTTGCCTTCTGTCAATTTTCAGATCCGAGAATCTTCGCTATTCCTGCAAAATTCAAAAGATACACCCTTCAAACAGATAAAAATTGATAATAATTTTTTTTTTATTTTCAGATTTTTATAATTTTTAAAATTTATATCAACCCGAAATCACACAAAAGAAATTTTACGCCATCCCCGGCAACGGCGCTATTTGATTAGTTCAAAGATACTTGTTAACCGTAATCAGAAACGGCGTCGCTTTGCAGCTAGCCGGTGAATACGGGTCGATCCATAGAGATGTGTAATTTTCTTAATGTGCTTTTACGAGTTGATTCCAAATGTTGTTTGGATTGATTTATTAAATCTAAAAAACCTAGATCTATCGATAAACTAAATTAATCTAAATTAAAGTCTTGCTAGGGTTAGGCTTAGGGGAAGTTGGGAGATTAAAGGTTTCCTCACCGCTTTCAATGCCTTATTTTAGATCTATTAGATGTTAATGTAATTATCAATAAAGTGGATTAGAATCTTTTGGGAAGGTGTTTCTTCCTCTAGGTTCTTGTCCTTCCTTTATCGATACTTACCTTAACCTCCGTGGAAAACACGTGCAACCGGTCCTTTATACTACGGTGTCACCGTTACCTCGAGGGGTAGGGTGCCGTAGGGAGCGGTGTGTGCGTGCATGCATGGAGTTCTAATTCTTAGGTGTGAATGGCATGAAAGGGGTGAGAGATCTCATCTCTCAAACCTTTCCCTAAGGCTAACCCTAACAAGCGAGGAGATTACTCGCTCATTAGGGGATTAAAAGACATTCTAATTAAAAGAGAATTAAAACAAAGAATTAAAAGTAACTTACTAATTTTTATTGATGGCTCTCTCTAAGCAATAATACAGAACAGATCTGAATTTGTGAAATGAAAAGAGGCATAGGTTTTACAGATCTGTGATTACAATTTATAGGTAAACAGGGAAACTAGGGTTACAGATTCTCGCACACGTGATTTTACAGATATGCCTACGGAAAATCCAAACCCCCGCACCGACGCACCGACACGAGAAGACTGCACCAACACGGGCACTGAATGGCCGCGGAACCGTGGCGCCAGCCTAGGTTTGGCCGCGATTCCGCGGCCAAATTAAGGAATTGGGTCTGGAAACTTCTGGGCTTTCTTCTTGGCTTCTTGGGCTTTCTATTTTTCCACTTCTTTTCTCCATTTGACTTCTGGGTCTTCTCCAGATCTTCAGTGAAAACTTGTAATGATCTTTTGACTGTTTCCTTTGACATTTCGGACCGTGCGTTGCCTTGTACACTTGTGAATTGTTCTCTGTCTAGGCTTGACTAGGGTCCTTCTACTTGTTGGTCAAAAGTCCCTTTTCTGTATCAACTTTCGTCTTTTTCACTGTATTTGCTCCAAGAGCCTGTATCCTGTAGTATGCAACAAACGTGCGTCACGAGTACACGTTTATTTATAAAACGAATAAAAATGGGGAGTACAATAATGCAATATTATAGTATGAACAAAGCTCGGTGCCTCACTCTGAGGGCTTCAGGTACCTCTTGGCGAGGGCTTTGATCCCTGGCGTCGTGGGTAGGGAGCTACCAGCCGAGGTGGATCCCTGGCGTCGTGGGTAGGGAGCTATCGGCCGAGGATGACCGAACAGGGTAGCTGCTCAGTGCCGCTTGGCAAGGGCTTTGATCCCTGGCGTCGTGGGTAGGGAGCTACCAGCCGGGGATGACCGAGCAGGGTAGCCGCTTGGTACCTCTTGGCGAGGGCTTTGATCCTTGGCGTCGTGGGTAGGGAGTTACCAGCCGGGGATGACCGAGCAGGGTAGCGGCTCGGTGCCTCTTGGTGAGGGCTTTGATCCCTGGCGTCGTGGGTAGGGAGCTACCAGCCGGGAATGACCGGAAAGGGTAGCCGCTCGGTGCCTCTTGGCGGGGGCTTTGATCCCTGGCGTCGTGGGTAGGGAGTTACCAACCGGGGATGACCGAGCAGGGTAGCTGCTCGGTGCCTCTTGGCGAGGGCTTTGATCCCTGGCATCATGGGTAGGGAGCTACTAGCCGGGGATAGCCGAGCAAGGGTCAGGCTCGGCTGCCTCTTAGAGAGGGATTTGATCCCTGGCGTCATGGGTAGGGAGCTACCAGCCGGGGATGACCGAGCAGGGTAGCCGCTCGGTGCCTCTTGTCGAGGGCTTTGATCCCTGGCATCGTGGGTAGGGAGTTACCAGCCGGGGATGACCGAGCAGGGTAGCTGCTCGGTGTCTTTTGGCGAGGGCTTTGATCCCTGGCGTCGTGGGTAGGGAGCTACCAGCCGGGGATAACCGAGCAAGGGTCGGGCTCGGCTGCCTCATGGCGAGGGCTTTAATCCCTGGCGTCGTGGGTAGGGAGTTACCAGCCGGGGATGACCGAGCAGGGTAGCCGCTCAGTGCTTCTTGGCGAGGGCTTTGATCCTTCAGGACGGGGGCCGAGCAGGGTTACTGCGCGGTGCCTCTTGGCGAGGGCTTTGATCCTTATCGGTTGTGGTAAGAAGCTACCATCTGGGGATAGCCGAGAAAGGGTCGGGCTCGACCGCCTCTAGGGAGGACTTTGATCCTTAGAGCGGGAGGGGCTGTAAGAAGCCTACTAAGGATCGGGGGCCGGGCAGGGTTACTGCCCGGTGCCTCTTGGCGAGGGATTTTGTCCTGAAGGATGGGGCTAAGCAAGGTTACTACCCGGTGCCTCTTGGCGAGGGCTTTGATCCCTAGCGTTGTGTGTAGGGAAGCTACCGGCCAGGGATAGCCAGGCAGGGTAGCTACATGGCTGCCTCTAGACGAGGGCTTTGATCTTTAGCACTGGAAGGGCCGTAGGAGACCTGCTAAGGATAACCGGGCAGTGAAGCTGCGCGGTTGCCTCTTGGCGAGAGCTTTGATCCCTGGCGTTGTGTGTAGGGAAGCTACCGGCCAGGGATAGCCCGGCAGGGTAGCTGCGCGGCTGCCTCTAGACGAGGGCTTTGATCCTTAGTGCTGGAAGGGCCGTAGGAGGCTTGCTAAGGATAACCGGGAAGTGAAGCTGCGCGGTTGCCTCCTGGCGAGGGCTTTGATCCCTGGCGTTGTGTGTAGGAAAGCTACCGGACAAGGATAGCCGGGCAGGGTAGCTGCGCGGCTGCCTCTAGATGAGGGCTTTGATCCTTAGCGCTGGAGGGGCCGTAGGAGGCCTACTAAGAATAACCGGGAAGTGAAGCTATGCGGTTGCCTCCCGGCGAGGGATTTGATCCCTGGCGTTGTGTGTAGGAAAGCTACCGGCCAGAGATAGCCAGGCAGGGTAGCTGCGCGGCTGCCTTTAGACGAGGGCTTTGATCCTTAGCGCTGGAGAGTCCGTAGGAGGCCTGCTAAGGATAACCGAACAGTGAAGTTGCGCGGTTTCCTCCTGGTAAGGGCTTTGATCCCTGTCGTTGTGCGTAGGGAAGCTACCGGCCAGGGATAGCCGGGCAGGGTAGCTGCGCGGCTGCCTCTAGACGAGGGCTTTGATCCTTAGCGCTGGAGGGGCCGTAGGAGGCCTGTTAAGGATAACCGGGCAATGAAACTGCGCGGTTGACTCTTCATGATGTTCTGTCCGACCTCCACGATGTCGGTATAGGGAATAGGAACAGTCGCGGCGAATACACGTAACACGCGCATTGAATGATTGGGGGGTGAAACGCCAGAGTCGCGTCGTTTCGATTTCGCCAGAAAAGGCTCAATGCTTGCCGCATGGCGGCACCTTTGTGGGCAAAAACGGGTGGCACCTTTGTGTCCTCGATGAATGGCTTGGTGAGCGAGTCGGTGGCGTACTTAACCCCATCACCCGAGAGGTGACCTTCCCGACGTATGCCCTCGATCTTCTTCTCGAGGACATCGAGTCGGCCGTGGTACCCTGAGGATTCAGCACCCCCCGATCCCTGGCCTCTGCTGTGGGAGACCCGCGTCTGGGCGCGGCCCCGGTTCCTCTCGATAAGGTTCTTTAGATTCCCGTGCAAGGTAGCCCTCGAGCCGCCGTGGCGAGTCCCGTCCTCGCGACCCCGTCGAGGGAGGGGGTGTTGGTCATTCCTGGGAACAGGCGAGCTGACCGACATCTCCTCAGGAGGGTAAGGGTCACGAGGAGGCTCGAGGTGAGGTGCTCTGGCGGCGAATCTTGGTGTGGAGTTATGGGGCGCCCAGCGGGCTGCAGAGAGTACCGGTCCGGGAGATCTATGGCCGTGGGAGGTAGCTTGTCGGTGGTCGGCCAGCAAGGGCGGAGGAGCGACGATCTGTGGTTCAGGCCCTGTCGTTTGGACGCGGACGAGCGCCTCCACGATGGATGCTAGTCGGTCTATTCGGCCAGCAAGGGCGTTGATGACAATCGTCGGGGGAGGTTCATCCGCGCCTCTGTTGAGGGGAAGGCGGGGGCTGGTGCTTAGATCTTCAGGGTGATCGCTCGCCATGTGGTTGGAGATCGGGAGACGAACATTTGTTTTTGTGGAGTTAGATTCCCACATATGGCGTCAGCTGATGGAGGGTGGAATCTCCTTCAGACGTTGCTTCCCGTTGATCTGCGGATGGCTGCGATGTGTGGCTGAGATTGGGTCTGGAAGCTGTCGCTCCTGAAGCGTGTGGATCTCAATGGGTTGAGCTTGTGGTTGCCGAGTTACCTACAAGGAAGTCCCGGGATGGTTGTACCACCGAGGACCCTCCGACGATCAAGTTAGTTTAGATATCCGAGCAGAGTAACGGCTTAGTGGAGTAGAATTGGCTTACTTGATCCCTCTGGGAGAGGGGTTTATATAGTGGCGGCAACATGCAGGGGCAGGCACGAGAATCACACCGGCCGTTACGCTCCCGACGTCACGTCCGCGTGATAAGCGGATCTTCCCATTAATGGCGAGACAGGCTCGTTAATGGGGATCGTAATGGCGTGGAACGTGGGATGTGGCCGGCGGAGATCTCGCACATGGCGAGATTCGCAGAGCGGCGGTTACGCCTGCGAGTGGTGTCGTTGGTCGGTCGATGAGACCGAGGAAGATGGCCTCGGCGGGAGAGCTCAAGGGCGAGAGGGAGTGCCGAGGCATCTTGGTCCTGTAATAGCTCGGAGGCGAGCTGGGAGGCCAAGGAAGCCAATTTGTGTATGGGGGCTCTGAGGAGAGCCAGCTTATGCTTGTGGGTCGGGCACAGAGGTGACCTGGTCGGCCCCTGCAGGCCCTTTCTTCTGAGCTTTGGAACATGTCATCTGCCACGTGTCACGATCTGGGAGATCGCCGATATCGAGCATCATCAATTCCATAGGGACATAATCTTTATTTAATTTATCTGTTTATAAAATAAAATAATTGCCCCTACGGAGTTATCCGTAGGACCTGATAAATGCCCCTACGGAGTTATCCGTAGGACCTGATAAATGCCCCTACGGTTTAAACCGTAGGGGCAAGTTCTGCCCCTATTACCGAGTCCATAAGATAAAATAACAGATATTCTGATATTTTGTCCCTACGGAGAAATTTGTAAGGGAAAAACCTGCCCCACGGATTAATCCGTAGGGGTAAATGTATCCCTTATGGATTTATCCGTACGAACATTATATAAGGTTTTTTTTAAAATGGGAACTTCTTGTTTTTTTCCCGTCCTGTGCACAATAATATATATATATATATATATATCATATAGCCAAATACAGAAATATTCATAAACAGCTTCTCACGCATAATATATAAAAGAAATAAACAAACAAAATACGAAATCAATCTAAAATCATCGTAAACATCCAAACTACCACCAATATTGTCCAATATATATAAAATATGTATCAAATAAGTACATACATCCTCAAAAATATAAATAAAACTATCGTACCTCGGTCCAGCTCCTCCACCTCTGATAATCACTGTAATCTAGAGCATCTGCTCCTCGGTGCAACCCTGAGCCGTCAAAAACTTGACCAATGAAGGAGCGGACTGCGCAGGAATCTGAGCGGGCTGTGGAGCTATAGGAGTGGCCTACGCAACCGCAGCTAAGATAGTGGCTTGCAGAGCCACAGCTGAAGGAGATGCATGTGGAGCCGCAGCCGAAATAGCCTACCGATTCTGTAAAATTTTGTGATTTTGTAATAAACGAGTAAGAACGGTGCATTAGATTTTAGTCGAATTCGTATCAGTATCAGATTATTGCAAAACCGCGAATTTATATATGCTTTGTTGAGATTCCACACGTTCTGTTGAAATTCATATGTTATGTATGAGAATTTATATATGTTGAAATTCTACACATTCGGAGCTATGCTTTTATACCCCAATCTAAAAATACTTAGGGACGTAAGCCTAGTTGGGTATCTAATTTGGAAAATCATAGTTTATTTTAAGTGGAGGTAGAAATGATACTTACTCTAATTTGTATGTCCGTGTCTCTCTTTAATTGTTTAGTTTTGATTGGATACTTGGTTTTGGAGTTATCTAATTTACAAAGAAATGTTTTCTTCTCAAGTTTTGAATTTGGATAATCATAAATTTTTAAACTTCAAAATGAAGAAAGATGTAAAATGGTTATGATTATAGAGTTCAATTTAATTAGATAGTTTTATGTAAGTCTGATTAATCAAACCTAGCCAAGTCTAAAACCGAATAAGCTCAGGCTACTAATATTGCATATGTTACTATCTATAATGTGATATAATATTTTACTAATAAATAATATACGTACCAACATCTCCTTCAACTCCTCGACGGTGGTCTTCAAGGCGGCAATATCAAGCTCCAGACGTCGCTCACGGGGGTAGGGGAAGTAACCGCCGAAGTGGAGACCAACTTCATATAGGGCCTGCTAGGACCCAATTCACGGCCTCTCAGTAGGATCGGATCAGTCTATCCACTGTTCCCGCCAAAAATTTAAGCGCAAAAGAGCCCAAGGTATCTAATGGCAGCTATACGTTTAAGAAAATGTGAACCAGTATTTTTCGGGCTGTATTTTGACAAACTCCCGAATGTGAAATAGATAAATTCTGATGGTATCGAAAGAGTCTCAAAAAAGCCTTCGATTTGATATATTATGGGCTTCATAATTCATCCGGGATCAAAAGTTATGAGCAAATATGCTATGCACGTGTAATCTAAGGAAGAAAATGCGAACCAGTATTTTCCGGGCTGCATTTTGACAAACTCCCGAATGAGAAACAGCTAAATTCTGATGGTATCGAAAGTGTTTCGAAAAATCCTTCGATTTGATATATTATCGGCCTCATATTCATCCGGGATCAAAACTTATGAGGCATCGCGTGCTCACACGTGACCGGGCATCACGTGCAGACACGTGACCATTTAAAGGCAAAGCCTGTAGGCACTGAATAAAATAAATAATTGGAAATAATTAATCAGTGGGATCACGTGACAACACGTGATGGGCCTTTAAACCCACTGAAAAGAATTAAAGGTATAATAAAATAACAAGGAAAAATCCCAATGGGGCATCACGTGCCAACATGTGACCAAGGGTCACGTGCTGACACGTGATAATTCCTGAGTTTTTTAAAATAACAGAATTAAATTCTGGTCAAATGCTTAATCAGGGGGTCACGTGCCAACACGTGATGGGTTCCTAAAGATCTATGAATTAATAGAATTAAATTCTAATTAAGAGGGAATCAAAAATCCTAACTGGAAAAATATTTCTTTAAATCTTTCCAAACAAAAAAGATGGCACTTTGTAAAATGGAGCACCGTTGGATTAAAAATCCAATGGTGATTAAAAATCACCAATTTATGGAAAGATTTTATACAAAGAAAGATTTCCCTGTAATTTTCCAGGAATAACAGATAAAATATATTTTTGATTAAAAATCCAATGGTGGATAAAATTCACTAGATGATCTAGAAGATCATGTTGGTTACAAAAAAACAACTAAAATTTTTCAATGAAATATTGACAAAACAAATTGATTCTTTTCTTTCTCCTATAAATAGGAGCCAAGAAGAGAAGATAGGAGGATCTATTTTTTTTTGGGAAATATACAACAACAGAGAGGAAAAAAAGAGGAGAATTTAATTCTCTTGAGAGAAAAAGAAAATCTCTTCAGAAAAAGAAAACCCTAGGTGAGAAAGGGAAAGAGATCTAAGCTCCATAAAACAAAAAGAGAATTTAATTCTCAATTTAAGAGTTTAACTCTTCTGAATAAGAACTTAGTTCTTCCTTTGGTTGAAGATCTGTAGAAGCAGATCTCCCCACAAGTCGAGAATTTAATTCTCATCGGGGAGATTCTACCATGCAGATCCAAAACTTAGAGGGAGAATTGAGTTTTGAGAATTTAATTCTCCCAAATTCATAGGAATTTAATTTCTCCAAATGAAACTAAGGTTTAACCCTATATAAGAATTTAATTCTCCCAAATTCATAGGAATTTAATTCCTCCAAATGAAACTAGGGTTTAACCCTATATAAGAATTTAATTCTTCCAAATACACAGGAATTTAATTCCTCTAAACAGAACTAGGATTTAACCCTATAAAAGAATTTAATTCTTAAAAACAAGAGACTTAAAGCTCTCTATGCACATAAAGATCAAAGTATCCAACGTGATCACGTGGTAAAACGTGACCCTCATCCTCAATGAGTAAAAAAAGAATGAACAAGACTAGGTCACGTATCCCCACGTGACCCTTAAACAAACCCCTCAAAATGAGAAAGAAAAAGCATGAAGGCAATGCCTCACGTGCTCACACGTGACTCTCAAAACAAAAGGGAACAAATCCAAGAGCAGAATCAATTTTAGGCACCCTCACATGTCCCCACGCGACCCCTAGTAAACACTTTAATAATCAATGCATGGGTACCCATCACGTGCCCACACGTGATGGTCTGAAGACCAAAAGTATTTAACACTAACTGAATACTCTGAGAACAAAATAATGGAAGTCTGTACCCCATCTTCAGACGTCTCACGTGACCCCACGTGACCAATTCAATTTTAGTGTTTAACATTATTTTCAGCACATCACGTGGGAGCACATGATCGCCAAATATCCTCCAGTGTTTAACACTATTTTAAAGCCAAGTTTAGCCTAAATTGGTTAAGTTTTGCAGAGGAAAATCTCCCCTTCGACTGAACCTTAAAATCCAGAGTTATAATGAATGGTTAGTGCTCATCCAAAGACAAAATGTTGTCAGAGCCCCAAACCTCTATTTAGCATTGCTAAGTAATGGAAGGCCGAACCCAGACAAATCTTCAACAGTCCAACAAAGGGCCAACATTTCAAATCAAATTGGATTTAGCCCAAGTTGGCCATAAGTCTTCAATTCAGATTTAACTGAGTCAATGTGCTCATAATCTAATTAATTGATCTTAATTCCAAATTGGACTGCAGATTTCCCAATCAACTTTAGTTCAAGGGTACATCTCTTCACTCCTCTGATATTTTTCATTGTAATCCTTCAACGTCTTCAGAGAGGTGACGGGTTCCGATAACCAGTCATTCCACGGACTGTGGGGTCCTTAATCTCATGGACTATGATATCCTTAAACTCAGACTGTGGGGTCCCTCTAAACCTATGGACTATGATGTCCTTAACCTTGGACCACCATGTCCTTAAACTGGTAATTGACCACAAAGTCCCTAAACTAGAAAAATAGAGCCCAAATGCTCTTTTGTTGGATCTAAATGATCCCGTTAAGTAGATTTTAGTCTAAAATTAGACTAACGTATTCTTAACAAATGGTTAAGTTGACCTTAGTTTAAAATTAGACTAACGTGTCCTTAACAAACTGTTAAGTTGATCTTTGTCTAAAATTAGACTAAAGTATCCTTAACATACGTTTAAGTTGATCTTAGTCTCAAATGAGACTAACGCATCCTTAAACCCAACCCCAAACCCAAATCTAAGAAAATACGGATTTGGACTAATCCACGCCCTACGGGCGAAAACATAAATTAGTCTCCGTATACAATCCACGGGCAACAAAAAATAAAACAAACACACACGACACGAAGTGACTATCTGGAAAAGGAGAAAGTGGTTACCGCAATGCGGTAGCGTAATTAACTGCAGGGGCTTGCACCTACAGGAAAGAGCATCCCCATAATCAAAAACCCCTCAATGAGGGGGAATCTGATGAAGTCTGCTATATCGGCCGCATCCGTCTAAACCTTCGATACATGGTGTCATAAATCAACTTGGCATTTTCGGAGAGGTGGACGGATAGCACCAATTAGCATCTGCCCCCAAATCTAGAGAAGACGAACCTACGCGGTCTCGTCTCTGTGTTTCGAAGGAGAATAGATTCTGGCACGCCCGGTGGGACCTTTTCCTCTTTCCACTCCACCCTTCGTGTGTCGTGTTTCGCGAACGAATCGCGGTTTTCTATGGTTGCCTGTGGATTCGAGATACTAAGATTTTGTGTCTTGCTCTGTGTAGAAAACATACGATCAATGGTTTCAAACTGCGCTAACTGCAAAAACAACTCTCATTCCGTCCTATCCGGAGGAGTGACTTACGGGCCCCAAGCGGCCTCTCTCTTTACAATGCTGGTGGAACAAGTGACCCAAGCCACCACTGGGCTATTCTTCGGGACTATGATTCCACCAACAAGCTTCAACGTTCAGATACTGTCACAGGAAGCTGCGAAGAAGTCGGTCTTTGATCAGCTTGCAACCACCACGGCCTCTCTCAATGGGTCGTCCAACTCCACTGCCTTAGTCTTCGACAGGCTGGGTCAAAGCTCAAGTGGGCCCGCAAATAGGCTCGTAATACCAGAGAAGGACACTCCAACTCCTGCTACAGTTGAGGTCGTCCAAGCTGCTCTCCCTACTCGAAGGTCGGCTTTCGACAGGTTGACCATTCCCTCTCAGCGGATGTCTGTCTTCGACAGGCTAGCGCCAATAACAGTCTCTCCTCAAAGCAGGGGGCATGAGGAAGCTCTTCCAACAGCGGAGGTAATCCCGGCCGCACGACATACCCGACGTCTCCACTGGCGCCGAGTGAGGAAAGCTGGGGGCAGTCACCCTCTGGACTGACTCCGCCAGCTCCAACTGTGGAAGTTGATGCTACTGTTCCAACTGGGAACAGCTTTGAACTACTTAACAGGGTGCGCAGGAATTCGCCAACTGCCGTGCTGAAAGAGTCTCCTCCGCCTGTTGAAAAGATCACAAAGGTGAAGCCGGAGCAGCCCCCTCAGCGGCTATCCTCCAAAATTTACAAAGTCTGGCGACAGGTCCAAGACTCCTGTTCCCCTCCGAACGGCGGCCAAGACATGGACGTCTTGCCTGAGATTCGGGGCAGATGCTAATTGGTGCTATCCGTCCACCTCTCCGAAGATTCCAAGTTGATTTATGGCACCGTGCATCGGAGATTTAGACGGATGCGGCCGATGTAGCAGACTTCGTCAGATTCCCCCTCGCTTGAAGGGTCTTTGATTGTGGGGACGCTCTTCCTTGCAGGCGCAAGCCCCTGTAGTTAATTACGCTACCGCATCGCGATAACAACTTTCTCCTTCTCCAGAATTTCACTTCGTGTCGTGGGTGTTTGTTTTTTTTGTGGTTGCCCATGGATTGTATACGGAGACTAATTTATGTCGTCGCCCGTAGGATGTGGATTAGTCCAAATCCGTATTTTCTTAGATTTGGGTTTGGGGTTTTGGTTTGAGGATACATTAGCCATGTTTGAGGCTAAGATCAACTCAGACGTTCGTTAAGGATATGTTAGTCCGGTTTGAGACTAAGATCAACTTAACGGGATCGTTTAGATCCGACAAAAGAGCATTTGGGCTCTATTGTTCCAGTTTAGGGACATAGTGGTCCATTGGTAGTTTAAGAACATTGCGGTCCATTGAATGTATGGCCGTCGGGACCCGTCACCTCTCTGACGACGTTGAAGGATTACACCGACAGATGTCAGAGGAGTTCAGAGATGTACCCTTGAACCAAAGTTGGTTGGGAGATCTATAGTCCAATTTGGGACTAAAGTCTGTTTGAGGGTTTAAAGATACGTTAGCCCTATTTGAGGCTAAGATCAACTTAAACATTTGTTAAGAATACGTTAGTCTAATTTGAGACTAATATCAACTTAACGGGATCGCTTAGATCCGACAAAAGAGCATTTGGGCTCTATTGTTCCAGTTTAGGGACATAGTGGTCCATTGCCAGTTTAGGGACATGGTGGTCCAATACCAGTTTAAGGACATAGTGGTCCATTGAATGTATGGCTGTCGGGACCCATCACCTCTCTGACGACATTGAAGGATTACAACGACAAGTGTTAGAGGAATTCAGAGATGTACCCTTAAACCAATGAGTTGGTTGAAAGAGCAGATGTGCTCAGTTCAAGATAATTTGAGGACTTATGGCCAGTTTGGGCTAAGTCCAATTATGTTTGAAATATTGGCTCTTTGGGCCATTAGACATTTGTCTGGGTTCAGCCCCTCATCATTCAGCAATGCTAAACAAAGGTTTGGGGGCTCTAACAACATTTTGTCTTTGATTTCCTCAATTTTGAGATTCATTTGGAGGAGGGACTTTTGCCTCTGGAAAATTAGCCAATTTGGCTAAAAATAGTGTTAAACACTAGAGAACAACAGTGCTAAACACTGGAGGTAGAACTCTCAAATTAGTGTTAAACACTAAAAGACAATCAGTGTTAAACACTGGAAATATAATCTTCAATTTAGTGTTAAACACTAGAAACAATCAGTGTTAAACACTGGAAATATAATCTCTAAATTAGTGTTAAACACTAAAGAAAGAGGGGTCACGTGTGGACACGTGAGAGCGCCCAAAGGTGGGACCAGATCCCTTTTCTTCGTTCTGCAATTAAGTGTTAAACACTTTTTTATATTTTTTTATTTTTGAGCATCACGTGCTGACACGTGACGGTGATTTATGCGCTGACTGTTAAAGCGTTTGCTAAGGGGTCACGTGGTATTACGTGAGAGCGCCCAAAGCCTTCATTTCCTTTGCTTTTCCTTTCTGCGTTTTGTAAGTCACGTGGGAACACGTGAGGCGTTGCCTCAGAACATTTTCCTTCTTGTTTTTTTGGGATCTTTTTAGGGGTCACGTGGGGACACGTGATGGAGATCTTTTGAGTTCTCTTTGATTTTTAAGAATTAAATTCTGTGTAGGGCTGAACCCTAATTATGATTTTGGAGGAATTAAATTCCTACAATTCTAGGAGAATTAAATTCTCATGTAGGGTTAAACCCTAATTTCTTTTTAAGAGGAATTAAATTCCTGTGAATTTGAGAGAATTAAATTCTCAATTAGGGTTAAACCCTAGTTCTGTTTTGGGAGAATTAAATTCTCTAAACTCAATCCCCCTCTAAGTTTTGGATCTGCATGGCAAGATCTCAACCCGATGAGAATTAAATTCTCATCCTATGGGGAGATGTGCTCTGTACAGATCTTCAACCAGAAGAAGAACCAGGTTCTTTATTTGCAGAAGAGTTAAACTCTTAGATTTTGAGAATTAAATTCTCTGTTTGAAGTTGATCTTTTTCCCTTTTCTCACCTAGGGTTTTCTTTGTCGAGAATTAAATTCTCCTTTCCTTTCTCTCTGCAATTTCAAGATCAGAATTCTCTCTAAAGTTTTTCTCTCTCCAAATTCTCCTCAAAAAAAGTAGCTCCCTTCTCTTCTCTTCTTGGCTCCTATTTATAGGAGAAGGAAAAGAATCAATTTGTTTAGCAAATCTCTCATCGAAAGATTTGATTTGTTTTCATCATTAATATGATCCTTTAGATCATTCAGTGAATTTTATTCACCGTTGGATTTTAAATCCAAAGATATTATGTTTATTATTTCTGGTGAGATTTTAGGGAAATCTTTCCTTGTATCAAATCTTTCCATAAATTGGTGATCTTTAATCACCATTGGATTTTTAATCCAACGGTCCCCATAATTCTTTTCCATTTGGAAAGATTTAGAGAAATTTATAATTTTAATTCTATTTCGAAAGATTTTAGAGAAATTTAGAATTTTAATTCTATTAAACTGTAAGGCTTTCAAAGCCTGTCACGTTCTGGCACGTGACCCTTGGTCAAGTGTGAGCACGTGACCCCTGGTCACGTGTGAGCACGTGACCCCCAAATTGGTTCCTTTAACAGCCGCTTGTTTATATTGTTGTTTTAACCATCACGTGTCAACACGTGACCATTGGTCACGTATAAGCACGTGATACCTCGTTGAGGTATTTTCTGACTTTTAGAATTAAATTCTTTTAAACTGTGAGGCTTTCAAAACTAGTCACGTGCTGGCACGTGACCCCAAATTGGGTCATCTTTCAGCCGTTTGTTATTTCTGTTTTATCTATCATGTGTCAACACGTGATCATTGATCACGTGTGAGCACGTGATACCTCATTGAGGTAATTCCTGATTTTTAATCAGGGAACAGTGTATAGCGTATTTGCCTATAACTTTTGATCCCGGATGAATTATGAGGCCCGTAATATATCAAATCGAAGGGTTTTTCGAGATGCTTTCGATACCATCAGAATTTATCTGTTTATCATTCAGGAGTTTGTCAAAAAAATAGCCCGGAAAATACTGGTTCGCATTTTCATAAGCGTATCACTGCCATTTGATACCTTAGGCTCTTTTGCGCAGAAATTTTTGGCGGGAAAAAATTCCCCCCACCACTTTGCCCACGTAAGTATGTACGTGGGTGAAGTAGTGAAGAGTTATGCATGGCGTATGACCAGTTTCGGGTTGGTGTATCACTTTCAGAATCTTGATCTGAGAAGATAACGAGCGGACACAAGCGTCGTCATTTATCATTGACTCAAATCTCAATTCTTAAAGGATATAGTTCCAAACCCTTAACTCCATGAGCCGCACCCTTCTATTTCTTTATGTTTTACTCTGGCGTGAAGTAGTTTATATGCTCATGAGTAACTTCTCCATTTCAGTGGCATGTAGTTTTGGCAAGTGTGGCTCATCGATGGTCTATCTTGACCTCTTTGCAGGGCAGCGATGGCTTAGGAGACAGGGGTAGGATCTGTCACCTAAGACTTTTCAACTTTACGAGCCGTGAGGGTCTCATAAAGACTTTTCTCCCTACGAGTCGAGAGAATTCTGTAGGTGCATTTTCTCCTTAGGAGTCGTGAGGACTCCTAAGTGCGTTTTCTCTTGAGAATCGTAAGGATCCCACAAGAGAATTTTCCCTCTTACAAGTCGAGAGGACTCATAAGCGGTTGTTTCCCTCCTTGTCGAGATTCGACTTTGGAGAGTGTGGCCCGTGAATAGTATGCAAAAGTCCATTTTGGACCGACTTGCGGAGCCCCAGTGCTTAGGAAACCGGTTCTTTAATCCTGACTGCCTGAGGCTTTATTTTACGAGTCGAGACGAATCGAGAAGTTCTCACAAAGACATCAATTTCCTCGCGAGTCGAGACGAATCGAGCATTTCTTGCAAGAATATCCTAACATCACAGTTAACCTCTGCTCTTTACGACAGAAGTCCGTTAGGGTCTGTGGTACTTAGGGTTTTGCCCGTCGTACCGTCGCGTTGGCTGATGTATTCCTCGATAGGCAATCTTGCTGTTCGAGTAACCTTGCGACTGTCGTGTCACTGATCCCTTCGGGGGCTGGACAAGACGTCTTCAAGCAATATTCCTAGGCAATTTGACCGTCGGAAAAGCAAGCGTTAGGAATTTGCCATGCCGCTTTTTACTTGAGGTTAGGCTCATTTTGGAGAGCCCCGATGAGCATAACCACTCCGCGCTGGTGTAGGATGATCTCCGATAGTCTTTCAGGCTTTATATGAGTTGCCGTCAAGACCCTGAAGCTAGAAATTTAGCCTTTGCTTCGTTTGCTGGCACTGCGTCTGCTGTATCGAAAAGAATATCACGGTTGTCTCTAGGTTGTTGGTGAACCGTCGAGGCTTGGAACTGAGAATTTTGCCGTGGCTCCGTTTGTTTGAGAGTCACGTCTGAATCCTGCTGGAGGAAGAACGCTGGGGTGACATCTCGTCTGCTGTATCGAGAAGAACGTCGAGGTGGTGACCACTCCATGTGGGATGATCTCCGGTGGTCTTTCAGGCTTTATATGACTTGCCGTTAAGACCTTGAAGCTAGGAATTTGACCTTCGCTTCGTTTGCTAGCATTGCGTCTGCTGTATCGAGACGAATGTCGCTGTTGTCTCTAGGTTGTTGGTGAACCGTCGAGACTTGGAACTGGGAATTTTGCCGTGGCTCCGTTTGTTTGATTGTCGCGTCTGAACCCTGCTGGAGGAAGAACGCTGGGGTGACATCTCGTCTGCTGTATCGAGACGAACATCGAGGTGGTGACCACTCCATGTGGGATGATCTCCAGTAGTCTTTCAGGCTTTATATGACTTACCGTTAAGACCTTAAAGCTAGGAATTTGGCCTTCGCTTCGTTTGCTAGCATTGCGTCCTCTATATCGAGACGAATGTCGCGGTTGTCTCTAGGTTGTTGGTGAACCGTAGAGGTTTGGAACTAGGGACTCTGCCGTGGCTCCGCTGTTTGATGATATTGCGTCTTCTGTGTCGAGACGAACGTCGAGGTGGTGACCATTCCGCACTGGTGTGAAATGATCTCCGGTTGTCTTTCAGGCTTCATATGACTTGCCGTTAAGACCTTGAAGTTAGGAATTTGGCCTTCGCTTCGTTTGCTGGCATTGCGTCCTCTATATCGAGACGAATGTCACGGTTGTCTCTAGGTTGTTGGTGAACCGTAGAGGTTTGGAACTAGGGACTTTGCCGTGGCTCTGCTGTTTGATGATATTGCGTCTTCTGTGTCGAGACAAACGTCGAGGTGGTGACCATTCCTCACTGGTGTGAGATGATCTCCGGTTGTCTTTCAGGCTTTATATGATTTGCCGTTAAGACCTTGAAGCTAGAAATTTGGCCTTCGCTTCGTTTGCTGGCATTGCGTCCTCTATATCGAGATGAATGTCGCAGTTGTCTTTAGGTTGTTGGTGAACCGTAGAGGTTTGGAACTAGGGCCTTTGCCGTGGCTCCTTTTGGTGATGTTGCGTTTGCTGTGTCGAAACGAACGTCGAAGTGGTGACCACTCCGCACTGGTGCGAGGTAATCTCTGATTATCTTCCAGGCTTTATATGACTTGCCGTTAAGACTTTGAAGCTAGGAATTTGGCCTTCTCTTCGTTTGCTGGCATTGCGTCCTCTATATCGAGACGAATAACGCGGTTGTCTCTAGGTTGTTGGTGAACCATAGAGGTTTGGAACTAGGGACTTTGCCGTGGCTCCTTTTGGTGATGTTGTGTCTGCTGTGTCGAGACGAACGTCGAAGTGGTGACCACTGCGCACTGGTGCGAGGTAATCTCCAATTGTCTTCCAGGCTTTATATGACTTGCCGTTAAGACCCTGAAGCTAGGAATTTGGCCTTCGCTTCGTTTGCTTTGGTGCGTCCGAATCCTGCTGGAGGAAGAACGCTGTAGTGACATCTCGTCTGCTGTATCGAGACGAACGTCGGGGTGGTGACCACTCTGCGCTGATGTGGGATGATCTCCGATAGTCTTTCAGGTTTTATATGAGTTACCTTCAAGACCTTGAAGCTAGGAATTTGGCCTTCGCTTCATTTTCTTTGGTGTGTCCGAATCCTGTTGGAGGAAGGACGCTGTAGTTGACATCTCGTCTGCTGTATCGAGACGAAGGCGAAGGTGAAGCCGGGATTTTACCGTCACTCTGCTTTGTTTTGATCGTGAGGTCTTTTGTCGGTGTTGTATCCGTATCCTGCTGGACTGCGAAGGAACGCCGTCGTTGACATCTCGTCTGCTGTATCGAGACGAATGCTGAGGTGAAGCTGGGATTTGTCGTCGCTTCGCTTTGTTTCGACCGTGAGGTCTTTTGTTGACGTCGTATCTGCATCCTGCTGGACTGCGAAGGAACGCTGTTGTTGACATTGCGTTTACTGTATCGAGACGAATGCTGAGATGGTCTCTAGGTTGTCTGTGAACCGTCGAGATTTGGAACTAAGGACTATGTCGTGGCTCCGTTTGATGGTGTAGCATCTATGTCCTGCTGGAATGAAGAGGCACACCGTTGTTGGTCTCCAGGCTGTAGATGTGGCCATTGAGATTTGGAACTAGGGACTTTGCCATGGCTCCGTTTGATGGTATAGCATCTATGTCCTGCTGGAATGAGGAAGCACACCGTTGTTGGTCTCCAGGCTGTAGATGTGGCCATTGAGATTTGGAACTAGGGACTTTGCCATGGCTCCGTTTCGTTGCGACTCTGAGGTCGGTTGTTGACGTCACGTCTGCATTTGGTTGGAGTGAGAAGAAACGTCGTTGGTGATCTCTAAGTTGTCGATATCGACGTCAAGATCCTGAAGCTAGGGATCTTCCTTTGCTTCGCTTGTTGACATTGTGTCTGCGATATTGCGACAAATGTCGAGATTGTCTCTAGGTTGTCTATGTACCGTCGAGATTTGGCTTCGCTTTCTGATGGAGCCTGTTGGGAAGGTATGGTTCTCTCTTTGTTTGTACCCCTGGATTGTATACAGGAATCGATGTGATCTCACCTGTAGGGCAAAAAGTTTCATTCTTTCATTTCATTCTTTTTTTTCTTTCCGCGATGCTCTATCATTTCAGCTTTTATATCGCGAAGGTCACGATTACCCAATCATTTCGGCTATTTTTCGTGGTGCCCAATCATTTCGGCTATTTGTTTTATTTTTACTCGCTGCTTTTTATTGCGAGTTGCCCAATCATTTCGGCTATTTTGTATGCATACATTTTTACTTGCTGATTTTGTTGCAAGCTGCCCCATCATTTCGGCTATTTCGTATGCATTTTTGGCTCGCAGACTTTTTATCGCGAGTGTGGAATTTGGAATCTGGTGCCAATCTTAGCATCAGCATCGCTACGACTGGAATATTACCAGGAGCGAATCATCATTTTCCATGAAAGGACTTGGAATTTGATACTGATTTAGGCATCAGCATCGCTACAACTGGGATATTGCCAGGAGCGAATCATCATTTGCCTCTGTCGATGTCGAATAAAGGTGGCTTAGCAAACAGGGTTAGGATCTGTTCCCTGATTTAAAATCAGGAAAAAGGTTCAGAAGAAGCATCACGTGCTAGCACGTCACCAGCGGTCACGTGTTGGCACGTGACGTTTAAAGCAGCGGCACAGAGCACATTCATTCCCTGATTAAGAATCAGGAAAAAGCTTCAGAGGAGGCATCACGTGCTCACACGTGACCAATGGTCACATGATGGCACGTGATGGTTAAGCAGCGGCCAGAAAATAGAGCGCAGAAGAAGAAAAGCCCATTCCCGCACGTGACCAGGGGTCACGTGCTTACACGTGACCAGGGGTTACGTGCGCACACGTGACCAACGATCACGTGGCCACACGTGATCAGCTTTAAAAGCCTTATTCTTTGACAGAATTAAATTCTGAGGAAAGATCTTTCAAATCTTTCCAAAATGAAAAGGGATTATCTGAAACCGTTGGATTAAAAATCTGAAGGTGGTTAAACACCAATTTATGGAAAAATCTTGGACTTGGAAAGATTTCCCCCTAAATCTAACCGAAATAACAAAAAGATATCTTTGGATTTAAAATCCAATGGTGAATAAAATTTACCTAATAATCTAAAGGCCCAGATTAATGATGAAGATAAATCAAATCTCTCAATAAAAAAATCAAATTTTTCAATGAAAGATTCACTAAAACAGATTGATTCTTTTTCTTCTCTTATAAATAGGAGCCAAAAGAGAGAGTTTGAAAGAGAGACATACATACAGAGAGAGAGAGAGCCTTGGAATCGGGAAAATTCAGAAAGAAGAATTTGATTCTCTACAAAAGAAAAAACCCTAGGTAAGAAAAGAGAGGCTTCAAAAGAGAATTTAATTCTCAAAAGAGTTTAACTTTTATATAAAAGAACTTAGTTCTTTCTCTGGTTGAGGATCTGCAAAGTGCACATCTCCCCATGAATTGAGAATTTAATTCTCATTGGGTTGAGATCCTGCCATGCAGATCTAAAACACAGAGGAGGAACTGAGTTTTGAGAATTTAATTCTCACAGAATTATAGGAATTTAATTCCTTTGAGATAAAATTAGGGTTTAACCCTATGTTATAGGAATTTAATTCCTTCAAAACGGACAGAACCAAGGTTTAACCTTAGTTGAGAACTTAATTCTCTCAAAATCACAGGAATTTAATTCCCTTAAAAAAAGAAGAAATTAGGGTTTCACCCTATACTAGAATTTAATTCTTTACATATATGGGGAATTTTATTCCTACAGAAAAGAAATTAGGGTTTAACCCTATCTAAGAATATAATTCTTCAGAAGAAAATAGGAATTTAATTCCTCTAAAGTTTATTGCTAGGGTTTAACCCTATGAAGAATTTAATTCTTAAAAGATGAACAGATCTTTAAAACATGCAAAGAACCAGAGTCAAGTGCTACCACATGACCCCTGTAAAGATCCACAGAAAAGAACTTTGAGGCAATGCCTCACGTGCCCCACGTGACCCCTGAAGGACACAAAGAAAAAGCAAAAGAAACAGAAGCTATGGGCGCCCTCACGTGCTACCACGTGACCCCTTGGCTGAAGTTTTAACAGACAAACAATTAAATTCCCATCACGTGACAGCACGTGATGCTCCAAAGTATTCAATACTTTTGGCAGAACAAAGAGAAGCGGGGCGCTCTCACATGACCCCTCTTGCCTTAGTGTTTAACACTAAATTGAAACCTCCGTATCCAATGTTTAACACTGATTCGCCTTAGTGTTTAACACTAATTGAAAAACTCTATTTGCAGTGTTTAACACTGAATTTCTTAGTGTTTAACACTAAATTAAAATCTCTGTTTCCAGTGTTTTACACTGATTTGCCTTAGTGTTAAACACTAATTTGGAATCTCTATTTCCAGTGTTTAACACTGATTTGTTTTAGTGTTTAACACTAATTTGAAAGCCCCGTTGCTAGTGTTTAATACTGATTATCTTTTAGTGTTAAACACTAACTTGCTAATCTTAATCCCAGTGTTCAACACTGTTGGTCTTTAGTGTTTAACACTAGTTTTAGCCCAATTGGCTAAGTTTCTAGAGGCAAAGCCACTCCTTCAATGAGCCAACAGAGGGCCAATATTCTAAACATGATTGGACTTAGCCCAAGATAGCCATAAGTCATCAATTCAAACTTAACTGGGTTAATGGGCTCATAATATAATTAATTGGTCTTGGTTCCACATTGGGCCAAAGACTATTTAATCTACCTTGGTTCAAGAGTACATCTCTTCACTCTTTTGATACTTGGCGTTGTAATTCCTCAATGTCTTCAAAGAGGTGACGGGTCCCGATGACCACACACTGACACGGACTGTGGGGTCCTTAAACTCATGGACTATGATGTCCTTAACCTTGACCGTGATGTCTTAAAACTAACAACGGACTATGATGTCCTTAACCTTGACCGTGATGTCTTAAAACTAACAACGGACTATGATGTCCTTAACCTTGATCGTGATATCTTAAAACTAACATCGGACTGTGAAGTCCTTAAATCCACGGAATATGATGTCCTTAATCTTGACCGCAATGTCTTAAAACTAACATTGGACTGCAATGTCCTTAAACTACCTATTGACCGCAATGTCACTAAACTAAACAACAGGGCTCCCCTAATTGCTCTCTTGTTGGATCTAAACGATTCCGTTAAGTTGATCTTAGTCTAAAACTAGACTAACGTATCCTTAACAAATGTTTCAGTCGATCTTAGTCTCAAACGAGACTAACGTATCCTTAAATCCAAACCCCCAAATCCAAATCTAAGATAATACGGATTTGGACTAGTCCACGCCCTACGGGCGACGACATAACTCAGTCTCCGTATACAATCCACGGGCAACCAAATACAAATCAAACACACACGACACGAAGTGACCATCTGGAGAAAGAGAAAGTTGTTACCGCAATGCGGTAGCGTAATTAACTGCAGGGGCTTGCGCCTGCAGGGAAGAGCGTCCCCACAATCAAAAACCCCTCAAGCGAGGGGGAATCTGACGAAATCTGCTACATCGGACGCATCCGTTTAAACCTTCGATACATGGTGCCATAAATCAACTTGGCATCTTCGGAGAGGTAGACAGATAGCACCAATTAGCATCTGCCTCGAATTTCAGGCAAGACGTCCGTCGTGTCGTCTATTCGGAGGGGAACAGATTCTGGCACGCCCGGTGTGACCTTTTCCTCTTTCCACTCCACATTTCGTGTGTCGTGATCCGCGAACCAATCGCAGTTCGCTAATGGTTGCCCTCGGATTTCAAGTTACTAAGATTTGGTCTTTTGCCTGGTGCAGAAATCAAGCATCAATGGCATCCAACTGCTCGAGCTGTTCGAAATGCAAGTGCAACAGACGCTCTGCTTCACCTGGAGGTGTAGCCTATGGGCCTCAAGCGGCTTCCATCCTCGCCATGCCAGTGGAACAGGTGACTCAGACCACCACCGGTCTGTTCTTCGGGACCATGCTCCCGCCTGCAAGCTTCACCATTCCAGTGCCCTCACCGGAAGCGCAAAAGAAGTCGGTCTTCGATCGGCTCACTGCTACAACGGCCTCTCTCAACGGGTCGTCCAATGTCAAGCCGGCAATCTCTGTCTTTGCCAGGCTGAACCAGAACCCTGATGGACCCACCAGGAAGCCCATGAATTCTGAAATGGCCGTCCCGAGGAAGACAGCCACCTCTGCTCCTGAAGTCGTCAAGGCGGCTTCTCCTGTTAAAGAGTCAGTCTTTTCAAGGTTGACCATCCCGGCTCCTACTCCTACTCAAGGATCTGTCTTTGACAGATTGAACATTGTCACTCAAAGGACAACATCAATCTTTAAGAGGCTGGCACCAGCAGCGCCTCATCCGGACAGGGGGCAAAACGAAATTATCCCTATCGCCGAGCCAGTCCCGACAGCTCGACATGCTCGACGTCGCCATGGGCGCCGAATAAGGAAAACCGGGGGCAACTCCCCTTCAGGGCTAACTCCGCCTGCTCCAGTGGTGGAAGTTAACGCTGTTGTTCCAACTGGGAACAGCTTTGAACCACTAAGAAGAGTACGCAAGAACTCTCCGACCGCCACACTGAAAAGATCTCCTCCACCTGCGGAGAGAGTTACGGAAACTAACCTAGAGCAGCCCTCTCAACGGCTGTCCTCCAAAATTTATAAAGTCTGGCGGAGGGTTCAAGACTCGGTAATCGACCGAGATCACTCTCATCAGCAGAAAAGGGCGAAGGTGCAAGAAGAAAAGAAACGTCCTATCAAACAGCAAAGGACGACAACCGCTGGGGTGCCCACTGCAACGGCCCCCTCAACTTCAGTGGCCCACAAGAAAAGGAGGACGGAGAAAATCCCCACGCATGCGGCAAATGCCAAAGGCGGCGAGCCCAAGCGCCCTAAGTCCGGGGGCATTGTAGTCCATACTGTTTACATGGCGTCTGGTAAAGAAGACAGCCGTACATCTACGGGTCATAGAACGCTTACACGGTCAGTGACCAAAGCTCAGGAGCAACAACAGAAGCTCCAGGAAATGATGAATGCGATGGCCACACTCACTGGGCTAAAAGAAAGCCCCGAAGCGTCCTCGGATGAACGCCAGGAGCAAGAAACTGACGCTGAATTCCTTCGCCGGATATTGGAAAAGAAGGATAAAGAGGCTGCTGAACAAGCAGCCAATATAAAGCAAATGGCCCTCCTGTTCCAGGACATGGTGGGAATGATGATCCAACAAGATCCTCCTGCTGAAAATCCTCCGTTCGTCCTTGAAGAAGACAGGGGAGAAACGTCAAATCCTCCACCGGCTCTGTCAACAGCTAAGTAGGAGACAATCTCCAAAACTGACTTGGACGAATATATAGCTCAGCAGATACGGGTCCATCAGGCAACTGAGGCAGCTGGTCAGGTCGTAAAAACGGGGCGACCATATCCAAGCTGGTACGATCAGATCAAGTACCCGCCGGGCTATACAATACCGAAATTCCATGTGTATAAGGGGACAGGCAATCCCCACCAGCATGTTGCCCAGTTCAGGGCCCTTTGCGGCAACACCGGCGATGATGATAAACTGTTGCTTTGTCAATTCATCGGTAGCTTATCGGATACAGCATTCGAGTGGTACTCCGAGCTCCCAAACGACTCTATTAAGACATTTGCGGAGATGGAGCTGCTGTTTACCCAGCGTTTCGCAAGCGCCAGCGAACGCACTCCGATAACGGCGTTAATTAATGCCAGGGTGAAACCAGGCGAGACGTGGGTCCAGTACGCTATACGCTGGAGAAACTTGTGGTCGAAATGCGAACAACGCATTGAGGAAGCGCCCGCGGTGGGCATGTTCGTGGGTACCCTAGATCCTCATGCAACTATCTCCCAGTTCATGATGTTCTTTAAGCCAACTACGTTCCAGGCTTTGATCGACAAGTTGTCCCAGATGGACCAGATGGGTCATAGACCGTCTCCCCCGAAGCCAGAACCTCGGAATGACAAGGGTAAAGGGAAGGCAACCTTCGTTGCGAACGCTCAGCAGCAACCCAGTGCCCCAAGGCTGGTGGATCAACTGGAAGAAAGACGGCGGTATTATAATGTGAAAATGAAGCGCCCCTACTCAATCCCGCAGGATAAGACGAAGAGGCTATTCGAGCTGGCGGTACGCAACAGGCTTATCAACTTGCCAAACCCAAGGCGACCGCCGCAACCCAATGAGGCGAATAATCCCAATTATTGCCCTTACCATCAAACGGTAAGCCATCCGATTGAGGATTACTTCGTCTTCAAAGGATGGATTGAAGATCAATACCTACAAGGTAAGTTTGCGCAGCCCGAAAAGTGGAAGGTGAACCTGCCACAACCTCACACTCCCAAGAAGACGGACACACCGGGGGCAACTTGTTCCTTCACTGAAGAAGCTCCATGGGAAATCGTGCTTTCAGCAAAAACCAAAAGGATGTTGAGTGATCTTCATACATGCCCGGCGGTCGAATGGAAGAACCCGCTTGAACCTCAAATCATCGAAGGGATGTTGAAGCCGTGCCCAACTACAAAGATCGGTGGTGATGGCCCAAGTACTCACACCTAACCGTCAAAATCTTCGAAGAAAAAGAAGAAGAAATCCAAGAAGCCAATGAAGTCTGGAAACAAGCGCACGGACTTGCAGAACCAGATTGACGCGCTGGAGGAGTACAATCAAAAGGTGCGGACTCCCATCACGCTCCAAGAGTTCCTCAACCACGTCTTTCAGGAGGAAGATAATGGGGAAAGCTCGTCGGATGAATCCGAGAGATATGTGGCGAGTTTTCATGTGTTCTCCCACTCGTTTACGGACGATGAAAAAACTCCTGGCACTGAGAAACTGGGGGCAGAGCCTGAGCCAGAACTTGTATGGCCGACAGATGAAATGATCGACGCCTTTCTAGACGAGATTCGTTTGAAAAGTAAAGCCGATCGAGAGTGTGAGACGGACGCATTAGAAGGAGCCAAACGCGAGCGAATAAAAGAAAAAGTTGAAGCACTCCCGCCAGATCAAAAGACATCCGATGCGGATAAAAACATATTCAAGATGAGGAAAAGGTTTGCCAAAGCCATATTAATGGGAATGAAGCTACCACCTTCGGAAGAAAACACGCTCAATGGGGCGGAGAGGCACCCTAATTACTGCTCATATCATCGGAAGATTTCACACCCCACTGAGGAGTGCGTGTTAGTTATATGTATGCCCTAGAGGCCATTACTGTACATACGATGTATATTGTAGTGGATGTTAGGACATATATAGGGAGGACTTTCTTGCTCGACATGATAGTATGCTATCTGGTTGTACTTTATCTTAACATGTACTCTGATTGTCTCTATGTTACATGTTGATAAAGCCCTTAGGATATGTACTCGACTACTGGGACTATGATGAGATCATACTAGTGGGGCCACGGTAGTCGACGAGTACATCCTATAATTTTTCCTAGTCAAGGGTGTATCGAGACAGGGCATCGATGCACCAGAGTAGACTAGCGTATACGCATCTTGACCCATATGATGGGCGATGGATGATCCCATATCCATCGGTGTTTGACATCAAGGATGGTGTACGGGTGCTCAGTAGAGACTGGGTACACTGGACGGACTCGCCGAGAACTCCCAGATGGTATTATACCATACGTCAGATGGCAATTCTCCGGTGACACTGGTACAGAGTAGTCTGTTGACCCGAGATCGTCATAGTGTCTTGTGTGATTCCCACTGTACTTTGATTTCCATCATACCACGTCCAAGAGGGCGTGCAAAAAGGTGGCTTTTGGGTACAGTCCCGAATCACATGGAGGCAATGAGCGATAGGAGGGGATTCGTCTCTCCCGGTATAGGGAGTTGATGTTGTGCTGTGTTCGATTGGCTATAACCGGAAATCCCTGGCCAGGGTTGCTGAGATTTACTGGTAAGTGTTATCAGTAGTTTCTCGAACTGTTATAGACCTCATATCGACACGACTTATCGAGCTACTGGGGTCTGACGTTTACCACCCCTAGGTGAGATATGCGACATATCAGACGACGAGACCGGACTGTACGGGAGTGTTACTGTTTGGATTCACAGGAGAATGTACAGGCTTGCTTGTTGATCTTCTGAGCGCTCAATACCTGGGTAGCTGTTACGTTTAGCTGACCGCTTGCAGCTTGTGGGTGTTTGATATGATCATCACCTACTGCCGGCGTATTGACGATTCTTTAGAGTCCTACACAGAGGTTTCTTGACTCAGGCAAAACGGAGTAGGAGCACATATGAGATATGTGCGGGACCGAGGATAATGCGATATGTGATACCGTATTATATTCTCGCGATATTTGATATCAGCCGGGTCATCGGATCAAGTGTTGATTCGATGAATCGGTACGGATAAATATTAGTCGGTTATATACGATATAGCCGGATTGTCGGATCAAGTGTTGATTCGATAATTTAATGTATAATAATATATATGATATATTAAATTACATTAACTAATATTTGCTCACTAAAAGATTCTTTTTCTCACTCGGGTAATACATTGATATATATGCGATATATGTTAATTGTATTATTTTATTTTGTTACGATAAATATTATATATGTGATATATAATATTGTAACATGATATGATAACTAATGCAACTTGTTTAGTAGAGATTAAACATGGTTAGGGTTTGATTAGGGTTAAGGCTTTCTAGAAGTTTCTAGAAGTTTTCTTTCTTTGTCTTTGTTAAGATATTATGCTAGATATTTCCAAAACCCTAACCAAACCTTTAACCCTAGTAAAATCTTTACAAGGGTTAGTTTGACCATGGTTGCATTATATATCATATTATTTCATTTTCTATTCATCACAAAAGGATTATGGATATTGTTCATCTTCTTCCTTCATTTTCTTTCATAGAAAAAGCTTTCTTGATTTTTCCAAGTGATGAATAATTGTGAGAAAAAGATAAATAAATAGAGCAAAAATCCTACTTCATCATCCTCATCTTCCTTTGCCATTTAGATGAGGGTGTTCACATCATTTCATGAGTGTTAGCTTGTGTTAAAGAAACTTCAAGGTAGATCATCTTAGTATCGAAGATCGGAAGCAAAGGTTGCGTCTTTCTCTTCGTGGAACCTCTCGAGAGTCCGGATCCCGATGATCGCAGCGAAGGGACTACAACACGGAGCATATGATGTGAAGGACCGGATCTACAAAGGTTGTAATCCCTCTCACTTAGTGTTAAAGTGTTTAGCATGCTAGTTTTCGCCTAATCTCTAGTTTAAAGTTCCGTATTCGGGTTGTTCGGCACGGCTAAATTCAAAATCGGGCATGGTTGATGCCTCATAGACCCTTGTGCGCGTGCCTAGCAACCCTACAGTGGTATCAGAGCCAAGCTAGAGCTTTAGGCGAAGTCTAGACGAAGTTTAAAGTCCGATCGAAACCCGAAACCCCGTTAAAACCCGCTCTCTGGACTTTTTCCAAAAACTGGGATTTTTCCAAATTAAAAATGCTTAAAAAATTCAGCAGGGAATCCTAAGAATTACGATGCAAAAATTTTTCAATGAACAGTGCAAAGCGCGGCGGAACCGCGGCAGAAGCATGCCTTATGCGGCGGTTCCGCGGCGCAATGGTGACGTCATCAACTCCTGTTTGCACAGTAACTTCTATTTAATGTTGCTGGATTTTCTGGGAATTTTTAATATTTATTCAAGAGTTGAATTTTCTGAGGTTGTTTTGGGGATTCGATGTTTCGATTGGAGTATCAGATTTTGTCTATGTGTGTTTTCCGGATAAATTTTAGAAACTGTTAAAAAGTTCGAACGGATATCAATAACTCACTTTTTCCCCTGTCGGAAAATTTTTCAAAAGTTGGATTTTTTCTCGTGTTTAAGAATGTTCTAAGTCATGCAAGTAACTCGATAGACCCTCTAGAAGACAACAAACCTTAACTCGATTATGTGACCGTCTTGAACTGCCCTTTGAACCTTAGGGTTTGGGGCAGTACGGCGTGCCACATGTGAGGCGTTGGCTTGACCCTTCTACGGCTGGACCATTGGTACTGTGGCATGTGATGGACGTTTTTAAACTGATTTCAAGTGTTGAGATATATTGGGGAAATCTTGGGTGCTTGATGATTCGATCGGAAAGTTTAACTTTTTCTATTTATCTGGAATGTGATACAATAATTGGAATCCACAGGTAGTTATGAGATAACTAATTTGAATATTATAAACATAGCAGTTTAGTCTCAGATGATCGGTTGCCACGGAATTTTGATGCGATCAAAAGTCCGTCGCAATCACGTAGCGTACGCGGATACTCGCCGGGTAAACTTAATAGACAGCCTCACTCCGTAGCCCCGACCAAGTGACTGTAGGAGAACCCCGTCGCCGAAAGCATCCGTTCGGGTGCTCGCGGTAGCGATGTTCCGCCTTGGTGCACTTCGTCGACGGTATCGGGGGTGCGGCCGTCTACTAAAGTTTGCGACGAGCATTCGATCAGGACATCGGGAATCTTGTTGAATTGCCCGACTTGACATTGAAAAGAGTTTTCGATAATGAGACTAAAATGCGGGGTTTATAATTGTTAGGCATGTGATGTCTAAGGAATTCATTTGGTTAGGCATGCGATGTCTAAAGAGGTTGCGGATTCCAACTGTTGTAGTTTTACACTTTCTTTTCTGTGACCGTAAGCGTAGTATGTGGTGTATCGCCAGCTTCGTTGCTATACATCAACGACAATCGGGATACGCATACTTGCTTACGTTGATGATATGAGATATTATGTGTTGCTGTGATATGTTGTATTGGATCGTCGCGTTTGAATAGACGGGGGTTTTATGTGAGATGAGAGTTTTTCTTTTTCATTCATGTTAAATTCATTTGAATGTAATATTCTTTTATTGGGGCACTTCCAGGTAGCGGAAGTAGTCACCGTTGTATATTATTTACTTTTCCGCATTAGGTAGACCCAAGGAGGGGAGCACAAGTAACCGGGTTCTAGGGTCCAGTGGGAGACCATCTCGAGGAGTCGAGACCGGGTCTCCTAACCCTAGAATTGGCAGTGTTACTTGCCGCTCTCGTAGGGGTCTAGGGATGTGGGTTTGGCTATTCATCGCACCGTGGAATCCGTGTTTTATACTGGCTCGTATTGAAAACACGGACGTCCTAGTATATCCAATATTTCATATATGTTCTTCTGCTGCAATGTTCTGTGATGAGATTATATTACTGCCTGTGACGAATGTTTATATTATATATATGAGATATATGTTATATTGCAGATTTCGTTTCAAAAGAGATGCTTGCGAAGCATAATTAAACTGGGACTTCATTAATGAGGTTAATGAAATAAAATAAACCTAAGATGTTGTAGAAACTTGTTTATAAAAACTGGTAGTACAGTTCTTGCTTTGCATAGCGGTGTTCTTTGTAGAACATCCAGCACCTTATTCGATAAGGAAAGGACTGAGATCCCTTCACCGGGAGTGACTCCTTTAGCAATAACTGGCAGATGCTACAAACTCGGTTTGTCTTTTGATTGCTTCTATAGTTTCTGCTTTGCACAGCGGTATATATGATATATCCTGCACCTTATTCGATGAGGAAAGGGCCGACGATCCCTTCACCGGGAGTGACCCCTTTAGCAAAACTAGAAAAGCCTCAAAAACACTCCATTTAAAATCACTCGATTCTACGACGATATCAAGTTCATTACGCAATAGGTTTTCTTAAAAACCTGTCGTAACCCTCCGTCATTTTAGGAAGTAGAGTACTTAGTATTCGTGCTGTGTTTGTTGACCATAGTTAAGGCACAGTGTGCGGTAGCTAAGTGATGTCTTCCTATATAGCATATGATGCGATTAGTTAGGACAGTCATATGACTTTGTTGACCTTAGTTAAGGGTCATGTGGGTGGGTCTAATTAATCAAGAAATGACGGGTAGAACTTGACTAGTGCTTATGATTTGTTGACCATAGTTAAGGTCATAAGTCACTAGGGGTAAAATATTATTGGGAATTTCAAGTGTTGAAATTTGCAATGAGATTGCATACCTTCTATTGGATAGTTGGATCCCGATACCCGCTGCGAGTAAGTGTTACTCCTGGAAGAGTTTTACACATTACAATTAGCCGATCAAGTAGGTGTCTAGAAAGGTGTTAACGGGGTTACGCCTCTGGGAAAACGAGGTTTACATTAATTAGGTTCGTGCGATAGCACGGGGGACCTCCCTCAAAGTACCGACACTGGCCTGGCTGAAAGATTGGCGAACTTGTAGCGTGTAATTAATCCCGGCTGGTCTTTCCTTTTAGGGTTTGAAGGAAGATTTGACTAAAACAGTGGGGGACATCCTGATTAGATATATTAGATAACCAATCTAATCTTGTAAGAGCATACGCTGAGTGTTTTCTTCTCTCTCTCTCCAGATAACGACCATATCACGCCTTAATCAAGATAATAATACGGATATATTGACCGAACCCGCTTGTTATACTGAGCTGGGGAACGTTGGTCCCGCTCCAACTTATAATTGTTATAGGACAGAGCAGGAAATTGGGGAATACCAGATTTCCCGTGCCGCCCAAACGAAGAAAGTGCATGTTGATGCATCATCTTCGGGTGTGTTCATTACACAGAACTGTTTCTCAGTATCCTTTACGTCCTGAGTATATGGTACCGGATCAGGATCCCGTATATGTAATCTGTTACATGGGCTACAGATAGGTAAAGAACTAAGAACGGGTGATAAGTTTCATGAGGCAGAAAACGGTGCAAGTGTTGCAGCCAAGTCTGTTGGTCACTGTCACCCTGTATTACCAGAATACATTGATTCTGAACAAATGTTATTAGATACCGAACCTGATATACAAAATCATATCAGTCTCTTTATTAGTAAAGAAAGGATATAATTTTGTATTGTTGGATAATGTTTTGAACATTTCCTATATCAAGAGTTGATCGGTTCAGGCACGTTATCTAAAAGCATTGACGTTCTAAATCAAATTACAGTTCTTAGTATACGGAACACACACAAGAGGAAGAGTTCAGATATGAACGAATCCTTCTTGAGGCATTGTAGACTAGGTCATATCAATGCGACCCGACTGGCTGAAGTTACATTTAGATGCATATTTAAATTAGTTTGAATTTACATCTTGTGAAACTTGCCTGTCATGTCACAAAGATAAGATGACCATAGCTCTGTTTATTGGAAACAGAGAAAGAGTTAGTGAACTCTTGGGATTGATACATGCTGATGTATGAAAGTCCCCTGTCTACACATGCCAAGACCGGTTCTTTTTACTTCATTACGTTCTCTGATAATCTCTCAAGATTCAGACATGTGTTCCTGCTGAAACACAAGTCCGAACCTTTTGAGATATTCACAGAATATAAGTTAGAAGTAGAGAACCACAATACGGGTAAAAGTATTATGTCCTTTGATGAGATCAAGGAGGAGAATACTTGAGCACGGAATTCCTGGACTATTCTAAAGGAGAATGAGATTCTCTCTCGGCATTACTCCTCCGTATACACCACAGCACGTCGGTGTATCGGGATGGAGCATTAGCACCCTATTTGATATGGTGTGCTCTATGATGAGTACTACTGAGTTTCCTATTCCTTTTGGGAGTTATGCACTTGTGAAGCTGCATACCTATTGAATAGGGTTCAAATCAAATCAGAAGCCTACCACTTCATATGTGATATGGAAAGGGAAGAGCCCATATCTTAAGTTTGTTTAGATTTGGGGTTGTCCGGCCTATGTCCAAAAGCAAAATCCGGACAAGCTCGAGGCAAGGACTGTTATGTAGAACTGGAAATGTTCCAGCTATACAAATTGCAGCTGATGATTTGATAGAACCAAAGGATTCAATAGTTTTCAACGAACCTCAGCCTCTCCGCCGATCTAGTAGGGTTCCTCACCCACCTGAGAGATACTTCGGTTTCTCTATGACAGTGGGAGCGAGGATTGCATCATAAGATGATGACCCAACTAGTTTCGAGCTGGCCATCAGGAGTGAGACTCTGTAAGAATGGCTGGATGCTTATCGATCTGAGATGGAATCCTTATACACCAACAAAGTATGGACTTTAGTTGCTTTATCTGAAGGGTTAAATCCTCATCAGGAGCAAGTATATCTTGAGAAGATTACTTGGTGTACATGGAAAAGTTGAGACTTTCAAAGCTAGACTTGTTAAAGGTTTGCATCATAGACCAGGTTTGGATTATGTTGAAACCTTTTCTAAGGATCTATGCTTAAGTCCATCCAGATCTTACTTGCCACGGCTACATACCATGACTACGATATCTGGTGGTTGGGTGTCATGACTGCTTTTCTAAATGATGTTTTAGAAAAGAGCGTCTATAAGTACACAGCCAGAGGGCTTCGTAGACAGTGGGAGCAGCGGAAACGTGTGCAAGATGTTTTATATGATAAAACAGGCATCGCGGAGTTGGAACATCTGTTTTGATGTGGTAGTCAAAGAGTTTGACTTCATCAAAATGGTAGATGAACCTTGTATATACGAAAAGGTAGTAGAGAGTATGGTGGTGATCCTCATAGAGTACGTGGATGACATACTCTTGATAGGGAAGGAGTTTCCTATGCTACGATCGGTCAATCTCCGCTTATCACAAGGATTCTCCATATAGGATCAAAGTAATACCTCCTAAATCCTGGGTTTTGGATCTATGAGATAGATCTAATTGGATGTTAGGACACTCACTAGTTGTAGTGAGATGGTATCAATCGATCCTGGGAGAATCACTGGAAGGGTTCCAGGGTGATAAGGACGACCGAATGTCAGTCGCGGGCTTGTCTATACCCTCAGTGGAGGGACGGTATGTTGGAAGAGTTCCAAGCTAGATACCGTGACTTACTAGACGATTAAAGGCAAGATACATCGTTACCAAGGATGCTACCAAAGATGCAGTCTGGATATATATAAGTTCATAAGATGAACTTCGTTCCTACCATTGTGTGACAATGGAGTTGTGGCTTTAGCCAAGGAACTACTGTCCTATCAAAAATCCAGATATAATTCTTAGGCAGTATCACCTGATCATGGAGATGGATGATCTCCATGGAAATCATGGTTAGGAGAGTAGACACAGAGGACGACAGCGCGGATCCACTCACAAAGGCCTTTTTCCCAGTAGAGACTTTTATGGGATGGTTGAGTATGAGATACTTCAACCGCAGCTAATTGTTGGGTTTGCGATACCACAACAGATGGCCCTAGTGCAAGTGGGAGATTGTTAGTTATAGGTATGCCCTAGAGGCCATTACTGTACATACGATGTATATTGTAGTGGATGCTAGGACATATATAGGGAGGACTTTCTTGCTCGACATGATAGTATGCTATCTGGTTGTACTTTATCTTAACATGTACTCTGATTGTCTCTATGTTACGTGTTGATAAAGCCCTTAGGATATGTACTCGACTACTGGGACTATGATGAGATCATACTAGTGGGGCCACGGTAGTCGACGAGTACATCCTATAATTGTTCCTAGTCGAGGGTGTATCGAGACAGGGCATCGATGCACCAGAGTAGACTAGCGTATACGCATCTTGACCCATATGATGGGCGATGGATGATCCCATATCCATCGGTGTTTGACATCAAGGATGGTGTACGGGTGCTCAGTAGAGACTGGGTACACTGGACGGACTCGCCGAGAACTCCCAGATGGTATTATACCATACGTCAGATGGCAGTTCTCCGGTGACACTGGTACAGAGTAGTCTGTTGACCCGAGATCGTCATAGTGTCTTGTGTGATTCCCACTGTACTTTGATTTCCATCATACCACGTCCAAGAGGGCGTGCAAAAAGGTGGCTTTTGGGTACAGTCCCGAATCACATGGAGGCAATGAGCGATAGGAGGGGATTCGTCTCTCCCGGTATAGGGAGTTGATGTTGTGCTGTGTTCGATTGGCTATAACCGGAAATCCCTGGCCAGGGTTGCTGAGATTTACTGGTAAGTGTTATCAGTAGTTTCTCGAACTGTTATAGACCTCATATCGACACGACTTATCGAGCTACTGGGGTCTGACGTTTACCACCCCTAGGCGAGATATGCGACATATCAGACGACGAGACCGGACTGTACGGGAGTGTTACTGTTTGGATTCATAGGAGAATGTACAGGCTTGCTTGTTGATTTTCTGAGCGCTCAATACCTGGGTAGCTGTTACGTTTAGCTGACCACTTGCAGCTTGTGGGTGTTTGATATGATCATCACCTACTGCCGGCGTATTGACGATTCTTTAGAGTCCTACACAGAGGTTTCTTGACTCAGGCAAAATGGAGTAGGAGCACATATGAGATATGTGCGGGACCGAGGATAATGCGATATGTGATACCGTATTATATTCTCGCGATATTTGATATCAGCCGGGTCATCGGATCAAGTGTTGATTCGATGAATCGGTACGGATAAATATTAGTCGGTTATATGCGATATAGCCGGATTGTCGGATCAAGTGTTGATTCGATAATTTAATGTATAATAATATATATGATATATTAAATTACATTAACTAATATTTGCTCACTAAAAGATTCTTTTTCTCACTCGGGTAATACATTGATATATATGCGATATATGTTAATTGTATTATTTTATTTTGTTACGATAAATATTATATATGTGATATATAATATTGTAACATGATATGATAACTAATGCAACTTGTTTAGTAGAGATTAAACATGGTTAGGGTTTGATTAGGGTTAAGGCTTTCTAGAAGTTTCTAGAAGTTTTCTTTCTTTGTCTTTGTTAAGATATTATGCTAGATATTTCCAAAACCCTAACCAAACCTTTAACCCTAGTAAAATCTCTACAAGGGTTAGTTTGACAATGGTTGTATTATCTATCATATTATTTCATTTCCTATTCATCACAAAAGGATTATGGATATTGTTCATCTTCTTCCTTCATTTTCTTTCATGGAAAAAGCTTTCTTGATTTTTCCAAGTGATGAATAATTGTGAGAAAAAGATAAATAAATAGAGCAAAAATCCTACTTCATCATCCTCATCTTCCCTTGCCATTTAGATGAGGGTGTTCACATCATTTCATGAGTGTTAGCTTGTGTTAAAGAAACTTCAAGGTAGATCATCTTAGTATCGAAGATCGGAAGCAAAGGTTGCGTCTTTCTCTTCGTGGAACCTCTCGAGAGTCCGGATCCCGATGATCGCAGCGAAGGGACTACAACACGGAGCATATGAAGTGAAGGACCGGATCTACAAAGGTTGTAATCCCTCTCACTTAGTGTTAAAGTGTTTAGCATGCTAGTTTTCGCCTAATCTCTAATTTAAAGTTCCGTATTCGGGTTGTTCGGCACGGCTAAATTCAAAATCGGGCATGGTTGATGCCTCATAGACCCTTGTGCGCGTTCTAGCAACCCTACAGTGCGACGCTTTTAAGATATGGTGGCAGGGATATGTTGCTCACCGGCAACATTTTAAGCGCATGAAACGCAGAACTCGTCGGGAACAGGGAAGTACAACCGACAGGCACAAAAGAACTACCGGCAACTGTTACACGGTCAACGCCGGAGGATCACAAGTTCTCACCTTTGGGAGCGACTCTGATGAAGAAATGGCTCTGGGCCCTCTCTTTAAAGAATCCGTTTTAGGGAAAGAAAAAGAACCAGAGGCCTGCGAAAACATTCAGCTGCGCAATCGCACGCTCCCGGAAAAGGATCTCGGACCCGCGAATAGAAAAGATAGGGGAAAGGAAAAGGTCGCTGAGGATATCGCCTTAGATGACCAAGTCGTAAAAAAGCTGATTGCCAAGGACCCGCCCAAGAAGTGTAGGGTGGACTACAACATCCTAGTGCACCTGAGGAAGCTACCCTCTCAGCTCAGCATTCTCGACGCCCTCCTGTTATCAAAGGAAGCGAGAGATTCATTAATCAAGGTGCTACAAGAGCCCGAACAATTCCAAGCCTTCCTCGCCGAAGAAAGGATGAAGGATGAACTGGAAGAAGTGCACACGACCGATATCACTTTCGGTGACGAAGACCTGCTCCTTGGGACGTGCGACCACAACCGTCCCCTATATGTCTCTGGATATTGCCACGATATCAAGATAGGCAAAATCCTGGTTGATAATGGATCCTCCGTCAATTTCCTTAATGTTTAGGTGTTGAAGGAAATCCGCATGAACGTTCAGCACCTCGCTCGTGATAAAATTACCATCTCCGGTTTTGACTCCCAGTCGTCACGGACTCTCGGATCTGTAATACTAACATTACGCTTCGGACTGCTCGTCACAGACATTAAGTTTCACGTCATTGATGCCAAGACCTGCTACAACGCCTTGCTCGGTCTTCCTTGGTTACACGAGTACAACATCATCCCTTCCACACAACATCAGTGTATGAAGTATTTCAAGGATGGTCTCAAGTATACCGTAATAGGTGAGCTGAACCCATTCTCCGTGAATGAAGTCCGTAAGTACGAAGATGCAAAGTACTTTTTGCCAGATTTCGAGGATACAGAAAGGTGTCGCAAACCGGAGAACAAAGCCGCCTCCGCCATCCCTATTTTCGGGAGTGATACCGAAGAAGAAGAAGAGATAGTTTACGCTGGGCCGTCTTGACGCAACAACCCGGGACCGTCCGCCCCCATATTGATCTTCGGAAGTGACTCGGAAGATGAGGTTAATGCTGTGTTCTCCAGTCGGTCGTCAATACAAGCATCCCCTGGCGATGATTAGAGTTTGCAAATCACCATGGTTCCGCGGGAGCACTACAAAGACCTTGACGCGCTTGAAGCTCACAGCGTGCAAGAGCTGCGGACATTTTACGTCCCTCCCAGGCGAAAAGGCGAAAAGCCGATCCTATTCTATTGATCCTCGGAAACAAGAGTGGAGAAAGAGATCTGGCTTGGCGCGGATTTACACTTGACAAGTTTCAACCCATCCGTTTGCCCAGATATTACACAAATGGATTGAAAAGGCTACTGAAGCGCCAAGGGGTACCCTTAAAACAGACTATTCGACAAGCTCGTTTCTATAACAGAATTTGGGATGTCCCTGGGACTTAGCGCAAATTGCCCAACGGGAGAATGGAAACGCTTGGGTTTGGATACGTGAGAGCCGGGAAACGGGAACGAGTCCACGGTAGCTACGCCATATATAACTTTGATGAAGAAGAGAACGCCTTGTCAGGAAATGTTGATCCCGTATCAAAACTAAATCCCGCAATCAAGGTGCCGAGTCCGTCATTTGAAGAACGAATAGACAAGCTTATCAGGAAAGCGGGTCAAAAAGCTCGGGACGACCATAATCGCGAAATGGCCATCTACGAGAAAGTCAGGACGCAGCGTCTTTTTCAACAGGCTGCAAAAGACGAAAATGCTCCTCCCTGTCAACCTGCTGTGCAAAAGGCCCGACGCAGAGGCAGAAATAAGTCAAAAAGCGGAAAAGGAGGTCGACAACGCAGGATCAAAGAGTCATGTGATCGGGTATTGCGCGGTCCGGATTTGTCCCTAATGAAGAAGATGAGTCGAGCGTATTCTTTCCCTCAAGACAAGACGAAGAAGATACTCGATCTCGCTATAAAACATCAAATTATCACACTTCCGGAGTCTAAGAACCCTGAGCAAGCTAACGGGGTCTCTCATTCGGGTTATTGCTCTTATCACCGAGCCATAGGACACCCTATCGAAGACTGCTTCACCTTCAAGAACTGGGTCGAAGACCAGTACCAGTAAGGCAGGTTTGCTCTATCCAGCAGCTGGAGGGTAACATCGCCACAAAAGCACGAACCCAAAGCCAGAAGAGCAGAACCAGATCCACATCGGTCTTGAAAGCGAGTTCGTACTTGTCATGTGATAACAATATCAAAAGGAGAGCCCGAGAATATGGATGACCTTCCTTGGTGCTTCGAAAACAATGACGATGAGGTAATCTCAGAATTTCCACCAGCGCTAAAAGAGCTGAAAGATGGAATACATACTACTGCAGATAACCTCAAGAAAATTGAGTTGGGGATGGCAAACGACCCGCGACCGACACTTGTCAGCGAACTGCTATCTGAAGAAAGGGTGGCTGCGTTAAAAGACGTGCTTATGCGACATAGAGATTGCTTTGCATGGAACTATTCCGAGATGCCAAGATTAGACCCAGAGATTGCTGTCCACAAACTGGCGATATCCCCGGACATCAAGCCAGTCAAAAAGGCGCCGAGAAGAATGCGGCTCGAGCTTGAGATGAGCATTAACGCCGAAGTCAAGAAGCTGATCGATTCTGGGTTTATCCAAGAAGTTCAATATCCTGACTGGATCGCCAACATCGTCCCAGTAATGAAGAAAAATAGGACAGTGCGCATATGCGTGGACTTTCGGGATCTCAATAAAGCTTGCCCGAAGGACGATTTCCCAGTACCGGTAACCGAGCTGATGATAGATAACACGTCCACTCACGAGGTTTTCTCTTTCATGGACGGCTCATCAAGGTATAATCAGATAAAGATGCATCCCGAAGACCAGAAGCATACCGCTTTTCAGACTCTTTTGGGTATATTCTGCTACAAGGTGATGCCCTTCAGTCTAAAGAACGCCGGTGCCACCTATCAGAGGGCCATGACAAAGATCTTCGATGACCTCATACATGAAATCGTCGAATGCTATATCGATGACCTCGTGGTCAAGAGCATGTCATACGAAGAGCATTTAGAGCATCTGAAGACTGTATTTCAACGCCTTCGGCAATACAACTTGAAGATGAACCCCCTCAAATGCGCGTTCGGGGTGCCCTCGGGAAAATTCCTAGGATTTATTGTCCGGCACCGAGGCATTGAGATAGATCCGTCGAAAATCAAGGCGATCGTGGAAATGCCACCGCCAAGGCTCTTAAACAATTGCGGTCTCTCCAAGGGAAGCTCGCGTACATCCGGCGATTTATAGCCAACCTTTCAGGAAAGTGCCGCCCTTACAGCCACCTGATGAAGAAGGGAACCCCGTTCGTCTAGGATCACAAATGCCAAGACGCACTGGACGAGATCAAGCAGTACCTACAAAACCCGCCGGTGTTAGCTGCTCCAGTCAAGGGAAAGCCTCTTATTCTTTATACAACAGCCCTCGAAGGTTCCTTAGGCGCATTATGGGCACAAGAGAACGACCAAGGGAAAGAGAGAGCGCTCTACTATTTAAGTCGAATTTTTCTGGGGGCAGAAGGCAATTACTCCCCCATCGAAAAACACTTCCTGGCGTTGATCTTCGCGATAACGAAACTCCGGCATTATGCGTTGGTGCATGAAGTCCGTCTTATATCAAAGGTAGACCCCCTTAAATATTTAATGTCGAAGGCCATATTGACCGGTCGACTCGCTAAATGGGCCCTGCTCTTGATGGAGTTTTCAATAACCTATCAGCCTCTTAAGGGAGTGAAAGGCCAAGCCATCGCTCCTCGCTGAGCATCCGATACCGGCCGATTCCCCTTTGAATTGCGAACTTCCAGACGAACATGCGTTTGACACGATCGACGGTGGTAATATCCGATGGGAGCTTTATTTCGATGGAGCATCTTCCGTGAAGAAGCACAACCAAAGCACCCCTATAATCAAATCGGGGGTAGGCCTTATCTTCGTAACTCCACAGGGAGGGATAATGCGCTTTTCTTTCTCCTAACAGAGCCGAGGACGAACAATGAAGCCGAGTACGAAGCTTTGATAGCAGGCCTCGAGATCGCCATCGACATGGGAATTGAAAACCTCCTCATATACGGAGATTCCCAACTGGTCGTTAGTCAAGTAAACGGCGACTACCAGACATGCAAGCCAGAGCTGGTAAAGTATGGAGAGAGAGTAAAGCAACTGCTGACTCAAATCCCTTCCAACACTTTGGAAAACATACCGCGCGCGGAAAACAGCAAAGCGGACGCGTTGGCCAAGCTCACTAAAGAACTGGCTGACGAGAACCTCGATGACGTCAGAATCGTGGTATAAAGCCGTCAGGTGCTTGCCGCAGCAGAAATATCTCCGGAATCATCCGAAGAAAAGGGAGCGACTGAGCAAATGGCTATGCAAATAAATAACCGGGGAAAGGCTGAGGATTAGAGAGAAGTCTTTATAGATTACTTCAAATGCCGTCGAACGCCCGAAGATGCGTCCTCAAGACATCAACTTATGAAACAAGCTCTGTTTTTCGCCTTCATCAATGATACTCTGTACAAGAGGTCGTTTGATTCTATGTGGTTGAGATGCATAGGACCTGACGAAGCGAAAAGAGTCATTCAGGAAGTTCACGACGGACTCTGTGGTTCTCACCAAGCAGGCCTAAAAATGAAGTTGAAGATTAAACGGATGGGTTACTACTGGCCCACGATGATTCAGGACTGCCTCGAATATGCGAAGCAATGCCACTCATGCCAAATCCATGGGGACTTCATCCACCAGCATCCAAATCCTCTACATCCAACGGTGGCTAGCTGGCCGTTCGAAATGTGGGGAACTGACATAGTCGGCCCTATCAAACCTGTATCGTCCAGGGGACATCGTTTCATCCTGGCGATGACTGATTACTTCTCCAAATGGGAAGAAGCAGTACCGCTGAGGGAAGTGAAGACAGAGAATATCCTCCATTTCTTCAAGACGCACGTCATTTATCGGTTCGGAACTCCACGACGGATCATCTCCGATAATGGGCCAGCCTACAGAAGCCACAAGATCAGTCGCTTTGCGCAACAGCATAATATAGACTGGAGATATTCCTCAGTTTATAATCCCCGAGCTAACGGTCTGGCCGAGGCTTTCAACAAAACCTTGACAAAGATCGTGAAGAAGACGGTGTCCCGAAACAAAAAGGAATGGCACGAGAGACTGCAAGAAGCTCTTTGGGCGTATCGAACTACATTCAAGACGGCCACAAACACAACGCCATACGCATTGGTATTCGGTACAGAAGCAGTACTCCCACTCAAAATAGAGTTACCCTCTCTACGAGTGGCGGTCCACTACGAGCTGACGGACGAAGAAAATGCTCACCTCCGGCTTGAGGAGCTTGATGCCCTTGATGAGACCCGGCTCATAACGCAACAAATTCTGGAGGCTTACTAAGCAAAGATGACGCGCTCATACGAAAGATTGACCAGGCCGAGGACATTCCGCCAAGGCGAACTCGTGCTAGTGGTCAAAAGACATATGATCCCCAATCGCGCTAAGCGGGGAAAATTCGAGCCGAACTATGAAGGCCCGTACATCATAGACAAGGTCTACCAGGGTGGAGCCTATCTACTCATGGATATGCACGGTGAAAGGCCTTTCAGGCCAATAAATGGTCCCTTCCTGAAGAAATACTACGCTTAACGGGTCAAGGCCTAGGTCAATGATAGATGACGACAACTATGTCCACTCGCTATCTTCCTAAGCCCGAACTCTAAGTAGTAACCGGCCTTCTTCAACAACGGACCGAAATGTCCTTAAACTAACGACGGACCGAAACATTCTTAAACTAATAATGGACCGAAACGTCCTTAAACTAACAACGGACCACTATGTCCAAAAACTAGTTGTTGACCGGGATGTCGATAAACTACGGTGGATTGCAGCATCTCAAATCCGACACAAAAAAAAATATATAAAATAAAAAATATATAATAAAAATAAAAACGGTATGTCCATAAGCAAAGTGGGCACAGATGAAAACCCGAAAGGGCTGCGTGAGTAAAAACAGCAGGACTACCGGCGAGTGTTTGTGAAAAGTCAAAAGGGCGCAACCTCGTTAAAAGACACTTGCAGGGTCCTCACGACCTTGTAAGGAGAAACCACCCGCGTGAGATCCTTACGACTCATAAGGGAGCAACGCACTTAGGAGTCCTCACGATTCCTAAGGAGAAATTACACTTGCGAGATCCTCACGACTCGTAAGGAGAACTCTCTTATGGGACCCTCACGTCTCATAAGATTTGAAAGTCTTAAGTTACAGAAACCCGAACCTGTTCTTAAGCAAACCCCCCATAACCCTCGATAATGCCCTACAAGTGGCTCAATACTGACCCTTGTATACAATCCATGGGCGTGAATAAACATTTCCCTAACCAAGTCCCATCCGTGACTGGGGATATGATCGCACGGTGAACAACCCTTGTGAGTCCTCTCGACTTATAAGGGGAAAATCCTTTTGTAAGATCCTTACGACTTACAAGAGAGCATGCACTTAGGAATCCTCACGATTCCCAAGGAGAAAACACACCTACAAGATCCTCACGACTTGTAGAGAGAAATACCTTTGTGAGACCCTTACGGCTCATGAAGTCAAAAGCCTTAGTCGACATGACCCTTAACCCTGTTTACTAAGCCACCTTTGTTCAACATCGAAAGAGGCCAATGATGATTCGCTCCTGGCAATATCCCAGTTGTAGCGGTGCTGATGCAGAAATCGGTGTTTAACCCTAAGCTTGCGGCGAAAAACCAGCAAGCCACACATGCATACGAAATAGCCGAAATGATGGGGCAACTTGCAATAAAAAGCAGCAAGTAAAAATGTATGCATGAAAAATAGCCGAAATGATTGGGCACCGCGAAAAAATAGCCAAAATGATGGGGCAATCGCGACCTTCGCGATATAAAATGCTGAAATGATAGAGCATCGCGGAAAAAGAAATAAAATAAAAATGAAATTTTTGCCCTACAGGTGATGTTACATCAATCCCTGTATACAATCCAAGGGCGTAAACAAAGAAAGGATTATACACCTCCCCCAGGTTTCATCATAAGAAGAAGCCAAATCTCGACGGGCCGCAAGTGACCTAGAGATCGTCTCAACACTCGTCTCGTAACGACGGACACAACATCAAGCAAAGCGGAACAGCGGTAACTCCCAGTTCCATGGCTCGGCGATATACAGATCACCAAGAGTCAAACCCCCACTCCGTTAAATGCGGATATAATCAGCAAAATTCCTGGTCACGTGGAATGCGGATAACGTCACTCTTTGACCCCGTGGAAAAAGTCCAGAGCGGAGCCTGGTCCTCGCAGAACACGACAGTGAACCCGTGGGAAGCATCCAGAGAAAAATTCCTGGTCACGTAGAACGCGGATACCGTCACTCTTTGACCCCATGGAAAACGTTCAGAGCGGAGCCTGGTCCTCGCAGAACACGGCAGTGAACCCGTGGGAAGCATCCAGATCAAAATTCCTGATCACGTGGAACGCGGATAACGTCACTCTTTGACCCAATGGAAAACATCCAGAGCGGAGCCTAGTCCTTGCCAAACACGGCAGTGAACCCGTGTGAAGCATCTAGTGCAAAATTCCTGGTCACGTGGAACGCGGATAACGTCACTCTTTGACCCCATGGAAAAAGTCCAGAGCAGAGCCTGGTTCTCGCAGAACACGGCAGTGAACCCATGGGAAGCATTCAGAGAAAAATTCTTGGTCAAGTGGAACGCGGATAACGTCACTCTTTGACCCCGTGGAAAACGTCCAGAGCGGAGCCTGTTCCTCGCAGAACACGGCAGTGAACCCGTGGGAAGCATCCAGAGCAAAATTCCTGGTCACGTGGAACGCGGATAACGTCACTCTTTGACCCCGTGGAAAACGTCCAGAGCGGATCTTGGTCCTCGCAGAGCACAGTAATGAACCCGTGTGAAGCATCCAGAGCGGAGCCTAGTCCTTGCCGAACACGGCAGTGAACCCGTGTGAAGCATCTAGTGCAAAATTCCTGGTCACGTGGAACGCGGATAACGTCACTCTTTGACCCCGCGGAAAACGCCCAGAGCGGAGCCTGGTCCTCGCCGAACACGACAGTGAACCCGTGTGAAGCATCCAGAGCAAACATCAGACTGTGGAGTCCTTAAAATCCACGAACTATGATGTCCTTAACCTCGACCGTAATGTCTTAAAACTAACGATCAACCACCATGATTCTAGACTATTTTTACATTGGTTCAAGGGTACATCTCTTCACTCCTTTGATATTTGTCGTTGTAATTCCTCAACGTCTTCAAAGAGGTGACGGGTCCCGGTAACCACACGTCGGACTGTGGAGCCCTTAAATCCATGGACTATGATGTCTTTAACCTTGACCGTGATATCTTAAAACTAACGTCGGACTGTGGAGTCCTTAAATCCATGGACTATGATGTCCTTAACCTTGACCGTGATGTCTTAAAACTAACCTTGGACTGTGGAGTCCTTAAACCCACGGACTATGAGGTCCTTAACCTTGACCGTGATGTCTTTAAACTACGGTACCCTGGAAAACATCCCAAAGCAACCCCTAACCCCGTGAAATAAGGATAAGGGTGACCGCACCCAGCACTTGCGGGTCCTCACGACCTATAAGGAAGAAAACTCTCTTGTGAGATCCTTACGACTCCCAAGAGAAAACCCGCTTAAGAATCCTCACGATTCTTAAGAAGAACTTACACCTACGGGATCCTCTCGACCTGTAGGGAGAAAAACTCTTTATGAGACCCTCACGGCTCATAAAACTCAATAGTTTTAGGAGGCAGATCTTAACCCTGAATCCTAAGCCATCGCTGCCCTGCAAGGAGACCAAGAAATTGTTCGCAGAACACATTCAATAAAAAGGAGACACACCATTGAAAAGAAAAATATGTCTTTATTCATAAACCAAAATGAATACAAAGTATAATTCATGAAAGAACAAAAAGAAGATACTCTCATTCAGGAGTGTGTACAAAAAGAAAGGAAAAGTTACAAGTTTTTCAAGCCGGCGGGCGATTTAGCAATTTTACTAGCTCATCCTGCTTTTGCTGGGCCATAGGTTCATGATTCAGGATCGCCAGAAGACGAGCCTCTGCCTGAGCCTGCTAGGCCTGATACGAGGTGAGCCGGCCTTCGAGCTCTTTCTCAGTGACCTTGTGAGCCTCGACCCTTTCGCGAGTGAACACGACAGCTTTATCAAGAGCCACCACCTCTCTGATAGACTCTTGAAGTACCCGCCAGAGTACATACGCTTTATTGGCTTTGGCTGTAAGGCTGGTTTGAAGCTCGCTCAATGCCTTAGAGGCCAGCTCCCTTTCCGAGAATTTGCGGCCGAACCTCTTCTCGCACGACACCATGTTCGCCACACATCGCTTTATCAGACCACGCAAGCCCGCTTTCATGACTGCAGCCTTTGAAACAGGACATGTACACTCAAGAATGTATAAACAAGCCTCTATTCGACGACAATAATCGATCTAAAACACGCTACATCACCTGGTATGGGAAGCAACAAAAAAAGTTTCCGATGTATATCCTATCAAGCATGCATGAAATAATACCCGAAGCTCCGATGTGCATGCAACATGATGATAGTGTTCGCAATTAAAGAAAGTTCTCATGAGAAGAACACAAAGCTCATTTATGCAAGCAAAAACATACATACGAGTACCCAGCATACATGAAAATTCAACATAAAAGCATGCGAAAACTAATTTGAATGTACCACGCTAGCGGGAAAAGGTCACCAAACAAAGGATCAGTAGCGCAAGGGTTAACAAAATAAAGAACAAAATTCTCCATCTCTCTCTGCTTTTTCCCGCACATCAAAGTGACGGTTCTCGTGAGGAGTCGCCCCCCCACCGATTGGTGCCATGTTCGTCCGCAAAAGCAGACATAATAGCCCGCCGGGCTCTTATTTGGCCCAGCAGGTGAACTGAGCAATCTTTCAAAGCCTGAGTAATCAGGCACGCTTCGTGAAAACCTTCGAGCTTTTCTTAATCCGCGTCAAGCATCGCCAGGGTCATCTCCGTCGGGTGAGGAGGGATGTCGGCAAGCACGGCAGCGAGAATCATCCGGAGCCAGAGGGATCCCATTGGGAGAGGGGACCCCCTACGGATCGAGAGTTCATGTGTCGCCGAGTCGCATTCGTCGTCGGTAAGGAGAGGATCCACCAATCGTGCAGCAAAGTGAGGAATCATCTCCTCGATAGGCACTTCCCACGGCTGTCGACGAGCATGGGGGCGGTTGCAGGCCATGGCACTCAGTTGTTTCCTCAAGATAAATCACACTAAATTGAGAATAAATTTCTCTGTGAAGAGAAAAAGAAGGCCATGGCCTCAGGTTATAAAGAGGGGCATTAAATGCCGCGCACGGGGAATATTGCATGGTGGGACTGTTTCCGAGACCTAAAAAGGGAAAGTATTGGAAATCAAGGAGATGGGACTATTTCCAAGGCTCCTTTTCAGCACTAAATACTGTACACAGAAAAAATGACATGAAAAATTAAACAGCCCCATAAAAAGGGCCCCACGTGTGGAGCACGTGAGCACCAAAGAGAAATAGTGCCTTACACGCTAAACACATCAGCAACAACAATGGCCAAAATGACAAGATCCCACAAAAAAGGCATGCAAACACAGAAAGGCACGATGAAACTTATCATTCATACTTTTAAAGTTCATACAAAATAAAAAAGAAGCGATTACAATGGCAAGACCTCGGACGCGGGGCATGGATTGAGAAACTCAAACGTGACTTTGTCCAAGATCTTCCAGGCGTTTCGAACCATCCTAGTATGTTTTCTCTCGCGGTCACAAGCGTCGGGGTCCTCACGAATGTCCTCCACCCTCCGATAGGCAGCAAGTATGGCCGACTGCTGAAAAGCTTGGTGCAAGAGATCAATGAGGTTGTCTCGCCTTCTCTTCGAGATTAGGCTCATCAAATACACCGAATGTATCTTATCTTCGGCAGCGTCCAATGCCCTGAGCGGTATGCCGGTGCAAAAGAGAGGGAGTGCCTCCCAGATCGCCAGCACGATGAGTCTCAGAAGAGAAGAGCGACGAGGGAGTAACCGACTGTTGTATTCGTCGAAGCGGCTCATGACTTCAGCACACTGAGCGTTGGTGAACTCTTGGTTCTGACTACGGCCCAGTGCACGAATATTCCCGTAAGAAATTATTTCGTCAAGATCATACATATGGGCATCCATAATACCTGCAATAAAGATCATGAGAATTTATTACAAAATTCTTCTTCTCGGATGTGAAAGAGATAACTCAGGGCAAGGAAACCCCAAGAAGTCCCTGTGGGAAGAACTTGGTTCCTCATAGGAATTAAATTCCTTTTTTGAAAAAGGGAACTAAATTCCCAAAAATTTTGTTCCAGAGCCAGAGCTCCTTGACGGTGGAATTAAATTCCATGAAAAGGACAGACACCACCACTGATCCCTAAAGATCAGAGAAACGTTAAAATATCTAGTATTTGAAGATCAGATGGTTTTCTGTTCTTTTTTTAAGGAACTTAAAAAATGGATGGGTTCTTGTCAAAAGGGAAAACCCTTGGTATGGATTGGAAATCCAGTGAAGGTTTTTGTGAAAGTTCATTGTTCGTTCAAGAGCATTACCTGAAGAGTAGGAAATCGTTCGACAGAGTTAAACTCTGGAAAATTTGCAAGACAGAGAACTAAGCTCTGGAAAAGAAGAATTAAATTCTCAAAAGAAGAAAGTTCTCAAAGGAAGAAGATGAAAAGGGGAGGCGCTTCTGAAGAGACCCCTGCATTTATAGGATGTGATGGAAAACGTTTCAGCTACCCCACTCCTAAGGCAGATCCAACGGTCACAAAAGTGACAGCGTTGCACTCACGTGCAGACACGTGAGAACAATGCTGTGGGGGCATTTGTTCCTTGATTTAAAATCAGGAAAAACTTCAGAGGAAGCATCACGTGCTAGCACGTGACCAGCGGTCACGTGTTGGCACGTGACGTTTAAAGCAGAGGCACAGAGCACATTCATTCCCTGATTAAGAATCAGGAAAAAGCTTCAGAGAAGGCATCACGTGCTCACACGTGACCAGTGGTCACGTGATGGCATGTGATGGTTAAGCAGCGGCCAGAAAACAGAGCGCAGAAGAAGAAAAGCCCATTCCAGGGGTCACGTGCTTACACGTGACCAGGAGTCACGTGCGCACACGTGACCAACGGTCATCTGGCCACACATGACCGGCTTTAAAAGCCTTATTCTTTGACAGAATTAAATTCTGAGGAAAGATCTTTCAGATCTTTCCAAAATGAAAAGGGATTATCTGAAACCGTTGGATTAAAAATCTAAAGGTGGTTAAATATCACCGATTTATGGAAAAATCTTGGACTTGGAAAGATTTCCCCCTAAATCTAACCGAAATAACAAAGAGATATTTTTGGATTTAAAATTCAATGGTGAATAAAATTCACCTAATAATCTAAAGGCCCAGATTAATGATGAAGATAAATCAAATCTCTCAATAAACAAATCAAATCTTTCAATGAAAGATTCACTAAAACCGACTGATTCTTTTCCTTCTCCTATAAATAGGAGCCAAAAGAGAGAGTTTGAAAGAGAGACATACATACAGAGAGAGAGAGAGAGAGAGCCTTGGAATCGGGAAAATTCAGAAAGAAGAATTTGATTCTCTGCAAAAGAAAAAACCCTAGGTAAGAAAAGAGAGGCTTCAAAAGAGAATTTAATTCTCAAAAAAGTTTAACTTTTATATAAAAGAACTTAGTTCTTTCTCTGGTTGAGGATCTGCAAAGTACACATCTCCCCATGAATTGAGAATTTAATTCTCATTAGGTTGAGATCCTGCCATGCAGATCTAAAACACAGAAGAGGAACTGAGTTTTGAGAATTTAATTCTCACAGAATTATAGGAATTTAATTCCTTTGAGATAAAATTAGGGTTTAACCCTATGTTATAGGAATTTAATTCCTTCAAAACGGACAGAACCAAGGTTTAACCCTAGTTGAGAACTTAAGTCTCTCAAAATCACAGAAATTTAATTCCCTTAAAAAAAGAAGAAATTAGGGTTTCACCATATGCTAGAATTTAATTCTTTACATATATGGGGAATTTAATTCCTACAGAAAAAAAATTAGGGTTTAACCCTATCTAAGAATATAATTCTTCAGAAGAAAATAGGAATTTAATTCCTCTAAAATTTATTGCTAGGGTTTAACCCTATGAAGAATTTAATTCTTCAAAGATGAACAGATCTTTAAAACATGCAAAGAACTAGAGTCACGTGCTACCACGTGACCCCTGTAAAGATCCACAGAAAAGAACTTTGAGACAACGCCTCACGTGCCCCACGTGACCCCTGAAGGACACAAAGAAAAAGCAAAAGAAACAGAAGTTATGGATGCCCTCACGTGCTACCACGTGACCCTTTGGCTGAAGCTTTAACAGACAAACAATTAAATTCCCATCACGTGACAGCACGTGATGCTCCAAAGTATTCAATACTTTTGGCAGAATAAAGAGAAGCGGGGCGCTCTCACGTGCTACCACGTGACCCCTCTTGCCTTAGTGTTTAACACTAAATTGAAACCTCAATATCCAGTGTTTAACACTGATTCGCCTTAGTGTTTAACACTAATTGAAAAACTCTATTTGCAGTGTTTAACACTGAATTTCTTAGTGTTTAACACTAAATTAAAATCTCTGTTTCCAGTGTTTAACACTGATTTGCCTTAATGTTAAACATTAATTTGGAATCTCTATTTCCAGTGTTTAAAACTGATTTGCTTTAGTGTTTAACACTAATTTGAAAGCCCCGTTGCTAGTGTTTAACACTGATTATCTTTTAGTGTTAAGCACTAACTTGCTAATCTTAATCCCAGTGTTTAACATTGTTGGACTTTAGTGTTTAACACTAGTTTTAGCCCAATTGGCTAAGTTTCTAGAGGCAAACCCACACCTTCAATGAGCCAACTGTTAGTGTATATGCCCTAGAGGCCATTACTGTATCATACTAGCTTGTATATTACTTGATGGAAGCTTGGGATATTCACAGTTGTATAGACAATCTTGCTCAAAATGGTAGTGTGCTACTCGGTTTGTCTCTACTTCAATATGTGCATGTGTTTCTTTTAGCATATCGCTTATATATACATATTAGTAGAGCCCTTAGGATCTTTGCTTGATTACCAGCGTTGTGATGGCGCTCACACTCATGGGGGCTGGGTAATCCATAAGCACATCCTTATACAGGTCCCTAGTCGTAGGACTATCGAGACAGGGCATCGATACTCCGGAGTAGACTAGCGTATGCGCTTCTCATCCCAGCGGGGGAGACGGTCTGTCCCACAGCCGTCAGTACGTCGTACTTGAGATAGTATGCGGGTGCTCGTTAGGTTACGAGTACACTGGACAGGACTCGTCGGGAACTGTTGGTTGGTATTATACCTATCGTCAGTTATCAGTTCCCAGGTGACATGAGTACAGTTTAGTCCGCCGACTTGACACTGTCACTTCGCCTCGAGTGTGTTCCCACTGTACTTAGATTACTACCCTACCATGGCTCAAAGGAGTCGTGCAAACAGGTAGTAGTTGGGTACAGTCCCGAAGCACTTGGAGGCGGTGACGGTTAGACAGGATTCGTCTCTCCCGGTATTGGGGGTTGACATCGCGCTGTGTCTAGGAGAGCCATTACACAAGTAGTCCCTGGCCAGGGCAAGCGAGATATACTGGTAGGTTTCCACTGTTATCTCAGGGTGTTCTGGGCTACACTCCGACACGACTTGTACCGCTATTAGGGGACTGACGTTCACCGCACCCTAGGCCCGCCATGCGATGTATCAGACGAACAGACCGGACTGTACGGAGATTGTCACATACAGGCTCAGTAGGAGTTCGGATGGGTTTACCTCATCGGCCTTATTATCGACATCTACCTGGGGACCGTTACGTACAGCTAGTGCCGCTTGCGGTCTGTGGTTAAACCCACTGCCAGCGTAGTGTCGAGTCTTTAGAGTCCCACACAGAGAGTTTCCCTGCATTGAGCGAAACGTTTAGAGGTCGTTTGGTTTTACGGCAGGGCTGCGATCACTTGCGTACACTTGTGTGCGTATGTTGTTCGGGCAGGCAATACTAGTGGGCTTTGGTTTAAGCCGGATTCTAGTATTGCACAGATGGATTTGTTTTGTCTTTTGTGCATTCGCATTCTACGGAATGCGGATGCGGGTGTGTATGTACAGATTTGCGGAGTGGAGAAGGAGGAGGTGCCTCATTAGGGTTTTGACAGTTGGTTCGGTCAAAACCATTATGAGCCGGGGACATTATTTACTAATCCTTTTATTGATAATTATGTTGTGGATAATTACATTGACCATTTGACCATCTTGACTTTGTTGACCGTTTGACCAAAGTTGACTAGGATTTTCTTGAAAGGTCTAAAGTATTCTTTGGTTTTCTTTTTCCTTTTTGTTATGAAAATGGTCATGTCATTAGTTCCATCAACTTTATCATGATAAGATTAGTAATGATGAAAATGAGTATTATTGCAACCATGGTTATGTTTTCTCTTGGTTAAGCTTTTCATTTGTTATTTCTCATTCTCTCTCATAGAAAAGAAATGAGAAACATTTCCATGGTTGCTCCTCCTTCTTCCTCCTCTTGATTCTTCCTTTGATCTCATGTGTTGAGAGAAAAAGGATTCCACTTGACAAACACATCCATACATCTCCTCTACACATCCTAGGGCTTCTTGACTAGCAATCTCTTTGCCCTAGTTGCCTCGGCTCGAGGTGGAGCTCGGTGTACATCTCTCGGGTGGATCGTCTTCGACTCAAGAAGGCCGCGGAGGTGCCCAAGGTCCGGATCGACACTTGGAGCTTGGATGGACGAGCGGGACAGCGGAATGAAGACCCGAAGGACCGGTTTCGTGAGGTATACTTTCTACAGCATAGTAGTTATAGCCTCTTGTAGTTTACTAGTTTCTAGTTTAGCAAAGATCCGTGCTTTAAGTCCATGTTGCCTTGCGCCAAATTATTTTTTTTCGTCGTTTCCACCTCCCCGTAAGAACCGGGATGAGCAACGCGGACTTACAGTGGTATCAGAGCCTAGCTAAACATAAACTAGTAAGTTAGCAAAGTGTTTAGAACATCGATCGTAAAAAAGTCGCAAAACACGTCCGAAAAACCTCAAGTTTCTGTCGATTTTTATACTGCTCAAAAAGTGATTTAAAATATATGAAAAATCGTCTCAGGGTTTTGTGAAAATACTGCAGAAAAACGAACCAGTGATTCGATCAAACGGCCGCGGTTCCGCGGCAATGACATGCTCATTGCCGCGGTTCCGCCGCCGTTTTGACTCGGCACTGGATCGGCTTTTCTGCAGTATTTTAGTTTGGATGTTTTGGGATTTTTAATACATGATTTTTCTACCCAGATTTTCCAGAAAGCAAATTGACTTTTGGGTTAGTCAAAAATCCGTATTTTGATCGGTATTCCGTACACTTTGGCTAATAGATATTATCTGTGATGTGATATATGTATTAAACGTCTACTAATCGCTATAAGTCGATTAGTGGGGGTTATACATATCTGTGATCTGTAATGTTGATGGTTTGTGGATATGAACTCGGTGGATTGTCACGGATGAATAGCCGGGAATGGGTGTGAGATGAGAGTTTCTTTTTCTTTCATTCATTGTAAAATTTGTAAATTGATGTAATATTATTTGTATGGCCGCACAACCAGGTCGGGGTTGTAGCCGTCATTGTATAATTCTTTTTACTGTTTTTGCTCCTAGGATAGACCCATGGAGGGGGTGCACAAACTACCGGGTATCCCGAAGTGCCGAGTGGCCTACTCACGGTGTTGAGGGAGGTTGCTTCGCTTCGGGTACTTGGCGGGTAGTTTGCCGCACCCGTAGGGGTCTTGGGTGGGGTATTGGCTATTCATCGCGACCGTGTAATCCGCTTTTCGTTACAGGCTCGTACGAAATGCGGATTCCTAGTATATCCAAAGTGTTCATCTGTGATCTGTAATGTCTATCATTGCTATATATCTATATATGATAACTATTTAGGCGTTGCTTATGTTTTTCAGCCGCGCTAGCCCAGCCCCCGCTCTGTCGTTAGTTAAGTAACCTAACGGGTGATGATAGGGCCCCGTGGCGAATGCGAATGGCATAAGCGTACGTCATATTTTGGTTGTTTTCTGCAATGGTAGGATTTAAATGATGGGACGAATTAAAAGAACTAATGCAAGAAAAATAAACCAAGTAAAAGTCGTTGGAACACTTTTAAAACCACTCGGTTCTTTTCAAAAACCAGCATTTTAAACGTGGAGCTTGAACCACTCCTTTTAAAAGCTATCTCGTTCCATCGATTATATCAAGTTCACTACGTTCACGGTTTCGCCAAAACCATCCATAGCCCTCCGTCGTTTCGTATGGATAGTCAATAGTATTCAAGCTGTGTTTGTTGGCCAAAGTCAAGGCACAGTGTTTGGTAGCTATTGGGTATTCATATGTAGCATAGATAGATGCGTTGGTTTGGGACAGTCGTACTGCCTTGTTGGCCAAAGTCAAGGGTATGTGCGGGTGGGTTCAAATTAACCTGGATAATGACGTGTAGAACTTGACATGTGACTTATGATTTGTTGGCCAAAGTCAAGGTCATAAGAGCATGGGGCAAAAATCCACATCGGGAGTTTCAAAAGTACTGAAACTTGTTAGCGCTGCATACCATTTGGAGTGTGATGATTCTGGTAGGATTCCTTCTGTTTTGTCACGCGATGATATTTGGATCCCGATCCTACTGTGAGTATATGCTACTCCTCGGGAACTTTCTCACTTAACGATCAATGCTATAAACCAAGTAGGTGTCTAGAAAGGTGTTAGCGGGGTTACGCCCACAGGGAAAAGAGATTACTTAATTAAGGAACTTCGCGAAAGCGTTGGAAAACCTCCCTCGAAGTACCGACACTGGCCTGGCTGAACGGTTAAGCAAGTATTGTACGGTGAGATTGATCCTGACTAATTCTTCCTTTATGGTTTGAGGAGGGATTCGAGAGACAGTGGGAGCCATCCTGTTTAGATAAATTAAAAACCAATCTAAACTTGCAAGAGCATCATGCTGAGTGTTTTCTTCTCTCTCTCTTAATTGCAGCGACCCAGTGACCGCACCTAGGTTACATCTAGATAATAAAATGACTGAATCTGACTGTTATGACTGGCAAAGGTCTGTCCAGATGTCCATTGCCCATGACAAGCTAGGACACCTCTTGACTGATCCAACCCCTGCCGTCTCAGGTCCAGTTTCCCATGTCACGGATATTCATATCCGCGAGACATCGGAAAAGGAATATGCGAAAGCCAAGTGCCTCGTGTTAGCTTCAGTTGATGGTGCATACCAGAGGCAGCACGAGAATATGGATTTAGTTTCTATCTTCCTCCATAACAAAGGTTTATATAGAGAGCAATCTCGTATCGCAAGATATGAGACCTCGAACGAATTGCTTCCAGCGAGGTTGGCTATCAGGTTATCTGTAAGGGGCAACGTCCTTACAGAGACCAGCTCTTTCGAGCTCACGGACCTGAAGACCACGTTGAAGAACGGGTCAGATGCTAACTTAGTTCAACAGTCCCTACCTACTACCCTGAAGGAAACCAGGGAAGTAGAAAGAAAAGGAAGGGCAGAAGTTTTGGGAATGGATGTAGTAAAAGAGGGATGTTCCTATTGTTACGGGAATGAACATAGGCAGAAGGATTGCAGGGCTTGCAAAGCCAGTAGCCAGAATTCGAAGCATGTTGTGGCTTCGGCTTCGGGTGTGTTTGTAATAGAGAACTGTATGTCAGTTAACCCTACTTCCTGGGTATTGGATACCAGATCAGGATCTCATATCTGTAATTCGTTACAGGCTCTGAGAAACCGTAGGGTTATTAGGAAAGGCGATATGACTCTCAGGGTTGCTAACGGAATGAGAATGTATGCTGTATCCGTAGGGGAATATCATCTAGGACTGACAACTGGGCAGATATTGATTCTGCGTGACTGTTTTTATGTACCAGGTGCGACTTGTAACATCATATCTGTATCCTTACTTTCTAAGGAAGGATATGATTTTACTTTTGTAAGCGATGTAGTAAACATCCACCTAAATCAAGTACTGATTGGGTCAGGTACATTGAAAAACGGTATATACGTTTTGAATCAAGCTCAAGTCTTCAGTGTCCAGAACACACTTAAAAGAAAGTCTCCGGAATTAAATCAGGCTTTCTTATGGCATTGTAGATTGGGTCACATTAATGAGACACGGTTGACTAAGTTACATAAAGAAGGATACTTGGATCCGTTCGAGTCCCAGTCTTATGCCACTTGTGAATCTTGTCTCATGGGAAAGATGACAAAGACTCCGTTCACTGGACACGGAGAAAGAGCGAGCGAGCTCTTGGGACTCATACACAGTGACGTGTATGGTCCAATGTCTACACATGTGCGAAGTGGTTATTCATACTTCATTACTTTCACAGACGATTTCTCTAGGTATGGATATGTCTTCTTGATGAAGCACAAATCCGAGGCCTTTGAGAAATTTCAGGAATACAAGAATGAAGTTGAAAAACAAACAGGCAAAAGTATCAAGACACTGAGATCTGATCGAGGTGGTGAATACTTGAGCGCCGAGTCTCTGGGCTTCCTATAAGAGAATGGAATTCTCTCTCAGCTTACTCCTCCATACACACCACAACACAACGGTGTATCGGAAAGGAGGAATCGAACCCTATTGGATATGGTTCGTTCCATGATGAGTAGGGCTGAGTTGCCCCGATCCTTCTGGAGTTATGCACTAGAAACAGCTGCATACCTTTTGAACCGAGTTCCAACTAAGACTGTGCCTACTACACCATATCAGATGTGGTGTGGAAAGAAACCCTATCTTAATCATATTAAGACATGGGGATATCCAGCTTTTGTAAAAAAGCAGCATGCGGACAAGCTCGAGGTACGTTCAGTACAGTGTAAGTTTGTGGGATACCCAAAGAACTCCAAGGGGTATCTTTTCTATTATGCAGAGGAACAAAAGATTTTTGTTTCTCGTCTTGCCCGCTTCTTGGAAACTGAGTTTTTGGAAAATCAGATAAGTGGGAGCGCAATAGAACTGGAAGAAATTCCAGAACCACAAGCTATTACTGAAAGCTTAGTAAAACCAGAGGGTTCGAAAGATCAGGACATTCCTACGCCGCTCCGCAGGAGTAGTAGGCAGTCTCATCCGCCCGAGAGATACTACGGTTTTCTCATAGACGGGGATAGAGAGGATTGCACCATGGATTATGGTGAGCCTACTAGCTTCCAGCAAGCCATTCAGAGCGGCGACTCGGTAAAATGGCTGGATGCAATGCGGGCCGAGATGGAGTCCATGTACACCAACAAAGTTTGGACTTTGGACTTTGCTCCAGAAGGGGTAAAACCCGTAGGCTGCAAATGGATCTTCAGAAAGAAGATTGGTGTAGATGGGCAGGTTGAGACCTATAAAGCTAGACTTGTTGCAAAGGGTTTTCGTCAAAGACCTGGTTTGGACTATGACGAGACCTTTTTTCCAGTGGCTATGCTGAAATCCATTCGGATCCTTCTTGCCATTGCTGCCTTCCACGATTATGAAATCTGGCAGATGGACGTAAAGACGGCTTTCATAAATGGAAATTTGGAAGAGCGCGTATATATGGATCAGCCGGAGGGATTCATTCAGAGTGGGAGCAGCGGTAGAGTGTGCAAGTTGCTCAAGTCCATTTATGGACTTAAGCAGGCATCGCGGAGTTGGAACATCTGCTTCGATGATACTGTCAAAGAATTCGACTTTATCAAAAACCCAGATGAACCATGTATTTACAGTAAGATTGTAGGGAGAACTGTGGTATTCCTCGTCTTGTACGTGGATGACATTCTCCTAATAGGAAATGATATTCCTATGCTACAGTCAGTCAAAAGATTCTTGTCGCGGAGGTTCTCCATGAAGGACCTGGGCGATGCCAACTACATTCTGGGGATCCAGATCTATCGTGATAGATCTAAGAGGATGTTGGGACTTTCACAGTCAAGGTACATCGACACCATACTGAAAAGGTTCAGTATGGAAGATTCCAAGCGCGGTAATATACCGGCTTGTCACGGGATCACCCTCTCCATAGAGATGTCTCCCAAGACTGATTTGGAAAGGGATCGCATGTCTATTATACCCTACGCTTCTGCGGTAGGCTCTATAATGTATGTGATGTTGTGTACCAGACCAGATGTAGCATACGCATTGAGCGTTGTAAGCCGGTATCAGTCGAACCCAGGGGAGAAACACTGGATAGCGGTAAAGAATATTCTCAAGTACCTGAGAAGGACTAAGGAGATGTTCTTGGAGTATGGCGGAAAAGACCTCCGGCTCGAGGCCTTTGCTGACTCCAGCTTCCTGAGTGACAAGGATGATTCCAAGTCCATGTCGGGTTATGTCTTTACCCTCAATGGAGGGGCAGTTTGCTGGAAGAGTTCCAAGCAGGAGACCGTTGCAGACTCAACTATGGAAGCGGAGTACATAGCTGCTTGCGATGTCGCAAAGGAAGCTGTCTGGATGAAGAAGTTCCTCACGGAGCTTCAGGTGGTTCCTACCATTGTTGATCCGATACCGCTGTATTGCGACAACAACGACGCTATAGCTTTAGCGAAGGAACCCGGGTCCCATCAAAAGTCCAGGCACATTTTGAGGCGGTATCACCTGATCAGGTAGATCGTAGATCGCCGGGAGATCGAGGTGAAGAGAGTAAATACGGAGAACAATATTGCAGATCCACTCATGAAGGCCCTACCCCAGACTCAGTTCGAGCGGCTGATCGAGATGATAGGTCTTCGATACGCCAGTACATGGCCTTAGTGCAAGTGAGAGATTGTTAGTGTATATGCCCTAGAGGCCATTACTGTATCATACTAGCTTGTATATTACTTGATGGAAGCTTGGGATATTCACAGTTGTATAGAAAATCTTACTCAAAATGGTAGTGTGCTACTTGGTTTATCTCTACTTCAATATGTGCATGTGTTTCTTTTAGCATATCGCTTATATATACATATTAGTAGAGCCCTTAGGATCTTTGCTTGATTACCAGCGTTGTGATGGCGCTCACATTCGTGGGGGCTGGGTAATCCATAAGCACATCCTTATACAGGTCCTTAGTCATAGGACTATCGAGACAGGGCATCGATACCCCGGAGTAGACTAGCGTATGCGCTTCTCATCCCAGCGGGGGAGACAGTCTGTCCCACAGCCGTCAGTACGTCGTACTTGAGATAGTATGCGGGTGCTCGTTAGGTTACGAGTACACTGGACAGGACTCGTCGGGAACTATTGGTTAGTATTATACCTATCGTCAGTTATCAGTTCCCAGGTGACATGAGTACAGCTTAGTCCGCCGACTTGACACTGTCACTTCGCCTCGAGTGTGTTCCCACTGTACTTAGATTACTACCCTACCACGGCTCAAAGGAGTCATGCAAACAGGTAGTAGTTGGATGCAGTCCCGAAGCACTTGGAGGCAGTGACGGTTAGACAGGATTCGTCTCTCCGGGTATTGGGGGTTGACATCGCGCTGTGTCTAGGAGAGCCATTACACAAGTAGTCCCTGGCCAGGGCAAGCGAGATATACTGGTAGGTTTCCAGTGTTATCTTAGGGTGTTCTGGGCTACACTCCGACACGACTTGTACCGCTATTAGGGGACTGACGTTCACCGCCCCCCTAGGCCCGCCATGCGATGTATCAGACGAACAGACCGGACTGTACGGAGATTGTCACATACAGGCTCAGTAGGAGTTCGGATGGGTTTACCTCATCGGCCTTCTTATCGACATCTACCTGGGGACCGTTACGTACAGCTAGTGCCGCTTGCGGTCTGTGGTTAAACCCACTGCCAGCGTAGTGTCGAGTCTTTAGAGTCCCACACAGAGATTTTCCCTGCATTGAGCGAAACGTGTAGAGGCCGTATGGTTTTACGACAGGGCTGCGATCACTTGCGTACACTTGTGTGCGTATGTTGTTCGGGCAGGCAATACTAGTGGGCTTTAGTTTAAGCCGGATTCTAGTATTGCACAGATGGATTTGTTTTGTCTTCTGTGCATTCGCATTCTACGGAATGCGGATGCGGGTGTGTATGCACAGATTTGCGGAGTGGAGAAGGAGGAGGTGCCTCATTAGGGTTTTGACAGTTGGTTCGGTCAAAACCATTATGAGCCGAGGACATTATTTACTAAGCCTTTTATTGATAATTATGTTGTGGCTAATTACATTGACCATTTGACCATCTTGACTTTGTTGACCGTTTGACCAAAGTTGACTAGGATCTTCTTGAAAGGTCTAAAGTATTCTTTGGTTTTCTTTTTCCTTTTTGTTATGAAAATGGTCATGTCATTAGTGCCATCAACTTTATCATGATAAGATTAGTAATGATGAAAATGAGTATTATTGCAACCATGGTTGTGTTTTCTCTTGGTTAAGCTTTTCATTTGTTATTTCTCATTCTCTCTCATAGAAAAGAAATGAGAAACATTTCCATGATTGCTCCTCCTTCTTCCTCCTCTTGATTCTTCCTTTGATCTCATGTGTTGAGAGAAAAAGGATTCCACTTGACAAACACATCCATACATCTCCTCTACACATCCTAGGGCTTCTTGACTAGCAATCTCTTTGCCCTAGTTGCCTCGGCTCGAAGTGGAGCTCGGTGCACATCTCTCGGGTGGACCGTCTTCGACTCAAGAAGGCCGCGGAGGTGCCCAAGGTCCGGATCGACACTTGGAGCTTGGATGGACGAGCGGGACAGCGGAATGAAGACCCGAAGGACCGGTTTCGTGAGGTATACTTTCTACAGCATAGTAGTTATAGCCTCTTGTAGTTTACTAGTTTCTAGTTTAGCAAAGATCCGTGCTTTAAGTCCATGTTGCCTTGCGCCAAATTATTGTTTTTCTTCGTTTCCGCCTCCCCGTAAGAACCGGGATGAGCAACGCGGACTTACACCAACAGAGGGCCAATATTCTATACATGATTGGACTTAGCCCAAGATGGCCATAAGTCCTCAATTCAAACTTAACTGGGCTAATGGGCTCATAATATAATTAATTGGTCTTGGTTCCACATTGGGCCAAAGACTATTTAATCTACCTTGGTTCAAGGGTACATCTCTTCACTCCTTTGATACTTGGCGTTGTAATTCCTCAACGTCTTCAAAGAGGTGACGGGTCCCGGTGACCACACATTGACACGGACTGTGGGGTCCTTAAACTCAAGGACTATGATGTCCTTAACCTTGACCGTGATGTCTTAAAACTAACAACGGACTATGATGTCCTTAACCTTGACCGTGATGTCTTAAAACTAATATCGGACTGTAGAGTCCTTAAATCCACGGAGTATGATGTCCTTAACCTTGACCGAAATGTCTTAAAACTAACATTGGACCGCAATGTCCTTAAACTACCTATTGACCGCAATGTCACTAAACTAAACAACATGGCTCCCCTAATTGCTCTCTTGTTGGATCTAAAAGATCCCGTTAAGTTGATCTTAGTCTAAAACTAGACTAATGTATCCTTAACAAACGTTTGAGTCGATCTTAGTCTCAAACGAGACTAACGTATCCTTAAACCCAAACCCCTAAACTCAAATCTAAGATAATACGGATTTGGACTAGTCCACGCCCTACGAGCGACGACATAACTCAGTCTCCGTATACAATCCATGGGCAACCAAACACAAATCAAACACACACGACACGAAGTGACCATCTGGAGAAGGAGAAAGTTGTTACCGCAATGCGGTAGCGTAATTAACTGCAGGGGCTTGCGCCTGCAGGGAAGAGCGTCCCCACAATCAAAAAACCCTCAAGCGAGGGGGGATCTGACGAAGTCTGCTACATCGGACGCATCCGTTTAAACCTTCGATACATGGTGCCATAAATCAACTTGGCATCTTCGGAGAGGTAGACGGATAGCACCAATTAGCATCTGCCCCGAATTTCAGGCAAGACGTCCGTCGCGCCGTCTATTCAGAATGGAACAGGATACCATCGACTAAGGATTTTGACTTCATGAGCCGTAAGGGTCTCATAAAGGTGTTTCTCCCTACGAGTCGTGAGGATCTCGCAGGTGCATTTTCTCCTTAGAAATCGTGAGGACTCCTAAGTGTATGTTCTCTTATAAGTCGTAAGGATCTTACAAGAGTTTTATCTCCTTATGAGTCGAGAGGACTCACAAGGGTTGTTCACCGTGCGAACATATCCCTAGTCACGGATGGGACTTGGTTAAGGAAATATTTATCCGCGCCCGTGGATTGTATACAAGGGTCAGTATTGAGCCGCTTGTAGGGCCATATCGGAGGTTGTGGGGGTTGCTTAAGAACAGGTTCAGGTCTCTTTAACTTAAGACTTTCAAATCTTATAAGCCGTGAGGGTCCCATAAGAGAGTTCTCCTTACGAGTCGTGAGGATCTCGCAAGTGTAATTTCTCCTTAGGAATCGTGAGGATCCCTAAGTGTGTTGCTCCCTTGTGAGTCGTAAGGATCTCACGCGGGTGGTTTCTCCTTATAAGGTCGAGAGGACCCTGTAAGTGTCTTTTGATGAGGTTGCGTCCTTTCGGGTTTTCACAAACACTCGCCGGTAGCCCTTCTGTTTTTATTCACGGAGACCTTTCGGGTTTTCATCCGTGCTCATTTTGCTTATGGACATACCTTTTTTTTTCCTAACAAGATCGCGCCCTTTCGGGTTTTCACGAACATTCGCCGATAGCCCTGCTGTTTTTACTCACGGGGCCCTTTCGGATTTTCATCCGTGCCCATTTTGCTTATGGACATACCTTTTTTTTTTTTGTTTGTTTTTTTGTTTTTTTGTTTGTTTTTGTTTTTAACGAGATCACGCCCTTTCGGGTTTTCACGAACATTCGCCGGTAGCCCTACTGTTTTTACTCACGGAGCCCTTTCGGGTTTTCATCCGTGCCCATTTTGCTTATGGACATACCGTTTTTATTTTTTTATTATTTTTATTTTTTTTTATCAGGTCAGCCTGAGGATTCCGCGGTAGTAGTTTAAGGATGTTTCGGTCTTCAACTAGTTTTAGGACGTAGTGGTCCGTCATTAGTTTAAGGACATTTCGGTCCATTATTAGTTTAGGGACGTTTCGGTCCATCATTAGTTTAAGGACGTTTCGGTCCGCCGTCGCCGTATTTGAGGCGAATCTCTAGTTTACTGACTTTTCGGTCTATGGGGCTTTCCCTATGAATGAGTATGACGCCCCCGGCGTATCCATCTTTCTCGGAGCATGTGGTTGTGGCGGGCTCACCTTCCAGTTTTCGGACAGCGCGAGTTTGCCTTGTTGGTATTGGTCTTCAACCCAGTTTTTGAAGACGTAGCAATCCTCGATCGGATGGCCCAATACTTGGTGGCAAGGGCAGTCATTAGGATTGTTGACCTCATTCAGTTGTAGCTGGCATTTCGGCTCCGGTAGAGTGATAAGCCCGTCGCGCACTGCTAGTTCGAACAGCCTCCTTGTTTCATCTCGGGAAAATGAGTAAGGACGTTTCAACTTTTCATAGAAGGGTTGCCGCTTGTTGCTTTGGCGAACAACCGGTCTAGGGCCACTCGATTGTTGTTGAGCGTTGGCGACGAAGGCCGTTTTTTCCTTCCTTTTATCCTTTTTGTTCGATCCCTTGTTTGCGGATCCGAGATTCTTTCCGGGTAGTGTGCGATTGCACGGCTGAATGTTCTTGCAACTCCTCAACTCTTTCGTTTTAGAGATGGACTCCTTGAAAAGAGGACCGAGGGCTACTTTTTCGTCGGAATTGCTCCCGAATGTGAGAACTTGCGGTCCCTCGGGATCAACCCTATGACAATTGCCGGCAATTCTTTTACGCTCATCTGTCGCATTTTTCTGCTGTCTACGAGCTTCACGCTTTGTCCTGTTGAAGTGTTGCCTGTAAGCGACATACCCTTGCCACCAACACTTAAAAGAGTTGCAGTCCTCAGTAGGATGTGCGATCTTTTGATGATATAAGCAGAAGTTAGGATGTACTTCCGCTTCATCAAGATGTATGCCACCAGGAGACTTTTCTTTGAAAGAGGTCAGCCTCATCCCCATCGATATCGCTTTGGGGAATCGTTTCCTTGTCTTGATCCTGCTTTCATTTGCGTCGGATGTACTTTGATCCGGTAGGAGTGTTTCGACCCTTTTGTCCAGTCGCCGGCGTTTAGCTTTCTCGAATATGGCCATCTCGTGCTCTCGATCGGCTTTGCTTTTAAGACGGGCTTCGTTCAAGAAGGCATCGATCATCTCGTCTGACGGCCATAGAAGTTCTGGTTTAGGACCCGCCCCTGGTTTCTCGGTGGAAGGAGCCTCTTTATCATCTATCAATGAGTGAAAGATCACATGACAACTTGCTACGTAGTCCTCAGATTCATCTGATGAGTCTTCTCCATCATTTTCGTCCTCGAGCACGTGGCTGAGGAACTCTTGGAGCGTGATTGGAATCCGCGCCTTCTAGTTATACTCTTCCAGCGTGTCAATCTATTTCTGCAAATCCGTGCGCTTGTTGCCAGGCTTCACGGGCTTCTTGGATTTCTTCTTGTTTTTCTTTGAAGATTTTGACGGCTGGGTGTGAGTGCTGGGGCCTTCACCATCGATCTTTGGAGTTGGGCGCAGCTTCAGCATCCCTTCGACGAAATGGGGTTCTAGCGAGTTCTTCCACCCGATCGTCGGGCATGTCTGGAGATCATTCAGCATCTTTTTGGTTTTGGCTGACAGCACGACCTCCCACGGAGCTTCTTCAACAAAAGAACAAATTGCCCCCGGTGTGTCCGTCTTCTTTGGAGTGTGCGGTTGTGGTGGGTTTATTTTCCACTTCTCGGACAGCGCAAACTTGCCATGTAGGTACTAATCTTCGATCCATCCTTTAAAGACGAAGCAATCCTCGATCGGGTGACATACCGTTTGGTGGTAAGGGCAATAATTGGGATCGTTGACATCGCCTGGCTGCAACAGACGCTTTGGACTCGGCAGATTGATGAGTCTGTTGCGCACTGCCAGCTCGAACAGTCTTCTCGTTTTATCCTGAGAAAATGAGTAAGGACGTACCAGTCTCTCCTCAAGGGATGGGCGTGGACGCATATTGTTTTGACGGACAACCGGCTTTAAGTTGCTCGACTGTTGTTGAGTATTAGCGACAAAAGTTGCTTTCCCTTTCCTCTTTTCATTCCGAGGGTCCGTCTTTGACGGAGATGATCTATGATCCATCTGATCCATTTGGGCCAACTTGTCAATCAAGGCCTGGAAATTAGTTGGCTTGAAGAACATCATGAATTGCGAGATGGTCGCTTGCGGATCAAGAGTGCCCACGAACATGCCTACCGCAGGTGCTTTTTCGATGCGTTGTTCGCACTTCGACCATAGATTCCGCCATCATGTTGCGTATTGAACCCATGTCTCGCCTGGCCTTACCCTGGCATTAATCAGTGCTATTATCGGGGTGCGTTCACTAGCGCTCGCGAATCTTTGTGTAAACAGCAGCTCCATCTCCGCAAATGATTTAACAGAGTCGTTAGGTAGCTCCGAATACCATTCAAAGGCTATTTCTGTTAAGCTGCCGACGAATTGGCGAAGCAACAGTTTGTCGTCGCCTCCCGTGTTGCCGCATAAGGCCCTGAATTGAGCGACATGCTGATGGGGATTCCCTGTCCCTTTATATACGTGAAACTTAGGGATCGTATATCCCGGCGGGTAACTGATTTGGTCATACCAGCTCGGATAGGGCCGTCCGGTTCTAACAATTTGCTCAGCCGCTTCACTCGCCTGATGAGCTCGTATTTGCTGAGCTATATAGTCATCCAGTGCGGCCTTGGAAATGGTTTTCTCCTTGGCTGCTGAAAGAGCCGAAGGAGGATTGGATGTCTCCCCTCTATCGTCTTCAGTAATAGTCGGAGGGGCTTAAGCTGGAGGATCCTGCTGTAACATCATTCCTACCATATCTTGGAAAAGAAGCGCCATTTGTTTTATATTAGCTGCTTGTTCTGCTGCTTCTCTGTCCTTCTTTTCGAGGACTCTGCGTAGGAAGTCAGCGTCAGTTTCTTGCTCCCGGCGTTGATCCGAGGATGCCTCCGAGCTTTCTTTTGGCCCGGTAAGTGCGGCCATTGCAGTCATCATTTCCTGAAGCTTCTGTTGTTGCTCCTGGGCTTTTGTCACGGATCGGGTGAGCGGTCGGTGACCCGTCGAAGCGCGGCTATCCTCCTTTCCGGAAGCCATATAAACGGTGTGCACCACCATGCCCCAAGACTTGGGGCGTTTAGCTTCAGTGTCTTTGCGATTTGCCAAAGACACAGGGATCTTCTCCGACCTCCTTCTATTTTGAGCGGTCGAAGTTGAGGGGGCCGTTGTAGTGGGTACCCAAGTAGCTGTCACTTTTGGTGGCTTGACAGAGTAGTCCTTCTCCTGCCGAACCTTCATCTTTTTCTGTCGGCGGAGATAGTCTTGATCCACTACGGAGTCCTGGACTTGACGCCAGACTTTGTAAATTTTAGAGGACAGCCGTTGAGGGGGCTGCCATCGGAGCTGGCGGAGTTATCCCAGAAGGGGAGTTGCCCCCAGCCTTCCTTACCCGGCGCCAGTGTCGACGGCGAGCATGTCGAGCGGACGACGCTAGTTCAGCGATGGGGATGGCTTTGTCTTTCCACCTGTCCAGATGAAGCGCTGCTGGTGCCAGTCTCTTGAATACTGACGTCTTTTGAGTAGCGGTATCCAATCTATCAAAGACAGACCTTCGAGCAGGAACGGGAGCCGGAATAGTCAATCTTGTGAAGACCGACCCTTTAGCAGGAAAAGCCGTCTTGACGACTTCAGGAATGGAGATGGATATCTTCTTTGTGACGGCCATGTCAGGGGTCATGGGCTTCTTGGCAGGCCCACTAGAGTTCAGGTTCAGCCTGGTAAAGACCGAGGCTGCCGGCTTGACATTGGACAACCCGTTGAGAGGGGCCGTTGCAACAGTGAGCCGATCGAAGACCGACTTCTTTTGCGCTTCCGGTGCGGGCACTGGAATGGTGAAGCTTGAAGGAGAGAGCATGGTCCCGAAGAACAGACCGGTGGTGGCCTGAGTTACCTGTTCCACTGGCATAGCAAGGATGGAGACCGCTTGAGGCCCATAGGCTACACCTCCAGGTGAGGCGGAGCGTCTGTTGCACTTGCATTTCGAGCAGCTCAAGCAGTTGGATGCCATTGATGCTTGATTTCTGCGCCAGGCAAAAGCCCAAATCTTAGTAACTTGAAACCCAAAGGCAACCGTTAACAAACCACGATTCGTTCGCGAAGACGACACACGAAGTGTGGAGTGGAAAGAGGAAAAGGTCCCACCGGGCGTGCCAGAATCTGTTCCCCTCCGAACGGCGGCCAAGACATGGGCGTCTTGCCTGAGATTCGGGGCAGATGTTAATTGGTGCTATCCGTCCACCTCTCCGAAGATGCCAAGTTGATTTATGGCACTGTGGATCGGAGGTTTAGACGGTTGCTGCCGATGTAGCAGACTTCGTCAGATTCCCTCTCGCTTGAGGGGTTTTTGATTGTGGGGACGCTCTTCCCTGCAGGCGCAAGCCCCTGCAGTTATTTACGCTACCGCATCGCGGTAACAACTTTCTCCTTCTCCAGAATTTCACTTCGTGTCGTGGGTGTTTGTTTTGTTTGTGGTTGCCCGTGGATTGTATACGGAGACTAATTTATGTCGTCGCCCGTAGGACGTGGATTAGTCCAAATCCGTATTTTCTTAGATTTGGGTTTGGGGTTTTGGTTTGAGAATACGTTAGCCGTGTTTGAGGCTAAGATCAACTCAGACGTTCGTTAAGGATACGTTAGTCCGGTTTGAGACTAAGATCAACTTAACGGGATCGTTTAGATCCAACAAAAGAGCATTTGGGCTCTATTGTTCCAGTTTAGGGACATAGTGGTCCATAAGTAGTTTAAGGACATTGCGGTCCATTGAATGTATGGCCGTCGGGACCCGTCACCTCTCTGACGACGTTGAAGGATTACAACGACAGATGTCAGAGGAGTTCAGAGATGTACCCTTGAACCAAAGTTGGTTGGGAGACCTATAGTCCAATTTGGGACTAAAATCTGTTTGAGAGTTTAAAGATACGTTAGCCCTAATTGAGGCTAAGATCAAATTAAACATTTGTTAAGGATACATTAGTCTAATTAAAGACTAAGATCAACTTAACAGGATCGCATAGATCCGACAAAAGAGCATTTGGGCTCTATTGTTCCAGTTTAGGGACATGGTGGTCCTTTGCCAGTTTAGGGACATGGTGGTCCAATACCAGTTTAAGGACATAGTGGTCCATTGAATGTATGGCAGTCGGGACCCATCACCTCTCTGACGATGTTGAAGGATTACAACGACAGGTGTCAGAGGAGTTCAGAGATGTACCCTTGAACCAATGAGTTGGTTGAAAGAGCAGATATGCTCAGCTCAAGATGATTTGAGGACTTATGGCCAGTTTAGGCTAAGTCCAATTATGTTTGAAATATTGGCCCTTTAGGCCATTAGACATTTGTCTGGGTTCAGCCCCTCATCATTCAGCAGTGCTAAACAGAGGTTTGGGGGCTCTAACAACATTTTGTCTTTGATTTCCTCAATTTTGAGATTCATCTGGAGGAGGGACTTTTGCCTCTAGAAAATTAGCCAATTTGGCTAAAAGTAGTGTTAAACACTAGAGAACAACGGTGTTAAACACTGGAGGTAGAACTCTCAAATTAGTGTTAAACACTAAAAGACAATCAGTGTTAAACACTGGAAATATAATCTTCAATTTAGTGTTAAATACTAGAAACAATCAGTGTTAAACACTGGAAATATAATCTCCAAATTAGTGTTAAACACTAAAGAAAGAGGGGTTACGTGTGGACACGTGAGAGCGCCCAAAGGTGGGACCGGATCCCTTTTCTTCGTTCTGCAATTAAGTGTTAAACACTTTTTTATATTTTTTTTATTTTTGAGCATCACGTGCTGACACGTGACGGTGATTTATGCGCTGACTGTTAAAGCGTTTGCTAAGGGGTCACGTGGTATCACGTGAGAGCGCCCAAAGCCTTCATTTCCTTTGCTTTTCCTTTCTGCGTTTTGTAAGTCACGTGGGAACACGTGAGGCGTTGCCTCAGAACATTTTCCTTCTTGTTTTTTGGGGATCTTTTCACGGGTCACGTGGGGACACGTGATGGAGATCTTTTGAGTTCTCTGTGATTTTTAAGAATTAAATTCACTGTAGGGTTGAACACTAATTATGATTTTGGAGGAATTAAATTCCTACAATTCTAGGAGAATTAAATTCTCATGTAGGGTTAAACCCTAATTTCTTTTTAAGAGGAATTAAATTCCTGTGAATTTGAGAGAATTAAATTCTCAATTAGGGTTAAACCCTCGTTCTGTTTTGGGAGAATTAAATTCTCTAAACTCAATTCCCCCTCTAAGTTTTGGATCTGCATGGCAGGATCTCAACCCGATGAGAATTAAATTCTCATCCTATGGGGAGATGTGCTCTTTACAGGTCTTCAACCAGAAGAAGAACTAGGTTCTTTATTTGCAGAAGAGTTAAACTCTTAGATTTTGAGAATTAAATTCTCTGTTTGAAATTGATCTTTTTCCCTTTTCTCACCTAAGGTTTTCTTTGTCGAGAATTAAATTCTCCTTTCCTTTCTCTCTGCAATTTCAATATCAAAACTCTCTCCAAAGTTTTTCTCTCTCCAAATTCTCCTCAAAAAAAGTAGCTCCCTTCTCTTCTCTTCTTGGCTCCTATTTATAGGAGAAGGAAAAGAATCAATTTGTTTAGCAAATCTCTCATTGAAAGATTTGATTTGTTTTCATCATTAATATGATCCTTTAGATCATTCATTGAATTTTATTCACCGTTGGATTTTAAATCCAAAGATATTATGTTTATTATTTCTGGTGAGCTTTTAGGGAAATCTTTCCTTGTATCAAATCTTTCCATAAATTGGTGATCTTTAATCACCATTGGATTTTTAATCCAACGGTCCCCATAATCCTTTTCCATTTGGAAAGATTTAGAGAAATTTAGAATTTTAATTCTATTTCGAAAGATTTTACAGAAATTTAGAATTTTAATTCTATTAAACTGTAAGGCTTTCAAAGCCTGTCACGTGCTGGCACGTGACCCTTGGTCACGTGTGAGCACGTGACCCCCAAATTGGTTCCTTTAACAGCCGCTTGTTTATGTTGTTGTTTTAACCATCACGTGTCAACACGTGACCATTGGTCACGTGTAAGCACGTGATACCTCGTTGAGGTATTTTCTGACTTTTAGAATTAAATTCTTTTAAACTGTGAGGCTTTCAAAGCTAGTCACGTGTTGGCACGTGACCCTTGGTCACGTGTGAGCATGTGACCCCAAATTGGGTCATCTTTCAGCCGTTTGTTATTTCTGTTTTAGCTATCACGTGTCAACACGTGATCATTGATCACGTGTGAGCACGTGATACCTCATTGAGGTAATTCCTGATTTTTAATCAGGGAACAGTGTATAGCGTATTTGCCCATAACTTTTGATCCCGGATGAATTATGAGGCCCGTAATATATCAAATCGAAGGGTTTTTCGAGAAGCTTTCGATACCATCAGAATTTAACTGTTTCTCATTCGGGAGTTTGTCAAAAAACAGCCCGGAAAATACTGGTTCGCATTTTCATAAGCGTATCACTGCCTTTTGATACCTTGGGCTCTTTTGCGCAGAAATTTTTGGCCGGAACAACTCCGTGATTGATCAAGACTATCCCCGCCGACAGAAAAAGATGAAAGTTCGGCGAGAAGAGGATCACCCTGTCAAGCCACAGAAAGTGTCATCTGTTTGGGTGCCCGCTGCAACGGCTCCCTCAACTTCAACAGCCTACAAGAAAAGAAGGCCGGAGAAAATTCCCGTGTCTGCGATAAATGTCAAGGGCACTAAGCCTAAACGCTCTAAGTCTGGAGGCATGGTGGTGCATACCGTCTATATGGCATCCAGAAAAGAGAATAACCGTATCTCCATAAGTCATCGACCGCTTACGCGATCAGTGACTAAGGCTCAGGAGCAACAACAACAAAAACTCCAAGAAATGCTAACAGCTATGGCCGCACTCACGGGACCAAAAGCAAGCCCGGAGACATCATCGGAGTAGCGCCGTGAGCAGGAAACCGATGCTGAATTCCTTCGGAGAATGCTCGAAAAGAAGGACAATGAGGCTGCGGAACAAGCGTCCAATATAAAGCAAATGTCCCTTCTGTTCCAAGACATGGTGGGCATGATGATCCAGCCAGACCCTCCAGCTGAAGATTCTCCGATGATTCTCAAAGATGACCGAGCGGAGATGTCAAATCCCCTTCCGGCTTATTCAGCAGCCAAAGAGGAGACCATCTCCAAGGCCGCTCTGGATAATTATATTGCTCAGCAAATACGATCTCACCAGGCGAATGAAACAGCTGGGCAGATCGTTAAGACTGGACGACCCTATCCGGGCTGGTATGACCAAATAAGGTACCCGTCAGGATATGCGATTCTCAAATTTCACGTATATAAGGGGACGAGAAATCCGCATCAGCACGTCGCTCAATTCAGAGCCTTGTGCGGCAACACTGGAGGTGATGATAAACTTCTGCTTCGCCAATTCGTTGGCAGTTTGGGGGAGACGGCCTTCGAATGGTATTCGGAGCTTCCAAATGACTCCGTCAAAACATTCACGGAGATGGAGCTGTTATTCACCCAGCGTTTCGCAAGCGCCAGCGAACGCACCCCAATCACGGCGTTGATCAATGCCAGGGTGAAACCAGGCAAAACATGGGTTCAGTATGTGATACGGTGGCACAACCTATGGTCGAAGTGCGAACAGCGCATAGAAGAAGCTCCTGCAGTAGGCATATTTGTGGGAACCCTTGATCCGCAGGCGACCACATCCCAATTCATGATGTTCTTCAAGCCGACCACCTTCCAGGCCTTGATCGACAAGCTGGCCCAAATGGACCAGATGGGCCATAGGCCTTCCTCTTCAAAGTCGGAGCCTTGGAATGAAAAGGGCAAAGGGAAAGCAATCTTCTTCGCCAATGCTCAACTACAACCGAGTGGCCCGAGACCGGTTGTTCGCCAAAGCAATAAGCAGCAATCTCTCGATGAGAAGTTGAGACGTCCTTACTCATTTCCCCGGGATAAAACAAGGAAACTGTTTGAACTGGTAGTGCGCAATGGGCTCATTACTCTACCGGAGTCGAGACACCCACCACAACCGAACGACGTCAACGGTCCCAATTACTACCCCTACCACCGAGTATTGGGCCATCCGATCGAAGACTGCTACGTCTTCAAAATTGGATTGAAGACCAGTATTAACAGGGCAAGTTCGCGCTGTTCGAAAACTGGAAGGTAAATCCGCCACAACCACATGCTCCGAAAAAGATGGACATGCCGGGGGAATCATGCTCATTCATAAAGGAAGCTGCATGGGAAGTTGTTCTTTCGGTAAAAATTAAAAGAATGCTGAAAGATCTTCAAATATGTCCGGCGATCAGGTGGAAAAACCGCAAGAGCCGGAGATCATCGACGGGATGCTGAAACCACGCCCAACATCGGAAATTAATAGCAATGGACAAAACACCCAGGCACAGCCGTTACAGTCTTCGAAGAAAAAGAAGAAGATCAAAAAACCCGCGCAGTTTGATGACAAGCGCACGGATCTACAAAAACATATTGACGCGCTGGAGGAATATAACCAGAAGACGCGGACCCAGGTCACACTCCAAAAATTTCTCAACAATATCCTTGAGAGCGGAGATAACGACAATAACGACGGGGATAACTCGTCAGAAGAATCTAAGGACTATGTGGCAAGTTGCCACATGATCTCTCATTCGACGTTAATTAACAAAGAAGCTCACTCGGCGATAGAAGACAGCATAAAAGAGCTGGGGGCAGGATTGAAGCCAAAACCCTTGGAACCGTCTGACGAGATGATCGACTTGCTACTGAACGAAGCCCGTCAGAAAAGCAAAGCCAATCAAGAGCGCGAACTGGCTATATTCGAAAAAGCCAAACGTCGACGACTGGATAAAAGGTCGAGGCACCCCAACCGGATCGAAGCATACCTATCGCCAGCAAAAGCAAGCTTAAAGTAAGGAAACGATTCGCTAGAGCCCTGTCAATAGGAATAAAGTTGCCCTCTTTCATAGGAAATTCTCCTGGCAGTATACATCTTGATAAAGCGGACATACATCCTAACTTCTGTTTATACCATCAGAGGATTGCACACCTTACCGACGAGTGCATAGCCTTTAAAAACTGGTGGCAGGGATATGTTGCCTACTGAAAACACGTTCAACGAGTGAAGCGCAAGGCTCGTCGGGAACAGAAAAACACGACAGATGAGCGCAAAAGAGCCGCTGGCAACTGTCACATAGGGATCGCAAGTTATCATCTTTGGAAGCGACTCTGACGAAGAAATCGCCCTCAGCCCTCTCTTCAAGGAATCCACCTCCAACACAAAAGATGCGAAGATTTGCGAGAAAATCTAGCTGCGTAATCGTATGTTACCCGAAAAATCTCCGACGTATGACCGAAACGTCTTTAAACTACTATAAACCTGCGGCATCCCCAGGCTGACGTGGTAAAAAAAATGGGTACGTCCATAAGCGAAATAGGCACGGATGAAAACCCGAAAGGGATCCGTGAGTAAAAATAGCGGGACTACCGGCGAATTTTGTGAAAACCCGAAAGGGCGCAATCTCGTCAAAAGAAACTTGCAAGGTCCTCTCGACCCTGTAAAGAGAAACCACCTGCGTGAGATCCTTACGACTCACAAAGGAGAAACGCACTTAGGGATCCCTACGATTCCTAAGGAGAAATTACACTTGCGAGATCCTCACGACTCGTAAGGAGAACCCTCTTATGAGACCCTCACGGCTCATAAGGTTCAAAAGCCTTAAGTTATAGGGATCTGAACCTGTTCTTAAGCAGTCATACCCCACGATTTTGCCCTACAAGCGGTTCAATGTAGACCCTTGTATACAATCCACGGGCATGAATAAACCTTTCCCTAACAAAGTCTCACCAGCGACTAGGGATATGCTCACACGGTGAGCGACTCTTATAAGTCCTCTCGACTTATAAGGAGAAAACATTCTTGTAAGATCCTTACGATTTATAAGAGAACATACACTTAAAAATCCTCATGATTTTTAAGGAGAAAATGCACCTACAAGATCCTCACGACTCGTAGGGAGAAATACCTTTATGAGACGCTTACGGCTCGTAAAGTCAAAAGCCTTAGTCGACAGGATCCTAACCCTGTTTTCTAAGCCATCTTTGTTCAAATCAAAAAAGGCAAATGATGATTCGCTCTTGGCAATGTCTCATTGGTAGCGATGCTGATGCCTAAATCGGTATCAAATCCCAAGCCTTTTCACGGCAAATGATGATTCGCTACTGGTAATATTCCAGTCGCAGCGATGCTGATGCTGAGATTGGCACCAGATTCCAAGTTCCACACTCACGATAAAAATCAGCGAGCCAAAAATGCATATAAAATAGCCGAAATGATTGGGCAACTCGCAATAAAAAGCAGCGAGTAAAAAACAAAAATAGCCGAAATGATTGGGCACCGAGAAAAATAGCCGAAATGATTGGGCAATCGCGATTTTCGCGATGTAAAAAGCTGAAATGATAGAGCATCACGGAAAGAATTAAAAAAAATGAAAGAATGAAACTTTTTGCCCTGCAGGTGAGGTCACATTGACCACTGTATACAATCCATGGGCACAAACAAGAAGGGAACCATATCGTCCTACCAGGCTTCGTCGAAGCGAAGCCAAATCTCGACGGTTCATAGACAACCTAAAGACAATCTCGACATTCGTCGCAATATTGCAGACACAATGTCAACAAATGAAGCGAAGGAAGATCCCTACCTTCAGGTTCTCGACGTCAACATCGACAAGTTAGAGATCAACATCGGCATTCTTCCTCCCTCTAATCGGATGCAGATGTTACACCAACAAAAGGAGCCACGAAAAAGTCCCCTAGTTCCAAATCTCGACGGTTCACAGACAGTCTAGAGACTACCCCAGAACCATGGCAAAGTCCCCTAGTTCCAAATCTCGACGGTTCACAGACAGCCTAGAGATCACCAACGACCTTTGATTGTAAAGATTTTCCGGTGTGTAGTATGAAAATAGTAAAGAAATTACAACCAAAAATTATTTGACCGCAATCAACTACGATGTCGGATGTAGATTGTTAGTGAGTGCGGATCGTCCACAGGGAAAGTGTAATCGTTCGTCTTTTGATTTAGGTGAGTTGAAACTTTAAGGAAAAGAAAACAAACAATTCAAGATTTAAAGTTGAAGTTCAAGAATGAGAAAAATCTAGATCTAAGAAAGCATTAAAAGATAGAATCAAGAATTGATCGTTTGTTGATTTTTCCAAACCAAATCTCAAGAATCGAAATGAGGCTCGTAGGAATCGATCGGATCTATAGATGTGATGTAATCTTACAATTACGTATTCTTATCCTTCGATGAATTGATACTAGATCGATGATAATCGATGAGAATTAGAGACTTCTTGTGAAACTAGGGTTTCATCTTATCTCTTGTTCTTTCATTGATACCATTCATATTCTAGCCTCTAGTAAATTCAAGAAACGATCGTAGATCCCTAATTTCGAGCGATCACAATCAAGAAAGTATCGCTACGAAACTAGGTCATCGATTCTTGAACTTTCTAGGGTTTACAAAACTCGTAGGACTTAAAAATCGTATTAAGATTTGTTACATCATCATTCTACAATCGTCTCGACTCCTTTACGAGCGGAGTTTTACTCAAACATCACAACAAGAACAACAATTACAAATTGAGATCTAATCATGATGCAAGAATTAAAAGAAAGCAAGATTAAAGAATTTCACCTTTTATTTATATCAACAATTTCATTACATTCGCTCAAGAACTACAGGAGGAAGAATTCGATCGTCGACTTGGCTTCGCTCGTCTCCGTGGATCGCGGATCGGCTTGGATCACTTGCCCAATTGAAGATTGGCTCGGCTCCTAAAAGGTTGAAGGCTTCTCGCTTGATTTGGTACTCAAGATCTTGGATTTGGAGTGGAATTAGGGTTAGGGTTTCGCACAAGCCTTGTCACGAGACTTGTGGAAGAAAATGGTGCAGAATGAACAACCTCATCCCTTAGATCTAGGTTCCTATTTATAGCCATCAAAACCCTAGATCTAGAATTTGAATTTTTAGTTTCCCTCCAAAAGTTTGTTAGATGAAATTTGAATTTCCCTCCAAAAGTTTGTTGGATGAAATTCAAATTTCCCTCCAAAAGTTTGTTGAGGAAATTTGAATTTCCCTCCAAAAGTTAGTTAGAGGAGAAACTTCTAGATGTGATTAGTTAGGAGGGAGCTTCTAGAAGAGGTTAGTTAGGAGCTTAATTAGGATTAGCCTTGCTTAATGATCTTTGCTGATCTGGCAGGAGCTTCGAGAGAATTCTGGAATTTAACATATCAGAAATGAATGTGGGCTCAGATATTGTGATTCTGCAACAAAAATTAAGCTCTGATGTGTCCAAAGCACCGCGGATCCGCAGCCCAAGCAGGTTCCTTCCGCGGCTACTTGTGGGCCTTGGGCTTTGATCTTTCTGGTACAGTCTTGGGATGATTGTTGGGCCTTTATTGTATATATAGAATTGTATAACTCCTTCTGAATTGCTACCAGATCTGAAATGATTTAGTTGGCATATTTTTTATCAGCTCTTTTGCTTTTCTTCCGTATTTCCTGCACAGACTCAAGACAAGTGTTGCGCAAATACAGAAATGATGCGATGCCATGAAATGCGGTCAATTTCTTTTAAAGTGCCGGTTTAAAAGTCTAACACATGCAATCTGATATTTTATGACTGATTTGCTAATATGTGAAATATGAATACCGAACACTTCTAAATGAGTGCAAATGATAGGGAAATTGCCATGTTAAAAATACATTATTTTCGACTGATCAGCCTTTCTCCTTACTCCAGCAGGATGCAGATGCAACGTCAACAAACGACCCCAGGGTCAAAACAACGGAACCATAGCAAAGTCCCCTAGTTCCAAATCTCGACAGTTCACAGACAGCCTAGAGATCACCAACGGCGTTTCTCCTCACTTCAACCAGATGTAGACGTGACGTCAACAACCGACCTCAGAGTCGCAACGAAGCGGAGCCATGACAAAGTCCCTAGTTCCAAATCTCAATGGCCACATCTACGGCCCGAAGACCAACAACGGTGTGCCTCCTCATTCCAGCAGAACACAGATACTACACCATCAATCGGAGCCACGGCAAAGTCCCCAGTTCCAAGACTCTACGGTTCACAGAGAACCTGGAGTCAACCAATGACCTCCCTGCCAGATCAACGCTCCGTCTCGGAAACAAGTCAACCAACCCCAGGGAAATCAGTGTCCTTGGCAACCTCCTCGATTCAGGGAAATCAGCGTCCTTGACGAGAGCATCTCGATTCGCATCGACCCGCAAAGAAATCAGTGTCTTTGCAGGAATCTCTCGATTCGTTTCGAACTCCGAGGAAATCAGTGGCCTTGACAATACCTCGATTCAGGGAAATCAGTGTCCTTGACGAGAGCATCTCGATTCGCGTCGACCCGCAGAGAAATCAACGTCTTTGCAGGAATACCTCGATTCGTATCAACTCCGAGGAAATCGGTGTCCTTGGCAAAAACCTCGATTCAAAGAAATCGGCGTCCTTAACGAGAGCATCTCGATTCGCGTCGACTCGCAAAGAAATCAGCGTCTTTGCAGGAATACCTCGATTTGTTTCAACTCCGAGGAAATCAGTGTCCTTGGCAACCTTCTCGATTCAGGAAAATCAGCGTCCTTGACGAGAGCATCTCGATTCGCGTCGACCCGCAGAGAAATCAGCGTCTTTGCAGGAATACCTCGATTCGTCTCAACCCCAGGGAAATCAGTGTCCTTGGCAACCTCCTCGATTCATGGAAATCAGCGTCCTTGACGAGAGCATCTCGATTCGCGTCGACCCGCAGAGAAATCAGCGTCTTTGCAGGAATACCTCGATTCGTCTCAACCCCAGGGAAATCAGTGTCCTTGGCAACCTCATCGATTCAGGGAAATCAGCGTCCTTGACGAGAGCATCTCGATTCCCGTCGACCCGCAGAGAAATCGATGTTTTTGCAGGAATACCTCGATTCGTACCAAGCCCAGGGAAATCGGTGTCCTTGGCAAAAACCTCAATTCAGGGAAATCAACGTCCTTGACGAGAGCATCTCGATTCGCATCGACCCGCAAAGAAATCAGTGTCTTTGCAGGAATCTCTCGATTTGTTTTGAACTCCGAGGAAATTAGTGTCCTTAGCAAAAACCTCGATTCAAGGAAATCAGCATCCTTGACGAGAGCATCTCAATTCGCATCGACCCGCAAAGAAATCAGTGTCTTTGCAGGAATCTCTCGATTCGTTTTGAACTCTAAGGAAATCAGTGTCCTTGGCAATACCTCGATTCAGGGAAATCAGTGTCCTTGACGAGTGCATCTCGATTCGCGTCGACCCACAGAGAAATCAGCGTCTTTGCAGGAATACCTCGATTCGTCTCAACTCCGAGGAAATCAGTGTCCTTGGCAAAAACCTCGATTCAGGGAAATCAGCGTCCTTGACGAAAGCATCTCGATTCGCGTCGAACCGCAAAGAAATCAGCATCTTTGCAGGAATACCTCGATTCGTTTCAACTCCGAGGAAATCAGTATCCTTGGCAACCTCCTCGATTCAGGGAAATCAGCGTCCTTGACGAGAGCATCTCGATTTGCGTCGACCCGCAGAGAAATCAGCGTCTTTACAGGAATACCTCGATTCGTCTGAACCCCAGGGAAATCAATGTCCTTGGCAACCTCCTCGATTCAGGAAAATCAGCGTCCTTGACGAGAGCATCTCGATTCACGTCGACCCGCAGAGAAATCAGCGTCTTTGCAGGAATATCTCGATTCGTCTCAACCCCAGGGAAATCAGTGTTCTTGGCAACCTCCTCGATTCAGGAAAATCAGCGTCCTTGACGAGAGCATCTCGATACGCGTCGACCCGCAGAGAAATCAGTGTCTTTGCAGGAATACCTCGATTCGTATCAACCCCAGGAAAATCAGCGTCCTTAGCAAAAACCTTGATTCAGGGAAATCGGCGTCCTTGACGAGAGCATCTCGATTCGCATCGACCCACAGAGAAATCAGCGTCTTTGCAGGAATATCTCGATTCGTTTCAACTCCGAGAAAATCAGTGTCCTTGGCAAAAACCTCGATTTAGGAAAATCAGCGTCCTTGACGAGAACACCTCGATTCGTGTCGACCCACAGAGAAATCAGTGTCTTTGCATGAATACCTCGATTCGTCTCAACTCCGAGGAAATCAGTGTCCTTGGCAAAAACCTCAATTCAGGGAAATCAGCATCCTTGACAAGAGCATCTCGATTCGCGTCGACCCGTAGAGAAATCAGCGTCTTTGCAGGAATACCTCGATTCGTTCAACTCCGAGGAAATTAGTGTCCTTGGCAACCTCCTCGATTCAGGAAAATCGGCGTCCTTGACGAGAGCATCTCGAATCGCATCAACTCGCAGAGAAATCAGTGTCTTTGCAGGAATACCTCGATTCGTTTCAACACCGAGGAAATCAGGCTCCTTGAAAAAAACCTCGATTCAGGGAAATCAACGTCCTTGACGAGAGCACCTCGATTCGCGTCGACCTGCAAAGAAATCATTGTCTCTGCAGGAATATACAACGTCAGCAAAGCGGAGCCGCGGTAAAGTTCCCAGTTCCATGACTCGGCGGTGTACAGACAACCTAAATTGAACCCTCGACCTCCCTGTTGAAGCAATACTTTGACTCGGGAGTAGGTCAACTCATCAATCACTTACGAGTCCTCTCGACTTGTAAATAAGAAAATTCTCTTGTGAGATCCTTACGACTCTAAAGAGAAAACACACTTAGGAATTCTCACGATTCCTAAGGAGAAAATACACCTACGAGATCCTCTCGACTCGTAAGGAGAAAAAAATCTTTATGAGACCCTCACGGCTCATGAAGTTGAAAATTCTTAGGCAGCAGATCTGAACCTGTTTCCTAAGCCATCGCTTCTTATCTCGATTCAGGGAAATTAGCGTCCTTGGCGAGAACCTCTCGATTCGTTTCAACCCGCAAGGAAATCAGTGTCTTTGCGAGAATCTCTCGATTCGTCTCAACTTGCGGGGAAATTAGTGTCCCTACGCATAAAGAAAATTCTCTTGTGGGATCCTTACGATTCTCAGGAGAAAACGCACTTAGGAGTTCTTACGACTCCCAAGGAGAAAAAACACCTACGAGATTCTCACGACTCGTAGGGAGAAAAGCCTTTGTGAGACCCTCACGGCTCATAAAGTTGGAAAGTCTTAGGCAACAGATCCTAACCCTGTTTTCTAAGTCATCGCTGCCTTATAAAGAGTTCAAAATGAACTGTTATCTACCATCTATGGGCCACACTTGCCAAAGCTACATGCCACTGAAATGAAGAAGTTACTCATGAAGCATATAAACTATTTCACGCCAGAGTAAGACATAAAGAAACAGAAGGGTGCAGCTCATGGACCTCAGGGTTTGGAAGTATATCCCTTAAGAGTCGAGATTTGAGTCGATGATAAATGACGACGTTTGTGTCCGCTCGTTATCTTCTCAGATCAAGATCCTGAAAATTATATACCAACCCAAAACTGGTCATACGCTATGAATCACTCTGCACTACTTCACCCACGTATATACTTACGTGGGCAAAGTAGTGGGGGCATTTGTTCCCGCCAAAAAATTTAAGCACAAAAGAGCCCAAGGTATCTAATGGCAGCGATATGTTTAAGAAAATGTGAACCAGTATTTTCCGGGCTGTATTTTGACAAACTCCCGAATGTGAAACAGTTAAATTCTAATGGTATCGAAAGTGTCTCGAAAAGCCTTCGATTTGATATATTATGGGCTTCATAATTCATCCGATATCAAAAGTTATGCAAATATGCTATGCACGTGTAATCTAAGGAAGAAAATGCGAACCAGTATTTTCCGGGATGCATTTTGACAAACAGATAAATTCTGATGGAATCGAAAGTGTCTCGAAAAATCATTCGATTTGATATATTATGGGCCTCATAATTCATCCGGGATCAAAAGTTATGAGGCATCACGTGCTCACATGTGACCGGGCATCACGTGCAGACACATGACCATTTACAGGCAAAGCCTGTAGGCACTGAATAAAATAAATAATTGGAAATAATTAATCATTGGGGTCATGTGACAACACGTGATGGGCCTTTAAACCCACTGAAAAGAATTAAAGGTATAATAAAATAATAAGGAAAAATCCCAATGGGGCATCACGTGCCAACATATGACCATGGGTCACGTGCTGACACGTGATAATTCCTGAGTTCTTTAAAACAACAGAATTAAATTCTGGTCAAATGCTTAATCAGGGGGTCACGTGCCAACACATGATGGGTTCCTAAAGATCTATGAATTAATAGAATTAAATTCTAATTAAAAGGCAATCAAAAACCCTAACTGGAAAAATATTTCTCTAAATCTTTCCAAACAAAAAAATGGTGTTATGTAAAATGGAGCACCGTTGGATTAAAAATCCAATGGTGATTAAAAATCACCAATTTATGGAAAGATTTTATATAAGGAAAGATTTCCCTGAAATTTGCCAGGAATAACAAATAAAATATCTTTTGGATTAAAAATCCAATGGTGAATAAAATTCACTGGATGATCTAGAAAATCATGTTGGTTACAAAAAACAACTAAAATCTTTCAATGAAAGATTAACAAAACAAATTGATTCTTTTCTTTCTCCTATAAATAGGAGCCAAGAAGAGAAGAGAGGAGGATCTATTTTTTTTGGGAAATATACAACAACAGAGAGAAAAAAGAGAGGAGAATTTAATTCTCAAGAGAGAAAAAGAAGATCTCTTCAAAAAAAGAAAACCTTAGGTGAGAAAGGGAAAGAGATCTAAGCTCCATAAAAAAAAAGAGAACTTAATTCTCAATTTAAGAGTTTAACTCTTCTGAATAAGAACTTAGTTCTTCTTTTGGTTGAAAATCTGCAGAAGCAGATCTCCCCACAAGTTGAGAATTTAATTCTCATCGGGGAGATTCTGCCATGCAGATCCAAAAGTTAGAGAGAGAATTGAGTTTTGAGAATTTAATTCTCCCAAATTCATAGGAATTTAATTCCTCCAAATGAAACTAGGGTTTAACCCTATATAAGAATTTAATTCTCCGAAATTCATAGGAATTTAATTCCTCCAAATGAAACTAGGGTTTAACCCTATATAAGAATTTAATTCTTCCAAATACACAGGAATTTAATTCCTCTAAACAGAACTAGGGTTTAACCCTATAAAAGAATTTAATTCTTAAAAAAAAAGACTTAAAGCTCTCTATGCACATAAAAATCAAAGTATCCAACGTGATCACGTGGTAACACGTGATCCTCATCCTCAATGAGTAAAAAAAGAATGAACAAGACTAGGTCACGTGGCCCCACGTGACCCTTAAACAGACCTTTCAAAATGAGAAAGAAAAAGTATGAAGGCAATGTCTCACGTGCTCACACGCGACTCTCAAAACAAAAGGGAACAAATCCAAGAGCAGAATCAATTTTGGGCACCCTCACGTGTCCCCACGTGACCCCTAATAAACACTTTAATAATCAATGCATGGGTACCCATCACGTGCCCACACGTGATGGTCTGAAGACCAAAAGTGTTTAACACTAACTGAATACTCTGAGAACAAAATAATGGAAGTATGGCCCCCATCTTCAGACGTCTCACGTGACCCCATGTGACCAATTCAATTTTAGTGTTTAACACTATTTTCAGCACATCACGTGGGAGCACGTGATCGCCAAATATTCTCTAGTGTTTAACACTATTTTAAAGCTAAGTTTAGCCCAAATTGGTTAAGTTTTGCAGAGGTAAATCTCCCCTTCAACTGAACCTTAAAATCCAGAGTTATAATGAATGGTTAGTGCTCAGCCAAAGACAAAATGTTGTCAGAGCCCCAAACCCCTGTTTAAAATTGCTAAGTAATGAAAGGCCGAACCCAGACAAATGTTCAACAGTCCAACAAAGGGCCAACATTTCAAATCTAATTGGATTTAGCCCAAATTGGCCATAAGTCCTCAATTTAGATTTAACTGAGCCAATGTGCTCATAATCTAATTAATTGATCTTAGTTCCAAATTGGACTACAGATTTCCCAATCAACTTTGGTTCAAGGGTACATCTCTTCACTCCTCTGAAATTTGTCGTTGTAATCCTTCAACGTCTTCAGAGAGGTGACGGGTCCCGATAACCAGTCATTCCACAGACTGTGGGGTCTTTAAGCCCATAGACTATGATGTCCTTAATCTCGGACTATGCGGTCCCTCTAAACCCACGGACTATGATGTTCTTAACCTTAGACCACCATGTCCTTAAACTGGTAATTGACCTCAAAGTCCCTAAACTAGAACAATAGAGCCCAAATGCTCTTTTGTTGGATCTAAATGATCCCGTTAAGTAGATTTTATTCTAAAATTAGACTAACGTATTCTTAACAGACGATTAAGTTGACCTTAGTTTAAAATTAGACTAACGTGTCCTTAACAAATTGTTAAGTTGATCTTAGTCTAAAATTAGACTAACGTATCCTTAACATACGTTTAAGTTGATCTTAGTCTCAAATGAGACTAACGCATCTTTAAACCCAACCCCAAACCCAAATCTAAGAAAATACGGATTTGGACTAATCCACGCCCTACGGGCGACAACATAAATTAGTCTCCGTATACAATCCATGGGCAACCAAAAATAAAACAAACACACACGACACGAAGTGACTATCTGGAGAAGAAGAAAGTGGTTACCGCGATGCGGTAGCGTAATTAACTGCAGAGTGTTGCGCCTGCAGGGAAGAGCGTCCCCATAATCAAAAACCCCTCAATGAGGGGGAATCTGATGAAGTCTGCTATATCGGCCGCATCCATCTAAACCTTCAATACATGGTGTCATAAATCAACTTGGCATCTCCGGAGAGGTGGACGGATAGCACCAATTAGCATATGCCCCTAAATCCAGGCAAGACAAACCTACGCGGTCTCGTCTCTGTGTTTCGGAGGAGAACATCCACTAAAATTGATCCCTGATACCTCCGCCTGCTCCACCACCCGCTCCTACACCCACTTAACCATTAAAATATAAGTATATCATTTAAATTTGAACTTATTAAAAAAAATCATTCGAATTAGAATAAATATTAACACTTACGCAATACTCCTGGGTAGCGGTGTCAGGTAATCGAAGCTCACCCATGGCGGGATCTGTCGAGGTGCCGTGGACGGCAAGATACGCGGTCAACACGCTCGGTGTACCACCCTGCACCAGGGTCTAAGCTCTCTGCAATTCGTCAAAATTTTACATATATTATAAAATAACTCCTAATATTGCATTATATCAAAATAGATCTATTGTAATTTACCGATACCTCTATAGCACAAGTAATGTTTCTCGAGCCACCTGTGAAAGTAGGGCGACTCTTCTTCGTCGACTTCCTATTCTCCTTGTTTTGATCGGCCTGTTTCTGCACAAGACAATCAGATTTAGTTTTCTAATTAAGCAATACAAAAAATTAAATTATATGCTAAACAATGAATTACATTTAAATTACAAAACTTTTTGCGTTCAGAGTCATAATATTGATACAAGAGAGGCCGTGTATCTACGTCGACTCTGGCAAAGGCCGGAAAATATAGGAGAGCCGCTCTCTCCGCCTCGGAGGTCGCCAGCCATACCAAATAGCAATCGATCTTCAGCTCGTTCCTATTATATCGGACCTTAGATTGCATGTTCTTCATGAGGCCCAGGTAAAGAGCTTGAAAATCAAGCACTCTGTCGGGGTGATCAGGGTCGGGTACATGCTGAAAGTCGTAATCCAACTGCAAATATAAGAAAATAATGTATTTAAATTATAAGTGTTAAATAATAATAAATTTATTTGATATGTCAAATGAAAATATATATTAATACCCGAACCTGATCCTAGAAGAGGGCAAATGAGCGTCGGTACTGATCGCTCCACTCAACGTGAAGTGGATACTTCTTTTGGATGCGGCTCTCATCCCCCATATACCGGCCAAAACTCTCGGCATAATCGCCAGTATAGCGATAATCGAGTGTAAAGAAGAGGGGGAATGGTGCCTCTCCGTAGCTCTATCGGGCCTCACCCCGTGAGACTGATTCGACCCTCGAGTCCCCTTCTCGGGATGGGGTTGCCCTGTATCTACAAAAAATATCAAGACAAGCAATATCAAGATAAAACGGTATTTAAAAATCAAGGATTAACAAAAATTAAAGTACGATATATACCTCCGGTGACAGCAGCACGAGCCTGGGCCCGGGCAGCAGCACGAGTGGAACGATAGTTCCTCCGGTGAGGAACAGCCGACGACCCGGACATGGACCCATCCCCTCCAACTAGAAAATAAATATTGACGATAAAATTATATGAAGTTTATAGTTATTCTTAGAGAATATGTAAAATGAAAAAATATTTTATATTTAATAATACTAACTTGCAGACTGTGCGGAGGGTATGGAAGTGACGGGAGTGGCTTTTGCGCCAGATGTGGATATCTATAATATAACATGATATAATTTATATTTAATAATACCACCTACAATTAGACAATTAATAATAGATTATATAAGTAATTGCAAAAAGAATGTGTATATCTATAATATAACATTCTAAATTAATATGCATGCAATATAGGATATATAAACATACCTGCAGGTGCGGTGGTAGTCTCTGGCCGGGATGTGGAGGCACCATCTACAGCCAAACAATCAAAATTTGATTATCTAAGTAAGAGCAAAAATAATATGTGTATATTTATAATATAACATTCTAAATCAATATGTATTCACTATAGGATATATAAACATACCTACAACTGTAGTGATGGCATCTGCCCGGGATATGGAGGCACCACCTACAACTAGACAATCGAAAATTGATTATCTAAGCAAGAGCAAAAAGAATGAGTGTATATTTATAATATAACATTCTAAATCAATATGCATGCACTACAAGATATATAAACATACCCGCAGGTGCGGTAGTGGACTCTGCCTCTGATGTGGACGCACCACATACAGCTAGACAATTAAACATTGACTATATAAGTAATTTTAAAATAAATATGCATGTATATCTATAATATTATATTCAAAATGAATATGCGTGCAATATACCTGGAAGTGTGGAAAAGTCCACTCGGAAGGAGTCATCCGAAGGGGATACGGATCAGGGTGCAAGATCGGCCATCTGGAGCTCCCTGCGCAGCTCCCCGGGCGGCAGAACCGCTCTGCCTCTGCCTCTGTGGCGGCTGGTGCTCTTGCCGCCCCTCGCTGCTCCGGACGTCGTTATCAGACCTAGATAAGAGTACAATCATTACATATGCATGTAATATATGTATAGATCGTAGAAATATGAAGTAATAATATAATATTACTGATAAACTTTTTTGTTTCGTAGACGCATTAGACATATCTACTTCGATTTTATCATTGATATCATTCCTAACTCACGTAACTTCACGATCAGCCGAAAACAGCCCGTCTTTGGAAACAGACGGTCGGAGCACTCTAAATCTTCTCTCTTCTTCATTCTCATCGTTGTCCTCCATACGATCCTCGAATTCTGGGACATCGTAAACATCCCTAAGTTTCCAACGGCATACGACACTCCATCCCAGATGCTTCAAGCATTATGAGTAGTATACTTGAAACGCTTATTGCGGAAAGATAAATGGATCGTCCTGACCGTAAAATCGAAGTGTGTTCACACTAGTCAATCCATATTCATCTTTCCAAGTCCCGAAATTGTTTCTCCACTTATCCTTATCGGTTCATGTATCATACCAAATACACTGAAATATATAAAACGGTTCTGATCGTCCGAGATATTGGATGCCAAGTATGCAATTTAAATATCCATAATAAATCACACCATTCGATTCTACGGTCGCAATCCCACTATTCTGAGTAGTTCGAGATGTTTCTAAATCTTTAACTTCAAATTTGTATCCAAAGACACCGAATCCTTTATAGTATGCAACCTCCATGCTAGGAAACTAATCTAAACCTCATGAATCTCTCTCTAATGATGCAACCAAGTTCGGATCGTGGATCTGACAAAACAAATTTTACGGCAAATACATAACGATATAAATTTAGATTAAGACCGGTAGCAATAACATGTTATTCGAACAACTTACATGATCTGCAACCCAATCGCAAAAATTATCCTGATGATATTTTTCCAGTCGTTCATCATTCCAATCAGGATGCCCCTAAGTACCTCATCAATATGAATTATGTTCTCAACAATAAATTATGACATTAATATTATATCATTTCATACACACACACACAAAAATATAACAATTAATCCAAAAAAAACTTACTCTCTAATTTCTTCAAGACATACGCTATTGAGGAGGATAAACCGATATATCTTGTTAATAAACATAAGGTCTACTTTCTTATAATCAGTTTTACCATATGGCCCATCCTAAATTCTCCGAGGTCGGTTAAGTTTCGTCTCAATGTTCTCGTCCAAATAGCGGGAACAAAATATGGTTATTTCATCTAAAAGATAATCTCACATGATAGAACCCTCTAGTCGATTTCTATTGCATATATAATTTTTTAGAGTGTAGAGATACCTAAAGAAAAATATATTAAATAAATAAATATGGGCATATAAGACAATAATAATTTTACAAAAAATGCGTGAAACAAAAAATTCAACGTACCTTTCGACGGGATAGATCCATCAATATTGTACCAGTCCGGCAAACTTAGTCTCGGTTGCAAGATGAACCGTCAGGTGTATTATGATATCGAAAAACGATGGTGGGAAAATACACTCAAGCTTACAAACTATCAATGAAATAGAATTTTCTAGATTCTCCAGCGTCACAACATCCAAAATTTTAGCGCATAATTCTCTAATAAAGCAACAAAGCTCATTGATTACTAGATCAACCGATTCAGGAAGGGAAGTCCTGAGAGCTAATGGGAGAAGGTGCTCCATAATAATATAGTGATCATGACTTTTCAGGCCATCGATCTTGCCTTTCACAATCTTTATCTTCTTACTAAATGATCCTGAAAAACCTGTGGGAACTTTCAAATCATGCAACACCTGCAGGAACATTTTTTCTCCGGTTGTGACATATGATACGCGGCATTGGGAAGTAAAAACTTGCCTGGTTTATCCGTTATCGGTTTAGGATGCAATTCACTTCTAATTTCCCAGTCCTGAAGATCCATCCGAGAACGGAGGTTATCTTTCGATTTTCCGTCTTTACAAAGAAACAAGTTAAGTACGTGCTCGGATACTCCCTTCTCTATGTGCATGACATCCAGACAATGACGCACCAAATTTGTTGACCAGTATGTAAGCTCGTAGAAAATGCTTAATTTGTTCCGGTATGGTGGTTTGACTTGTTTTGCCGAATCTATCCAGAAGGACACATTATTGTAACCATCCCACTGAACAATCATGTCATGTCCGGACAATGAGGTCGAAGGCCCGAGAAGCTTCTGATGACCATTAAAGTGAGAAACGTCTAATCTGTAGAAATGCTCTAGTGGCAAGAAACGTCGACGACAACAATAACAAACCTTTCTGCTAAAATTCAACCATTTCGATATTGTATCTTGATAGCAATAAGGTCATACTTTGTGACCATGTACGGACCAATCTGATAGCATTCCATACGCAGCAAAGTCATTAATTATCCACATTAAAACAACACGTATTGTGAAGGTTGTATCTGTATTTGCATCGTAATTCTCTACACCATCAATGAATAAAGATTTTAACTTATCAATCAAAAGTCAGAGATAGACATCGATATTGTTTCCCGGTGAATTTGGTCCGTCAATAAGAAGAGGCATCATAAAGTAGAATTGATCCATAGCCAACTAAGACGATAGATTATAAACCATCATTATAACGGGTCATGGGCTGTGGCCTCCAGCCATATAGTTGAATGGGCAGAAACCATCACTAGCCAGTCCGAGTCTGACATTATGAGAAACACTACTGAATATTTAGTGTCTCCTATCGAAATCCTTCCATGCTGGCGAATATCTTGGATGGCTCATTTTTCCATTTTCGCTTGGAGCAGCACGGTGATACCAAATCATTGCCTCGGCTATTTTCTTGCACCTGAATAGCCTCTGCAGCCTCTGTGTTATAGGAAAATATCGTGCTATCTTGACGGGTATATCGGGCTTCTTATCAGATTCTTTCGGCTTAAACCTAGTCTCTCCGCATGTTGGACACTTTTTCAAATCTGAATTCTCTTTCCGGTACAACACGCAATTTTTGGGACATATATGAATCTTCTTACAATTTAGACTCAAATTAGAGATCATCTTCTAGGTTTCGTACCAGCTGTCGGGCACGTTATTTTTTGGGGGCATAGAATCTTTTATGAACTTCAGAAGTATTGTGAATGACTTATTGCTCCATCCATTTAGGCATTTAATCTGAAAAGGATGGACGAATCATGATAGGGTGGAATACTTTGCATTCTCATAAATTGGTCTTCTAGCATCATTCATGAACTTTTCATACTTATCCACACGCGGTCCTTGACCAGAAGGAATGTCATTTTCGAAAGGAATACAATCACTGAGGGCAGACTCTACCATATCCTCCATTTCTTCACCTATAAAGAAGTTATCGTCTTCTTCTTCCGCCGCATTACTGTCTTCTCCTTCTTCTGCCGCATTACCGTTTTCTTCTTGTTATTCCCCGTGATATATCCAAATTGTATAAAGTCTAGTAAAACCATATTTAACGATGTCAAGCTCTACAATTTCTATTTTCTGCCAGAACTTATTCTCACATCTATCGCACGGACAGAGAATCTTCTCTAACACGATCTCATTATGTTCACATGCAAATTCAATGAAAGCAGTAATCCCTACAACAAACTTAGATTGCATGCGTTGTTGCTAATCCACATACATCCAGTCCTTAACTCTGATGTACTCATGGGCCGTGTTAGACTGTATAACATATAAATTGTAAGCTATGGAGACTATGTTGAGAAATCTAAGAACGAGATGGTTATTGACAAAGAAGAAAATCCGTAGAGGCAAATTTGTCGCTGAAAAGAATAAACTATCGATTAACAAAGTTAGGTTTGAAGATACCCAAATATGAGTTGTATTCTATGTATATGTGTTTCAATTTATGATTTCGCTTAGGTGTAGAGTTGTTAGTGTGTATGTGTTTTGTGTGTGCGTTTGTTGTGTATTCATGCTGTATGTGTGTGTTTCAACTGTCGGGGATAACGCTTTTATCTCATTAAGAATGTGTCACGCCCCGCTTCCCAGTGTACGGAAGCGGAGACGTGGCAGCCCGCAACGTATTTACTAAGAAATAAATACATTAAGCGTAATTAAGAAATATATAAAAATGCACAAGAATAACAGGAGATATAAAATAAACAGAAACTTTTATTAACATTCATCTTTACAATACAACTGCTTTGAAAAGGAAAGATACAATGATATAAAGCAATGCTTAAACAGTGGCATACAAACTAAATGTAAGTATAAGAGAGCTAGAAGTCCAGTTGGGCAGTGAACTGGTCTAAGTCCTCCTGGCTTGGCTCGATCTCCTGAGAGTCCGGTCCACCTGATGAACATTCCAAAGAAATAAATAGATAGGAATGTCGTCAACAAACTAGCGCTCGGTAAGTCCCAAAAGAAAGAATGGAATAGAACAAGTAATGAGAATTGAACTAGTAGTTATACAAGTATATGTTTGTTATTCTAATGTAGTTATTTGTAGCTTGGTACAGAAGATAGTTGTATATACGAAAGGATCCCATCTTATCCCGTGGACTATGGTAACATTTGTACAAGGCCCCGTCAAAACCCATGGGACAACGGCACGAGAGTTCATGTAGATATCTTTTAGTAACCATCTCGTGACACGTTAATACATTTCGTACCAATCTACCCCGTTATCCCCGCGTAATGTGTTGTATAGATTATATTACAAGGTTTGCCGAGACCATGAATACAAGTTGTTCAAGTAAACAGGTTCAGGATGTAATCTTGTAGTCATGAAGTCATGTCAAGTTATAGCCATGGTTTGGTCACGTCAAGTCATGCATTCAGGTTTGATATTGAAGTTTGAATTCAGATATTCAGGTTCATGTTCAAGTATTCATGTTAGCCTTTGGATTCATATTTGAATTGGACTCTGAGTTGAGTTTAGACTCAGACTTGAGTCAGACACTTGTAACTGATTTAGATCCTGAATTAGGTTCGGGAGTCATCGGTAACTGTTGCACATGGACGACAGGATTTGTGTCTTTTTCCAAAACAATTACCATTGATAACTCCGTTAAGTTTTCTACCTTAAATAGGCAAGTATTCACTTTCTCCGGTTCCCTGGGGCTCAAGAGAATTGATCCCGCTTAAACCTATATTTACTAAAATCCTTAAATATTGTTTTATATAATTCGAGGGGGTTTTATGAAAAATATTTTTTTATAAATTTCAAAATAAATCTCGAGAAGTTATTTATTTTATTTAGAATTTTCATGGATGTGAATTTTAAGGATTTGAGGTATTTTAGTGATAATAATATAGCTTGGAAAGTTTATAGTATTTTATTGTAAAACCTATCTTTTATTGGTATCTTGATGGTATTTTGATGAAACTTGTAATTCTTTCATTTAAAAATGTAAGTTTATTATATTTTGAAAATATATGGATTTGTAATATTTTATATAATTATTAAAATCAATTTTTTATTTAAGTAGAAAATTACGGTTTTTTTAAAAACCGTATTAAAAACCTTTCGAGACCAAATGCTCCATGAGGAGGTCTGCATCTCTCTCTACTAGCTCAAGGATATACGATAATCCACACCATCCAATAGTGGGTCACCTAAAGAGGGTTGTAGAGGCATATTTGCAAAACAATTTAAAATACAATTTAAAAGAAATCCGGTTTTATAGTAAATGGTATTTTAATGTAATATTGTAATCATAACAAAAAATACGTTCAAGAGTATCGTGTATGGAAACCAAGTGTGTACGTGAGAGATATGTCGTTACCTCGTGAATTTTCCTAAAGGTATGTTTAAGCAAAACATTAAAAGATGATATACAAAGTTCATGGTATTTTAATTTAAAAGTTAAGTTAAAGTTATTTTGCATGATGTTTTTGATTAAAAGTTGGTTCTAAGCATTGGTTTTATGATTACAAGCATGGTGTAATAAGATGGATGAGCAATGTTTAATAAAATGTGGAATTTCTAGGGTTTAGAAGAAGATGTCAGTATTAACTCCACTTACCGACATATATTTTGAAATAAGAGTTTTAAGGAAGAAGAAGAGGGATTGAGAGGGGCTTACTAGCTAGTTAGCCAATGAAAAGGTAGAAGATAGAGGTGTGAACTTCATGGTATCATGGGATCATCGGAAAAGGTTCAATTCTTTGTCGGAAGTTGACCGCTTGCTAACTCCTCTTCTACTCCTCTTGTACTTAGAAAATTTTGAGATTTTTGGCTAGAGATTTCAGAATGATGAAGGGCTAGGGCATGGGATAGTATTTATAGTGTAGGATTAGGATTTTGGAGTTAAAATGGTGAATTAAAATACATTAAAATGATAATAAATTGGGGAATTGAAGGGTCTCTGTTTGATTGCAGAGCAGGGGAGTTAGGGGTTGGGGAAAGGGTTTGTGTGCAAAGCCCGGGCCTCATTGGGCTTGGGCCGACCGTCAGTACCAACCAAAAAAGAAGATCCGCCTGCCATTTATGGGAGTGGGGTCGTTGGATTGATGCCACGTTTTTATGTCTGTATTTAAATCGTTGTGCACATGTTTGATTTTTCTGTCTTTTCATTTTTTGTTTGCATTGCACGTGTAAACTTTTGGGCTTCCAAAGAGTTTTTAAAATAAATCAGAAAAAATTTATGTGTCTGGTGGGATTCGAACACAAGGGCTACGTCACAGCAGTACTAGGCTTTACCGGTGAGCTACAAGTTGCTTCTTGTTGTTCTTAAACAAAATTTACTTATAACTTGTACTCATGCTTGTAAACCCCTTTCTGTACATTAAACTGAAAAATTTTCTACAGTAAATTCAGAGTCGTTACATTCTACCCTCCTTATAAAAATTTCGTTCTCGAAATTTACATTTACATAGGAACTAATTTATAAATAAGTAAGGGTATCTTGCACGCATGTTTTCTTCTCATTCCCACATTGAATCTCCTGGCGAATCTTTTCTTCACATTACTCGGATCAAGTTTACTTTCTTGTTCCGTAATGTCTTTACCTTTATGTTCATAATCTCAACAGATTGTTGCTCGCAAGTTAGGTCTGTTTGTACAGTGGTGATCAAGAATGTGTCTGGGGTCGCTAACATATCTTCATAGCTGGGATATGTGGAATACGTTGTGCACTCCTTCTAATGAGGGTGGTAATGCCAAATGGTATGCCACTTCTCCGACTCATTCGAGAATGTCGAATAGTCCTATATATTTTGGACTTAGCTTACCCCTCTTGCCAAAACGGATCACTCCTCGATTTGGGGATATCTTTAAGAAAACATGCACTTTGCATCGGCCCAATACTTCTGTCGGACTTGGGCTATGCGCATTCTTTTCCTGACCGTGCGAACTACGTCCACAGTTGCCATAATCATCTCTGGTCCAAGGAGTTCACGATCTCCGATGTCGTCCCAACTTAGTGGTAAATGAAACTTTCTTCCGTAGAGAGCTGCGAAAGGTAACATTCCAATGCTTGCCTGATACCTGTTGTTGTATGAAAACTCCACAAGGTGTAGGTGATCTTCCCACGAACCTCCGAAGTCTAACATACAAGCTCTTAGCATGTCCAGAATCTGAATTGTTCGCTCGGACTGTCCGTCCGTTTATGGATGGTAAGCCGTGCTGAAGTTTAGACTCGTTCCTAGGCTAGCTTGCAAACTCGTTCCTAGGCTAGCTTGCAAATTCTGCCAAAACTGTGATCGGAATCTGGTATCACGATCGGAGACGATGCAAACTGGTATTCCATGTAATCTCACAATCTCCTTCATGAGTTCATGGGTATCAATATAGTACATTTTGAAGAGTTAAATCTTACTTTAGATTCATACCCACCTCCATGTACTTCCTTACTAACGTCTTAGTAGATTGGCCAACTCTGAATGGAATAAAGTGAGCCGGCTAGGTGAGTCGATCCACAATAACCCATACTGCATCGTTACCCTTCGTGCTATGAGGAAGGGCAGTCACGAAGTCCATGGTAATGTGCTATCATTTCCATTCTGAGATTGGTAACGGCTGAACTAGACCAGCAGTTCTGTGATGTTCAGCCTTTACTTGCTGACACGCCAAACACTTGGCTATGCTCCTTGCTACTTTACGCTTCATTTCATGCCACCAGTAGTGTTGTTGTAGATCCTTATATATCTTTGTACCACCGGAGTGTACAGAATAAGGAGAGCTGTGAGCTTCTTTCATCAACTTTTCTCAAACTGGGCCATTTGGTACACACAATCTACTTCCATATCGCAAGGATCTATCTTCGTGGATGATGAAATCAGTTCGAAGTCCACTTTCTACTTGTTCTCTGATCTTTTGTAGCTTGGCATCATTTACTTGAGCTGCTTTAATCTGATTGACAATAGTAGACCGGACTTGTAAGTTCATCAAATACGAAGCGTTACCTGGTATAACTACTTCGATCTCCATCCTGTGCAATTTCTGCTTTAGCTTCCACTGAGCGGTGAGATTCATTGCTAATGGCTGGCGGCTAAGTGTATCAGGAACTATATTCACATTCCCGGGATGATACTGTAGGTTGATGTTGAATTCCACTATGAGTTCTAGCCATCTTCTCTGCCGCATATTCAATTCCTTCTGAGTAAATACATACTTCAGACTCTTGTGGTCAGTGTATATATCCACTCGTTCTCCCAGAAGATAGTGGTGTCAAATCTTAAGTGCAAAGATAATGGCTGCCAACTCCAGATCATGTGTTAGATAGTTGCGCTCATGAACTTTCAGCTGTCTTGATGCAAAAGCTACAACTTTTCCATGCTGGTGTAGAACACATCCTAATTCCTCGCATCACAAGGTACGACGAAATCTCCAGATTGATTCGGTATTATGAGAATAGGAGATAAAGTTAATCTTGATTTGAGTTTTATAAAAACTTGTTCACATGCTTCTGACCACACGAATACTTCATCTTTACATGTGAGCATGGTCAGGGATGCAGCAATCTTCAAAAAACCTTCAATGAATCTTCGGCAGTATCTTGCTAATCCCAAGAAACTTTGTATATCCTTCACTGTCTTTGGTGTCAGCCACTCGCTGACAGCTGACACCTTAGCTGGATCTACTGAGATTCCTTTGCCTGAAACTATATGTTCGAGAAATCCGACTTGATCTAACCAAAATTCACACTTGCTGTACTTGGTATAGAGTTGATGTTGTCACAATATCTCCAGGGCAATCCGTAAATGTTCGGCGTGTTCTTTCTGATTCTTTGAATACATTAGGATGCCGTCGATGAAGATAACAACAAACATGTCTAATTACTCTCGGAAAACTTGGTTCATCGGATTCATAAAGATAGCAGGTGTATTGGTCACTCCAAATGGCATCATGAGATATTCGTAATGACAATAGAGAGTCCTGAACTCCGTTATTAGAATATGAGACTCTTTGACATTCACCTGATAATAACCCGAACGAAGATCTAGTTTCGATAATACACAAAACCCACTTAACTGATCAAAAAGATCATCGATGCGTGGTAGTGGATACTTGTTCTTAATCATCACTTTGTTCAGAGCTCGGTAATCTATACACTTTCTGTTTGAACATTCTTTCTTCTTCACGAGCAAAACTGGAGATCCCCAACTTGAAGTACTGGGACAAATCCAACCTTTCTTCAGAAGTTCATCCAACTGAGTACATATCTCCTTTAATCCCTCAGGAATTAACCGGTACGGGGCTTTGATCACCGGTTGTGCACCAAGTATTAAGTCAATGCTGAATTCAATAGCTCGATCAAGAGGTAAACCTGTTATATCTTCAAGAAACGCATCCTCGAACTCTCGAACTACTTCTGGCTTTTCATCTTCCGCCGGTAAAGTAAACACTTTTGCATTCTTTGGCTCAGCATGGCAGATTCCTGACTCCAGCGTTCCATCTCCACTCTTAAAGTAGAAGACTGGGTGATCTGGTATCTCAAATACTACCCTTCTTTGACGACAGTCAATCGTAGTAAAGAAAACTCCCAACCAGTCCATCCCCAACACAACATCGAAATTTGGGATGTCCAGTACTTTGAAATTCGTGTAGAATTCTCGTCCGCAAACTACAACTGGACACTAATTGTTTGGGTCAAAATTTGCACCCCGGTTGACCGAGTCAAAGTCAAGATCAACCCCAAGCCAGGTGGGCCCTAGCCCAGGTCAAGCGGACCCATGCCCAAGTCGAGCCTGCGACCAGCCTCCTCCATGCCAAAATATAGATCATGTAATAAATAATTTTTATATAATTTTTTTATGCATGAATGTATGCAAAATGGGCATAAAACCAAATTTTTGTAAAGCCCATGGCTTATGTGCAAAAAGAAATGGCACATGAGCCATGGGATGGGCAAAATACCATTTTGTAAAGTCCAAAGGGTTATATGTAAATATGTAAGCCTATATAAGGCAACATGATGATGAATAAAGGATACCTTTTCATTCCCAAAAAAAATTAGGGCATGTGCCTCTTCCTCCTTCTTCAAGGTTCCAAAACCTTCTTCTTTCTTTTTGAATTAAATCAAGAGTTTTACTCTTCCTTTTTCAAAACTAAATAGTTTTTCACCACAAAACCCACAAAGGGGAACTTGGATCTACCATTAGATCTCAAAAAGAAAAGATTTTTAAAATCTCACTTCTTTTGATTTTCAAGATCCTGCCAACAGAGGAGGAAGAGGGAGACCCGTCTCCAGAGACCCTACTTTGGGGAAGAACTAGGGCTCAAGGGGAGAAGCCCTTCATCGGTTTCAAAACATCCTAGGAGTTTAACTCCTCAGATATATATATATACAGAGAATAATAAGTGCTCCTTTCTGGGAGTACAACTCCCATTGCAGGGACCAAGTCCCTTTTGCCGCTCGAGCGCCCACGTGCTGACACGTGGGGCGTTAGCGCTCAAAGCGCTCGCACTCTTGCACTCAGAGCGCTAGCGCCCAAAACGCTAGCGCCCGAGCGCCCACGTGCTGACACGTGGTGCGCTAGCGCTCTTACGCTCAGAGCGCTAGCGCCCAAAGTGCTAGCGCCCGAGCGCCCACATGCTGACACGTGGTGCGCTAGCACTCAAAGCGCTAGCGCTCTTGCGCCCAAAGTGCTAGCGCCCGAGCGCCTGCGTGCTGACACGTGGTGCGCTAGCGCTCAAAGTGCTAGCGCCCAAAAGCGCTAGCGCTCGAGCGTCCACGTGCTGACACGTGGTGCGCTAGCGCTCAAAGCGCTGGCGCTTTTCCCACGCATCCTTTAGATGCCGTTTCCTTTTTTATTTTTATTTTATATATATATGTATATACACACACACACATACTCTACAACACTGTCCCTCTCAAAAAAAATTTAGGCTGGGGTGCTGCCCCGCACCCCGCAAGGGGGCTGCTAGCCCCCTTGACCCCCAGCCCGCTATCCGGGTAGCGGGACCCCTGTAAAAACTCTGCATGGCTCCCGATATATCCAAAACCCCCCTCTCAAAACACAACACACGCACGCTGCACATTGAGTTCGCATGACCAGTTTAACCCGTCAATTGGAGGTTCCCTCGTTCCAAAGGCGAGGGGTAATTAACGGCAGCTTAGTCCGCGGCTGCCGGAGATTCGGATCCCCACAGTCAATAAACCCCGGCCTACTCTAGGCAGGGGGATCTGTAGTACGCCTGACAAGAGCACGCGTATTCCCATCTCAATGGGGTGATGAAAAGCACCCTACAGATTCTGGCACGCCCGGTGGGACCTATCTCTCCTCCAATATTTCGGGTTAAACATTCATGCGAACTCAATCAATATACATATCGATATTTATACTAAAATAATACCCTTTCATGTAGGGTTTTCAAGCAATCACTTCTCAAAGACATCTCCAAAGATGAACTCAGCTCCCATCTCATACACGATAAAGATGGACTCCAGGACAGTCCTCTCGGCCAGTCTTGGGCAACAGTGGGAGGAGCCGTTGCTACAGTTCGGCTCTATTCTGTTCGTGCCAGCTAACGCCATTCCAGCTCCTCAAGCTCCAGCAATAGACAGACTGGTCTTGAAAGGCAGGAGACCAAATATGGTGATCTCGAGGGCGCCCCAACACAAACTCAAGTCGGTGTCTGAACGAATTTCCTTGGCCCCGGCTGGGGGCAAGGCCATCAACACCAACAAAGCTACAACGCGTCTTGAGCAAGCTCCGGCGGTGCACCTAACAACTGCTCGATCGGGTGTCTCTCTAAGCTCCCCGCTAATCGACTCATAATGGCTTCCCGGATAACGGATGCCCACCAAGCTTTCAAAATCGAGAAGCTAAGACAGAAAAGGCTCAGGTATAGAGCCAACAAAAGGGCTAGGGCTCCTGCTAGGCTGAACCTCATGAGGTTCGAAGAACAGGGTTACCCTGCTAAAGATGAGGAAATGGCTGGCTATGTGGTCCACAATGTCTACATGGTGGGAACGCGCAGCAAGAGAAAGGACGGGGCCACCACATCTCAAATCCAATCTGGTTTGAATGTGGTTGCCGTTTCCCAAGAACAACCGCCTCTGCTGGGTGATGAAAACCCTATCGATGAGGATGATAGGCAGAAAGACCCTTCGGTCCATGAGGAATCGGGCTCGGAAAGCGAAGATGAGCCAATCTTCCATCCCAAGAACGCAGAGCAGCAACTTCTCCAAGAGCTCCGAAAACAGCTCAGAAGCAAAGACAAGGAGATGGCCAAGCTCTACTCAAAAATTGACGACTTGACAAACGTCGTCTTACGGCTTACGGCCCAACTTGCCTCTCAGCCGCCCAATCAAGCGCAGGGTTGTCACGCCCCACTTCCCAAAAGAAGGAGAAGGATGACGTGGCAGGGTCCGCAACCTAACTGTATTGAAAGTGGTCTATTCAATACAGTTATATTAAGCGTATGAATATTTAATATGCAGGATGTGTACCAAAACAAAAATAATAAAAGCGAAAGATATTTTATTTCCATTAACCAAATTTTATTACATCCCAAAAGAAAGAGTAAAATAAACTAAGTAGTTTAATTACATCGAGAAGAAACAAAAGCCCTAAACATGTGGGCAACAATAAAAAATTAAATCTAGCTAATCTTCCATCGTCCAGTCTGCATAATCTTCATAAGCTGGCTTCACACCTTGATCCTCGCCATAATGCTCATTCTTATCTAACGGACATTTCAAGGATAGAGGAAGAAAAGGAAGGTCCGTCAGCGAGTTATACTCGGGTAGGATTGCCTCATAAGAAAGTAAAGGTATAGAAACGAACAGGTGTATATAATGAATATGATGTACATGTGTATAAAGGTATGAGGTTATATACCAATTAGATATGTGAATATGAGTAGGTTGTATATGTTTGGTAAAGGTTTAAGTCAAGTCAAACGGATATTCAGTCTAAGAGTTGGATCAGGTTAAACAAGATGTGTATGGATGGAATTGACGGGTGAACATAATCGTATCCTTGAGGTATCCCATGACTAGCTGGAAGCAGTATGAGCTGGTGCTCGTGCCTGAAATGGCAATCAATGTGGTAGCGTGAACATCCCCGAAAGGTGTCCCATGACTACGATGGAGCTTTGTTTAGCGTGAATATCGCTCAAGTGCACAGGTATTACCACCCCTCAATTCCATAATTAACAACAAGTCTAAACTGGTAAAATATCCACATCCAAGAAACTGAATAACTCGTGTCTCATGAAGAAAGGTAGATAAGGTAACAGGTAGCTATATCATATGATGTGGGTTTAGTGTTGAGTATCAATAGGTATTGTAAATGTTTTAGTTTGTTAAATAAGGGTCCGGATACTCGCGATTATTCCGTTGTGGCCACGGAACAACAACTGGGAAAGTGAAATGTACCGTTTCACTTCCCGGGATCATGATCGAGTAGTAGGGGAATCCGAGTTCCGAATTATCCTTGCCTAATCAAACTACCCATCCCCGTGATTCAGTATAAAGGTTTGGACGAATTAGAGTTAGTGCGTATACTTTTAGGCATGGAATTTCCACATTGTATAGTCGTCCATATATTGGACTGGTCACCCGGAATATCGGGATCTTCATATTTGTATAGTCGCCCATATATTGGACTGGTCACCCAGAATATCGGGATCTTCATATTTGTATAGTCGCCCATATATTGGACTGGTCACCCGGAATATCGGGATCTTCATAATAAGTATTCCATACCTAGATCCGCGCATTCTAACCCCAACCGTATCATGTTTTGTATATGTCATGTTATCATAAACTGGAAATTTAAAAAGTATTGATCTCGTTTAATATGGCCTTTCACAACCACTCGTTTTATTTTATAAAGTTCGTAAAGTACTTCGTGTCATCTTAGGGAAAGCTTAGTTAAAAAAGAAATAATAGTGTTTAATTATCTTTTATTATTTCTAAGAAAAACCATGATATTTGGGATATTTATTATTTTGGAAAAGCATAATGTTTTACAAAAAATATCCTTTCGATAAAAGGTTATGGTGTTTATTTGAAAATCTTTTGCAAGAGGATTTTATTTGAAAATCTAGACTGCTCCTAATATTCCAAAAGGACAAGTTATGAGGTCCTCAAATCACCCCTTCACCGCCAATTGTGGCCAGGTAAGCACAAGTAAGGAAAGGAGGGATCCGCTCACGAATCACCGTGAGACGTGCCTTTTAAACTTACCTTTCTCACTTGTCTAGCCTACGCACCACAAAGTCTGGTTTAGATAAACGATCGATACCTACAACCTTTCCTTTGTCCTATATTGGTGTTATTTTAAAATTACCTTTTAAAAGATACTAAATATTCCCTTTTGAAAAGATATCGTTATTTAAATTTAATATTTTCTTCTTCAAAAAGGTTGAAGGGGGTTTAAAAAATATTTGTAAGTAAAATATACGTATGCTGTATCTAAAATATTTATTTCACATATCTTTATTTCTTATAGATATTTTAAACAAATATAATATTTTAATTAAACGAGAGTATCTTGTGGAAGTAACCTATTTCGAGATCATTTTTATAGTATGGGTATGACAGAGGTGAAATGGCAATTCATAGGTTATATCAGATTTCAGGTATTATGGGTGTGCAATATACTTCTATGCACAGAGGAAATTTAAACACCGTTTTAAAATATGGGTTAACATTATCATGATTAAGGGTACAAGAAAAAAGGGTATGCACAAATATAATAACAACTTTTTAAATAGGGTTGATGATTATAAGTTGGAACTAGGTTATTGAGATAGGAGAAGGTGACAGGAAAAAGAGAGAGAGGCGGATCCTACCTTTTGTTTGAGTCGGATGCCGAAGGGTTGAAAACGTAGGCGTGTACAATATCCTCAATAGCTCCACGCCCCGATTTTTCCTCGGCGATTGGGTGGAGCCGTAACGTCGGCGTCGTCGATACGAAGACACCGGTATTTTTTTCAGAATTTTTGGAGTTCTGAGGTGCGAGAAATTTAGGTTTGAAGGTGTCTATTTATAGGGTTTCATTATCAACCAAAAAAATCCAAAAACTGTTAAAATATCACAAAAATCCGTGCCCCAATCATTTTCAGAATCATTGGCCCATGATTCCGAATTATTTGTTAATGATTTCGCCCGCCGCCCAGAATTATGGCCGTTGGATCTGCATCCAACGGCCCAAATCGCGCCCCCAAACCCCCGGCCGCCTGTCACGCGTCGCGCGTGGGGAGACCATGCGTTTTCGCATGGTCCCCACCACGTGGGTGCGTCGGCGGGTTCTAGGCCGTTGGATCGAGCATCCAACGGTCCAGATTAAAGGAGAAATTAAATTTTTTTATTTTATTTTATTTTTATATATAAAATAATATTCTATTTATTATTTAAAAATTGGATTTGGCTTTAAAAAAATTGTTAAAAATAGTTTAAGACACGGAAAAATTATGGAAAAATTTCAGAAAATATATTTTATTATTATCTTTAGTCTAAAAATAGTTTTGGGCTAAAACTAAATAATATATTCATTCCTATGGTTTTAGTTAGTTATTAAAGTTATATAAAATCTAGTTTATCCTTTAAAACATTTTCAATTGATGAGAGAAATATGTAAATTATTTTAAGGCGTTATAAATTCTTATTAAAACATTTTAAGCCTATAAAACAATAAATAGATTTTAGAAAAATTCCTTTAATCATATTCAATGCTTTGAAAATTATTAACACTACTTTAAAAATTAGTATTATATAAAAGAAACACGTAAATAATTATTTGATAGTAGAAATATATTCTATTAGATATTAGAAAACATGGTCGTTACAATCTACCCTCCTTAAAATAATTTCGTCCTCGAAATTTCAGAAGGTAGGTCAAGGAAAGGAAGAAATCACTAAGAAGAGATTATCGCGGTTAAATATTTTGGTCTCGCACTCTCATCCTGTTTTCTCGTTTCCGTGTATGTCTGCCTAGTAGTTCTTTCTTCATACAGCTCTAGCCAGCTGGATTGTCTTGTCGCTCAAGGTTTCATCCTTCTAGTATTCCGACCGGTTGCTGCTCGTAGGTTATGCTAACCTTTTCGTGATCTCGAAACGTTCAAAAGAATGGCTAGGGTTTCCAGCATACCCTCCAACGAAAGTAGCAAAAGTAGGCTATACATAAACCCACCGTCTCCTTCCAAGATGTTAAATGGAAAATGAGTCATGGGTTGATCTTTCCGTGCTTGCTGCATTGAATCATCATCTCCACTTTTTCTACTATTATCTTATAAATTCTCCATCTTCAGGATCGTCCCAGTCGATCGGTATTTCTCCCATATAAAACTTGACCTCTCTCATCCGCTTCATGTGTTTCAACCATCCGTGTTCCCATGTTCTCCTTAGGGTGGTGTTTCTATATCTTCAAGACAAAAATTTACCATTGCCAGTTCTAAATCTGAACATGATAATTGCGTCCACAAGTCGTTAGTTGTCTTGACGCGTATGCGGCTATATTGCTGCGCTGATACATCACATCACTAAGTCACTCTTCCAAAAATCGTTGTAGGTGTTTAAAACTTCTGGGTTTGCTAAGAATTGCAAGAATGGTTGTGATAGTTATGATCTACCCTCCTTAGAATAATTTCATATTTGAAATTTTCAAAGAAGTGGCCACTACTAGGCACAGAAATCAGTAACGCTGTCAGGAATCCTCTTTGCTGCATGTGTCGCTCCCGCGAGTTGGTGTATCACTTGATGCATAGAAAGTCTCTGAAGGGTTTAGGTACAAGGAATCGGAAAATGTAAAATCAGTAGTTGCTTCCAGATAGAAGACTTTAGAAGTTGGATGGAGGTTATGAATTGATGGAAAAACTTGCGAGATATAACATAAAGGCAACTAGTCGAAATTACAAAAACTAGAGGAATTATGGTGATTTTAACTAAGATTTGCATCGAAAGATGGTTAAGCATGGTATCAAAGAAAGGTTGAGAAAAAGAAAGAGTACCTCTATTGTCTTTCCACGTGGCATCAGCCTTCTCGGCCGTCATGGTGAAGGTCTGACGTTTGGGTCCATTCCTTTGCGCTTGCTGAAAAACACGCTTCTGTGATGGCAAGGGGGGTCCTTTTGGTGTTGCCCCTTGACCGGTTGGTTTAGTGGCAGAAAGTGGCCGGTTTCCTTGTGTTGGTGCCCCATAATTAGCCGGCTTGTTGACGGGGCCTGATTGTCTCCCTCTCTGAGGACAGTCCCTAATGGTATGATTCGGAGACTCACAGACTATGCAAAGTTTGTTCAAAATGCGACAGTCTCTCATGTAGTGTCCGGTCCTACCACAATGGTTGCATACAACGGCTGTTTTTCCGAAGATAGTTGGTACTGCTAATCGATTAGGTGGTTGTCTCCCGTTGAATCTGGAAGATGATCCCTCAAGAATTTGATTGGCCGGTCGTTTAATGCCAGACAAACGGTCATCCTTCCTTATGTGTCTCTAAAGGTCTTCAAAGTTTCATGCCGCCTTTAAAATTTCATCACAAGTTGATAAGGTAGCAGAAGACATGGAGGACTGTGTCTTCAGGTCCAATCCTTGTCGGAATTCCTTAGCATAAAGTTCTGGGGTTGCCACCAGATGATGCGCGAACCGACTTAACCTTGAGAACTCCGAAGCGTACTCGTCCATCGACTTATCCCACATGCTCCCTTGTTGGAACTGTATAAACTCCCGTTCAATTTTTAGGTGTGCTACGGCGGGGAAGTATTGAGTATCAAAACGCTATTTGAACCTTTCCTAGTCGATGGGCTCCTTCGATCTACTTTCCTCTGCCTCCCACCATATCCTGGCATTATCCGTAAGTTGTAACTTAGCGATGTTCACCCATGCGTCCTTCGGAATTTGGGCGGCACTGAGATCATTGACTGTTCCCTTGAGCCTTCTTCATCTTCTAAAGGAGTTTCCTTCCCCGAAAAAGTCTTAGGGTGGAGTGATCTGAACTGCTTCACTCCCGCCGAACCTTGTGGAACTGGGGTTAGTGCCTTACTTAAAATCTCTGCTTGCTGCTGCCTACTTTCTCGTAGCTCCTGATGAAGGGCAGCTGCCTGCTTCTGCTGTTGCTCCAATAGTCCTTGCATCATTTGTAGCATAGCTGCTTGCTGAGCAGCGGCTTCATTGACTCCATTTCCCTTCGGGTCGGTGATGGTGTCGTCCAGCCATTGATGATCTGAATCAGAATAGGTTAGGTTACAATCAGGCTGAAGGATGAGACAGGATAATAACTTGCTTGGAAGAACAACAATTAATGCAAGAGAGGCTAAGAAGAGCACAAGAGAGATTTTTGCTCGAAACTAAGATTTTATTATCCAATTTCAATATGGAGAGTACAACCGGAAGTAAGGACATATCCATACTATTCTTACATTATTTTATTTGGCCAAAGAAAGGAAAAAGACTTATTAGTCTCGATTACGGGAGTTCAACAAGTGGTGATAGGTCCTCGAACTAAGAAAAGTATGACCATTCCTTGGTGCCTTGCGAGGACAGCTGCCTGAGTTTCTTCGGTCTCGAGTTCCTCCTCACTCGAAGCTTCGTCCTTCGACTCATCCTCGGCAGGAGCCTCGCTCTCTGATTCCACCTCTATAGGGTTTTCTTCTTCTGCAGGAGCCTCCTTTTTCTGGCCCATCCTTTATATGCTCCTCTTCCCTGGGATTTTCTTCTTCTTCAGAGTCGATGGCCATCATAGACTCCGTAGTTGCAGCATTGACTTCTTCGTCTTCCGAGTCGCTGTCGGAAATAACCGCATGAGAGTCTACGACTTCGTCGTCTGAATCTCCATATGTAGTTTCAAAGTAATATCGGACATGTCATCCTCGTTGGAAAGATTTGCCATGACCAGAAGGAAATGTCATGGTCAGGGTACAGAATGTCAAGGAAGGGACAAGGGACATAGGAAAACTAAGATATCGGTATAGATGGATGAGATTCACAAATATAATAAGTCAGTTAACGGTTTCATTTTAGTACACAAGAGGATCTGCATGGGCCACCACAAAAACCTGTCACGCCCCGCTTCCCAAAAGAAAGAGAAGGATGGCGTGGCAGGGTCCGCAACCTAACTATATTGAAGGTGGTCTATTCAATACAGTTACGTTAAGCGTATAAATATTTAATATGCAGGATGTGTACCAAAACAAAAATAATAAAAGCGAAAAGCATTTTATTTCCATTAACCAAACTTTATTACATCCCAAAAGAAAGAGTAAAATAAACTAAGTAGTTTAATTACATCGAGGAGAAACAAAAGCCCTAAACATATGGGCAACAATAAAAAATGAAATCTAGCTAATCTTCCATCGTCCAGTCTGCATAATCTTCATAAACTGGCTTCACACCTTGAACCTCGCCATAATGCTCATTCTTATCTGACGGACATTCCAAGGATAGAGGAAGAAAAGGAAGGTTCATCAACGAGTTATACTCGGGTAGGATTGCCTCATAAGAAAGTAAAGGTATAGAAACGAACAGGTGTATATAATGAATATGATGTACATGTGTATAAAGGTATGAGGTTATATACCAATTAGATATGTGAATATGAGTAGGTTGTATATGTTTGGTAAAGGTTCAAGTCAAGTCAAACGGATATTCAGTCTAAGAGTTGGATCAGGTTAAACAAGGTGTGTATGGATGGAATTGATGGGTGAACATACTCATATCCTTAAGATATCCCATGACTAGCTGGAAGCAGTATGAGCTGGTGCTCGTGCCTGAAATGGCAATCAATGTGGTAGCGTGAACATCCCCAAAAGGTGTCCCATGACTACGATAGAGCTTTGGCTAGCGTGAATATCACTCAAGTGCACAGGTATTACCACCCCTCAATTCCATAATTAACAACAAGTCTAAACTGGTAAAATATCCACATCCAAGAAACTGAATAACTCGTGTCTCATGAAGAAAGGTAGATAAGGTAACAGGTAGGTATATCACATGATGTGGGTTTAGTGTTGAGTATCAATAGCTGTTGTAAACGTTTTAGTTTGTTAAATAAGGGTCCGGATACTCGCGATTATTCCGATGTAGCCACGGAACAACAACTGGGGAAGTGAAATGTACCGTTTCACTTCCCGGGATCATGATCGAGTAGTAGGGGAATCCGAGCTCCGAATTATCCTTGCCTAATCAAACTACCCATTCCCGTGATTCAGTATAAAGGTTTGGACGAATTAGAGTTAGTGCGTATACTTCTAGGAATGGAATTTCCACATTGTATAGTCGTCCATATATTGGACTGGTCACCCGGAATATCGGGATCTTCATATTTTTATAGTCGCCCATATATTGGACTGGTCACCCGGAATATCGGGATCTTCATATTTGTATAGTCGCCCATATATTGGACTGGTCACCCGGAATATCGGGATCTTCATAATAAGTATTCCATACCTAGGTCCGCGTATTCTAACCCCAACCGTATCATATTTTGTATATGTCATGTTATCATAAACTGGAAATTTAAAAAGTATTGATCTCGTTTAATATGGCCTTTCACAACCACTCGTTTTATTTTATAAAGTTCGTAAAGTACTTCGTGTCATCCTCGGGAAAGCTTAGTTAAAAAGAAATAATAGTGTTTAATTATCTTTTATTACTTCTAAGAAAAACCATGATATTTGGGATATTTATTATTTTGGAAAAGCATAATGTTTTACAAAAAATATCCTTTCGATAAAAGGCTGTGGTGTTTATTTAAAAATCTTTTACAAGAGATTTTTATTTGAAAATCTAGACTGCTCCTAATATTCCAAAAGGACAAGTTATGAGGTCCTCAAATCGCCTCTTCACCGCCAATTGTGGCCAGGTAAGCACAAGTAAGGAAAGGAGGGATCCGCTCACGAATCACCGTGAGACGGGCCTTTTAAAGTTACCTTTCTCACTTATCTAGCCTAGGCACCACAAAATCTGGTTTAGATAAACGATCGATGCCTACAACCTTTCCTTTGTCCTATATTGGTGTTATTTTAAAATTACCTTTTAAAAGATACTAAATATTCCCTTTTGAAAAGATATCGTTATTTAAATTTAATATTTTCTTCTTCAAAAAGGTTGAAGGGGGTTTAAAAAATATTTGTAAGTAAAATATACGTATGCTGTATCTAAAATATTTATTTCACATATCTTTATTTCTTATAGATATTTTAAACAAATATAATATTTTAATTAAACGAGGTATCTTGTGGAAGTAACCTATTTCGAGATCGTTTTTATAGTATGGGTATGACAGAGGTGAAATGACAATTCATGGGTTATATCAGATTCCAGGTATTATGGGTGTGCAATATACTTCTATGGCCATTGGATTTGCATCCAACGGCCCAGATCACGCCCCCAAATCCCCCGCCGCCTGTCACGCGTCGCGCGTGGGGAGACCACGCGTTTTCGCGCGGTCCCCACCACGTGGGTGCGTCGGCGGGTTCTGGGCCGTTAGAGCGAGCATCCAACGGTCCAGATTAAAGGAGAAATTAAATTTTTTTTTTATTTTTATATATAAAATAATATTCTGTTTATTATTTAAAAATTGGATTTGGCTTTAAAAAAATTGTTAAAAATAGTTTAAAACACGGGAAAATTTTGGAAAAATTTCAGAAAATATATTTTATTATTATCTTTAGTATAAAAATAGTTTTGGGCTAAAACTAAATAATATATTCATTCCTATGGTTTTAGTTAGTTATTAAAGTTATATAAAATCTAGTTTATCCTTTAAAACATTTTTAATTGATGACAGAAATATGTAAATTATTTAAAGGCGTTATAAAATCTTATTAAAACATTTTAAGCCTATAAAACAATAAATAGATTTTAGAAAAACTCCTTTAATCATATTCAATGCTTTGAAAATTATTAACACTACTTTAAAAATTAGTATTATATAAAAGAAACACGTAAATAATTATTTGATAGTAGAAATATATTCTATTAGGTATTAGAAAACATTTATACTCCCCGCTAATCGACTCACAATGGCTTCCCGAATAACGGATGCCCGCCAAGCCTTCAAAATCGAGAAGCTAAGACAGAAAAGGCTCAGGTATAGAGCCAACAAAAGGGCTATGGCTCCTGCTAGGCTGAACCTCATGAGATTCGAAGAACAGGGTTACCCTGCCAAAGATGAGGAAATGGCTGGCTATGTAGTCCACACTGTCTACATGGTGGGTATGCGCAGCAAGAGAAAAGACGGGGCCACCACTTCTCAAATCCAATCCGGCTTGAATGTGGTTGCCGTTTCCCAAGAATAGCCGCCTCTGCCGGGTGATGAAAACCCTCTCGATGAGGATAATAGGCAGAAAGACCCTTCGGTCCATGAGGAGTCGGGCTCGGAAAGCGAAGATGAGCCAATCTTCCGTCCCAAGAACGCAGAGCAGCAACTTCTCCAAGAGCTCCGAAAACAGCTCAGAAGCAAAGACAAGGAGATGACCAAGCTCTACTCAAAAATTGACGACTTGACAAACGTTGTCTTACGGCTTACGGCCTAACTTGCCTCTCAGCCGCCAATCAAGCGCGGGCTCTGCTCATGAACCGGGAAACGGTGTCCCGAAACAGCCGACGCCCGTTCCCTCAAATCCAAAAGTGGGCGGACTGCATGAAAATTAGTCGCATCCTATCTCGGGAAATGTCTTGGCTACCGATGACAGTAGCCTGCTAACTCAAGATCAAATCATGGATTTGGTTGCCAACAAAGTCAAAACATTGGTAGCCGAAGCCGAACCGCAAAAAGATATTAGTAGCAGTGGGAGACCATATCCTGCTCAGTATAATCTGGTAGAATTTCCTAGCGGCTATGTCATCCCTAAATTCGAAAGATTTGATGGGACGGGAAATGCGAATCAGCACATCGCCCACTTTAAAACCTCATGCGGGAATACTGGGGGCAACGATGCGCTTCTCCTCCGCCAGTTCGTTAATAGCTTGACCGATGTTGCTTTCGACTGGTACGCGAGCATACCAGATGGCTACGTTACTATTTTCGTCCATATGGAATCTTTGTTTCGACAAAGGCTTATGAGCGTTAGCGATAAGATCACTATTGCCGAGCTCGTAAGGACCAAGCCCAAGAACAACGAAAGCAGCACGGATTTTATAACCCGATGGCACAATCTCTCCGTCAAATGTGAACCGCCGATAGAGCAGGACCAATCTGTCAATCTCCTCGTCAGAAATCTCAACAATTGGATGGCCCTGTTTCTATGCACCGCGGGTCTCCAAACATTCCAAGAGCTGACCAGAAAAGTTCAGATGCTGGAACGCTCAAAGCAGGAGTCCTCCTCTGACTCCCAAAATAACAATAGGTCATGGAGAAACCGAAAGGACGAAAATCGCAAAGGCGGAGGTTCTGACGATACTGAATCTTTTAACACTTCGGCTAACCGAAATAAGCAAGGGATGTGTGGGCCTAATGCCAACCAGCCTCGGAAGTCAGTGTTCGGAAAAGGAGGAGAATCTCCACTGAAAGAGAAGCTGGATAAGGTCTATTCCTTCAGAAGGGACAAAGTCCACAAAATATTCAAAAACGCCCTGAGGAACGGTCTACAACTGCCAGAGTCAAAAAGACCGCAGAAAGCGAATATGACCGACGACCCCAAATACTGCCCCTATCACAGAGTGATAGGTCATGCCATTGAGGAATGCTTCGTCTTCAAAGATTGGGTCGAAAAGCAATACCAGGCAGGAGAGATAGAACTGTCTAAAGGCGTGTTAACAAACAGTCCAGCTGTGACCGCCAATTTCATACAAACGGAGACCGAAGTTCTTCGTGAAACTGATTCTCTCAGACATCTGCCTTTCTCTGAAAACAGTCGACCACCACGTCATTAAACTTGGAACAGTAGACCTCTAAGTCTTTAAACTGGGAACCGATGACCACTATGTCGATAAACTGGGAACAGTCGACCTCTAAGTCGTTAAACTGGGAATGTAAAAAAAATTGTGTAAATAAAAAAAAGGGAATGTGTAAATAAATAAATAAAAGATAAAACCGAAATGATAGGGCAATCGCGACCTTCGCGATAAGAAAAGCTGAAATGATAGAGCAATCGCGGTAAAAAAACAAAAATAAATAAACAAAACGAAGGCGAATGATGAGTCGCTCCTGGTACCATATTCCAGTGCAGCGATGTAGACGCCAACAAAAATTCAAATTTCCAAAATTCTCCCAGCCCTACGGCCAGTCCCCAAATTGACAGCCGTATACAATCCATGGGCTCAAATAGTTCTTGTCATACCCATGCCCCACCACAATCATCAGTTACGCGGCTGGTCTCCACCTTTGGAATTATGCTCTATTAAGAAGACTCACTCATGTGTCCTCATGATACATGAGGAGAACAAACCTTCGTGGGATCTTTACGACTCACAAAGGAAAAATACACTTGGGGGTCCTCACGACTCCTAAGGAGAAAATGCACCTACGGGATCCTTACGACTCGTAGGGAGAAAATACTTTATGGGACCCTTACGGCCCATAAAATTGAAAAGCCTTAGGCGATAGGGATCTAAACCTGTCTCCTAAGCCATCGCTCCCCAATCCCCAAGTGGCGAATGATGAGTCGCTCCTGGTACCATATTCCAGTGCAGCGATGCAGACGCCAACCAAATTCCAAACTCAAATCCCAAATGGCGAATGATGAGTCGCTCCTGGTAGCATATTCCAGTGCAGCGATGCAGACGCCGGCCAAAATCCAACCCCCAAGTGGCGAATGATGAGTCGCACCTGGTACCATATTCCAGTGCAGCGATGCAGACGCCGGCCAAAATCCAACCCCCAAGTGGCAAATAATGAGTCGCTCCTGGTACCATATTCCAGTGCAACGATGCAGACGCTAACCAAATTCCAAACTCAAATCCCAACGGCGAATGATGAGTCGCTTCTAGTACCATATTCCAGTGCAGCGATGCAGACGCCAACCAAATTCCAAATCCCAATAGCGAATGATGGGTCACTCCTAGTACCATATTCCAGTGCAGCGATGCAGACGCCAACAAAATCTCAAAATTTTTCCGGCCCTACGGTCTGGATCATACATCCTGTAAAACCGTATACAATCCACGGGCGTAAAACGATCCCAATCTCTCCCAAGTCCTACAGGTGAGACCAAATTCAAAGTCCCACCGGCGGGGAAGATTCAAAAAAAAAAGAGAAGAAAAAAAAGAAGGTATGTCCACAAGCAAAATAGGCACGGTTGAAAACCCGAAAAGGCTCCATGAGTAAAAACAGTAGGACTGCCGGCGAGTTTGTGAAAACCCGAAAAAGCGCAAACTCGTGAAAAAGAGATGAAATGCACTCGCAAAGTCCTCTCGACTTTGTGAAGAGAAAATTCCCGCATGAGATCCTTACAACTCACAAAGGAGCAATACACTTGGGAGTCCCCACGACTCTTAAGGAGAAAATACACTTACGGGATCCTTACGACCCGTAGGGAGAAAATGCTTTGTGAGACCCTTACGGCTCACAAAATTGAAAAGTCTTAGGTGATAGGGACCTAAAACCTGTCTCCTAAGCCATCGTTTCCTAATAAGCAAACGCAAATGATGATTCGCTCCTGGTACCATATTCCAGTGTAGCGATGCTGATACCAAACAAAAAAAACAGTTCCCAAGTCCTCCTGGGGCAAATGATGAGTTGCTCTTGGCATTATTCCAGTGCAGCAATACAGATGCCAAACCAAAACCAAATCCTCAAATCCACTCAAAGACATACGATGATTCGCTCCTGGTACCATATTCCAGTATAGCGATGCTGATGTCAACCCAAATCAAATCAAACCAACAAACTCTGCGGCGGAATCATGCTCCGTCCCAGAATTTACCCCGTGTCGAAATCATGCTTCGCCTCGGGATATCTACCTTCCCTGCCGGAATTATGCTCCGCCTCGGAATCAAATCAACTAACCAGCTCTGCGTCGGAATCATACTTCGTCTCAGAGTGTACCCCGCGTCGAAATCAAGCTTCGCCTCGGTGTAATTGCCTTCCCCGTCAGAATTAAGCTCCGTCTCGGAATCAAGTTAGCCAACGAGCTCTACGCCGGAATCATGCTTCGTCTCAGAGTGTACCCCGTGTCGAAATCATGCTTCGCCTCGGTGTATCTGCCTTCCCTATCGGAATTATGCTTCGGCTCGGAATCAACCAGCGACCTCCTCGTCGGAATTAAGCTCCGCTCTTCGGAATGATGCTCCGATCCTCGGAATTATGCTCCGATCCCCGAAGTTATGCTCATCGGAATTATGCTCTGATCCTTGGAATCATGCTCCGCTCTTCGGAATGATGCTCCGATTCCTGGAATCATACTCCGCTCTTCGGAATGATGCTCCAATCCCTGGAATGATGCTCTGCTCATCGGAATGATGCTCCGATCCCGGTATGCTCTGACTCTTCGGAATGATGCTCCGATCTTTGGAATCATGCTCCGCGCTTCGGAATGATGCTCCGATCTTTGGAATCATGCTCCGCGCTTCGGAATGATGCTCCGATCCCTGGAATCATGCTCCGCGCTTCGGAATGATGCTCCGATCCTTGGAATCAAGTTCCGCACTTCGGAATGATGCTCCGATTCTTGGAATCATGCTCCGCTCTTCGGAATGATGCTCTGATCCCTAGAATGATGCTCTGATCCCTAGAATGATACTCCGATCTTTGGAATCATGCTCCGCGCTTCGGAATGATGCTCCGATCTTTGGAATCATGCTCCGTGCTTCGGAATGATGCTCTGATCTCTGGAATCATGTTCCACGCTTCGGAATGATGCTCCGATCCTTGGAATCATGCTCCGCTCTTCGGAATGATGCTCTGATCCTTGGAATCATACCTCTACTCTTCGGAATTATGCTTCGACTCTTCGGAATGATGCTCCGACCTAGGAATTATGCTCCGCAAATCGGAATGATGCTCTGATCCCCAGGAATCATGCTCCCCGAGGGATACTCCGACCCTGGAATTATGCTCCGCGAATCAGAATGATACTCCGATCCCCGGGAATCATGCTCCCCGAGATGATGCTCTGCCCCTGGAATGACGTTCCACCTCGAAGTCCAACTTCAAGATCCATCAATTTCATGCACACAACTCAAATGTGCGGTGTGCATTTATTGATGGGAGGCACTTTGTTGGGGTCAAAATTTGCATTCCAGTTGACCGAGTCAAAGTCAAGGTCAACCCCAAGCCAGGTGGGCCCAAGCCCAGGTCAAGCGGGCCCATGCCCAAGTTGAGCCCACGGCCAGCCTCCTCCATGCCAAAATATAGATCATATAATAATTAATTTTTTTGTAATTTTTTATGCATGAATGTATGCAAAATGGGCATAAAGCCAAATTTTTGTAAAGCCCATACTTATGTGCAGAAAGAAATGGCACATGAGCCATGGGATGGGCAAAATGCCATTTTGTAAAGCCCAAGGGGCTATATGTAAATATGTAAGCCTATATAAGGCAACATGATGATGAATAAAGGATACCTTTTCATTCCCAAAAAAAATTAGGGCCTGTGCCTCTTCCTCCTTCCTCAAGATTCTAAAACCTTCTTCTTTCTTTTTGAATTAAATCAAGAGTTTTACTCTTCATTTTTCAAAACTAAATAGTTTTTCACCACAAAATCCACAAAGGGGAACTTGGATCTACCATTAGATCTCAAAAAAAAGATTTTTAAAATCTCACATCTCTTGATCTTCAAGATCCTGCCAACAGAGGAGGAAGAGGGAGACCCGTCTCCAGAGACCCTACTTTTGGGAAGAACTAGGGCTCAAGGGGAGAAGCCGTTCATCAGCTTCAAAACATCCTAGGAGTTTAACTCCTCATATATATATATATATATATATATATAAAGAGAGAGAGAGAGAGAGAAAGAGAGAGAGAATAATAAGTGCTTCTTTCTGGGAGTACAACTCCCATTGCAGGGACCAAGTCCCTTTTGTCGCTCGAGCGCCCACGTGCTGACACGTGGGGCGCTAGCGCTCAAAGCACTAGCGCTCTTGCGCTCAGAGCGCTAGCACCCAAAGCGCTAGCGCCCGAGCGTCCACGTGCTGACACGTGGTGTGCTAGTGCTCAAAGCGCTAGCGCTCTTAAGCTCAGAGCGCTAGCGCCCAAAACGCTAGCGCCCGAGCGCCCACGTGCTAATACGTGGTGCAGTAGCGCTCTTGCACTCAGAGCGCTAGCGCCCAAAGCGCTAGTGCCCGCGCGTCCACATGCTGACACGTGGTGTGCTAGCGCTCAAAGCGCTAGCGCTCGAGCGCCCACGTGCTGATACGTGGTGCGCTAGCGCTCAAAGCACTAGCGCTCTTGCGCTCAAAGCGCTAGCGCTTTTCCCACGCATCCTTTGGATGCCCTTTCCTTTTTTATTTTTATTTTACATATATATATATATATATATATATATATATATGTGTGTATATATACACACACACATACTCTATAACACTGTCCCTCCCAAAAATATTTTGGGCCGAGGCGCTACCCTGCACCCCGCAAGGGGGTTGCTAGCCCCCTTGACCCCCAGCCCGCTATCCGTGTAGCTGGACCCCCGTAAAAACTCTGCGTGGCTCCCGATATATCCAAAAAAAACCCTTTCAAAACAACACACGCACGATGCATGATTGGTAGAATTTTTGCGTGCTTAGTTAATTACCGCAATCAAGACGGTTTCGGTTATAGCTAGCCGGTTGAGTACGGGTCGTCCGCAAGGAGATAGGAATCTTTTTCTATGTGCTTTAACGAGTTAAGTCCAAATGTCCGGGTTTGTTTGAGATTAACTATGTGCTAAAATGTTATATAAAGAGAGCTTGTTAGGGTTAGGATTAGGTTAGTTTGAGTTAGGAGTCGCTCACTTCTTTCGTTGCCACTCTTAATATCGGTGTTACGGTAATCGGCAACAACGGGGATTATCACGACTAGGAAGGAACTTGCGAGTATAAGGTAGGCTTTCCAACGCTTAAGTTCTTCCTTTTGGTGCTTGTCCGTCCGTTCTTGGCTCTTAACCTTAACCTCCGGTTAATTCAACCACAACCGGTCTCACTAAGAAATCACCGCTATCATATAGGATAGGGTGCCGTAGGGAGCGGATTGTGGTTCAATTAACGAGAGTCCGAATTAAGATGTTGGGTAAGGAAAGAGTGAGAGAGATTTCCTTCTCTCAAACTTTCCTTATCCTACCCTAACAAGTAAGAAAACTACTCACCCATTACATGAAAAAGAAAATACAACAAAAGGAGGAAGATAGAAAGAAAGAGGTTAGGAGATTACAACTAGCTATTTGAGACCTCACCTTGGTAAGGATCAAGCTTAAGCATCATTGTTGTTAAGGATAAAGAAAAAAAGAGAACAAGAAAGAAACAACAACAAATAACAACAACTAGATTAGCAAATGAAAATTACAAGCAATTACAATTAACAAAATAACAAGACAAGCATAATAAGGAAAAGAACTCTTTTATTCATCCTTCACTCATAAAAAGCTCACTACAAAGTTTTAATGGAGAAAAGATGAAAAGAGGAAGAAGACTACAAAATCTATCCTAAAATTTTACACAAGAATAAGCACCCTTGGCTTGGCAAGTTCTGGGCTATTTATAGGCAGGAAACAGAGAACCTAGGGCAACATTCAGGACCAACATGCAATGACCAAACTGCCCCTGAAAATTATTCAACTGCGGAGCCTATTAGGCCGCGGATCCGTGGCCAAAACGCCATGTTGGCCGTGGATCCGCGGCCATAAAGATGAGTTGGCTCATCAACTTTTGTGGTTTTCCCTGTTTTGATGTTTCCTTCAGTGTGGTATGTGTGGTTTTTCAGAAGCTCTTCAAATTTCTTCCAGAATTTCAGCAGATCAAAAGGTGATGTGATGTGGATCTTTTGCCATGATTTCCTTGAACTCCGCGTAGATATCTTGGATTTTGTGTTGCCATTGTGCTTTGTGCATGAAAATGACCATTGATTTGCTATTTTGTCCCTTAAACTGGTGTGCGGCAACATACGGATAGAGAGCGGAGACCCGTATTTATCTGTGGTTGGCAGTAATCCAGAATTTGTCACGCTTTTTCATGAATTTCACTGTTTAGAGCCGAGAACCTGTATCCTGCAATTAACTAGCAAACACGGCTCAAGAGTACCTACCGATAAGCAATGTGATAAAAATGGGCGGTATAAAAATGCAAAAATCTGATATGAACAAATACCACCAAACTTATCATTTGCTCGTCCCGAGCAAAGCCAGTTTATTCACAAAAATTCCTAACCTCACTTTCGCAGGGAACGCGATTGCACTGAGCATGTGCAACAAGCCGTTAAACCTCTAGATGTCCCTAGTAGGAGGAGTGTTGTCTCCTGAGGGTTTTCAGCGGATATTACCCACAAAATCCCGTCAAGCTAGTTTTGCAAAATAACTATGATCCAAACCCAAGGGTTTTGTTTCAGAAAATAACAATTCTATTATCCTAAGTCTGGACTATCGAACCTTTATGTTTCACACCTCGCTTCTTATTTAACTTAAGATTTTATATGTCTTTACATGCAGTGCAAATAGTGTCGTTAAGTTCCAGAAGGATCAATTAAAGTCATCATGTCACACAATAAAGCCCAGATAAAAATTTTAAAAGGATCACATAAGTTTTATAAAGAGTTAAGTATTTTTCAATTTTTGTTTTTCAGTAAGATTTCAATTTCAGAATTTCTATCTTCCTTAACAGGAAACTAGGTCTTATTTTTCACTCTACCTTTTTCTTGTTTTCATATCATACACACCTCTGTGAACGTGCAATAGTCTTTATCATAGAATAAAACCTTCATATCTCCGCTAGAAATATTTTTTTATAAAAACCTGTCTTTTGTCAAGATTATTCTCACACAAAGATCCGTTAGTAATTTTAACTCGGAGAGAACACATGCTTGACTTTGTTTTAATCTGGACTTTCTAGGCTTCTTAACGAGCTTTGGGCCAATGCATCCAAACAAGTTGGCTTTAAAGCATTAGGTGTAGAGACACCCCAGCGGACTTAATTACTCAAGTTACCTAGGCCCAAAAACAAAAGACAATTTAGCGTGAAAATCATGATGATTCAATGCGAACGGAGATATAACCGGTAGTTCAATTATTTTTTTTTTGGATAAAAGACGTGTTTAGTGGGTTCGGTGTGTAATCATTCCAACCAAGTTCCAGATGGGTTATTCTTCAGAATTAGTTCCAATTAAGGCATCAATAACATTCCTTCATATTCGCTTCACTTATTAAACTATTCTTGATATTACTTATTTCAGAACAAACCTATTTGATCCTCAGAAAATAATTTATCCATTTAAAATTTTTTAGACATAATAGACTTGTCAACTAATTTTCAAAACTCACGACACGTGTAGTGTGATGTAAAGATGTATATCAGCTATAGTTAACTTCAAAGGAGAGTTATCTTTCAGGGTTTCAAAATCTAAAAATAAGATTTAGTTATTCTTATCTTATCAAACAAAACCGTCGAAATGTTGAATCTGAGTTCTCCCACTAGCTAACTTGACGAAAAAGTTTTTATGTTTTTAGAAAATTTTGTGATTTTTATGGATTTTATGGATTTTAGTATGCAGATGCAAAATATACATATGAATGCGAAGGTTAGAAATGCGTACCGAGCGTACCCCCAAACTTAAACTGGACAGTGTCCTCACTGTCATTGCATGAAGAGATCATTGAAGGGTCAAAATTGTCGGTTAGATATACACAATTTTGTTTTTGTTTTTGTTTTTAAAGAAAAGAAAAATAGTAAAAATGGAAAAGAATATCCACAAATATATACAAAATGGTATATACATACCCCCAAACTTATATGGAACAGTGTCCACTGTTTTGACTGGATAACCGAAGTTTGGTGGTAGGCAAAGGAAGATTATGCAGGGTAAACCGGCTCCTGTAAGACCAGGAGCTCCTCTGTTGGTTCGGCGCTAAGGTACGGTTTTAGTCTGTGTCCGTTTACTTTGAAAAATGAACCGTCCTTTGGATTCTCCAAATCCACAGCGCCATGTGGATACACATTCCGCACAAAATATGGCCCTTTCCAGCGAGATCTGAGCTTACCTGGATGGAAATGTAACCGGGTGTCGTAAAGCAGTACCTGTTGACCAGGTGCGAATGTTTTTCGCAAAAGGTGTTTATCGTGAAACACCTTCGTTCAGTTCTTAACGACAACCGCGTTTTCGTAAGCCTCATCCCGAAGCTCGCTCAATTCGTTCAACTGCAGCTTTCGATGGCTGCCCGCATTTTCGAGAGACAGATTCAGCTCCTTTATCGCCTAAAATGCGCGATACTCTATTTCCACAGGGAGGTGGCAAGCCTTTCCGTAAACAAGCCGATAGAGAGACATGCCAAGATCGGTCTTATAAGCAGTTCGAAATGCCCAAAGGGCATTAGTGAGTTTTAACGACCAATCCTTACGGTTCTTGGAAACCGTCTTCTCCAGTATCTACTTGATTTGCCGATTTGAAACTTCGGCTTGCCCGCAGGTTTGGGGGTGATAGGGCGTAGATAGTTTATGATTAATGGAATATTTCCGCATCAAGGCCTCGAAAGTCTTATTGCAGAAATGAGTTCCATTGTCGCTAATGATCGCTCGGGGTGCTCAAACCGGGAGAAAATATTTTCCTTAAGAAATCTAACGACAATCTTGTTGTCGTTAGTCCGGCTGGGCACAGCCTCGACCCACTTAAAGACATAATCAACAGCGAGAAGGATGTACAAGTTCCCAAAAGAGCTGGGAAACGGCCCCATGAAATCGATCCCTCAAATATCGAAAATCTCTACAACCAAGATTGGTTGGAGCGGCATCTCATTTCTCCTGGATATCCGGCCCAAGTGTTGGCACCAGGAGCAAGTCTTGCAGTAGTCATGAGCGTCTTTGAAGAGTTGTGGCCAGTAGAAACCACACTGCAAGATCTTCTCGGCTGTCTTTCTGGGGCCAAAATGCCCGCCACATGCTTGATCGTAGCAAAACGATAGCACACTCTTGAATTCATCGTCAGGGACACACCGACGAATAATCTGGTCGGGACAGTACTTGAACAGATAGGGTTCGTCCCAGTAAAAGTGTTTTATTTGGGATAAGAATCGAAGTCTGTCCTGACTTGACCATTCAGTTGGTAGTAATCCTGTAGCCAAATAGTTCACAATATCTGCGAACCAGGGTTCGCAAGATACTGTCAAGAGCTGTTCATCCGGAAAAACGTCGTTGATCGTAATTTGAAGCGACGGCGAAGAAGGAAGTCGTGAGAGATGGTCGGCGACTACGTTCTCACATCCTCTTTTGTCCTTGATGACAAGGTAAAACTCTTGAAGCAAGAGGATCCAACGTATCAGCCGAGATTTTGCATCTTTCTTCGCAAAAAGATGGCGCAGAGCAGAATGGTCCGTATAGACGATGACTGGAGAGCCGATGAGGTAGGGCCTGAACTTTTCTAAAGCAAATACAACAGCCAAGAATTCCTTCTCAGTTGTTGTATAATTCAGTTGGGCGTCGTTCAGGGTTCGGCTAGCATAATAGATTACGTGCGGCATCTTGTTGATGTGTTGTCCAAGGACAGAACCGATGGCAAAGTCGGATGCATCGCACATAATCTCAAATGGGTGCGTCCAGTCAGGAGAAGAAAGAACAGGAGCAGAAGTGAGGGAGCTTTTTAATGACTCGAACGCAGTCACACAGCTCGAGTTGAAGTCGAATGGCGTGTCCTTGGCCAGCAAAAGAGTCAAGGGCCTAGCAATCTTGCTAAAGTCCTTGATGAACCGTCTATAGAAACCGGCATGGCCAAGAAAGGCTCGGATATCTCTGACGCATCGGGGAGGAGGGAGATTGGAAATGACTTCAATCTTTGCTTTATCTACCTCAATGCCATTTTGCCAGATGATATGTCCTAAGACAATACCTTCGCGCACCATGAAGTGGCACTTCTCCCAGTTCAAAGTGAGATTCTTGTCCTTACACCGGGTAAGGACAGCGTCGAGATGCAGCAAACACTCATCGAAGGAATCGCCGAAAATGGAGAAATCGTCCATGAAGATCTCCAAGAATTTTTCCACCATGTCTGAGAAGATTCCCATCATACACCGCTGGAAGGTAGCGAGCGCATTGCATAACCCAAAGGGCATGCGATGATATGCAAACGTTCCGAAAGGACAAGTGAATGTGGTCTTGTCCTGGTCTTTTTGGGCGATGGGAATCTGATTATAGGCTGAGTAGCCATCAAGAAAGCAGTAGTACTCGTGTCCGGCCAATCGTTCAAGCATCTGGTCAATGAAAGGTAGCGGAAAGTGGTCCTTCCGCGTTGCGGCGTTGAGTTTTCTGTAATCGATGCATACTCGCCACCCAGTCTGGGTGCAAGTAGGGATTAACTCGTTTGCTTCGTTGGTTATGACCGTTATGCCTGATTTCTTAGGGACAACGTGAATGGGGCTAACCCACTGGCTATCAGAGATAGGGTAAATGATACCACTATCCAGACACTTTACGATCTCCTTTTTTACAGCCTCCTTCATGACTGAGTTGAGTCGCCTTTATGGATCCCTAGCTGGTTTGGAATCATCCATCAGATGAATGTGATGTTCAACGATCAGGGGACTAATCCCCTTGATATCCACCATCGACCAGCCAAAAGCTTGCCTATTGCTGTGCAAAACCGCGAGAAGGGCTCTCTCTTGCTCGGGAGCTAGAGAAGCCGAGATGATAACAGGGAGGGTCTCGTTCTCACCCAAGTAGGCGTATTTAAGGTGAGACGGCAAAGGCTTGAGTTCGAGCGTTGGAGGTGAAACGATGGAAGGCAAGATTGGTGAAAAGGCCTCAAACTCAAAGGATTCCAGCAAAGGTTCAAAATGAGTGTAAGCGACCGAGTTGGATGGTTTAGGTAACTCATCCGGAAATTCAAAGGATTCCAACTTGGGTGGTGACAGGCTAAGATCGATCGAGAAAGTGAAGCACTCGTAGTCATTGTCGGGCGTAGAAGCAGCAGCAGGTTCGAAGAGGAACGCACTAGTGGCGTTAAGGTTGTCGTGATCGAACAAAAACTCCTCGAATCCACACTCTTCTGGGGTGATCTCCTGGATTGAGCAAACTCTAGTATATGAGCATTAGGTTCGGAGGGCTGATTCCCCAAGCTAAAAATGTTGAGTTCAATTGTTATGTTTCCAAAAGATAGGTTCATCGAACCATTTCGACAATTGATCACAGCATTTGAGGTTGCAAGGAATGGGCGACCGAGTATCACCGGAATTTGATTCCGGGGGTTAGCTACAGGCTGTGTGTCTAAAACAATGAAGTCAACGGGGAATATGAAGTCCTCAACCTTGATCAACACATCCTCTAGCTCACCCCTAGGATGGGTGATTGATCGGTCGGCCATTTGGAGAGTTCAGTGTGTGGGTTTCAGCTCTCCTACACCTAGTTGCTCATATACTGAGTACGGAAGCAGGTTAACACTGGCACCAAGATCTAATAGTGCACGGTTGATGTTCTTATCCCCATGGTAATAGAAATCGTAGGACAGCCAAGGTCCTTCCGTTTTTGAGGTAAAGATTGGGTAAGAGCATCACTCACAGCACTAGCCAAGAAAACTTTCTTGGGTACCTGAGATTTCCTCTTTTTCGTGCACAAGTCCTTTAAGATTTTCGCGTAGGAAGGGACTTGTTGGACAGCATCTAAAAAGGGAATGTTGATGTTAACCTGCTTAAACAACTCCAGAATCTTCTCCATTTGTGGATTTTGTTTATTGGACCTCAATCAGTTTGGAAATGGAACGTTTTTAAAATTGGTTGAGTCCAATGCTTGTGGAGGAGATTGTGGAGTTAGAACGGATCCCAGAGCTGGTGTTTTCGTGGAGTGAGAAATGGGTCCTTTCAGAGTGAAAGAAGAAGAAGAAGAAGAGCCTTTTCAAGAATAAAGAATAGGCTCAGAAGATGAGGAAGGAGAAGAAGAAGACGAAGCGGTCGGGGTTTCATTATCCTCAATTGTTGTGCCGATGTTGTTGTGCAGCATCCTTCCAGATCTCAATGTAGTCACGGCACTCACATTATGGTTCTGTTGTTCAAGAGCAACATGCACATTATGTGGGTGACCAGGATTTGGGAGTGGTTGAGATGGAAGCTTCTCTTTTTCTCGCTCACTTAACACCGCATTCAGCTGTGCAATCTGGGCTTCGATGGTCTTGATGCTTTGCCCGTGTGCAGCAGTGTGTTGCACCAAAGACTGAATTGACGACTGGATGTTTGCAGTGGATTGTGTCGATTGTTTAACGAACGCCTCCAGACTTCTTTCTAGCGAGGAAACCTTATCGTTGTTTGACGGAATAAAGTTGTTTTGAGGAAAAGAATTGTTGGGTGCAAAGTTGTTCGTCTGATTTTGAAAAGGTTGGGGTTGGAAGGGCTGCTGAAATTGATGTTGAGTTTGTTGTTGCGCTTGTTGTTGCGGAGGAGGGGGCCTCTGGAAATTGTTTCCTTGGACTTGATGCTGGTTCTGATTCCAGGCGAAATTGGGGTGGTTCCTCCAACCGAGATTGTAGGTGGAAGAGTATGGATCATTTCTCAGTCTTTGCTGAAATACAGCATTAACCCGATCCTGTCCTTGAGATGGTGGATTGTAAGGACACTCTTCGGTTAAGTGAGAAGGATCGGAACAACAAGCACAAATGGTACGAAGGGGAAGAACAGGGGCAAGAGCAGGAGATGAAAATTTGCTCTCTATCGCTTCAAGTTTTCTCGTTATTGCAGCCATTTCAGCTTTCATTGCAATAGAGACATCGAGTTGGTGAATTCCTACCCTAAACTGACCAGTAGAAGTGGAGGAAGAAGAAAAAGAAGTTGGTCTGGTGCTCTCCCATTGAAGTGTTTGTTCCGCAAGGTCATCGAAGAATTGCCATGCTTCCTCGTCAGATTTCGATAGGAAGTGGCCCTGACAAATGGTTTCCAACAACTGTTTGGTTGCTGGGTTCAGGCCCTCGTATAAAGTTTGGAAAAGTTTCCATTTCTCAATACCGTGGTGAGGGCACTGAACAAGAAGGTTTTTATACCGGTCAAAGCACTTCCAAAAGGGTTCAGTAGGAAGCTGAGAGAATTGGTTGATTTCGTTACGGATCCTCGCGGTTTTATGATTCGGATAGAATTTCTTGAGAAACGCTTTCACAAACTCGTCCCAACTAGTTATGTAGTGGGAAGCGGTGCTATACAGCCATTTTTCAGCAAGATCGCACAAAGTGAACGGAATGACCCATAGCCGTATAGCATCGTCCGACAGCTGGGTCGTTTTCATTATGGCACAAACATTTTGGAACTTGTTGATGAAGATATAGGCATCTTCAGATTCAAGCCCATGAAATTTCGGAAGCATGTTAATGAAGTGGGGCTTAATTTCAAAATTATCCCCATTGGCCGGTGGAAGGGAAAGACAGGTGGGAAGTGCAGAACGGGTGGGATAGAAACGATCCTGGAGCGCGATTCGCTGTGGCGCTACAACAGGCGGTGGTGGTGGGTTATTCGCATCCATAGGAGGTGAAATCAATCCCGGGGGAGTCAAAGGGATGTTTGGATTAAATCCTGACATCGCAGAAGAAGAGGTTGGTGATGGTGAAGGTGAGGATGTATGGACAAAATTCCGGTCAACGTCGGAGTTGGCCAGCAAAGGTAAGGGTGAAAGAGGCGTGGAAGGAGTTTCGACGTCTGAGTCGATCGCGTAGTCGGTAGCGACTAACGTAACGCGGACTAGACGGGCGCTAGTGTTCCGAGTCCAAGCGGACATACACTAAACTAGTTTAGTGTAGTCAAAGCGGAGAAGGTGAGGGTAAGAAAACGTCAATGGAGAAATATTATGGGAGGTCGGCGAGAAAATGGGATTCTGGCGACAAAGGGCAAGTTTTTATAAAAGTTTTTGTTTTGTGTTTTTTTTTTAGAAAGCGCTTTACAGAAATATGTACGGACTTACGGCTTCAAACAATCACATACAAAATATGCGCAATCACACCTAGATCTAGGGTCACCTAGCTCAACTAGACAGCTCCTAACTATTCCAAAGGGCTAGAAATAGAACCTCAAACCGCCTCTTCTCCGCCAATTGCGGCCAGGTAAGTGCCAGGTAAGTGGGAGGCTCCCCACTACGTAAGTAGTGGTCCTAATTAAGTAACCACTTGCCTTCGACACACTTGCCTAGACACCGCAAAGTCAGGATAGGATAAACGGCCGATGCCTACAACCAGTCCTCTGTCCTATTGAGCGCGACGTCCTTAGGGCTGAGTCTAGTATTTTTTAATTAAATAATGGTCAATGCATATGCTTTTTGTGATTTCTGGGGTTCTGGGAAGGGTGATGAAATCCCCACCCAATCTGGATTGGTTTCAAGCCCCTTAAAGTCCGATTAGAATATGCAAAGCAGTAACAATCAACAGCAATCAATTTTTTTATTTTTTAACCGCGGCGCAAAGAATCCTGGACAAAAATAATTTATTGAAAGGGGGAAGAGAGTTTGCGCAAAGAACGCTGCAGAAAACACAGTTCAGTGGAGTTCAGAGGAGTAGGGAAGAAGCTAGAAATACTCACAGGGAATTTGGACTGCTGATGCCAGCAAACCGCCGCGGTTCCGCGGCCTAAGCGCGCTTATGCCGCGGTTCCGCGGCCATAGAGTGGACTTGGGACTTTAAATTTCTTACACATGCTGGGTTGGGTGTCCCCTTCTTGTTTGAAGCCCCTGAATCTTGATTTTCTTACTGGGTCTGCTCCAGAATTTTACAATAGCCCGTTGATTCCGTTTTGATCAAACGCGGTGTAGCCGCGAGATATGGGTCTAACTTCCCACGTCTTTGGCACTGAACTCGATCCTTATTTTTATCCTACACACTTGCACAAAAACTAATCAAAAATAACAAGATGATTTTTACAATATATTTTTTTTTGTTTTTCGGTTATATTTATATTCACAAATTAACCCGAAATTACACAAAGAAATAAACTACCGTCTCCCCGGCAACGGCGCCATTTGATTGGTAGAATTTTTGCATGCTTAGTTAATTACCGCAATCAAGACGGTTTCGCTTATAGCTAGCCGGTTGAGTACGGGTCGTCCGCAAGGAGATAGGAATCTTTTTCTATGTGCTTTAACGAGTTAAGTCCAAATGTCCGGGTTTGTTTGAGATTATCTATGTGCTAAAATGTTATATAAAGAGAGCTTGTTAGGGTTAGGATTAGGTTAGTTTGAGTTAGGAGTCGCTCACTTCTTTCGTTGCCACTCTTAATATCGGTGTTACGATAATCGGCAACAACGGGGATTAGCACGACTAGGAAAGAACTTGCGAGTATAAGCTAGGCTTTCCAACGCTTAAGTTCTTCCTTTTGGTGCTTGTCCGTCCGTTCTTGGCTCTTAGCCTTAACCTCCGGTTAATTCAACCACAACCGGTCTCACTAAGGAATCACCGCTATCATGTAGGATAGGCTGCCGTAGGGAGCGGATTGTGGTTCAATTAACGGGAGTCCGAATTAAGATGTTGGACAAGGAAAGAGTGAGAGAGATTTCCTTCTCTCAAACTTTCCTTATCCTATCCTAATAAGTAAGAAAACTACTCACCCATTACATAAAAAAGAAAATACAACAAAAGGAGGAAGATAGAAAGAAAGAGGTTAGGAGATTACAACTAGCTATTTGAGATCTCACCTTGGCAAGGATCAAGCTTAAGCATCATTGTTGTTAAGGATAAAGAAAAAAAAGAACAAGAAAGAAACAACAACAAATAACAACAACTAGATTAGCAAATGAAAATTACAAGTAATTACAATTAACCAAATAACAAGACAAGCATAATAAGGAAAAGAACTCTTTTATTCATCCTTCACTCATAAAAAGCTCACTACAAAGTTTTAATGGAGAAAAGATGAAAAGAGGAAGAAGACTACAAAATCTATCCTAAAATTTTACACAAGAATAAGCACCCTTGGCTTGGCAAGTTCTGGGCTATTTATAAGCAGGAAACAGAGAACCTAGAGCAACATTCAGGACCAACATGCAATGACCAAACTGCCCCTGAAAATTATTCAACTGCGGAGCCTATTAGGCCGCGGATCCGCGGCCAAAACGCCATGTTGGCCGCGGATCCGCGGCCATAAAGATGAGTTGGCTCATCAACTTTTGTGGTTTTCCCTGTTTTGATGTTTCCTTCAGTGTGGTATGTGTGGTTTTTCAGAAGCTCTTCAAATTTCTTCCAGAATTTCAGCAGATCAAAAGGTGATGTGATATGGATCTTTCGCCATGATTTCCTTGAGCTCCGCGTAGATATCTTGGATTTTGTGTTGCCATTGTGCTTTGTGCATGAAAATGACCATTGATTTGCCATTTTGTCCCTTAAACTGGTGTGCGGCAACATACGGATAGAGAGCGGAGACCCGTATTTATCTGTGGTTGGCAGTAATCCAGAATTTGTCACGCTTTTCCATGAACTTCACTGTTTAGAGCCAAGAACCTGTATCCTGCAATTAACTAGCAAACACGGCTCAAGAGTACCTACCGATAAGCAATGTGATAAAAATGGGCGGTATAAAAATGCAAAATTCTGATATGAACACTGCACATTCAGTTCGCATGACCAGTTTAACCCGTCAATCGGAGGTTCTCTCGCTCCAAAGGCGAGGGGTAATTAACGGCAGCTTAGTCCGCGGCTGCCGGAGATTCGGATCCCCACAGTCAATAAACCCCGGGCTACTCTAGGCAGGGGGAATCTGTAGTACGCCTGACAAGAGCACACGTATTCCCATCTCAAAGGGGTGACGAAAAAAACCCTACACTAATCAAATCCCATAGTTGCTTTCAAGACTCCATTTCCGGAACTGACATTCCAGCTTGAAATGAGTGGCTTCATGGGAATCGCATGCATTCTTATGAATTGTTACGACATGAAGCAGTGTGACGCTCCAGTGTCGAACAGTGCGAGTGCAGGAAGGGTGGCTGCTAATATAGTACCTAAGTTGTGTGAGGTTGGTTTTAGATACAGGAAAAATATAGAGGTATACAAAAATTGAAAAGATGAAAGGATTGGGAATTACCAGTGATTACTTAGTCAGTGGCTTCGGCTTCCTCAACTGTCATTGTGAAAGCCTGACATCTGGGTACATTCCTCCTTGCTGGAAGCACATTCCTCTATCCCTGGGGCACGTTTCTCTGCGCTTGAGGTATGTTCTTCTGTGCCTGATGGAATTGACGAGAAGACTATACAGGAGGTTCACATGGAAGTGGAGCAAGTAGAGCAAGACAGGGTGCAGGAGCCTGAATAACTGGCCGCTGCGGGACTGTCATTGCGGGTCTTGGTGTTGGAGCTGGGTTAAGTCGGTATAGACATACTCCAATAGCATGAGTGGATGCGCCACAAACCAAACACGGGTCATTCGTACGCTTGCAGTCCTTCGTCAAGTATCCATTCCTCTTGCAGTAGAAACAAAAGTCTGGACTGGGCCGGTTAAATATTCCTCCCGGTCTCCTGGGTGTAAAAGTTGGCTTGGAATAGGTTCCACCTGCCATCTGAGTGGCAGGAGTTTCACACCGGCAGTCTGCAGTCTGCCTTTCTTCTTCACCACTTCCTCATAGTATCGGGCAGGCTTCAGAGTGAGATCATGGGTTGGGAAATCCCCTATAGCTAGGGCAGCTTGGATTTCCGGATCCAACCCTTGCTGAAATCGTCGTGCCTGGATCTCAGCAGTCAGAATGAGGTGTGCCGCGAACCTGTTACGGTCTTGCATTAGCAGTGTAATGAGTGAAATCAGGAAATTGAATATTGAAACAATATCTTACCTGCTAAGCATGGTAAACTCAGCATCGTATTCATCCACGGATTTGCTCTACATCGAGCCTTGTTGTAAATGAATGAATTGTTGTTCCATGTTGAAACGGGAAGTCTCAGAGAAGTACTTCACATTGAACATATCGCAAAACTTCTTCCATTCAATCGAATGGGCAAGACGGCTTTCTTCAGCCTTCTACCAGACTCTGGCGTTGTCTATTAGTTGCAGCTTCCCAACTCTCACCCAAGCAATTTCTGGCACTTGTGCTGCTGCTAGATCATCTTCTATTGACTGAGCTCTTTCTTCTGCCTCCGGTGGGCTCTCTTTTCCTAAAAAGTGATTTGGGTGCAGTGCTCGGAATTGGTCGACTCTGGGTGCCTCAGCTTCTGGACGGTGTATGAGGATAGCAGTCTGCTGCTGCTGACCCTCCAGAAGGCTCTTGATTGCCTCAAGCAGTACCGTTTGCTCGTTGATGGAAGCTGTAACGGTAGGTGGTGGTGGTATAGTAGGCGATGGAGTGTTTCCATTGATGTTCGTGCTAATGTTATTGGAAGAATCCATGACCTTGATAGAAAAAGAAAGGTTAGGATAGATTCAAGGAATTTGAAATGTAAAGAATGTATAATTACTGATTCTTATAATTCTTGTGATATATATTGCTTAAGATTCCATGCAGACCTGACCTGCATAGGCCGTCAACAAAACCTGTCACGCCCCGCTTCCCGGTGTATGAAAGCAGAGACGTGGCAAGCCCGCAACGTATTTATTAAGAAATAAATACGTTAAGCGTAATTAAGCAATATATAAAAATGCACAAGAATAATAAGAGATATAAAATAAACATCAACTTTTATTAACATTCATCTTTACAATACAACTGCTTTGAAAAGAAAAGATACAAAGATATAAAGCAATACCTAAACAGTGGCATACAAACTGAATGTAAGTACAAGAGAGCTAGAAGTCCGACTGGGCAGTGAACTGGTCCAACTCCTCCTGGATGGACTCGATTTTCTGAGAGTCCGGTCCTCCTGACGAACATTCCATAGAAAAAAATAGACAAGAATGTCGTCAGCGAACTAGAGCTTGGTAAGTCCCAAAAGAAAGAATGGAATAGAAAAAGTAATGAGAATTGAAGTGGTAGTTGTACATGTATATGTTTGTTATTCTAACGTAGTTGTTTGTAACTTGGTATAGAAGGTAGTTGTGTATACGAAAGGAGTCCATCTTACCCCGTGGACTATGGTAACATGTATTATAAAGCCCCGTCAAAACTCATGGGACAACGGCACGAAAGTTCATGTAGGTGTCTTTTAGTGACCATCTCGTGCCACGTTAATACATTCCGTACCAATCTACCCCATTATCCCCGTATAATGTGTTGTATATATTATATTATAAGGCTTGCCAAGACTATGAATACAAGTTGCTCAAGTAAACAGGTTCGGGATGTAATCTTGTAGTCATGAAGTTATGTCAAATTATAACCATGGTTCGGTCAAATCAAGTCATGCATTCATGTTTGATGTTGAAGTTTGAATTCAGGTATTCAGGTTCATGTTCAAGTATTCATGTTAGCCTTTGGATTCATGTTTGAATTGGACTCTGAGTTGAGTTTAGACTCAGACTTGAGTCAGACACTTGTAACTGATTTAGATCCTGAATTAGGTTCAGGAGTCATCGGTAACTGCTGCATATGGATGGCAGGATTTGTGTCTTTTTCCAAAACAATTACCATTGATAACTCCGTTAAGTTTTCTACCTTAAATAGGCAAGCACTCATTTTATCCGGCTCCCTAGGGGTCAAAAGAATTGATCTCGCTTAAACCTATATTTACTAAAATTCTTAAATATTGTTTTATATAACTCGAGGGGGTTTTATGAAAAATATTTTTTATAAATTTCAAAATAAACCTCGAGAAGTTATTTATTTTATTTAGGGTTTTCATGGTTGTGAATTTTAAGGATTTGAGGTATTTTAGTGATAATAACATAGCTTGGAAAGTTCATGGTATTTTATTGTAAAACATGTCTTTTATTAGTATCTTGATGGTATTTTGATGAAACTTGTAATTCTTTCATTTAAAAATGTAAGTTTATTATATTTTGAAAATATATGGATTTGTAATATTTTATATAATTATTAAAATTAAATTTTTTATTTAAGTAGAAAATTGCGTTTTTCTTAAAACCCCGTATTAAAAACCTTTAGAGACCGAATGCTCTGTGAAGAGGTCTGAATCTTGCTCTACTAGCCCAAGAATGTGCGATAATCCTCACCATCCAATAGTAGGTCCCCTAAAAAGGGTTGTAGAGCTATATCTACAAAGTAATTTAAAATACAATTTTAAAGAAATCCGGTTTTATAGTAAATGATATTTTAATGTAATATTTTAATCGTAACAAAAATACGTTCAAGAGTATCGTTCTATGGAAACCAAGCATGTACGTGAGAGGTAGGTCATTACCTCGTGAATTTTCCTTAAGATATGTTTAAGCAAAACATTAAAAGATGATATACAAAGTTCATGGTATTTTAATGTAAAAATTAAGTTAAAATTATTTTGCATGATGTTTTTGATTAAAAGTTGGTTCTAAGCATTAGTTTTATGATTACAAGTATGGTGTAAGAATATGGATGAGCAATGTTTAATAAAAAGTAGAATTTCTAGGGTTTAGAAGAAAATGTCGGTATTAACTCCACTTACCGACAAATATTTTGAAATAAGATTTTCAAGGAAGGAGAAGAGAGATTGAGAGGGACTAACTAGCTACTTAGCCTATGAAAAGGTGGAAAAGAGAGGTGTGCACTTCATGGCATCGTGGGATCGTCGGAAAAGTTTCGATTCTTCGCCGGAAGTTGACCACTTGCTAACTCCTCTTCTACTCCTCTTGTACTTAGAAAATTTTGAGAGTTTTGGCTAGAGATTTCAGAATGATGAAGGGCTAGGGCATGGGATAGTATTTATAGTGTAAAATTAGGGTTTTGGAATTAAAATGGTGAATTAAAATGCATTAAAATGATGATAAATGGAGAATTGAAGGGTCTCTGTTTGATTGCAACAGTGCAGGGGAGTTAGGGGTAGGGGAAAGGGTTTGTGTGCAAAGTCCGGGCCTCATTGGGCTCGGGCCGACCGTCGATACCGGCCAAAAAAGAAGATCCGCTGGCCATTTGTAGGAGTAGGGTCGTTGGATTGATGCCACGTGTTCATGTCTGTATTTAAATCCTTGTGCACATGTTTGATTTTTCTGTCTTTTTATTTTTGTGTGCATTGCATGTGTAAACTTTTGGGCTTCCAAAAAGTTTTAAAAATAAATCAGAAAAAAATTATGTGTCTAATGGGATTCGAACACAGGGGCTACGTCACAGCAGTGCAAGGCTTTACCAGTGAGTTATAAGTTGCTTCTTGATGTTCTTAAACAAAATTTACTTATAATTTGTACTCAGGCTTGTAAACTCCTTTCTGTACATTAAACTGAAAAATTTTGTACAGTAAATTCAGAGTCGTTACAGAATGTATATAGAAGACACTCATTCGCTTGTACTTTCATCTGTTTCGAGTAAATTTCGGCAACATCTCCCCCTTATTCTCCGAGTACACTGTAATAAAATAGATAATCATTTCAATACTGTGAAACAACTTTGAAATGAATATCTAATCTATCTTTGTACCCGGAGAACCAGCGGAAAAGTACCGACGAAATAACTCGAAACGAATGAAAACACAAGTGAATGCAGGTATTTGCTTTATACATTCCTAATTTGTCCAAACTGGACAAATCTATCGGTTATCATACGATTAAATTTTCTCGTCATATAGACTACATGACGGTTTTTAGTACCGAACGATACTCTCCGATATTTAACAACCTTCGTATAGTTCTATGTCACGACGAATATCGAACGTATGTTAACCGATAGACGGGGACTAAGTAGCGCTTTAATTTTCATATACGACGATTGATGAGTATATGAAAATTTCATATTATCATTGATTATCATATATACACTTATTATAAGATTTAATTTGAATTGGTTTTACATTTACGTTTCAATTTCAAGGGTTTTAAGTTTTTGGTTTAGGTAAAGTTTTTTAAAGTTAAGGGTTTTCTTAATCAAGTTTAAGATTTTAGATTGGTTCTGATGTGAGGTTTAAGATTTTGGATTTAGTTCTAGCGTTAAGTTTAAAATTAGGGTTTGGCCTTATTTAATATGAGAGATCAACATTATCATTATCACAAACACACACAAATACACGCATATCATTATCAACATTATCTCTCTCACACATACACACATACACTTACACTAACACTAAAATACCCTAATCATAACTCTCACCCTTAACTCTAATCCTAATTACCTTAACCCTAACCCTAAACCTAATTAACCATAATTAGCTTAACCCTAACCCTAGCTTAACCCTAACCCTAGACCTAATAACAGCGCAGCCGCCGCCACCCACCACCACCACCACAGCCGTCACCACCGCCACCCACATCCCCAGACCATAACCACCGCCACAGCCACCATGCACCCACCTACCACCGACCACCACCAGCCTCCACCTGAGCCACCACCACCAACCACTACAACCACCACCACAGCCACCACCAACACTGCCCCTACGGATTTTATTATCATGCACCCAATCCCTAACCTTAATTAATCCAAATTAACCTAATCATCATCTTAACCCAAATTAAACATATTTAATTTAATTAAACAAAAATACCTCTAACCCTAACCATAATCATCACCCAAACCCAAACCCTAATTAATACAAATTACCCTAATAAACCCAAATTTACCCTAATCATCAGCCTAACCCAAATCTCACCCATGAACTCTATCATCATCAACATCACCAAACAACTACCCCCACCAACAATCATCATCATCAACATCATCTATTTCTTCTACTTCTTTTAAAAATCGATTTTTAAAAATGGAATAAAAAGGTTTTACGTACCTGGAAAAGAATTAGGGCATTGGACGGCAACGGCGATGGCGACGGCGACGATGACTGCTCGCCGGCGATAGAAGCTAAACGGCAAAGAAGACTCAGCGAAGGAGCTCAAGGAGATAGAATGGGCAATGGAGCTCAAGGAGATGGAAGGAGGAGTTAGAGCTCGCCGGCGATGGAAGCTAGACGGCGGGGATGAAGTCGGCGACTCGGCCACTGGAGAATCGGAGGATCGACCAGAGAAGGCCACTGGAGGATCAGAGGAGGGCTCGGCCACTGGAGGATCGGATGAGAAGGGAAGGTCGCTGGAGGTGGCGATCGGATGACCGGAGGAGGCATTGATGATCGGAAGATCGGAGGAGACGTTGATGATGGAAGGGATCGACGACGGGAAGGAGAGTGGTTGCGACGATCGGCGACGACGAGAGCAAGAGTCCATGATGGCGACGAGAAGAGAAGCGGAGGGGGAATTTTGGGGGGTGGGGGGAGGAATGAACATGGGCGTGGAAAACATTAATTGATAATTTTATTTTATTTTTAGTACATCAACTTTACCCCTACGGTGCAATCTGCAGAGATTTCTTTTGCGGCACCGTAGGAGCATTTACAAAGGTTATTTTTTTTATTAATTTTTTATATAAAACTGTCTCTACGGTGGGATTCATAGGGATTTTTTTTACCCTTACGGTGGAAACTGTAGGGACAAACTAAAATTGCCCCTTTCCATCCGTAGGGACAACCCATCACTGTACTGGTGATAAACATAGGATTTACAGCTAATTTCAGACTTTTGTCATGATCTTTAAATAATAATGATATGTTTCTAGTAGAAGTTACTTGAGTTGATTGCCATCAATATCAAATATCTGAGTCTTTTTATTTTTTTACTCAGAACCTATTAGGTTAAAAATCCTTAAGATAGGGAAGAAACTAGAATAGAATACATTGGGGCTCTGCGGGCACTTCCAATTTCAATTCATATAAAAAAATTGGAAAAAAATAATCCCTAATTATTAGTATATTAACGTCATCTTTTCAATTTTGAAATAAGAAATGTAACTATTAGTAGAAATTGTTTGAAAATAAATGGCTTCTGCCTACAGGTAGTTACAAATTTTTGTGTAGATCAAAACAACCCCATCACATAGCTATCGTTCCATTTTTTTCTCTTCACGTGCAAAAAGTCCAGTAATTATGATAGTGCTTTGACACGTGCATTGCACATAATCAAAGTTCATAAGACATCAAGAATAAAGAACTTTATTAATTTTGTTGTCTAAAATACCCATGCTTTGTTATTTTAATTTGTTGTTTTAACATATTTATTATGACTCGAAAGTTATTATGCATTTTTAAAATATTTTTGTCAAAATTATGAGAATTTTCATGCTGCATGTCAGTCCGAAAATTATTTGGCAATTTCAATTTGAAAACTTCTCTTTCTTGGACATCAAAATAGCAGAGACTAATTTTTTTTTTAAATACAAAATTGAATTACAAGGGATCTAGATTCTCTCCTTGGATCCAAATCTAAGGTAGATGATGATATTGTAAAAATAACAATAGACATCCATTTGTGAGCCCCTCTATCAAAAGGCTAGTGCAACAAGTAACCTCAAGAAAGAAGGGAAAAATAAGTAACCTCAAAAAATAGAGATATGGTGATGGATGGTGTAGGTGAGGGGAATGATAAAGATAAATAAAGGTTGGGTAAAGACTGGATGCAGACAATGTACATCTTTAGTGTGGACCCCATCAATAGAGTGAGTTGAGAGGGGAAAGAATAAATATAGGAAAAGTGTGCACAACAAATTACACAACACTCGTCAATGAGCAAAAACTTAATTGATACAGGCATTTTTTCTTTTGGAGAGAATGCGGGATTCGAACCCCAGGAACTCCGAGGGGAAGTGGCCATAAATTAATGCTTTCGGAGCAAATTCGTGGGTCCCTGGATACATGTGTGTTATGTGTTTGTGTGTGGTGTGCATAGGTATATTGTGTTCTTAGGTTAGGGTTTGCGGGCCAGTGCTAAAAATACCTACACAACACTCACAAAATTAGTGGGTCTCATACTTAGGTGCATGGCCCCATACCAAATGTTTGAGTGTGTTGTGTAAGACAATTGTACACCTACTTTTTACTCAAATAAAATAAGGGTTTTTTATTAAATGGTCCCTCAAAACTTATCTAATTACTAAAACATCCCCAATACTTGATAATCATTATTTTCTCCCTCAAAAGTCTAAATAATTTCTAAAAGGCCCTCGACTTACCAAAAAGATTCCATTTCTTTCATTCTGTTAGGCATCTAAAAGAGGGATGTCGAGGATAAGGTTTTAAAACATCCAAGATCCTCTCCTACATCTAAAATCTCTAAGTTCGGCCGCAAATCAAAATTAGGGTTACAGATTTGTGCTATCGAAACTCAATTCTTCATGAAAGCAATATCTTCTTACTCAACCTTCTCTTCTTATGCACTAATGGAATGCAAATGTGGTAAGATTTGCAAGTTTGGGATAAATGGAAAATCTAAATGGAAGAGAGAGAAGTTGAGGGTAATTGACGAGAAAGTCTTGAAATACAAAAATATTTGTTTTTGAATGAAGTCGAGAGTAGTTATGGAGATTAAAAAATTCCTTTCGGTGACGTTATCTTTGGATGAAAATCTTGGAGGAGGAAAAAGGAAACAACTTGTTTAAGGCGAGTAAATAATAATTATCAAGTATTAGGAGGTTTTTTAATAATTAGGCAAGTTTTAAGGGACCATTTCGTAAATCCCATAAAATAAACTATACAAAACCGTTTTTCACTAAACTATTAAAATTTTCATCATTTACAAATTTATCTAAAAAAAATTATATTAAAATTGGTTAAATTATACTTTTTTTTTCTTGCATATGAATGTCTAGTGTAGCATGCTATTACTATAGAATCCAAAAATAAAATATAGTAAAATAAATTATATTCGGATTTTCCCTCAGAGTTTATCGTTTTATTCATACTACATTTTAATTTCTACATAAATTGATAATAGGCTAAATTGCTCGTTCTCATAAAACGACGTTCTTTTGAAAAAGATTCTTCTTTCGATTGTTGAAGTTTTTTTATTTGGAAGAAAATTTTTTGAAGAGATGTTTTTTCCTTAAATTATCATCAAAGAATATATATGTACTACATTCAAGAAAAAGACCACACTATTATAGGCTATTCATAATTACAACATATCATTTTCACAAGTATTTGTCAGTTAAGGTGGGGGTGGGGGAGAAAGAATCACCCTGGACCGAAAAACCAACCGAAAACCGATAAAAAATAAAATAACTGAAATATTTCGGTTCGGTAATTTCGGAGTCGATTTAAACCGAACCGAACCAAGGGATGAATATTGGATGAAAATGATATTGGTGCACGATAATTTTTATCATAAATGTAATTAATTATGTAACAATATTGTATATAAACAATGTCAAACATACATAATATATTTAATATCACATTATATTATATTGTGTACTTGTTTATGAAATTCCATATTATAGAGAAGTATTCTTACTATCCATCAATTAATTTGTAGAATTATTGTCTTAAATTTTAGCAATAACTGTTTATTTACTATGTTAGTTTTGATCAAGAGTTTTTATTTGAATTTTAGAGAAATAATTGATAAGTTTTTATATCGATTTAAAAAATCGAGATTAAACCGAACCGAAAAATCAAATAAACCGAACCGAAAGATTCGATTCGTTGTCAGTTCAAAAATTTTTGTTAAAAACCTAACCGAACTAAACCAAATCGTGCTCACCCCTACGTCAATGCATTGCTTCTTTGTGATAACATATTGTTTTTTGCGCCCCATAACAAGATCTTAATATAATATTACATGTACAAGATCTTAATATAATATTACATGTACAAGATCTTAATATAATATTACATGTGCATCATGGGCCATTTGGCTAAATTTAAACCGTGGATTGACAATACTACCTGATGATGCTCGATAACGGTAATTTCTTAGATCATGACACGTGGCAGATGACGTGTCCCAGAGCATACAAGGAAGGACCTACAGTGGCTGACCAGACCACTCCTATGCCCATCCTACCGACCAACGCTGTCTCACTTCCGAGCCCCCTGCACAACGGGCCTTCTCGGCCTCACAGCTCGTCTCCGGGCTACCGCAGAACCAAGATATTTCGGCTCTCCCGCTCGTCCGCGAGCTCTCCCGCCGAGGTCATCTTCCTCAGTTTCATCGACCTACCAACGGCACTGCTCACAGGCGCAACTGCCATCCCGCGAATCTCGCCTCGCGCGAGATATCCGCCGGCCACATCCCACGTTCCACGCCATCATGATCCCTCATTAACGAGCCCGTCTCGCCATTAATGGGAGATCCCGCTCATCACGCGGGCGTGACGTCGGGAGCGTAACTGCCGGCGTGATTCTCACGCCTGCCCTGCCTGCTGCCACCGCTATATAAACCCCTTCTTCAGACGGTTCAAATAAGCCGCTTTTACTCCACAAAGCCATTACTCTACTCGGATCTCTAGTCTAACTTGACCGTCAGAGGGTCCTCGATAGTGCAACCATCCCGGGACTTCCTTGCAGATAGCTCAGCAACCACAACCTCAAACCCATTGAGATCCACACGCTTCAGGAGTGACAGCCTCCATATCCAATCTCAGACACCCATCGCAGCCATCAGCAGATCAACGGAAGGTAATATCTTGGCGCGATCCAGGTTGCGTCAGCTGGCGCCGTCTGTGGGAAATCCTTGATTCCACAAAAACAAAAGTTCACTTTCTGATTTCAATCCAAGGCGAGCGATCATCACGAAGATCCAAGCACTAGCCGCCGCCTCCCCCTCAACGGAAGCGCGGACGAACCTCCTCCGCCGAATGCCATTAGCGTCCTTGCCGGCCGGATAGACCGACTAGCGTCTGTTGTGGAGGTGCTCATCCGTGTCCAAACGGCAGGGCAAGTTCCCCATGTCGCCGCTCCTCCGCCTCGAGACCGGGATCCCTACAAAGGGAGAGAAGACTCTGCTTGCGTCGATTCAGCCGACCACCACCTCGTTACCTCCCACGGCCCCTCCGGCGCTAGGGGTCAAAGTCATCACCAAGAGGCAGCCGAGCGGCTATCCTGCTCGGCAATCCCTGGCTGGTAGCTCCCTACCTCACAACGCCAGGGATCAAAGCCCTCACCAAGAGGCAGCCGAGAGGCTACCTTGCTCGGCTATCCCTGGCCGGTACCTCCCTACTCCACAACGTCAGGGATCAAAGCCCTCGCCAAGAGGCAACTGAGCAGCTTCACTGCTTGGTCAATCCTTAGCAGGCCTCCCATGGCCCCTCCAGTGCTAAGGATCAAAACCCTCACCAAGAAGCGGACGAGCGGCTACCCTGCTCGGCTATCCCTGGCTGGTAACTCCCTACCCCACAACGCCAGGGATCAAAGCCCTCACCAAGAGGCAACTGAGCAGCTTCACTGCTCGGTCAATCCTTAGCAGGCCTCACACAACCCCTCCAGCGCTAAGAACCAAAGCCCTCACCAAGAGGCGGCCGAGCGGCTCGGCTATCCCTGGCTGGTAGCTCCCTACCCCACAATGCCAGGGATCAAAGCCCTCGCCAAGAGGCAACTGAGCAGCTTCACTGCTCGGTCAATCCTTAGCAGGCCTCCCATGGCCCCTCCAGCGCTATGGATCAAAGCCCTCACCAAGAGGAAGCTGAGCGGCTACCCTGCTCGGCTATCCCTGGCTGGTAGCTCCTTACCCCACAACGCTAGGGATCAAAGCCCTCACCAAGAGGCACCCGAGCGGCTACCCTGCTCGACTATCCCTGGCCGGTAGCTTCCCTACCCCACAACGTCAGGGATCGAAGCCCTCGCCAAGAGGCACCGGGCAGCAACCCTGCTCGGACATCCTTAAGGACAAAAAGCCCTCACCAAGAGGCACTGGGCAGTAACCCTGCTCGGCCATCCTTAGTAGGCCACTTACGGCCCCTCCCGCGCTAAGGATGAAAAGCCCTCGAAAAAGGAAACCGGGCCCGCCCTTGCTCGGTTATCCCTGGCCGGTAGCTCCCTACCCCAACAAACCAGGGATCAAAGCCCTCGCCAAGAGGCAACCGGGCCCGCCCTTGCTCGGTTATCCCTGGCCGGTAGCTCCCTACCCCAACAAACCAGGGATCAAAGCTCTCGCCAAGAGGCACCGGGCAGTAACCCTGCTCAGCCCGTCCTTAAGGATCAAAGCCCTCGCAAGAGGCAACCGGGCCCGCCCTTGCTCGGTTATCCCTGGCTGGTAGCTCCCTACCCCAACACACCAGGGATCAAAGCCCTCGCCAAGAGGCACCGGGCAGCAACCCTGCTCGGCCCCGTCCTTAGTAGGCACCTTACGGCCCCTCCCGCGCTAAGGATCGAAGCCCTCATCAAGAGGCAACCGAGCGTCTGCCTTGCTCGGTTATCCCCGGCTGGTAGCTCCCTACCCCACGAGGGATCAAAATCCCTCGCCAAGAGGCACCGGGCAGTAACCCTGCTCGGCCCCGTCCTTAGTAGGCCACTTACGGCCCCTCCCACGCTAAGGATCGAAGCCCTCATCAAGAGGCAGCCGAGCGGCTACCCCGCTCGGCGCATCCCCAGCGGGCAACCTCCTGCCCATCCGACGCTGAGGATCTGAAGCCCTCATCGTGAGGCCGCTGAGTCCCTTCCTGCTCGATGCATCCCTAGCGTGCAACCTCCTACCCATCCGACGCTGAGGATCTAAAGCCCTCATTGTGAGGCCGCCAAGTCCTTTTCTGCTCGGTGCATCCCCAGCGGGCATCCTCTTGCCCATCAGATGCTGAGGATCGAAAGCCCTCATCGTGAGGCCGCCGAGTCCTTTCCTGCTCGGCGCATCCCCAGCAGGCATCCTCCTGCCCATCAGACGCTGAGGATCTGAAGCCCTCATCGTGAGGCCGCCGAGTCCCTTCCTGCTCGGCACATCCCCAGCAGGCAACCTCCTGCCTATCAGACGCTGAGGATCTGAAGCCCTCATCGCGAGGCCGTCGAGTCCCTTCCTGCTCGGCGCATCCCCAGCGGGCATTCTCCTACCCATCAGACGCTGAGGATCTGAAGCCCTCATCGTGAGGTCGCCGAGTTCCTTCCTGCTCGACGCATCCCCAGCGGGCATCCTCCTGCCTATCAACGCGATGGGTCCAAAGCCCTCCTCGCGAGGCCGCTGAGTAGCTTCCTGCTTGGCGCATCCGCAGCGGGTAGCTTTCTACCCTACAAAGACACGGATCAAAGACCCGCCGAATAAACTCATACTCAATGCGCGATCAGCGTCTCAACTCCGGCAAAGGGAGGATACCGACCTTCCCACACTCGTCCTTCGTTCGATTTATACTTGATGCGCGACAACAAGAACACCGTGTCGTCCCCGAACAATCCACCACGAGGAATTACCAGCGCCAAGCCGTACGGAAAGAACCAAGCAGTCCACTCTCGATCCGACCCACGAATAAATCGGAACGAGAGTGGGGGCTAATGATGATACTCAATAATGGTAATTCCTTAGATCATGACACGTGGCAGATGACGTGTCCCGCAGCATGCAAGGAAGGACCTACAGTGGCCGACCAGACCACTCCTATTCCCGTCCTACCGACCAACGCTGGCTCACTTCCGAGCCCCTGCACAACTGGCCTCCTCGGCCTCACAGCTCATCTCCGGGCTACCGCAGAACCAAGATACCTCGGCTCTCCCGCCGAGGTCATCTTCCTCGGTCTCATCGACCGACCAACGGCACTGCTCACAGGCGCAACCGCCATCCCGTGAATCTCGCAATGTGCGAGATATCTGCCGGCCACATCCCACGTTCCATGCCATCACGATCCCCCATTAACGAGCCTGTCTCGCCATTAATGGAAGATCCCGCTCATCACACGGGCGTGACATCGGGAGCGTAACCGCCGGCGTGATTCTCGCGCCTGTCCTGCCTGCTGCCACCGCTATATAAACCCCTTCTTCAGACGATTCAAGTAAGCCATTTTTACTCCACTAAGCCGCTACTCTGCTCGGATCTCTAATCTAACTTGACCGTCGGAGGGTCCTCGGTGGTACAACCACCCCGGGACTTCCTTGCAGGTAGCTCGGCAACCACAACCTCAAACCCATTGAGATCCACACGCTTCAGGAGCGATAGCCTCTAGATCCAATCTCAGCCATCCATCGCCGCCATCAGCAGATCAACGGAAGGTAACATCTTGGCACGATCTAGATCGCGTCACTGCCCTTTCTCGACATCGATTAATCAAAGGAAAGAAAAGGTTGTTGAGGGACCATCTTGGACCTCCATAATTATTGGAGCTTATCCTTGTTGGTTACTGTAGACTGAAATGGGGACCATGTTTAACTCTTATAACATGCAGTGTTTTTTCATCTATCATTCAAGGAAATTTTATATTTGAATTAAATTGTAATTTAGATCGATATACTTTCTCAGAATTGATAGATGGGATTGGTCCATGACTTAAACCACGATCAAAAGTGCAGGAAACATGAATATTTAACGAGTATATTAGATATCATGAAAGAAACTGGATGCATGTTGTTTTTCATATGTTTAAGACAGGTTATCAGTATTCAGTAAGCTATCATTTTCGTATTCCACGGATGGTTTAGAAAAATAAATTGAAGTTGTGAAAGATAAAAAAAAATACTCATCATCTATACTAAAATTTTGGAGAAAATATGATAATTTTTTTTGTATAAATCTCATCATAAGAAGAGAGAGTATTAATGAAATGGAAGTGGGGAAAGAGGAAGCTAAGGGGCCCTCAATGTGCATTAATGGGAGATGGTAGAAATTAAGAATTAGTGGGGATTTTTTTTTGGCAAATGGTAACATGGGGCAACCCAAAGTGGCACGTGAGCATGTGGCCCTCATTAGCAACTACTTTTTTCGGTTCACATGTTCCCACATGAGTGAAAGCTCAACCCCATTTAAGCTATTTCACTCTTTATTTCACACTTGAATTGACAGATTGGGTGACACAATTGGCATGAAAGACGGGGAGTGAAAATTTTGGTAGTTCGCTTTTTTGTGTACGGTATACCGACATCTAATATGTTAATTAAAAATGATATATGTAAGGTCAAATACTAATATATGACGTGATTTATTATGTCCTGTACAGAAATCATCACATACCAGTTTTTGAATAGAAATGTGTATAGATAAAATATATACTTGATCTGAATGATATTATTAATTAGATGCATATATGTTCTGGAGATAGTACGTTAAGATAGTAGTAAGATACAACTGATCACATAAGTTCAGACGGTTGAAGCTAGTACAATATCTCACTTATTTTTGAGCCAATGTGTATGTAACTTTATGGTAGAAAGGGTGGTCTACTTGAGGTTAGTATATAGCTAATAAAGCTTGAAATGTAAAAGGGAAAATCCTGGGTTAATTATAAACCATAGCAAAAGGGAATATTATGATCGTCCTCAACTTTACAAATGAGAGTGAGAATGAGGCAAATCAATGAAAGTGACTGATTGTTGTGTACTTTGTTGAGTCAATGAACTCAAGAAATCTAAAAGGCAAGGAAAAAAACCTCTATTAGGCTATAGGTAACCAACCCAATCATTAATGTAACCATTGCTATCTGCATTCAAGCTTTTTTCACTTGGATTTTCATGTCACATCTTACATAGGTAAGTTGGGAAAAAACTACTCTAGAAGGGCTTGCATGGTGCAAGCCCCTCTAGAGCCATTGGATGTACTTCTCTTGCAAGTGGGGGGAGCCCATCCAAAGGCCATGCAAGGGCTTGCACCTATGCAAGCCCTTGCATAGTAGTTTTTTCGGTAAGTTGGTTGTCTTGAGAATATTGTAGAGGTGATTGTTACAGCTCTCTAATATCATGTAGCAAAAGTATTGGTATACTTATTAATGTTGTCTACGTTGGAAGAATATTGTAATTATTCATGTACGGTCAAATAATTTCTAATTTGAAAGCTGAAAAGAACTACTATGCAAGGGATTGCATAGTGCAAACCCTTGCATAGCCCTTGGATGGGAGGGGAGCCCATCCAAGAGCTCTAGAGGGGCTTACACCATGCAAGCCCTTCTAGAGTTGTTCTTTTTTTGAAAGATGAATATGAACATATAGAAATATGAAACCGGATTACCTTTTAAATTCAAATCGCACGATTTTGTCCGCATATCGAATGGAACTGTTATCTGTCTCTAATTAATGCCAACCATACATAGTGCATTCAACTTCAATAAAGTCCATTACTTACATAATACATGTGAACCCATAAGTCTTGGCTATATCTAAAGAAATACACCGAGAAAGGGTAGATGTGTGGAACCTTTCAACGAGATAGTGTTTTTCAACCGTTGCTTGCACACAAGATGCATCCTAGCTTATGCAATGAAGGGTTTTGTTTGGAGGAAAGAGCGTGGAGGAAGGGGGCTCACTGACATTTTTCTTTAGGTATTTCAAATTGTCGAGGATCTAGATACATCATAGATAGGTCTTGAAAAGGAATGGACACATTGTTAAGATTTGTCATACATTCAAATCTTTTAGGACAGAAAGTTACAGATTTAGATTTAGATTAGATCTAAATTTAAATTGTTAGTTGAATGAGATTAATTATGAGAATATTTGAATATTTGTTTAGAAATAAAATTCAGTTAGTTATTTAGAAATAAATCCTAATTAAATCAATATTATCTCTAAGTATCATTGTCTAGACCTATAAATATATATTGATTATGGTATTTTATGTAGAGAAGAAGAAGAGTTGAAAAGAAGGTTTTTGTAAGAAGAGAGATTTTATAATTCGTATTGAAATTGAATAAAAAAAAGAAGTTGAAAAATTTTCTTGTGTTTGATTGCATCTTTTATTTTATTCTTTCTTTTTAAAAATCATGTGTTTGTTTTCTGAATTTTTTGGAAACTAAAAATCCTAACAATTGGTATCGGAGCTTGGTTAAGAGAAGAACGACGAAAATGGAGACAACTCAAATCGCAACAAAAATGGTGTATTTGAATAGCAAAAAATTGGTCGATAAGGAAATCGAGGACGGAGGACATGTTGTGCCTCAAAAATTTAGATGCGTCTTTTTATTGGATTAGCACCAAGCCAGAAAAGATATTTGATGAAGATTGAGCAAAGATGGATCGAAAGCAGAGGAGTCTTGTTCGCGGATGGATAGAACATTCGGTGTTCCACCATGTAAGAGCACTGCAGAAACTTTATGGAAAAAATTGACAGATCTCTACGAGAGAAAGACAGCTACGAACAACACTTTTCTAGTGAGAGAATTAATGAATTTGAAGTTTCAGGAAGATTTCTCAATAGCGGAGCACTTGAACGAAATTTAAAATATTGCGAATCAATGTCACGCCCCGCTTCCCAAAATACAGTAACGGCACAATGTTGGGGTGAAAATTTACACCACGTTGTCAAACTCAAAAATCAAAATCAAGCTCAGAGTTAGAACCAAAATTAAAATAAAAAACCAAGTGGACCCAAGCCCAAACCCGAGCCCAAGTCAAGTCCAAGCATGGAGAGGGGCTGGCCAAAGAAAGAAAAGGAGAAAGAAAAACTAAATGTAATTTTTGTCTTTAATAGGCAATAAGCCAATTTTTATAGAAGTCATGGAGCTAAATGTAAAATATGTAAGCTTTTAAAAGGCCCCACATGATGATTTGAAAAAAAAAATCCGAATCTTGATTTCCAAAAAAATCTTGAGTTTTGAGACACTCTTTATCGCGCAAGTCTCTTTCTCCTTCCTCCTTTCCTTTTTTCAGTTAAATTTAACTGCGCACGTCAGGAGGCCTCCAAAAAAAGGAAAAAGAGCCTATTTGGAACTTCAAAAGTCAAAATTTTTGTGCTTTTGGATCGTTACTCCATTGGGTTTCGACCATACTTGCACCGTACTAGGTGCACACCATGCTAGGTGCCCATTTAGCTAGGTGCACATCCCGTTGAGTGTGCACATCGCTAGGTGCGCACTTCCCTAAGTGCGCACTTTACTGGACTTTTTTGGCCAATTCGGGACCCTTCGGCCTCCTTTTTAGGTGCTCACCTTATCAGGTGCGCACCTCCTAGGTGCGCATCTCGGCGGGTGCGTGCTTTGCTAAGTGCATACTTACCAGGTATGCACTTTACTCTCGTCGGGTGCGCGCCTCGCCGGGTGCGCAATTGTCACGTGTGCACTTTACCATGTATTCACTTTACTGAGTGTAACGACTCTGAAATCTCTTTACAAATGTAACTTGTTCAATATATAAAAAGGGTATTTCTGCCTGATTAGGAGTTATAAGTTAATTTTGTTCAATAAAATAAGAAGTAGCTGGTTAAGACTCTCTACTGCTGTGTTATAGCCTGTGTGTTTGAATCCCATCAGTCCCAATTTTTTTTAATATTTTTTTTTTAAATTTTTCGGAAGCCCATGAGTTGCACGTGCAATACACAGAGAATCGAAAAATTTCTAAGAAATCAAACAGGATAAATGAGGAGTTAAAACAAATTAACGCATAGAGCATGAACCTCAAGACACGTGGCCAAGATCCGGTCGCCCATTTCCCTCGCTTGGTCGCCACCGGCGGTTCCCCTTGCTCCAAATCCTTATGTGCTCGTCCCGTGCGACCCTCTGACTCCCATCTACTCTATTTTATTGTTTGATTTCTATTAATTAAACAGAGAGCATCCCATCCTTTCATATACCCCTTTAACACTATTTTAATTCTTTTTAATTCATTTTTTTAATTCTCAGACTCTCAAAAAATTTCCCTATAAATACCTAGTCCTACTACCATATTCCTCGTTTCTGAAAATTTCAAAAAAATACTCTCTAAATTCCCAAGCCAAAGCAAGAGGAGTTAAGCCTTTCTCAAGTGAATTTGCCGAATTCGAAACGCCGTCGATCGATCCTTTCCACACGTCTTGGTCTCGGTTCTACCAAACAAGGCATCCTCTTAGCTTTTCTCAACGCTCCAAAACCCGTAAGTTTCTTTTTCTTTCTTTCGTTTCGATTCAAACTGCCTTCTAAAAGAATATCTACAGGTAGAGTCAGTATTTTTTATAATTTCCTTGAAATAATTTTTATTACAATTATCATGCTAAAGAAATTACACTAATCTTTTAACAACAACCTTAAGCTAATGTTCATCCAATTAATTTTGAATGTGTTTAGATTCCATGTTAAATAAAACGTGTGATTGAATCTTTTCATATAAATACCATGAACTTTAAAAGTAATATTTTTATCGAAACCTAAAAATATATACCTATAGAAAATTCACGGGGTGACGACCTACCCCATCACATACACTATGGTTTCATATCACGATATTTTTTATACATGTTTAATTTGAAGAATACGATTTACATTAAAATGTCATTCCTTTTACAAAATGTTTTTATCGATATTTTTAAATGTTTTGCAATTATATCTCTACAATCCACGTTAGGAGACTCGTTTGTGGATGGTGTGGATTATCGTACGTCCTTAGAATAGTAGAGTGAGATGCAGAACTCCTCACGGATAATTCGGTCTCGAAAGGAATAAAAATACGATTTAAAAGAATACGATTTATTTTCCTAAACAAATTAAACTTTGAAAAATTATATAAAAGTATGAATCCGTATTTTCAATGAAAACAAATTGGGAAAACTATATTTTTTTTTAAATGAAAGATTAAAATTTTAATAAAATACCATCAAGTTCCCAAAAGTATAGTTTTTATAAAAAAAAATACCATAAACTTTTAAAAAGGTAGGTTTCATCACTAAAATATCAATAAAATTAAAATACATTTTTATAAAAACTCTTAATAATCTAAATCACCCTCTAGATTTATTGTTAAATAATATTAAAACATTTTTTCATAAAACCCCCTCAAGAAATGAAAACAATGTAAACAATAAAAATAAATTTTTAATGACCCTAGATTTAATATAGGTTTAAGCGGTATCATTTCTCTTGAGTCCCAGGGAGCCGGAGAAAGCGAGTGCTTGTCTATTCAGATTAGACAACATTGCAAATTAACAGAGTTATTAATGGCAATCGTCTTGGAAAAAGACACAAATCTTTCCGTCCATATGCAGCGGTTGTCCGATCATTTCCGAACTTAATAATTCCAAAAGTTAAATTCATTCATAAGATATTGACTATAGCTTAAAAACAAACTCGAACTCGAACCCAAATTTGAACCTTGAACACTCGAACTTGAATATCCAACTTGAACTTGTATACTTGACTTGACCGAACCATGAATATAACTTGACATGAACTTGACATGAATAGCTGAACACATGATTACAATTTGAACATGAAGTTGTACTCTTATACTCATGGATTCAACCAAGACCTGTAAACTTGAACTATACACTACAATACGCGGGGATAAGAGGTGGATTGGTATGGAACATATATCGTTGTACGAGAGATCATTTTAAAAGACATCTATATGAATTCTCGTGTTGTTATCCTTTTGGTTATGACGACAACTTATACTACATGTTACCATAGGCTACGGGGTAAGTTGGACTCCTCTCGTATACATGAATACCTTATTTATCAAACTACAACCAAACATGTTAGAATACCTATCATATACCTGTAAATGAACATGTTTAATACTCTTATATACAACCTTACCTGTCCATATTCACTTGGTTTCTATTCACTTTATACACCTTTCAGTCAACTTTACTTATTTCTTTTGGGACTCACCGAGCGCTAATTTGCTGACGACATTCTTCTTTATTTCTTTTCCTTGGAATATTCGTCAAGGGAGTTGGACTTTAAGGAGATAAAGCCAAACCAGGAGGACTTGGACCAGTTTAGGCATTTTGTAACGACTCTGAATTTACTGTACAAAATTTTTCAGTTTAATATACAGAAAGGAGTTTACAAGCCTGAGTACAAGTTATAAGTAAATTTTGTTTAAGAACAGCAAGAAACCACTTGTAGCTCACTGGTAAAACCTTACACTGCTTTGACGTAGCCCATGTGTTCGAATCCTATCAGATACAATATTTTTTCTGATTTATTTTTAAAACTTTTTGGAAGCCCAAAAGTTTACACGTGCAATACACACAAAAATGAAAATGTCAGAAAAATCAAACATGTGCAAAAGGGTGTTAATACTGAGATGTACACGTGGCACCAATTCAATGGCCCTACCCTCTTAATCGACTGGCGGATCTTTAAATTTGGTCGGCACCGATGGTTGGCCCGAGCCTAATGAGGCACGGGCTTTACACACTTGCCCCTTCACCTGCCCCTAACTTCTCTGCACTGTTTGATTGCTCTGCAATCAAACAGAAACCTTTCAATTCCTAATTTATCATTATTATAATTCACTATTTTAATTTCAAAATCCTAATTCCATACTATAAATACCACCCTACACTTTGGATCAACATCATTATGAAATTCCTAGCCAAAACTATCAAAAATTTTTAAGTACAAGCGGAGTAAAAAAGGAGTTAGCAAGTGGTCAACTTCCGGCGAAAAATCGATGTTATTCCAGCTATCCCGCGATACCATGACAACCCTCTCTTCCTACACCTTTTTTTAAGCCTCCTAAATCATAAGTCCTTCCCAATCTTTCTTTCTATTTCTTGAATTTCTTTTTAATCAAAATCGGTAAAAAGTGGAGTTATTACTGATATTCCTTTTTCTAAAGTATATAACTCCATTTTCCTTTACCCTTTGATCAAACAAATTGTACCACTTCACTTATAACCTCAATACTCATGTATAGAATAAATTTTATCCAAAAATATTTTGTAAAACAATCACAATTTAACTTTTTCATTAAAATACCATGAACTTTAGATAACACCTCTTTTCGTATTTTATTAAAACATACCTTTAGAAAACTTCACGGGGTAACGACCTACCCCTCACAAACACACATGGTTCCATGGAACGATATATCCTTGTATGATTTTTTTTTACGAATACAAGATTATATTAAAATACCATTTACTATAAAAATCGGTTTTCTTTTGAATTGTATTTTAAATCTCTTTGCGATTATACCTCTACAACCCTTTTTAGGGGACCCTCTATTGGATGGTGCGGATTATCGCACATCCTTGGACTAGTAGAGCGAGATGCAGACCTCCTCACAGAGCCTTCGGTCTCGAAAGGTTTTAAATACGGTTTTTAAGAAAAACGCATTTTTCTACTTAAATAAAATTTAATTTTTAATAATTATATAAAAAGTATAAATGCATATATTTTCAAAATATAATAAAATTACATTTTTTAAATGAAAGAATTACAAGTTTCACCAAAATACCCTCATGATATCAACAAAAGACAAATTTTACAATAAAATGCCATGAACTTTCCAAGCTAAGCTATTATCACTAAAATACCTCAAATCCTTAAAATTCATATTCATGAAAATCCTAAATAATATGAATAACTTCTCGAGGTTATTTTGAAACTTTATTAAAAAATATTTTTCATAAAATCCCATCGAGTTATATAAAGCAATATTTAAGGACTTTAGTAAATATAGGTTTAAGCGGGATCAATTCTCTTGAGCCCCTGGAAGCCGGAGAAAGTGAGTGCTTGCCTATTTAAGATAGAAAACTTAACGGAGTTATCGATGGTAATTATCTTGGAAAAAAATACAAATCCCGCCGTCCATGTACAGGAATTACCGATAACTCCCAAACCTAATTCAGGATCTAAATCAGTTACAAGTGTCTGACTCAGTTTGAATCTAATTCAAACTTGAATCCAAACTCAAATCAGAGTCCAATTCAAACATGAGTCCAAAGTCTAACATGTATACGTGAACATGAACCTGAATACCTGAATTCAAAAACAAATATCAAACCTGAATGCTTAACTTGACTTGACCGAACCATAGCTATAACTTGACATGACTACAAGATAACATCCTGAACCTGACTATTTGAATAACTTGTATCCATGGTTTCGGCAAGACTTGTAATATAATCTATACAACACATTACGTGGGATAACGGGATAGATTGGTATGGAATGTATTAACGTAGCACGAGATGGTCACTAAAAGACACCTACATGAACTTTCGTGCCGTTGTCCCGTGGGTTTTGACGGGGTCTTGTACTATATGCTACCATAGTCCACGGGCTAAGATGGACTCCTCTCGTATACACAAATACGTTCTGTACAAGCTACAAACAACTACGTTAAAATAACAAGTTTATATCTGTACAACTTACCAGTTCAATTCTCATTATTTGTTCTATTCCATTCTTTCTTTTGGGACTTACCGAGCGCTAGTTAAATGACGACATTTCTGTTTTTTCTTTCTTTGGAATGTTCGTCAGGAGAACCGGACTTTCAGGAGATCGGGCCCAGCCAGGAAGACTTGGACCAGTTCACTGCTCAGCCGGCCTTCTAACTCTCGTGTACTTATATTCAGTTTGTATGTCACTGTTTAGACATTACTTTATATCATTGTATCTTTCCTTTTTAAAACAGTTGTATTGTAAAATTGAATGTTAATAAAAGTTGTTGTTTATTTATATCTCTTTTCATTCTTATGCATTTTATTTATATTGCTTAATTTACGCTTAACGTATTTATTTCTTAGTAAATACGTTGCGGCCCGCCACGTCACCGTTTCCGTCTATTGGAAAGCGGGGCATGACACATTTGTTTAAATCATTGTATCTTTTTTTATTTTCGACAGTTGTATTTGAAATTTGAATGTAAATAAAGTTGATATTTAATTTATTGCTCTTATTATTTTTACACATTGTTATATTGCTTATATACACTTAATGTATTTATTAAGAGAAATGGCATTCTCATAGTAAATATGTTGCGGGCTTACCACGTCACCGTTTCAGTATAGTGGGAAGCAGGACATGACACTAAGTGCGCATGTGGCACATATACACTCATCACCTCACCTGTTAGAAAAAAATTTTAACGGGGCACGGCCCCACATCGCTTAAAGGGGACTGCTAGTCCTCTTGGCCCTCAGCCCTCTATCTAAATAGCGGAACTCCCGTAAAACTCTTCGAGGCCCCCGATATGCCCGAAGCACCCTTAAATTTGTTCCCAAACACAACACACATATATTGCATATTGAGTTCACATGATCTGTTTGACTTGTTAATCGGAGGTTCTCTCGCTCCAAAGAACAGGGGTGATTAATGACAGTTTAGTCCGTGGTTACCGGAGATTTGGATCCCTACAATCAATAACCCCCTGCCTATCCCTGATAAGGGGAATCTGTAATATACCTGAAAAGCGACATACATTCCTATCTCAATAGGACGACGAAAAATACTCTACAGATTCTGGCACGTCTGGTGGAACTTATCTCTCCTCCCATATTTAAGGTCAAACGTTCATGCGAACTCAATTAGTATATAAATCATTATTGTACCGAAGTCAAGTTTCTTCATGCAAAGGGTTAATAACTTTCAACCGCAATTCCAAATTCAATGACAATGTCTCCAGCAACAGAACCGCTTCACATGCATACTCCATAAAGTGATGTCTGATTGATGCGAAAAAGTGTGTCTATTTATGTTCCTAAATACTGCAATCAATAACGGTGTCGCAATAGCTAACCGCTAGTGAGTATGGGTCGTTCACAGGGAAACGGTGAACCTTTTTTCTTGTTTTAAACGAGTTGATAGAAGAAAAGTGGGATTGTTATCGTTTATTATTAATAAGGTTAGAAAAGTTAATAATAGAAAGCTTGTAAGGTTTATAGGATTCAGTAGTTAATGGACGAAGTTAAAAAAATAATTCTTTTATTTTTTAATTATTTAATACTAGAGAAATAACGATGAATGTGGATTAGGGTTCTTAGAGAAAATTAGAGTTTCCCTTTACTGACCCTTGTCCTTCCATTGATCCATATATATCTCAAGCTTTTAACAAAATGATTATTAACGAATCTCGAATCGTGGTCGTGATTATCATGCATTGATAGCGCGCCTGATAAGAAGGTTAATATTCATTTTGATAAAGTTTATAAAAATTAAAACTTTAAAAAGAATTTAAGTGATATTGTTCATTCATTATTCTACCATATCCTACAAACTGTAACAAGCAAGAATTTACTCGCTCATGGAGATTAACGAAGTAGAAGAAAGGTTGAAGAAAATGGAACCCATAATTAAAATTAAAGATGCGGAAAGTAAATGCATAATGTAATTGCAGAAAGTAATGCGGAAAGAAAAGTGCAGAAAGTAAATGCGAAAAAAATTTAAAAAAAAAGAACTACCTTTATTGATTAACTATTGAATTACAAAACTTGCTCGCAGAAAAGTAATTTACAAAACCTAATTTGCTCACTAGATCTTAATCGATCGATGGATAGATAGTTCAATTATTCGAGAGATAGTTCGATCATTCGAGAGATAGTTCGATCATTGATGCTCTTGGTTCTTTTATAGAATCTGCAATTAGAAACCCTAGATGTCATATTAATGTGTGTGAAAAGACGAACATGACCCTGAATTTTCAGATCTTACGGCCATCAAATGACCGCTGAACCGCCGCCCTAAGGCTTATTTGTAAGTCGATGTCGCGCACCCCGAGTGTTCGCAGGGAGGCGAAATATGTAAAAAACAATTTTTCAAATCTCGCAATACCGACTTGAACTCCAGGATCGATGCTAAACCTTAACTAGCTAACTTGCAATGAGGTTTAACTACTCGGATGAAAGTTATACCTCATGATACCAAGTCCTTCGGGTCTTCTTCGCTGTCCTCCACCTCGTCGTCAGCTCCAATGATCGAAACGGATCGGGCAACCTCGACGGCCTTCTCGATTCAAAGACGATCCACCCGAGAGTCTATAGTCCGAGCTCCTGCCTCGAATCTGAGATAACTACGGCTTCTAGTTCGCTAAACTAGAAGTCCTAGGTTGTGTAGAGTAGTAGTTTGTCTCTTGGAACCATATGATTCTTAACACATGAGAGCTTTAGGGTTTAGAGGAAGAAGAAGATCACTTGAGGAAGATGAGAGTGTAGAAAGAAACTAAAGAATAACCATGGCTCAAGAGAGAAGAATAATGAAGCATATAATATTCTATGAGATAAATATCTCACAAAATATCAAGCATGCTTCAAAATATCTCTTTTGTCAAGACCATGAGTCATGCTTGATCTTTTGTCAACCTCCACCTCATTTCTCCACCTCATTAAAAGATTTAATCCATAAAGATAAGAAACCCCAATGAGGTGTTACCTTCTAGAAGGTTTCCTGAGAAAATTATGAGAACGCCCCTCATCCGTATATATATACCCGCATCCGCATTCCGAAGAATACGAATACAATGAGACGAAAACAATCCATCAATATAATATTAGGATCCGGCTTAAACCAAAACCCACTAGTATTATCCGCCCGATCATCATACGTGCAGAAGTACACGTAAGTGATCGAAGTCCTGCCGTAAAACCATACGGCCTCTACACCTTTTGCCCGGTGCAGGGAAACCCTCTGTGTGGGACTCTAAAAACTCGACATAACGCTAGCAGTGGGTTTAACCACAAGCCGCAACCGGTACTAGCTGCACGTAACGGCTACCCAGGTATATATCGATAAGAAGGCCGATGAGCTAACTCATTCGAACTCCTACTGAGCTTATCTATGACAATCTTCGTACAGTCCGGTTTGTTCGTCTAAGAGTATCGCATATCGAGCCTAGGGGCGGTAATCGTCAGACCCCTAATAGCGCAATAAGTCATGTCAAAGTGTAGCCCAAAACACCCTGAGAAACTACTAGAATGCCTACCAGTAAATCTCGCTTGCCTTGGCTAAGGAATTTGTGTAATGGCCTTCCGAACACAGCACGATATCAACCCCCAACACCGGGAGAGATGAATCCTATCTAACCGCCACTGCCTCCTAGTGCTTTGGGACTGTACCCAACTACTACCTGTTTGCATGAATCTTTTGAGCCGTGGTAGGGTAGTAATCAAAGTACAGTGAGAACACACTCGAGACAAATTAGCAGTGTCAAGTCGACAGACTAAGCTGTACTTATGTCACCTGGGAACTGCTACCCGACGATAGATATAATACCCACCAACGGTTTCTAACGAGTCATGTCCAGTGTACTCATAACCTAATGAGCACCTGCATACTATCTCCAGTACGACGTACTAATGGCTGTGGGACAGACCATCTCCACTGCTGGGATGAGAAGCGTATACACTAGTCTACTCTGGAGTATCGATGTCCCGTCTCGATAATCCTACAACTAGGAACCTATATAGGATGTGCTTATAGACTACCCAACTCCCACTAGTGTGACTGCCATCACAACGCTGGTAATCAAGCAAAAGATCCTAAGGGCTCTACCAATATGTATAATCGATATGCTAAGAAAACACATGCACATATTGAGGTAGAAACAAACCAGGTAACATACTACCATTTCGAGTAAGACTGTTACTATATCTTGTTGGAGATAGTGCCCTCAGAGTCAATTATTAGGTCACAGGTACGTGATTGCAATGATTGATGGAGGACCTATCCCGGTAGGACAGTCTTACTCGAGATGATAGTATGCTATCTGGTTTACCTTTATCATCGTGTACTGTTTTAAGTGACCTGACACGTCGCTATTACACGTTGATAGAGCCCCTAGGATTCTTGCTTGACCACCAGCAGTATGAGGGCGATCATATAAGTGGGAGCTGGGGGTCTATAAGCATATCCTTAAAAGGTCCCTAGTCGTGAGAGTTTCGAGACAGGGCATCGATTCTCCAGAGTAGACTAGTGTATACAGTCGAGACCCCGACGAGGGGCGGTGGCCGGTCTCACAAGCCACTGGTGTCAGTTGGATCACCTAAGATGTATACAGGTGCTCATTGGGTTATGAGTACACCGGACAGGACTCGCCGGGAACATGCTAGTTGGTCATATACCAGACGTCAGATGGCAGTTCCCTGGTGACATGTGTACAGGTTAGTTCATCGACCTGGGGATCGTCATTTGTCTTGTGTGAGTTCCCACTGTACTTTGATTACTACCCTACCACGGCTCAAAGGAGTCGTGCAAACAGGTTTTAGTTGGGTACAGTCCCGAGCCACATGGAGGCAGTGAGCGTATCTTCAGGGGTTCGTCTCTCCCGGTATTGGGGGTGAGGTCGTGCTGTGTCTAGGAGAGCCATTACACGAAGCCCTCGGCCGAGGCAAGGAGATTTACTGGTAGGTATTCCAGTAGTATCTCAGGGTGTTCTGGGCTACACTCCGACACGACTTGTACCGCTTTTGGGGGTCTGACTTTTACCAACCCCCTAGGCCCGCCATGCGATGCTCATAGACGAACGGACCGGACTGTACGGATATTGTCACTGACAGGCTAGGGAGTCAGGCTGAGTTCGCTCACAGACGTCCCTTTTAGTCAATACCTGGTAGCCCGTTACGTATTGGCTTATACCTCTGACGTGCTAGTGGTTAAATCCACAACCAAGGTGTTGATGAGTCTTTAGAGTCCCCCACATTTCAGTTACTCAAGCTTTCAGGCGAAAGGTTGTAGAGGCCGTATGGAGATATGGCAAGGTCCGATCAGATACGTGCGGTATTGCACGGATCAGGATCGGACAGTATGTACTAGAGGCCGTATGGTTATATGGCAGGGTTCGATCAGATACGTGCGGTATTGCATGGATCAGGATCGAACGGATATTACTAGCCGGTTTTGGTTTAAGCCGGATCCTAGTATAGTACAGTGTAGATTTTGTCTCATTGCATTTGTATTTCGGTCGAAATACAGATGCGGGTGTGTATGCACAGTATCGGGGTTTTCCTGTAATTTATTACGGGACCAGTTTTCTGGAGTTGCCAGTTTGCTTTCCGTTTCGGCCGATTTCCTTTGTTCCGTTCATTGGTCGAAGTTTGGTGGAGGAGGGCTTATTTGCATTGTTGCAAATAAGTGGTTGTGGAGGGGGTCTTTGCATCTTTGTTTTATCATGATGGTTTTCATGATGAGCACCATCACTTGACTTTCCTTTTTCATGATGGCTTGACTTTGTATATCATCATGGTTGTTGATGATGAGGTTGGTGGAAGGTGGTTGAGTGTGGGTTTTGATTTGGTGATCATTTCCTTTTGCATGATAGCCTTCTCTCTCTCTCCCTTTTGTATTATTGGATAGCTCTCTCATTTTCTAACACACTTCACTCTCATTCTCTCCTCTCCCACCATTGTGGCCGGCCAAGCATGGGATGGGGCTGTCCCAATTTTTTGGAGTGGGGTTTTTGCTCATTTCATGTTCCAAAATCCCCAAAGTCCCTCCACATAGTTCTTGTATCATTCCTCCATCAAAATGGCACCTCCTACAACCCCATAATGAGACTTCTTCACTACACATTCTACAGCAAACCTTGGGCACGTCGACTAGCCAGCTTCGTGCCCGAGTTACCTCGGCATTGAGGTGGGAGCCCGTAAAAGAAGTAGGCGATGTGGTGCACTTCCGGCGTCGAGGTGGAGACCGGAGCTTCCGCAGGAGATCGAGACGATGACGAGAAGACCGGAGGACTTGGATCATCGGTATATCTCTTTCCCATCTTATAGTTAGCTAGGACTAATTAATGGTTCGATCCGGGTATTAGTGCGCGGCGGTTTGCCAGTTCAAGAAAATTAAAGTTTATCACCGCTTCCGCATTTGGCCGTCGGATTGACGGCCGGGGCGCCGCCGTGCACTTACAGTGGTATCAGAGCCTCGCCATTAACTTAGTCTAGCTTGGTTTAATGTGTTTGCAATTCGGATCGATAAAAAAATCCCAAAACCCGCATTTCCTTCAGCATCAGTTTCTGTTGAATATTTTTGGTCTCGAAAATTTTTTCAGGTTGTAAAATATTGATGTACTAGAAATTGTAAGACTACTGTACAAATTCGACGCACTGATCTTCTAACCAGAGCGCGGAACCGCGGCCAAAACCCACTTGTTGCCGCGGTTCCGCCGCAGTATGAAGGGTTCAGTGGGTCGGGTTTTTACAGTGGGCTTCTGGGCTTAAAATATGGGTTTTGGAATATTAATATTGGGCCCAGTATTTCTATGACTGCTACAGTATTGTTTGGGGGCCCACTTGTTAATTTTTGATCGATCGGATATTTTAAACACATTATTTCACAGTATTTACATTATATCTGCGACCGTGAATGTCACTTGATCGGTAAATCCGGTCTAACTGCTATAGCCCGGTTAGACGGATTTGCGAACGTGACTTTCACGTTGATGTTCTGTTTTTGCTGTGATGTTGCGGATCGGTCGTGGGGATAGCCTGGATGCAATGCTAGTACTGTTGTGGTTGTATTATGTACATTTGATATTGCGGGGCGAGCGTCCGACATGTGGACTGCCGTCACTGCCTGTTTGTATTATTATTTTGGGGCACGACCTGGTTGCGGTCGATGTACCCGTTGTATGTATATTTTACTTTCTGTACTAGGATTACCCCGCGGTAGGGTGCACGGATAGCCGGGTTCTAGAGGGCAACAAGCCCGCATCTCATGGCATTGAGACGGAAGGGGCTTCACTCTAGGATTGGCGGGCTATTCGCCGCACTCGTAGGGGGTACAGGTTGACACAGGAGGGGTGCCCAAGTTGCCGGATTCCGTGAAGTGCTGGGTGGTCCATTCACGGTGCTGAAGGGGGCTGCCTCGCTTCAGGTTTTGGCGGGTAACTTGCCGCGCCCGTAGGGGTCTAGGATTTCATTGCGCGGGCTATCCACAGGACCAGGGGAACGTCGGGTTTCAGAAGTGGCTCTGTGAAACCCGGGGATCCCAGATATCTGTATTGTTTCTGTGATGCTGTACATTTTCTGTGATGTTGCATTTCTTATCACGCCTTGAGCGAATATAATATATTGGTATATATATTAGTAGATGTAGTATATGTTTTGCATCCGCACTAGTCCAGTCCCCGCTCTGTCGTTAGTAAGCTAACCTAACGGGTAATGACGGGACCCAGTGGCGAATGCGGATGGCATATACGTACATCAGTATATTTTCGTTCTTTTTGGTGTGATCATTTGATGGGACTGCGTTGATTCGGATCAATGCAAGTTAAAAACAAACCTAATCTGATGTTGTTGAAACACTTTTTCAAAAGCTGTTATTGCAAGGACGTTCACTTTTGTTTTGCATCGTGATATTCAGTTGGAATATCCTGCTCCTCAGTCGACGAGGCAAGGGCCGAGATCCCTTCACCGGGAGTGACCCCTTGGACAAATAGTTTGCGTCAGGGCAATGACTTCACTATAGCCGATTACTTTTGCTTTGCACCGTGGTATTCAGTTAGAATATCCTGCACCTCATTCTACGGGGAAAGAGCCGAGATCCCTTCACCGGGAGTGACCTCTTTAGCAAAGGTTTTCGTCACTATATTTTCAAAAAGCTATCCGTTCCTTCAACGATATCAAGTTCATTACGTTAAAGGTTTTCGCCAGAAACCATTCGTAGCCCTCCGTCGTTTCATATGGGTAGTCAATAGTATTCAAGCTGTGTTTGTTGGCCAAAGTCAAGGCACAGTGTTTGGTAGCTGTTGGTTATTCATATGCAGCATAGATAGATGCGTTGGTTTGGAACAGTCGTATAGCCTTGTTGGCCAAAGTCAAGGGCTTGTGCGGGTGGATTCGAATCAACCTGGAGAATGACGGGCAGAACTTGACATGTGACTTATGATTTGTTGGCCAAAGTCAAGGTCATAAGAGCATGGGGCAGAAATCACATCGGGAGTTTCAAAAGAACTGAAACTTGCCAGATATGCGCATACCTTCTGGAGTGTGATACCGTGAGCGGATTCCGTCACGTTGTCATGTGATGATAGTTGGATCCCGATTCCCACTGATGAGTTAGTTTACTCCTCGGGTATCCCCGATTAATTCTTCTTTTAGGTTTGGAGGAGAATTTGAGGTACAGTGGGAGGTTTCCAGATTAGATAAATTGGTAACCATTCTGATCTAGGTTAGAGTGCACGCTGAGTGTTTCTTTTCTCTCTCTCTTTGGCAGCGACCATTGACCCGACCCTAAGACTATGACTCAGTGACCAAGTTGACCGAACCTTCTTAACACTGGCTTTTGGATTGTCAGAGTTGCATACCTCATTGCCACTCCTACTTTTACCCTTTTCTCCAGGACACCCCATATTACTACGAACGTCCACTTCCATTGGACAAAACCATCGTATGGTTAGATACGAACTCGAAAGAATTTATTCGAGGATGGTTTCCGGTTCTGGAGGAAACGGATAGGATTATTCAGTTGTCTTTTCCTTTCACCTTCTCTCAAGTTGTGAGTACTCCTTGGTTTAGGAGATAGTACACCTATTACGCAAATTGGATAGTCTTCTTCCAAACCTTAGGCTGGTGCCGACCGGTAGGGAATGAAGAAAACCAATTAGCCTAACGATGGTGTACAGAAGGTATTAAGTTAAGACAAAGCAAGGGATTAGTGAGAGGGCAAAGTAAATTACAACAGATATTCACGACCAAACCAAGTATTCCTTCGCCAATCCTAAAATCACCTTTGTATTTCTCCAGGACACTCCGTATCACTACGAAGATCCACAGTTTATTGGATACTCCATCGTATGGTTATATACGAACTCGAAAGGAACTTGTTCTAGTTCGGGGATGGATTCTGGTTCAGGAGAAATAGGAATTAAGTTCATTCGGTTGTCTTTTATCCTCACCTTCTCTCGCATTGCGAGTGTTCCTAGGATTATGACAGTACACCCATTATGCTTATTGGATAGTCTTCTTCCAAACCATAGGCTGGTGCCGAACGGTAGGGAAGGAAGAAAACCATTTGGCCTAAAGGGGTGTGCAGAAGGTAATGTCTAAAGACATATGAAGGGATTTGGAGAGGTGGTAAAGAATTATACGGTTACAGTCGTGAATATGGAAGAGGCATTACTAGGAATACCGGGATACCCCATCGAAACATTTCAATGTTTCAGTTTCACTGTGTACTGTTAAAAGAGAACTGATTTCCTAATCAGACACTTGCTCCAGGGTATATATTTACCAGGTACGGTTCTCACATCTGTATGGTTTTACAGATGATGAGTGGGAGTAAGTTATTGGGAATTGGGTGATTATCCTCATTATATCGGGATTCGTTGTAATCGGTGATATTTGAGGAAATCGCCTGGGCTGTTTGCCGGTTGGCAAATATTTGGTTTTGAATATCCGCAGTTATGCACCAATTTCAAATTGATATATCTGTACGTCTATTTTCATAGAGTGAGATATACCTTTTTGAAATTATGTCTATGACATTTACCTATATCAGTGGATGGTTAGGTAAGGAGCATTAAACAGCGGTGTAATTCTTCTTAACCATAAGTACAGTTTTCAACCTACGACACACAGTGAGTGAGTTATCAGACTCAAGAGACTTATACAGAGTATTGTATGTTGTCCAGGGTCCATCAGGACAAAGGGGTTGGTCCTCGTACTATATTCGGTTTACTTATGACTTCTCTAGTTTTTAGACAGGTGTTTCGTGGAAACACAGGGTCCGAATTTGGAGAAGTTATAGGTATTTGAATAGAGTAGAGAACCAGGTATAGCAAGTATCGGGATTCTTCAAAGAGATCGAAGATGTAGATACTTGTGTATGGTATTCAGTTGATAGTAATGATTAAGAGATCTTGCTTCTTTTTCAGGTTACTCATAATTGGAAGCATTCCTAAGTTGAGTAACGCTGATCGGCCTCCTTCCATTTAGTTGACATGCACTGGAGACAGTTGCATGATTTGAATCTGGTTCAATTAAATCAGTGCCTCTGGTCCTATATGGGATATAGAACAGTTCATATCTTAACGATGTTAAGGTACGGGGAGTTGTCCGGCTTATGCTTAAATCCAGACACTGGACAACTCAAGGCACGTTTCTGTAATGGCTGTTTGTGGGTTGACCCAGGCTATGACGAGGGTTGACTTTCTACCATCTGGATGAACAATAGCAATATTGTTCTAGACTCGCCACAGTTTTATTAAAAATGGATTTTTTCAGAAAAACAGTAGTGGGAGTATGGTAGAACTGGAAGTGATTCCAGAACCACAAACGATTACTGAAAATTTGATAAGGAACCTAAAGATTCAATCTGGTTTGACATTCCATTAGCCACTCCGCAGATAAGGTGGGTAGCTTCAGGCACCCGAGAGGTACTCCGGTAGCCTCAAGGACGGTGACAGGGAAGTTCTTGTTTACCCACAATTACCATTGCTGTTGTTCCAGGGTGCGAGACCCGGCGGGAGGATGAGTATAGCGTCGTTCTAAACTAGTTTTAGAAGTGTACGTCTGTATGACTCTGCCAGAGGGTTGTCGTAGTCAGTGGGAGCAGCGGAAGCATTGGTGGACAGGTAGCTTATGTCTATTTATAGACTAAAGCAGATATAGCGGAGAAAGATCATCTATTTCTGACGTGACAGTCATAGGTTTGACTTCATCAGAATAGAGGATGGATCTGTTGAGAAGGTAGTAGCGTGTGATATCCTGGTATTTGGATGACATACACAGAGCAGGAAAGGAAACTCCTATACTACGATCGGTTGTACTTTGGTCGTCACACAGTGTTTTCTCCACACAGGACTTGGATATTATGTCAGACATACTGGTTACTGGATCTATGGTATTAGATCTAGATTTGGGTGGTTTCCCAATCAGGGTACTTGACAGCATTCTAAGAGTATTTAGGATGGACGACTCCTGGCACGGTAGTGTACCTGCAGGTAATGGAGTCACCCTCTCTAAAGGTGTCTTACAGACTAAACGGGAGAGGGATGTGCATGATTGGCAGATCACTTGCTCAGGCAATTGAGTCAATCATGAGATGTCAAGTATCACACCAAATGTTGTTCTTGCACTAGATGCAATAAGTTGACATTAATCCAATCCTGGAGAAACAGTCGGAAGCAGTTTTAGAACATAAGTGGATGTTCTAGGGATATGATAACGACAGCCTCATTCTGGAGACAGTTATCATACCAGGCTTCCAAGATGACATGGACGACAAGGAGGTTGTCAGAGCTATAGTTTTTCCTTCTGATGAGGGGCAGTATTTTGGACAGGTGGTCCAAGGCAATACTGAGGGAGGCATGGCGCAGGATACTGATTAAGTTCAGTTGACGATACAGTCTAAGAAGTTTGGATTTGGAGTTCATTTATGAGCTATGTCCCATCAGACATCCAGACATATTCTAAGACAGGTATTGCTCATTTCGGGAGATGGCTTTCTCCGCGAACTTGAGATATAGAGAGACATTGAAAGAGACAACAAAGCGAATCCACTCACTGAGGCTATTCCTCGAACGCAATAATTTCGCAAACGAGCTTTGTGAGACTGACTGGTAGAGGAGTTGGGTGTTCGGTATCACACGGGCTGTGAGTATGCGACATCGCAATAATTAGCCTTGACTGCAAGTGGGAGATTGTTGGAGATAGTGCCCTCAGAGTCAATTATTAGGTCACAGGTACGTGATTGCAATGATTGATGGAGGACCTATCCCGGTAGGACAGTCTTACTCGAGATGATAGTATGCTATCTGGTTTACCTTTATCATCGTGTACTGTTTTAAGTGACCTGACACGTCGCTATTACACGTTGATAGAGCCCCTAGGATTCTTGCTTGACCACCAGCAGTATGAGGGCGATCATATAAGTGGGAGCTGGGGGTCTATAAGCATATCCTTAAAAGGTCCCTAGTCGTGAGAGTTTCGAGACAGGGCATCGATTCTCCAGAGTAGACTAGTGTATACAGTCGAGACCCCGACGAGGGGCGGTGGCCGGTCTCACAAGCCACTGGTGTCAGTTGGATCACCTAAGATGTATACAGGTGCTCATTGGGTTATGAGTACACCGGACAGGACTCGCCGGGAACATGCTAGTTGGTCATATACCAGACGTCAGATGGCAGTTCCCTGGTGACATGTGTACAGGTTAGTTCATCGACCTGGGGATCGTCATTTGTCTTGTGTGAGTTCCCACTGTACTTTGATTACTACCCTACCACGGCTCAAAGGAGTCGTGCAAACAGGTTTTAGTTGGGTACAGTCCCGAGCCACATGGAGGCAGTGAGCGTATCTTCAGGGGTTCGTCTCTCCCGGTATTGGGGGTGAGGTCGTGCTGTGTCTAGGAGAGCCATTACACGAAGCCCTCGGCCGAGGCAAGGAGATTTACTGGTAGGTATTCCAGTAGTATCTCAGGGTGTTCTGGGCTACACTCCGACACGACTTGTACCGCTTTTGGGGGTCTGACTTTTACCAACCCCCTAGGCCCGCCATGCGATGCTCATAGACGAACGGACCGGACTGTACGGATATTGTCACTGACAGGCTCAGTAGGGAGTCAGGCTGAGTTCGCTCACAGACGTCCCTTTTAGTCAATACCTGATAGCCCGTTACGTATTGTCTTATACCTCTGACGTGCTAGTGGTTAAATCCACAACCAAGGTGTTGATGAGTCTTTAGAGTCCCCCACATTTTAGTTACTCAAGCTTTCGGGCGAAAGGTTGTAGAAGCCGTATGGAGATATGGCAAGGTCCGATCAGATACGTGCGGTATTGCACGGATCAGGATCGGACAGTATGTACTAGAGGCCGTATGGTTATATGGCAGGGTTCGATCAGATACGTGCGGTATTGCATGGATCAGGATCGAACGGATATTACTAGCCGGTTTTGGTTTAAGCCGGATCCTAGTATAGTACAGTGTAGATTTTGTCTCATTGCATTTGTATTTCGGTCGAAATACAGATGCGGGTGTGTATGCACAGTATCGGGGTTTTCCTGTAATTTATTACGGGACCAGTTTTCTGGAGTTGCCAGTTTGCTTTCCATTTCGGCCGATTTCCTTTGTTCCGTTCATTGGTCGAAGTTTGGTGGAGGAGGGCTTATTTGCATTGTTGCAAATAAGTGGTTGTAGAGGGGGTCTTTGCATCTTTGTTTTATCATGATGGTTTTCATGATGAGCACCATCACTTGACTTTCCTTTTTCATGATGGCTTGACTTTGTATATCATCATGGTTGTTGATGATGAGGTTGGTGGAAGGTGGTTGAGTGTGGGTTTTGATTTGGTGATCATTTCCTTTTGCATGATAGCCTTCTCTCTCTCTCCCTTTTGTATTATTGGATAGCTCTCTCATTGTCTAACACACTTCACTCTCATTCTCTCCTCTCCCACCATTGTGGCCGGCCAAGCATGGGATGGGGCTGTCCCAATTTTGTGGAGTGGGGTTTTTGCTCATTTCATGTTCCAAAATCCCCAAAGTCCCTCCACATAGTTCTTGTATCATTCCTCCATCAAAATGGCACCTCCTACAACCCCATAATGAGACTTCTTCACTACACATTCTACAGCAAACCTTGGGCACGTCGACTAGCCAGCTTCGTGCCCGAGTTGTCTCGGCATTGAGGTGGGAGCCCGTAAAAGAAGTAGGCGATGTGGTGCACTTCCGGCGTCGAGGTGGAGACCGGAGCTTCCGCAGGAGATCGGGACGATGACGAGAAGACCGGAGGACTTGGATCATCGGTATATCTCTTTCCCATCTTATAGTTAGCTAGGACTAATTAATGGTTCGATCCGGGTATTAGTGCGCGGCGGTTTGCCAGTTCAAGAAAATTAAAGTTTATCACCGCTTCTGCATTTGGCCGTCGGATTGACGGCCGGGGCGCCGCCGTGCACTTACATATCTGTGTATATCCTAAATTTTCATTAAGTAATATACTATCCAGTATGATACAATAACGGCCTCTAGGGTATATATCACTAACAATCTCCAACTTGCACTAAGGCCATATATTGGCATATCGCAGATCAAAGATCTCAAATAGCCACTCGAACACTGTCTGAGGGATGGCCTCTATGAGTGGATCTGCAGTGCTGTTCTCTGTATCTACTCTCCTCACCTCGATCTCCTGGAGATCAACGATCTTCCTGATCAAGTGGTACAGCCTCAAGATATGTATGGATCTCTGATAGAACATGGGTTCCTTCCCTAAAGCTGTAGCACCGTTTGTTTTCATAATACTAAAGTATTGGACCAACAATGGAAGGAACCACCTGAAGTTCAGTTCAAAACTTCCTCATCCAGACTGCCTCTTTTGCGGCGTCTCATGCAGCGAACTACCTCATTTCCATCGTCGAGTCTGCATCGGTGTCCTGCTTAGAGCTCTTCCAACAGACCGCCCCTTCACTGAGGGTAATGAGATAACCCGACATGAACTTGGAGTCATCCTTATCACTCTGAAAGCTGGAGTCAGCAAAGGCTGCGATCTGGAGGTCTTTTCAGCCATACACCAAGAACATTTCCTTAGTCCTTCTCAGGTACTTGAGAATGTTCTTTACTGCTATCCAGTGCTTCTCCCCTGGGTTCGAATGATACCGTCTTACCACGCTAGTGCGTAAGCAACATCTGATCTGGTACATAATATCGCATACATTATCGAGCCTACCGCAGAAACGTAGGATACAGATGTGATGCGAGCCCTTTCCAAATCAGTCTTATGAGACATCTCTTTGGAGAGAGTGATTCCGTGATAAGCCGGTAAACTACCGCACTTTGAATCGTCCATACTAAATATTCTCAGTATGGTGTTGATGTACCTTGACTGTGAAAGTCCCACTATCCTCTTTGATCCCCAGAATGTAGTTGGCATCACCCAGGTCAATCATGAAGAACCTCTGTGATAGGAATCCTTTGACTGATTGTAGTATAGGAATGTCATTTCCTATCAAGAGAAATTCATCCACGTACTAGTCGAAGGAATCCCACAGTTCTCGCTACAATCTTACTATAAATGCATGGGTCATCTGGATTTTTGATAAAGTCGAATTCTTTGACTGTCTCATTAAAACGGATGTTCTAACTCCGTGATGCCCGCTTTAGTCCATAAATGGAATTAAGCAACTTGCACACTTTCCTGCTGCTCCTATTCTGATTGAAACCCTCTGGCTGATCCATATAGACACACTCTTCTAAATATCCATTTAGAAAAACCGTCTTTACATCCATCTGGCAGATCTCATAATCTTGGAAGGCAGCAATGACAAGAAGGATCCGAATGGATTTGAGCATAGCCACTGGAGGAAAGGTTTCATCATAGTCCAAACCAGGTTTTTGACGAAAACCTTTTGCAACAAGTCTAGCTTTATAGGTTTCAACCTGCCCATCTACACCAATCTTCTTTCTGAAAATCAATTTGCAGCCTACCGATTTTACCCCTTCTGGAGCAATGTTCAAAGTGCATACTTTGTTGGTGTACATGGACTCCATCTCGGTCCGCATTACATCTAGCCATTTTACCGAGTCACCGCTCTTAATAGCTTGCTGGAAGCTAGTTGAATCATCATTGTCAATGATGCAACCCTCTCTATCCTAGTCTATGAGAAAACCATAGTATCTCTCGGACGGATGAGACTGCCTACTAGTCCTACGAATTGGCGTAGGGATGTCCTGTTCTTTTGATATCTCTGGTTCTACCATACTTTCAGTAATAGTTTGTGGTTCTGGAATTTCTTCCAGTTCTATTGCGCTCCCACTAGTCCTTTTTCAAAAAATTGATTTTCTAAAAAGTGGGCATGACAAGGAAAAAAAATCTTTTGTTTCTCTGCCTAATAGAAAAGATACCCCGTGGAGTTCTTTGGGTATCCCACAAACCTACACAGTACTGAACGTGTCTCGAACTTGTCTGCATACTGCTTTTTGACAAAAGCTGGACATCTCTATATTTTCAGATACTGAAAATAGGGTTTCTTCCCACTCCACATCTAATATGGTGTGGAAGGCACAGTATTGGTAGGAACCTTATTCAAAAGATATGCAGCTGATTCTAGTGCATAACTTCAGAAAGATCACGGCAACTCAGCGTTACTCATCATGGAACGAACCATATCCAATAGGGTTCGATTCCGCATTTCCGTTACACCGTTGTGTTGTGGTGTGTATGGAGGAGTAAACTGAGAGAGAATTCCATTCTCTTTTAAGTAATCCAGGAACACGGCAATTAAGTATTCACCACATCGATCAGATCTCAGAGTTTTGATACTTTTGCCTGTTTGTTTTTCCACTTCATTCTTATATTCCCGAAATTTCTCAAAGGCCTTGGATTTATGCTTTATCAAGAAGACGTGTCCTTACCAAGAGAAATTATCCGTATAAATAATGAAATAGAAATAACCACTTCGTGCATCTGTAGATATTGGACTATACACGTCGCTGTATATGAGTCCTAAGAGCTCGCTCGCTTTTACTTCGTGTCCAGTGAACGGAGTCTTTGTCATCTTTCTTATGAGATAAGATTTACAAGTTGCATAAGAATGTTATTCGAACGGATCCAAATATCCCTCTCTATATAACTTCGACAACCGTGTTTCATTGATGTGAGCCTGTCTACAATGCCTTAAGAAAGTCCTACTTAATTCTGGAGACTTTCTTTTAATGTTCTGGATGTTGAAAATCTGAGCTTGATTTAATACGTATATACTGTCCTCTAGTGTACCTGACCCAATCAAACTTTGATTTAGGTGGATGTAGATCACATCGCTTACAAACTAGACTAGGTACACACAAACAGTTACGTAGAATCAATATCTGCCCACTTGTCAATCCTAGGTGATATTCCTATATAGATAACAGCGTCCACACTCATTCCGTTAGTAACCCTGAGAGTCATATCACCTGCCCTGATAACTCTACAGTTTCTCAAAACCTGTTGTAAATTACAGATATGAGATCCTGATCCGGTATCTAGTACCCAGGAAGTAGAATTAATTGACATACCGTTTTCAATCACAAACACACCCGAAATCGAAGCCACAACGTGCTTCAGATCCTGGATTCTGGCTTTCCAAGCCCTGCATCTCTTCTGCCAATACCCTTTCCCGTGACAATAGAACATCCCTCCTTCAGTACTGTTAACCCCGAAACTTTTGCTATGCCCTTTCCTTCTACCTTACTGACACCGCCTATCGGCTTTGTGGAGGTCTTCTTCTTCTCACCCTTAGCTTTCGCCTTGGATCCAGAAGAGGAAGATTCCCCAATAGGCGGAGCGGGTGTCTCCTTAGTTTCCTTCAGGGTGCCCTCAACTGGAAGTATAACTTTCTTCCCCTGGGCGTAAGTAGAAGGTATAGACTGTAGAAACAAGTCAGCACATGACTCGTTCTCCAACGTGGTCTCCAAGTCCGTGAGCCTTTTTAATATAGCTGATCATTGTAGGGACGTGGTCCTCTACAGATGACCCGACAGCCAACCTCACTTGAAGCAATTCCTTCGAAATCTCATATCTTGTGATACGAGATTGCTCTCCATATAAAATTTTGTTATGGAAGAAGATAGAAACTAAGTCCATCTTCTCGTGCTGCCTCTGGTTTACACCATCAACTGAGGCCAATACGAGGCACTTGGCATTCGCACTGTCCTTTTCCCCTGTCTTACGAATATCAACATCCGTGGCGGTGGAAACTGGACCTGGGACGGCTGGTGCTTGAGTAGTAATGAGGTGGTCTAGTTTGTCATAGGTAATGGATATCTGGACAAACCTTTGCCAGTCAATATAGTATAACTCAGTCATTTTATTATCTAACTGTAACCTAATCTGGTCACCTGGTCGCTGCAATTAGGAGAGAGAAGAAAACACTCAGCATGATGCTCTTATAAGTTTAGATTTGTTTTTAATTTATCTAAAAAGAATGGCTCCCACTGTTTCTCGAATCCTTCATCAAACCATAAAAGAAGAATTAGTCAGGATTAATCTCACCGTATGATACTTGCTTAACCGTTCGGCTAGGCTAGTGTCGGTACTTCAAGGAAGGTTTTACGACGCTTTTGCGAAGTTCTTTAATTAAACAATCTCTTTTCCCTGGAGGCGTAGCCCCGCTAACACTGTTCTAGACACGTACTTGGTTTATAGTATTGATCGTTAAGTGAAAAATCTCCCGAGAAGTAGCGGATACTCACGGTAGGATCGGGATCCAAATATTATTGTGTGATAATCCTGAAGGAATCCTACCAACATTATCACACTCCAAATGGTATGCAGCACTAGCAAGTTTCAGTTTCCTTAGAAACTCCTGATGTGGATTTTTGTCCCATGCTTTTATGACCTTGACGAAGGCCAACATATCATAAGTCATATGGAAAGTTCTACCCGTCATTATCCAAGTTAATTTGAACCCACCCGTACATATCCTTGACGAAGGCCAAAATAGTAGTACGACTGTCCCAAACCAACGCATCTATCTATGCTACAGATGAATATCCAGCAGCTACCAATCACTATGCCTTGGCGAAGGTCAAAATACATATCTTGAATACTACTGAATATTCAACTGAAATGACGGAGGGCTATAAATAGTTTTGGCGAAACTGTGAACTTGATATAATCGAACGAACCTGATAGTTTTTAAAAGGAGTGGTTTAAGCTCCGTATTTAAAAGTCTCCTGTTTTAAAAAACTGAGTGGTTTAAAAATTTGTTCTAACGATTCAGCTTTGGTTTATTTGCTTTGCATTAATATAATGCAGTCCCATCATTTACATCTATCATCACATAAAAAGACAAAAATACCACGTCCGCTTATGCCATCCGCATTCGCCACTGGGCCCCGTTTAACACCGTTAGGTTACTTAACTAACGCCAGAGCGGGGGTTGGACTGGCGCGGGTGAAAAACATAAGCAGCGTCTACTATATAGCATATATATAATAAACATTTGTCTGATGCAATAATAGACATTTCAGATCACAGATGAACATATTGGATATACTAGGAATTCCGCATTTCGTTTAAACCTGTAACGAAAGGAGGATTCCATGGTCGTGATGAATAGCCAAACCCCACCCCATACCCCTACGGTTGCGGCAAACTACCCGCCAAATACCCGAAGCGGAGCAACCTTCCTCAGTAAAATGAGTAAGCTACTCAGCACTTCAAACTATCCGGTAGTTTGTGCACCCCACCTTGGGTCTATCCTAGGAGTAGAAAATAGTAAAAAAAAATAATACAAGGTAGCTACAACCTCAACCCAGATGTGCCCCGCGAAATAATATTACATCACTTTATAAACGTTACATCAAATGAAAGAATGAAAACTCTCATCTCATATCCCCAGCTATTCATCCACGATGATTCAATAAAGTTCATATACACAAAACACAAGAATAACAACACAGATATGTGCAACCCCGACTAATCGACGTATAGCAATTAGTCGACGTTTCCAAACACATATATCACAACACAGATAAAACCTGATTAGCAAATAACTTTGAATTTCGATCGAAAACTATTTTCCGTGTCTGCCCCAAATGCAAACCAGCACTCAGATCATCATGGGTAGAAACCAAATATCCCAGAGAACTATGCACCAAAAATAAGACATACAGAGGAAAACGAGCCGACTCGGCTACAACTCGGCCGCGGAACGGCGGCAAATTGACTGATTAGCCGCGGTTCCGTGGTGGTTGTGACGATTTAGTGTCTCGTTTTTCTGGTGTGTTCTTAGAATTCTCTGCTTGTATTTTTCATGTCTCTGAAATAATTTTTAGCACAGATTTAAAATTCGACAGAAACATGAGAGATCGGGTGAATGGTTTTCGAGTTTTCCGACGATCGAAGTTTTAATAAGTTGCTAACAAGCTAGTAAAGGTTTAGTTAGGCTCTGATACCATTGTAAGTAGATGTCGCACACCCCGCGTGTTCGCGGGGAGGCGGAATATGTAAAAAATAATTTTTCAAAGCTCGCAACACCGACTTGAACTCCAGGATCGATGCTAAACCTTAACTAGCTAACTTGCAATGATGTTTAACTACTCAGATGAAAGTTATACCTCATGATACCAAATCCTTTGGGTCTTCTTCGTTGTCCTCCACCTCGTCGTCAGCTCCAAGGATCGAAACTGATCGGGCAACCTCGACGGCCTCCTCGAGTCAAAGACGATCCACCCGAGAGTCTATAGTCCGAGCTCCTACCTTGAATCTGAGATAACTATGACTTCTAGTTCGCTAAACTAGAAGTCCTAGGTTGTGTAGAGTGAGAAGATGGAGTAGTTTGTCTCTTGGAACCTTAGGATTCTCAACACATGAGAGCTTTAGGGTTTAGAGGAAGAAGAAGATCACTTGAGGAAGATGAGAGTGTAGAAAGCAACTAAAGAATAACCATGGCTCAAGAGAGAAGAATAACGAAGCATATAATATTCTATGAGATAAATATCTCACAAAATATCAAGCATGCTTCAAAATATCTCTTTTGTGAAGACCATGAGTCATGCTTGATCTTTTGTCAACCTCCTCCTCATTTCTCCACCTCATTAAAAGATTTAATCCGTAAAGAAAAGAAACCCTAATGAGGTGTTACCTTCTAGAAGCTTTCCCGAGAAAATTATGAGAACGCCCCTCATCCGTATATACATACCCGCATCCACATTCCGAAGAATACAAATATAATGAGACGAAAATAATCCATCAATATAATACTAGGATCTGGCTTAAATCAAAGCCCACAAGTATTATCCGTCCGATCATCAAACATGCAGAAGTACACGTAAGTGATCGAAGCCCTGCCGTAAAACCATACGGCCTCTACACCTTTTGCCCGGTGCAGGGAAACCCTCTGTGTGGGACTCTAAAGACTCGACACTATGCTGGCAGTGGATTTAACCACCAGCCGCAAGCAGTATTAGCTGCACGTAACGGCTACCCAGGTATATGTCGATAAGAAGGCCGATGAGCTAACTCATCTGAACTCCTACTGAGCCTATCTGTGACAATCTCCATACAGTCCGGTCTCTTCGTCTGAGAGTATCGCATATCGAGCCTAGGGGCGGTAATCGTCAGACCACTAATAGCGTAATAAGTCGTGTCGGAGTGTAACCCAAAACACCCTAAGAAACTACTGGAATATCTACCAGTAGATATCGCTTGCCTTGGCTAAAGACTTTGTGTAATGGCCTTCCGAACACAACACAATATCAACCCCCAACACTGGGAGAGATGAATCATATCTAACCGCCACTGCCTCCAAGTGATTTGGGACTGCACCCAACTACTACCTATTTGCACGACTTTTTTGAGCTGTGGTAGGGTAGTAATCAAACTACAGTGAGAACACACTCGAGACGAAGTAGCAGTGTCAAGTCGACAGACTAAGCTGTACTCATGTCACCTGAGAACTGCTACCCGACGATAGGTATAATACCCACCAACAGTTTCCGATGAGTCCTGTCCAGTGTACTCATAACCTAATGAGCACATGCATACTATCACCAGTACGACGTACTGATGGCTGTAGGACAGACCATATCCTCTGCTGGGATGAGAAGCGTATACACTAGTCTACTCTGGAGTATCGATGTCCCGTCTCGATAATCCTACGACTAGGGACCTGTATAGGATGTGCTTATAGACTATCCAACCCCTACTAGTGTGACTACCATCACAACGCTGGTAATCAGGCAAAAGATCCTAAGGGCTCTACCAATATGTATAATCGATATGCTAAGAAAACACATGCACATATTGAAGTAGAAACAAACCAGGTAACATACTACCATTTCGAGCAAGACTGTTACTATATCTGTGTATATCCCAAACTTCCATTAAGTAATATACTATCCAGTATGATACAATAATGACCTTTAGGGCATATATCACTAACACTATTTCACCACGCTTTTGCCGTCGTTTGGTGGGATTGAGCTTTCAAATTTCTCATGGCTTCTTCTCTCGATATTTGGAGGCCCTTCTGATAAAAAGGTTCTGAAAATATATCTCTTAGTCTCTGCAATTGCGAGATTCTTCGATTTACTCCTAATATTTGGCCGATTTGGTTTGGTGAATCGATTTGTTGTGGATCTCCTACTCAAAATTCAGACATGAGCTAATCTTATTATAATATATGCACAATATCTCAAATCATCTTATTAGTAGCATTTGTTTTATTTGAGATATTATTCTAACCAATAATTGATATGATATCTTAGAATATTGGTTAAGAATATTTGATATGATTTGCATATTTTAATAATAAATAATCTCATGGATATTTTTTTAATGATATGCATATATTTTCCATAATTATATTAATTATAATTACGAAACATATGATAATAATCTTTTTACAAATAAACACACATATTTTCTTAATTTACAAATAACACTTTTTAGTAATAAGCAATAATAGGAAAAATGTTCATACTGTAACAACTCCAATTTTGTATACCAAAAATTTGCTTTAAATATAGTGTATACTTGGAGTATTAATGTTGCTGGAAACAATTTAAGTATCTAATTCCTTACAATAATTACAAGAAGAAGCTTGTAGCTCATTGGTAATACCTTGCACTGCTGAACCAAGCTACCGGAGTTCAAATCCCATGCCCCACATTATTTTTTGTATTTATTTTGTTTTATTTTTTTTTGGAAGTCAACGGTAAAAAGGCCATAACTCCAAAAATATGTACTGGACAACTACCAAGTTGTTCCTCAGGAAAAATCCCGGCCATTGGACCCTTGACTCGGCCCAACTCAGCGCCGCCGGCCGGCGACTCGGCCGACTCGGTCCGGCGCCGCCGGCCGGACTTGGCCGGACGGCCGAGTCACCAACTGAGAAAAGTTGGCTCTTGACTTGGTCAACCCTCTTGCACACTTATTATACCTGGATCGGTTTTGATTTGGCCAATAAATCCCTTTTACTCCTAGATTTAATGATTTTTAATGAATTTTTAATGTTTTTTTTATATTTTCTTTTAATATTTTTTATCCTAACCCTAACCCTAACCCTAGCCTAGCCCTATATAAAGACCCCTACCCTCTACCATTTCACCTCACCACTCTAAGTCTACTCTCCCAAATTCTCGAGAACTCGGTACGAAGAGCGAGAAGCGAAGCGCTGCCGAAATCGACGACGGATTCCGGCGACCGGATCAGAACCTTCGCGACGTTTTCGACGCATCGACCACCACCACCTTCCCTAGCCCCCTTATCTTGTCCAAACCCGTAAGTCCCATCTCTTCTATCTCTCTTTTCTTTAATATAAAAATACGACTTTTTTGAACCCGACGGAAATCGGACAAACCGATTTCCGATTCGGTTTTTCTATAAATTTTCACTTGTCACCTAACATATAACACCTACCCATATTCATGTTGACTATTAATCACCTATAAACCAATTTAAACAAACTTTCTCATATGAAATGATAGCTTCTTTGCAAAACCGTATTCTTTTCATAAAATACCATGAAGTTCATTTTTCTTAGTTTAATTAATTCCCTCACTCCTAAATATGTTTATCTTGATCACTAAACTTGTAGAAACCAATTTGAATGAATTTTCACACATGAAATGATAACGTTTTCAAATACCGTAATCTTGCGCTTTAATACCTTCAAGTTTAACATAACATGTTTAACCTCTAATCTTCATCAAAACTTAAAATAAGTCACGAGGTAATGACCTACCTCTACACACACTCAAATATAACCCTAATTGATAAATATCAAAACATAGAATACGAAATTACAGGACTTTTTATTAAAATACCCTAATCTTTATAACCTTTATTGAAAGCTTTAAGTTGTAAACATTTCTAAATAAAATCATTTAATAAAATGAAAACACGATTGGTCATGGACATCGATCGTTTATCTAAACTGTCTTGTGGTGTCCAGGCAAGTGTGTCTAAGGCTAGTGGTTTTTAATTAGGCCCACGACTGTGGTTCCTTCCCACTTACCTGGCACTTACCTGGCCGCAATTGACGGTGAAGAGGCGATTTGAGGCTTCTAATAACTTGTCGTTTAGACCTTAGAAATAGGCTAGTTGGCTTAGGAAACCCTAACAACTAAAATACGGAAAACTATACTCTTTTACAAATAAATACCTTATATTTATAAAACCGTTTTTCTAAATGAATAGTATTTATTAAACCCAAGCAAAGCGCCGCTACAACCCACCTTTGGGGAACCCGTTAGGGATAATACGGTTCATCGTGCACCCGCGGGCTAGTAGTGCGAGATTCAGACCTCCGCAAGGAGCATTCGGTCTCGAAAGGTTTAAAATACGACATTTAAGAAAAATGTGATTTTTGAAAATAAAATATTCATTTAAAAATTATTCATGTGTTAATATATATATAATTATCATTTAAACATCTATTTTGTCATAATATAAAGTTTCCATTTTTTTCTAAAAAATTCCAAGATTAAAAGTTACATTAAAATACCATGAATTTCAAATGAAACAATTAAGATTTTATTAGGATATATTCACTAGAATAACACAAATAAAATTCACATTCATTATAATTATAAAAACGAATAATAAATACTTGAGGTGTATTTTGAAAACTATACAAAAGTACTTTTTACATAAAACCCCCTCAAGTTTTACAAATTACAATAAGGCCCCTAACTAATATTGAACTTCAAATTATCTTTCTTTAGTCTGACTCGGGTTAGAGTCTGACTATTTCTGACTCGAATATGATTCAAGTCAATCTATATTCTTTATATTCCAATACAATTTGAATACATGAAACCTGAATCCAGTTAACAATATAATATTTTTGACTGAATCAAACCATAGATATTCATCCATTATCCTGATATTCCATTTACCTGATTATACAGTTACAACATGTTTACTGATATCATGGTTTTGGTCAGTCACTCAATTTACATATTCCAATACTACAATACTGTTAAAACACTGCGGGGTTTAAGGGGTAGATTGGTACGGAAGGTGTTAAAGGTGGCACGAGGTGGTCAGATTAAGACACCTAACCTGAATCCTATTGCTGTTGTACCGTGGCATAACGGTTCCTTGTACTTTCCTTTTGCCCTGATCTCTAGCATATAGAGATCCCCCTCGTATACACTGGCATCCTTCTGTACCAAGCTACAAACAACAGCGTTAAACAATGTTCCATAATATTCAACAACATAATACTTTAGAAAATACTGTTACTCTGTCATTCTCATTCTTCTTATTCTTTGGGACTTACCGAGCGACCTGTTCGCTGACGACATTCTATTTCTTTCTTCTTTGAATGTCGTCAGGCGCGTTGGACCAAGCTGAGATCGAGCCCACCGGTGAAGATTTGGAGCAGTTTCACGAAGATCCAGAGCACTAGATAATTGTACCTTGTTCTTTCCAGTATTTTCATTTTCTGTTATGCCACTGTTTAGGCATTGCTTTTCATTTCAGTTGTATTTTCCTTTCATGCATTGTACAAAGAATGTTATTAATAAAAGTTGCTGTTATTTCTATATTATTCGTCTCTTGTGATTTACTTTATATTGCTTAGCTACGCTTAGCGTATGTACTTCTGAGTACATACGTAGCGGACCTTGTCGCGTCCACTTCGCCGTACACTGGGAAGCGGGGCGTGACACATACAAATGTGCAATAAATTTGACTGATCAGTGTCCGAAAAGAAATTAAACTAAAATTTCTCAAGCTTTCAAGTGGCGTCCGAAATGACGTTAAACTAAGTCGGCCCCTAAGTCGTTAAATTAGGAATGTAAAAAATAAATAAATAAAAATACAGCCGAAATAATGGGGCAACTGTCAATGAAAATCAGCAAGTAAAAATAAAAATAAATAACCGAAATGATGAGACAACCACGAATAAATAGCCGAAATGATAAGGCAATCGGGGCCTTCGCTATAAGAAAAAATGAAATGGTGGAGCGATCGCGGTAAAAAGAAAAAAGAAACCTGCTCCATAAGTTCACGTCTGAAATAATATTAAACTAAAATTTCTCAAGTTTTCAAGTCATGTCCGAAATAACATTAAACTAAAATTTCTCAAGTTTTCGAGTTATGTCCGAAATAGCTTTAAACTAATGCATATTAAATTCCAAGAAACCAAGCTCATTTTTTTAGGGTTTTTTCGTCACCCCATTAAGATGGGAATGCGCGCGCTTTTCAAGCGTATACAGATTCCCCCTGCCTAAGTTATGCCGGGGTTTGTTGATCGTAGGGATCCGAATCTCCAGCAGCCGCGGACTAAGCAGCCGTTAATTACCCCGAACCTCCGATTGACGGGTGAAACTGGTCATGCGAACTTAATGTGTTGTGTGCATGTGTTGTGTTTTGAAGGTTTTTGGATATGTCGGGAGCCTCGCAGAGTTTACGGGGATCCCTCTATCCGGATAGCGGGCTGTGGGTCAGCCCCCTTGCGGCGGAGCGTCCCGTTAAATTTTTTTTTCTAACGAGGGAGATATTTTTGATGAGAAGTGTATGGAAAAAAAGATAGGTGAGTAGCGTCCTAAGGATGCATGGGCGCTGGCGCCTCACGCGCCCGGCACGGGGACGCTGAGTGCCCACGGATCAAGTGCAAGCCGCATGAGCGCTGGGTGCCGGCACCTCACACGCTCGGCATGTGTGTGCTGGGCGCCCGTGGGCCACGTGCAAGACGTATGGGCGGTGGACACCAACGCCTCATGCATCCGGCACGTGGGCACTAGGGCTCTAGTGCCTCACGTGCCCGGCACGTGGACGCTGGATGCCTGCAGAAAAAGGGGCTTAGTCCCGGGATCTGGAGTTAAACTCCCAAAAGGATTTTTTATTTTTTTATTGTGGAGTTCAACTCCAAAAGAATTTTTATTATAGAGTTAAACTCCAAAAGATTTTAAATGGAGTTAAACTCCTAAAAAAAATTATTTATGGAGTTAGACTCCAAAAAATTTTGAATGGAGTTAAACTCCGAAAGACTCCAAAAGATGTTGGCAAATGGAGTTGAACTCCCAATGATCAAAGGAGACCCCTTTTTTCTCCCCTTTAGTCATGAATCTTCTTTTGAGTCTTGGATCTTCCCAAAGTGGGATTTTTGGAGATAGGTCTCCTTCTTCCTCCTCTCTGTTAACTGAATCATTGAGAAAAAAGGAGGTGGGACTTAAAAATCTCTCATTTTAGAGATTTAATGGAAGATCCGAGTTCCCCTTTAAGGGTTTTATGGTGAAAAACTATTTCTTTTCGGAAAAGGAAGAGTTAAACTCTTGATTTAATTCAAAGAGAAGAAATTTTAGAACCTTGAGGAAGGAGAAGGAGGCACAGAACCCTAACTTTTGAAGGGAATGAAAAAATTGTTCTTGATTTTTTCATCATGTTTGTCTTTATAGACTACACATTTTACATATAGCCCCTTGAGTTTTGCCAAATAGCACTTGTGCCACCCCATGCCTTATGTGCTTATCTTTTTTTTGCACATAAGCCATGGGGTTTACAAAATTTTGGCTTTTTGTCTATTTTACATACATTTATTTCTAAAAAAATTTACATTAAACTAATTTATGGCATCATTCTTCTTGTCATAGGGCCGGTCCCTTCCATGCTCGGTCTTGACCTGGGCTTGAGTCCACTTGGTTTGGGGTTGACTTTGATTTTGACTTGGTCAACCGGGGTGTAATTTTTGACCCCAACAAGCTTCTCATGCGATTACCATCGCATACACAATCAAGGATACCGCCAAAATGATTCTCCCACCAAGTCTCATGCAGCAGGGGGCAGGACATCAAATCCAATTCGGGCCCATTGTTGGGGTCGAAAATTGCATCCCGGTTGACCAAGTCAAAGTCAAGGTCAACCCCTAAGCCAAGTGGGCCCAAGCCCGGAGCAAGTGGGACCATGCCCAGGTCGATTCCGAACATGAAGCGGCCGGCCCCCCCATGCCAACAATAAAATCATGTAATAAATAATTTTTATGTAATTTTTTTTATGCATGAATGGGCATAAAGCCAAATTTTTGTAAAGCCCATGGCTTATGTGCAAAAAAAAATGGCACATGAGCCATGTGATGGGCAAAATGCCATTTTTGTAAAGCCCAAGGGACTATATGTAAAGTGTATAGCCTATAAAGGCCAAGATAATGAAAATATCTTAACAACTTTTTCTCTCTCCCAAAAAGCATCAAGATCTGTGATCTTCTCCTTCCTCAAGGTTCTAAAACCTTCTTCTTTCTTTTGAATTAAATCAAGAGTTTTACTCTTCCTTTTAAAAAACTAAATAGTTTTTCACCACAAAACCCACAAAGGGGAACTCAGATCTCCCATCAGATCTTAAAAATAAGAGATTTTTAAAATCTCATACTTCTTGTTCTTCAAGACCCAGCCAACAGAAAAGGAAGGAGGAGACCCATCTCTAAAAATCCCATCTTGGGAAGATCCAGAACCAAAGAGAGAAACAAAGCAACCCCCTTTGATCATTTCTAAACTTTTTAGAAGTTTAACTCCACAAATTGGGAGCACAGCTCCCAGCGCAGGGACCAAAGTCCCCTTTCTGTTTGACGCCCAGTGTCCAGAGCCCAGAGCGCTTGTGCCCACGTGCCGAGCACGTGGTGCACCCAGCGCCCAGAGCGCTTGCGCGTGCGCCCAGTGCCCAGAGCTCTTGCGCCCACGTGCCGAGCACATGGTGAGCCCAGCGCCCAGTGCGCTTGCGCCCACGTGCCGAGCACGTGGTGCGCCCAGCTCCCGGTGCGCTAGCGCCCACGTGCCGAGCACGTGGTGCGCCCAGCGCCTGCGTGCCATGCACACGAGGCGCTGGCCTCCACATATCCTTTGGATGCCCTTTCCCTTTATATATGTATACACACACACACTCCACGACACACTCGCTTGACCCCCAGCCTGCTATCCGGATAGCGGGACCCCCGTAAAAACTCTGCGGGGCCCCGATCTATCCAAAACCCCTTCAAAACACAACACTGCACATTGAGTTCGCATGACCAGTTTAACCCGTCAATCGAAGGTTCTCTCGCTCCAAAGGTGAGGGGTAATTAACGGCAGTTTAGTCCGCGGCTGCCGGAGATTCGGATCCCCACAATCAATAAACCCCCGCCTACCCTAGGCAGGGGGAATCTATAATGCGCCTGACAAGCGCGCGCGTATTCCCCTCTCAATGAGGTGACGAAAAACACCCTACAGATTCTGGCACTCCCGGTGGGACCAATCTCTCCTCCCATATTTCGGGTTAAACGTTCATGCAAACTCAATCAATATACATTTCTATATTTATACTAAAATAATACTTTTTCATGCAGGTTTTCAAGCAATCACTTCTCAACAATGTCTCCAAAGATGAACTCAGCTCCCATCTCATACACGATGAAGATGGACTCCAGGACGGTCCTCCCGGCAAATCTCGGATGACAGTGGGAAGAACCGCTGCTACAATTTGGGTCTATTCTGTTTGTCTCGGCTAATGCCATCCCTGCACCTCAAGCTCCGGTAACCGACAAACCGGCCTCGAAAGGCAAAAGGACAAATGTGTTGATCTCGAGGGCTCCCCAACCTAAACATGAGTCAGTGCTCAAACGGCTCTCCATGGCCCCAGCAGGGGGCAAAGACGTCAGAACAAAACAAGTTTCCGGACATCGTGGGCAAGCCCAGGCGATACCTTCGACGGACACGCGGGCGGATTTCTTCTCAAGCCTCCCCATCATTCAGCCTATGGCGGCTTCCCGAAGAGCAGAAGCCTGCCAAGCGCTCAAGGCAGAGAAACTGAGGCAGAAGCGGCTCAGATACAGAGCCAACAAAAGGGCTAGGGCTCCGGACATGTTAAAATTTATGAATTTCCAAAGCCCAGACTGCTCCGCGAAACCAGCTGCCAGTGATGAAAGGACGGCTGAATGTGTTATCCATACAGTCTACATGGTAGGCGCGTGTCCCAGTGACAACCTTCGCAGCAAGGATGGGGCCACCACATCTCAAATCCAATCCGGTTTGAATGTGGCTGTCACTTCCCAAGACCAGCATCCTCCTGAAGGTAATGAAAATGCTCTAAGTGAAGCTGATAAGCAGAGAGATCTCTCAGTTCATGAGGAGTCGGGCTCGGAAAGCGGAGATGAGCCAACTTTCCATCTTAAGACCATAGAGCAGCAACTTCTCCAGGAGCTCCGAAAGCAGCTCAGAAACAAAGACAAGGAGATGGCCAAGCTCTACTCAAAAATTGACGACTTAACGAACGTCGTCTTACATCTCACGGCCCAACTTGCCCCTCAGCCGCCCAATCAAGCGCATGGTTCTACTCATGGACCGGGAAACAGTGTCTCGAGACAGCCGACGTCTATTCCCTCAAATCCAAAGGTGGGCGGACTGCATGAAGGCCAGTCGCATCCTATCTCGGGAAATGTCTTGGTGGCCGATGACAGCAACCCGCTAACTCAAGATCAGATCATGGATTTGGTTGCCAACAAAGTCAAAACATTGGCAGCCAAAGCCGGAGAGCAAAAAGATGCCAGCAGTAGCGGGAGACCATATCCTGCTCGGTACGATCTTGTGTAGTTTCCTACTGGCTATGTCGTCCCCAAATTTGAAAGGTTCGATGGGACGGGAAATGCGAACCGGCATATTGCCCAATTTAAAGCATCATGCGCAAATACTGGGGGCAATGATGTGCTCCTTCTCCATCAGTTTGTTAATAGCTTGACGGATGTTGCTTTCGATTGGTATGCAAGCATACCAGATGACTCGATCACGACGTTCGCTCAAATAGAATCCATGTTCAAGCAAAGGTTCATACGTGTCAGCGATAAAATCACCATTGCCGACCTCGTAAGGACAGAGCCAAAGAACAATGAAAGTAACATGGATTTTATAGTCTGATGGCGCAATCTCTCTGTCAAATGTGAACCGCCGTTGGAGCAAGACCAATCCGTCAGTCTTCTTATAGAAAATTTGAAGGACCGGATGAAACCTTTCCTGTGCACCGCAGGCCTTAAAACATTCCAAGAGCTGACTAAAAAGGTCCAAACATTGGAACGCTCAAAGCCCGAGTCCGCTCAGGATCTTCAGTTCACAAACAGACCGAAACCTTGGAGGGACGACGACCGAAAAGGCAGAAGTTCTAACAGCACCGATTCTCTAAATAAGCAGAGAGCGGGCGGAGCAAAAAAATAACAAATCTCGAGAACCAACTTTAGAGGAAAGAATAAATAAGGTCTACTCATTCCGAAGGGACAAGGTCCACAAATTTTTTAAAGATGCTCTGAAGAATGGCCTGCAGCTACCAGAACCAAAAAGGATAAGTGAAGCGAACAAGACTGATCATCCCAACTTTTGCCCATACCACCGAGTGCTGGGACACACTATTGAAGACTGTTGCATCTTCAAGGATTGGGTCGAGAAACAATACAAGGCGGGAGAAATATCATTGTCCCCTAGCGTGTTAACAAACAATTAAGCTGCGACCGCCAATTTCGTACAAACGGAGACCGAAGCCCTTCGGGGACCTGATTCTCTCATACACCTGCCTTTCTTTAAAAAGAGCAGACCAAGGCAACAAGCTAAGAGCTAAGCGAGCCACATTGCCAATGAAGAAGCAATAGACGGGTACATAACCCATACGGTCTATATGATGGAGCTCAGAGGAGCAAGTCCTCCTACGCCTTATAACCATGACAATGACGCGGTTATTGCCATCCAACATCAGCCCGATCCAAATGATGAAGAGCTCGCTCAGGCCATTGAGCCAAAGGAACCCGCGGTTCATGCTGAATCAAGTTCAGGCGGTAGGGATAACCCCGTTGTCATACCCGGAACTGTAGAACAAGCATTATTCCAATGGCTTCAAAGGCAACTTCAGGACAGGGATGAGAAGATGGCCAAGGTCTATTCTAAAGTCGACGAGCTGGCAAATGTCATGGCGGATCTCACGATCCAAGTCGCCCGATTGCAATTACAGCAAAATCAAATTTTGGTTCGTGAGCTGGGGATTGATATCCGGAAGCAGCCGACCAAGGCTCCCTCCAGCCCGAGAGCGGAACACCTTTGTGAAAAACGGACGCGATCAGCCTCCAGTCGCTCCGATACGTACACTGAATGTGGTAAGCGGACAGTAGGTGAACCAAAGACTTATCGTCCTCAGGGTCCAGCATCAGTAAGGGCACCTACTCCAATGGAGAGAAAGAAGAAAGTATACTCCTTCAGGAGGGATAAAGTCTGCGAAATATTTATGGACGCCTTGAACAAAGGTCTTCAACTGCCTATTCCAAAAAGACCACATGAGATGAACATGACCGGCAATCCCATATACTGCCCATATCATAGAATGGTGAGTCATACCATTGAAGACTGCTATGTTTTTAAAGATTGGATGGAGAACCAATACAAACTCGGGAAAGCCTCACGATCGTCAGATGTACCGACAAGCCACAGAGCCACGGTCATCAACACAGCCCCGCCAAGATCAAAGTTCGAGGATCTGGGATAAGCAAACCACTGACCACCACGTCGTTAAACTGGGAATGACAGACCACCAAGTCTTTAAACTGGGAATAATCGACCACCACGTCATTAAACTGGGAATAGTCGACCTCTAAATCGTTAAACTGGGGATGTAAAAATGTGTAAATAAATATATATATATATATATATATATATATGTATGTATATATATGTATATAAATAAAAAGCCGAAATAATAGGGCAACTCGCAATAAAAATCAACGAGTAAAATAAAAATAAAGCCGAAATGATGGGGCAACCGCGAATAAAAGCCGAAATGATAGGGCAATCGCGACCTTCGCGATAAGAAAAGCTGAAATAATAGAGCAATCGCGGTAAAAAAAACAGCGAATGATGAGTCGCTCCTGGTACCATATTCCAGTGTAGCGATGCAGACGCCAATCAAAATCCAATTTCCTAAAATTCTTCCAGCTCTACGGCCAGTCCCTAAATTGACTACCGTATACAATCCACGGGCTCAAATAATTCTCAGTATACCCATGCCCCACCGTAATCACCAGTTATGCGGCTGATCTCCGCCCTTTGAATTATGCTCCATTGGGAAGACCCACTCATGTGTCCTCACGATACATGAGGAGAACAAACCTTCGTGGGATCCTTATGACTCACAAAGGAAAAACACACTTAGGAGTCCCCACGACTCCTAAGGAAAAAATACACCTGCGGGATCCTTACGACTCGTAAGGAGAAAATGCTTTTATGGGACCCTCACGGCCCATAAAATTGAAAAGTCTTAGGTGATAGTGATCTAAACCTGTCTCCTAAGCCATCGCTTCCCAATCCCTAAGTAGTGAATGATGATTCGCTCCTGGTACCATATTCCAATGCAACGATGCAGACGCCAACCAAATTCCAAATCCCATACCCCAACGGCGAATGATGAGTCGCTCCTGGTACCATATTCCAGTGCAGCGATGCAGACGCCAACCAAATTCCAAATCCCATACCCCAATGGCGAATGATGAGTCGCTCCTGGTACCATATTCCAGTGCAGCGATGCAGACGCCAATCAAATTCCAAATCTCATACCCCAACGGCGAATGATGTGTCGCTCCTGGTACCATATTCCAGTGCAGCGATGCAGACGCCAACCAAATTCCAAATCCCATACCCCAACGGCGAATGATGAGTCGCTCCTGGTACCATATTCCAGTGCAGCGATGCAGATGCCAACAAAATCCCGAAATTTTTCCGGCCCTACGGTCTGGATCATACATTCTGCAAAACCGTATACAATCCACGGGCGTAAAACAATCCCAATCTCTCCCAAGTTCTACCGGTTAGACCACATTCAAAGTCCCACCAAAAAATAATAAAATAAAAATAAAAAAATAAAGAAAAAAGTATGTCCACAAGCAAAATGGGCACGGATGAAAACCCGAAAGGGCTCCGTGAGTAAAAACAGTAGGACTGCCGGCGAGTTTGTGAAAACCCGAAAGGGCGCAAACTCGTGAAAAAGAGATGAAATGCACTCGTAAAGTCCTCTCGACTTTGTGAGGAGAAAACTCCCGCGTGAGATCCTTACGACTCACAAAGGAGCAACACACTTAGGGGTCCTTACAACCTAAGGAGAAAATACACCTACGGGATCCTTACGACCCGTAGGGAGAAAATGATTTGTGAGACCCTTACAGCTCACAAAATTGAAAAGTCTTAAGTGATAGGGACCTAAAACCTGTCATCTAAGCCATCGCTTCCTGATAAGCAAGCGCAAATGATGATTTGCTCCTGGTACCATATTCCAGTGTAGCGATACAGATGCCAAACAAAAAAAAACAATCCCCAAATCCTCTCAAAGACAGATGATGATTCGCTCCTGGTACCATATTCCAGTGTAGCAATGCTGATGTCAACTCAAATCAAACAAATCAAACCAACCAATTCCAACATCGACCTCTGCGTCAGACAGCCAATACTTCATGCCGGGGACACGTCCAACAGCGACACTCCGTAACGGGGAAACGTCAAGCAGACACTTCGTGCCGGGGACACGTCAACCATACAACACTCCGCCTCGGGGAAACGTCGAACAGCGACACTCCGTACCGGGGAAACGTCTAACAGCAACACTCCGTCTTGGGGAAACGTCTAACACAGACACTCCGTCTCGGGGAAACATCATAAACAGACACTCCGTCTCGGGGAAACGTCCAACACAGACACTCCGCATCGGGGAAACGTCCAACAACAACACTCCGTCTCGGGGACACGTCAACCAGCAGATACTCCGCCTTGGGGAAACGTCGACCAGCGACACTCCGTGCCGGGGCCATATCAATTAAATCACTCTGGGCCAGGGAAATGTCTACCACGGACACTCCGTCTCAGAGACGCGTTCACCGTCGACCGTCCATGTCGTAAAAAGGCAGTGCATCCCAAAAAGTGGGAACCTAAGCAAGTCGCCTCCACGCGAAAGAAGATCCATCAATTTCATGCACACGACCCATATAAGTGGTGTGCATTTATTGATGGGGGGCACTTTGTTGGGGTCAAAAATTGCATCCCGGTTGACCAAGTCAAAGTCAAGGTCAACCCCCAAGCCAAGTGGGCCCAAGCCCGGAGCAAGTGGGCCCATGCCCAGGTCGAGTCCGAACATGAAGCGCCCCCCCATGCCAACAATAAAATCATGTAATAAATAATTTTTATGTAATTTTTTTATGCATGAATGGGCATAAAGCTAAATTTTTGTAAAGCCCATGGCTTATGTGCAAAAAGAAATGGCACATGAGCCATGAGATGGGCAAAATGCCATTTTTGTAAAACCCAAGGGGTTATATCTAAAGTGTATAGCTTATAAAGGCCAAGATAATGAAAATATCTCAACAACTTTTTCTCTCTCCCAAAAAGTATCAAGATCTGTGATCTTCTCCTTCCTCAAAGTTCTAAAACCTTCTTCTTTCTTTTGAATTAAATCAAGAGTTTTACTCTTCCTTTTATAAAACTAAATAGTTTTTCACCACAAAACCCACAAAGGGGAACTCAAATCTCCCATCAGATCTTAAAAATAAAAGATTTTTAAAATCTCATACTTCTTGTTCTTCAAGACCCGGCCAACAGAGGAGGAAGGAGGAGACCCATCTCCAAAAATCCCATATTGGGAAGATCCAGAACCAAAGGGAGAAACAAAGCAACCCCCTTTGATAATTTCTAAACTTTTTAGGAGTTTAACTCCACAAATTGGGAGCACAGCTCCCAGCGCAGGGACCAAAGTCCCCTTTCTGTTTGACGCCCAGCGTCCAGCACCCAGAGCGCTTGTGCCCACGTGCCGAGCACGTGGTGCGCCGAGCACATGGTGCACCCAGCGCCCACGTGCCGAGCACGTGGTGCGTCCAGCGCTCAGAGCGCTCGCGCCCAGCGCCTAGTGCGCTAGCGCCCAGCGCCTGCGTGCCATGCCCGCGAGGCGCTGGCCCCCACACATCCTTTGGAGCCCTTTCCCTTTATATATGTATACACACACACACACACATACTCCACGACACTGTCCTCCGTTAGAAAAAATTTTCTAACTGGGTGCTGCCCCGCATCCCGCAAGGGGGATGCTAGCCCCCTTGACCCCTAGCCCGCTATCCGGGTAGCGGGACCCCCGTAAAAACTCTGTGGGGCCCCGATCTATCCAAAACCCCTTCAAAACACAACACTGCACATTGAGTTCGCATGACTAGTCTAACCCGTCAATCGAAGGTTCTCTCGCTCCAAAGGCGAGGGGTAATTAACGGCAGTTTAGTCTGCGGCTGCCGGAGATTCGGATCCCCACAATCAATAAACCCCCGCCTACCCTAGGCAGGGGGAATCTGTAATGCGCCTGACAAGCGCGCGCGTATTCCCCTCTCAATGGGGTGACGAAAAACACCCTACACCCATCATATTCTCTTCAATCTCCATCAGCACCACAGTCGCGGAGACTCCAAAGAGCCAAATCAACAAACCAGGCTCAAGAGGAAAAAGGTCGAACATCATAACCGCAAACTAAAGCACAAATCGGTATTTGAGCGGTTTTCTATTTCTCCCTCTGGGAGCAAAGCAGTCAACTCAAAAGGGGCAACAAGACATCCTAGGCTAGCCCAGGCGGGGCCCATGATGGCCGCATATGCAAGTGTCTTCTTTAGGCTGTCTGTCGGCCAGCCCAAAACGGCCACTAAGGAAGCAGATACCTGCCAAGCCCCTAAAACCGAATTGTTGAAGTAGAAACGGCACAGATATGGAGCTAATGAGAGGACTAAGGTTCCCGATAAATGGGATTTCTTCGGGTTCCAAGAACATGGTTAACTTGCGATAAAAGAAAATTCTGCCATGAAAATCAACAACTCTTTCGAACCGTTAAAATCGGTGCAGAAACATGCTACGACCGCAAAGGTTAAGAAAACGACAATTCAAAGGATTTTGCAAAGAGACGTGTTTGAGCCCCGGAATCAAAAGCATAGCACAATCTCATCAAGGTCATACTAAGCTCCCATCACCAGGAAAAATCAAAAGAAGAACTCAAACAGAGAGTACCATCTATATCCAAAACCCCGATCGGACCGACTGCTCTTAGCGCTTGTCCTTCCCTGAAAGTAGCGGGTGAAAGGTTACGCTAGTGCACCGGCCAACTACCGTGACCAAATGCGGAACAAAATTTTTTCTAACAATTAGAACATGGCACTAGAATAACCTTTAACCCGGATCTTACCATAAACCTAACTAGCCAAATAAAGAGAGCTATCTACTATGATGAAGAAATCTCACCAAATAAACCAAGTCCATCGGTCTTCTTTCTTCATCTTTAGCTCCAAGTGGCCACCTTGAACATGCTTGATCTTCTTTGTTGGCTCCTTTGGTTCTCCACGATCGATCTTGCTCTCCGGTCCTCCTTTGTCGTAGATGATCCACTCGAGGGATATGATCCATGGCTCTAGTTCCTCACAATATGTCAAGTGGAGCAACTAGAGAACTTGGGTTGCTAAACCAAGTAGTCTAGGATGTAGTGTGAAGATCTAAGTGTTTACTATCTCTTTCTTGCCTCTTCACTTATTTCTCAACTCATGAGAATGGTAGTGAAGAGGAAGATGATGAAGGTGGAGGAAAATCAAGAGGAGGGAGGAGATGAAGAAAAATAGAAGCTCAAGAAAATAATGAAGCAACCATGAGAGAGAAATTCAACACAAAGGTTTTGTGTATGAATTTCTTGAATAAAAAATCAACCACCATACTTCAATAATAACTCTAAATGAATTAAAAATTCATTTGTTAAATATTGAAGCATGGTTATCACCATTCCTCCCATACCTCACACTTTACACCTCATTTTCCATTTATCAAATAAATGGAAAAAGCATAATGAGGTGGCCACCTTCTAGAAGGTAATCCGTAATAAAATACGGATTACAGTCTGCTATATATACATACCTGCATTTGGATAAAAACACGAATGCCCAAAGAGATAGAATAACACGAAGAACGTAATACTAGAATATACATATATGTAAACTATTAAATCAATACCTGATTTAATAATACGGCTCAAACCCGAGCCGGCTAGTATTATCAACTGTCCGATCGAAAGTCCGAGTACAAAGTACATCAATCGATCGAGACCCTGCACGTATCCAATACGGCTACTACATCATTTCGCCTGAACCAGGGAAACCCTCTGTGTAAGACTCTAAAGACTCGACGGTACGCCGACAGTGAGTTACTGGATAAATCCATAACCACAAGAACGTCAGCGGCACTAGCTGTACGTAACGGCTACCCGGGTACTTGTCGAAACGGAAGGCCGACGGGCAAACTTATCCGAATCCCTACTGAGCCTATCTATGACAATCTCCGTACAGTCCGGTCTTTTCGTCTGAGAGTATCACATACCGGGTCTAAAGAGTAGTAAACATCAGACCCTAATAATCCGATAAGTCGTGCTGATGTGGCTCAGGACCAATCCGGGAAACTACTGATCAGCCTATCAGTAAATCCCAACTTCCTTGACCAAGGTCTTATGGTCCTGACCAATCTCATAGTGCGATATCGACTCCTAATACCGGGAGAGACGAATCCCTGACAATCGCTCACTGCCTCCATGTGGCTCGGGACTGTACCAAACCAAAACCTATTTGCACGACTCAGTAGAGCCGTGGTAGGGTAGTGATCAAAGTACAGTAGGAACTCACACGAGCCAAATGACAATCTCAGGTCTAAAGACTACCCTGTACTCATGTCACCTGAGAACTTCCATCTGACAATAGGTATAGTACCATCTGGAAGTCCTCGGCGATTCCGTCCGGTGTACTCACCCCCAGTGATCACCTGTATACGATCTTAGATCTAAAGACCAATGGTTGCGGGACCAAACCATCGCCCCTCGTCGGAGTCTAGAAACGTATACACTAGTCTACTCCGGAATATCGATGCCCAGTCTCGATACTCCCACGACTAGGGACCATTTAAGGATGTGCGTACCGACTACCCAGCTTTCATAAGTATGATCGCTATCCCAACGCAGCTAGTCTAGTATTGATCCTACGAGCTTTATCAACATGTATAAAAGATATGTAATAGCAAGTAAAACACACACATGTTAAGATAAAGTCAAACCAAATAGCATACTATCATATCGAGAAAGACTGTCCTGTACATATATATGTCCAAGCATCCATATGTATACATATACAATAATGGCCTCTAGGGCATACATATCCAACAATCTCCCACTTACACAAAGGCCATATATATTGGCATACCGAGTATCCAACGTCTGCTCTACGACCAGCTGTTGGCGTACCGCATACCCAACATCTCAAAAAGTCTCTCGAACTGTGCTTGAGGAAGGGCCTTGGTGAATGGATCCACAGTGTTGTCTTTTGTATCCATTCTCCGGACCTCGATCTCCCTGATCAGGTGATATCGCCTTAAGATGTGCCTGGATTTCTGATGGGACCGTGGTTCCTTCGCTAAAGCTATAGCCTCATTGTTATTGCAATACAAAGGTATTGGGTCAACAATGGACGGAACGACCTGAAGTTTATTAATGAACTTCTTCATCCAGACCGCCTCTTTTGCGGCATCGCTTGCAGCAATGTATTCAGCCTCCATCGTCAAGTCTGCAATGGTATCCTGTTTGGAGCTCTTCCAACACACCGCCCCTCCGTTGAGGGTAAATACAAAATCCGAGACAGACTTGTTGTCATCCTTTTCACTCTGGAAGTTTGAATCGGTAAAGGACTCGACCTTTAGGTCTCCATTATCGTAAACCAAGAACGTCTCCTTTGTCCTTCTCAGGTATTTGAGAATGTTCTTTACTGTTGTCCAGTGGTCCTCACCTGGGTTCGACTGATACCGGCTCACCACGCTTAGCGCATAAGCTACATCTGGCCTTATACATAGCATCGCATATATTATAGATCCTACCGCCGAAGTGTAGGGTATAGTGCTCATGCGAACCCTCTTCTCGTCAGTCTTGGGAGACATCTCCTTGGAGAGGGTGATTCCGTGCAATGCGGGTATGTTACCGCGCTTGGAATCTTCCATACTAAATCTCTTTAGTACGGTCTCTATGTACCTGAACTGTGAAAGTCCCGGTAATCTCTTGGATCTATCTCTGTAGATCTTGATCCTCAGAATGTACGAGGCATCACCCAGGTCCTTCATGGAGAACCTTTGTGATAAGAATAGCTTGACCGATTGTAGCATAGGAATGTCATTTCCTATCAAAAGAATGTCGTCCACGTACAAGAATAGGAACACGACAGTTCGTCCTACAATCTTCTTATAAATACAAGGCTCATCATCATTCTTGATGAAGTCAAAATCCTTGACTGTTTCATCAAAACAGATGTTCTAGCTCCGCGATGCCTGCTTTAATCCATAAATGGATTTAAGCAACTTGCACACATTCCCGCTGCTCCCACTGTCTACGAAACCTTCCGGCTGATTCATATAAACGCGTTCTTCTAAACTTCCGTTTAGAAAAGCCGTTTTTACGTCCATCTGCCAGATCTCATGGTCATGGAAGGCAGCAATGGCAAGTAGGATCTGAATGGATTTGAGCATAGCGACCGGAGAAAAGGTTTCGTCATAGTCCACACCTGGTCTTTGACGAAAACCTTTTGCAACGAGTCTAGCCTTATAGGTTTCCACCTGCCCATCTACACCAAATTTCCTTTTGTAGATCCATTTGCATCCAACGGGTTTTACCCCAGGTGGAGCAATATCCAAGGTCCATACTTTATTGGCGTACATGAACTCCATTTCAGATCGCATAGCATCCAGCTATTTATCAGAGTCCCTACTGATAATGGCCTGCCTAAAACTAGTAGGATCATCTTCTTCCAAGGTGCAATCCTCTCGATCCCCGTCTATGAGAAAACCGTAGTATCTCTCGGACGGATGAGAAATCCTACCAGATCTACGGAGTGGCTGAGATTCATCTGGGACTATTGAATCTAGCGGTTCCTCCAAACCTTCGGTTTCATTTTTTGGTTCATGGATTTCTCCCAGTTCTACCGAACTCCTACTAGTTTCTTTTGCAAGAAACTCCCTTTCCAAAAAGGTGGCGTGGCGAGATACAAACACCTTCTGTTCCGCAGTGTGGTAGAACAGATACCCTAAGGAATCCTTAGGATATCCCACAAATTTACATAGAACTGATCGTGCCTGAAGTTTGTCCGATTTCTGTGTTTTTACATAGGCCGGACAACCCCATATCTTAATAAATTTAAGACATGGTTTCTTACTACTCTATATTTCATACAGAGTCTTGGGTACGGATTTGGATGGAACTTGATTCAAAAGATATGCCGCTGTTAGAAGCGCATGTACTCAGAATGAAAGAGGCAACTCAGCATTACTCATCATAGAGCGAACCATGTCCAATAGGGTACGGTTCCTCCGCTCCGATTCACCGTTGTGTTGTGGTGTATACGGAGGAGTAAGCTGAGAGAGAATACCATTCTCTTTTAGGTATTCCAGGAATTTCGTGCTTAAGTACTCCTCTCCTCTATCAGATCGGAGGATCTTGATACTTTTGCCAGTCTGCTTCTCTACTTCTCTTCTGAATTCTTTGAATTTCTCATAAGCTTCAAATTTGTGTTTCGTCAGATACACATATTCGAACCTAGAGAGATCGTCAGTGAATGTGATAAAGTATGAGAACCCACTCCGTGTATGTATAGACATTGGACCACATACATCACTGTGTATGAGCCCCAAGAGCTCTCCTGCTCTTTCTCCATATCCGGTGAACGGAGATTTGGTCATTTTTCCTTTGAGACAGGACTGACAAGTTTCATAAGATGAAAACTCGAACGTGTTCAAATATCCATCTTTATGTAACTTAATCGGTCTTTTCTCTCCGATATGACCAAGTCTACAATGCCACAAGTAGGATTCGTTCATTTCTGAACTCTTCCTCTTGCATGTGTTTTGTATACTGACAACTGTGTTTTGATTAAGAACATAGATTCCATTATACCGTGTAGCTTCTGCAACCAATACCTGATTAAGGTAAATGTTCATGATATTTCTATTAAGAACAAACTTATATTCATCTTTATCAAGTAAAGAAACTGATATGATGTTGCAAACTATGAAAGGTACATAGTAGCAATTGTTCAAAATTATAGTATTGTCATTTGGCAATGCTAGGTGATATTCACCGATGGCAGAAGTATCAACCTGTGCTTTGTTCCCTACTCTGAGGGACATATCACCAGGTCCAACCATCCTATGTTTTCTCAGTCCCCGTAATAAATTACAAATATGAGATCCCGATCCGATATCAAGTACCCAGGAGGTAGGACTGACCGAAAAACGGTTCTCTATAACAAGAACACCTGAAGAAGACACAATAGTATGTTTCTTCTTCGATGGGGTCTTCAAGGAATTCAAACAATCCTCTTTCCCTTGCTGACATTTATGACTGTTGTCATAAGTTAGAGCCGAACCGACGTTCTCCAGCCCCGAATAAGAATTCGGACCGGTCAAGCGATACATTTTATTATCTTGATTAGGGCGTGAAATGGTTGCTATCCGGAGAGAGAGAAAAGAAACACTCAGCGTGTGCTCTTGCAAGATTAGATTGGTTATTAGTTTATCTAATCGGGATGGCTCCCATCGTTTCTTCGTATTCTTCTTCAAACCTTAAAAGAAGAACTAGTCAGGATTAATCGCACGTCGCAATACTTGTTTAACCTTTCAACCAGGCTAGTGTCGGTACTTCGAGAGAGGTTTTCCAATGCTTTCGTGAAGTTCCTTAATTACATAACCTCTTTTCCCTGGAGGCGTAGCCCCGCTAACACTGTTTTAGACACCTACTTGGTTTATAGCATTGATTGTTAAGTGAGATAATCTCACGAGAGTAATCCTACTCATCAGTGGGATCAGGATCCAATTATCATTGTGTGATGCACTAGATTAAATCCACTCTAGTCACCACACTCCAGAAAGTATGCTAAATTCTGCAAGTTTCCTATATGTTTGAAACTCCCGATGTGGTTTTTACCCCTAGGACCCAAGTGACCTTGACGAATAATCAACAAAATCAAAAGGTCCTAGTCAAGTTCAACCCGTCGTTATCCAAGATTGCATTAGACCCACCCGCATGATCCTTGATGAATAATCAACAAAATCATGCGACTGTCCTAACCAATCGCATCTATCTATGCAACAGAGAATCATTACTCGGCTACCGTTCACTGCACCTTGACGAATAATCAACAAACGCAGTACAAATACTAAGTACTAATTATCTGAAATGACGGAGAGCTACGGCTGGGTTTTTGGTGAAAAAACTGTTAACGTAATGAACTTGATATCATTGAAGGAACCTGAGTAGTTTTGAAAAAGGAGTGGTTTAAGCTCCGCCTTTGGAAAACTTGTGGTTTTGAAAAAACCGAGTAATCTACAGTATAGACTTCTACTCAAGAGGTCACTCCCCGCGAAGGGATCTCGGCTCTTACCTCCTGGAATGAGGTGCTGGATATTCATGATCGAATACCACTATACAAAGCGAAAGAATATAGCTATAGTTTTTTCGAAATTTTTTCCAATAACATCTCCTAGGTATTCTTATCTTGCATTAATCAAAATTAATGCGGTCCCATCAGTTAATCCTATCACACCACAAAAAGAACGAAAAATACAATGTACGTATATACCATCCGCATTCGCCACGGGGCCCCGTCATCACCCGTTAGGTTACTTAACTAACGACATAGCGGGGGCTGGACTAGCGCGGGTGCAAAACATATACAACATCTACTAGTATATATATAAGTATATATAATATTCGTTCCAGGCATGATAATAGGCAACATCACAGAATCTCAGTCGACAATACAGAAAGGTGGATAATCTTAGAGCCCCGGGTTTCATTTGATCCGCAAATAAAACCCGACGATCCCGATCGTGTGGATAGCCTATGCAATGAAAACTTGGACCCCTACGAGCGCGGCAAGTTACCTGCCAATCCCAGAAGTGAGGCAACCCCCTTCAACAAAGTGAATGGGCCACACAGTACTTCACGGAATCCGGTAACTTGGGCGCCCCTCCATAGGTCATCCTATACCCCCTACGGGTGCGGTGAATAGCCCGCCAATTCTAGAATGAAGCCCCCTCCGTCTCAACGCCATGAGATGCATGCTTGTTGCCTTCTAGAACCCGGCTATTTGTGCACTCCACCGTGGGGTAATCCTATTACAAAAAAAGAAAATAATATGTACAAATGGTGACATCGACCTCAACCCGGTCGTGCCCCAAACAAATAATATACAATCCGGCAAAGACGGCATTCCACATGTCGGGCGCTCGCCCCGCAATATGAATATACAAATGAATCTTAACTGTACCACTAACATTGCACTACATGCTATCCACCATGACTATCCAACCATAATCACAGCACAAACACAAAACATCAACGCGAATGTCATGTTCGCAAACTCGTCTACAAGGACATATAGCAGATAGACGGGTGTACCGATCAAATGATATTCACGGTCGCATATGCTAATCTAAGTACTGATAACAATTAAACAGTTGTTAAAAATATAACGACTTCGAAACACTCCAAATTTCCCCAAACTGAAAAACAACAGAAAATCAAACTTGGGCAAAAACTAGCAACACCTGAAACCCTAAATCCAAGAGTTAGAGAGCACCAAACAAAAACGACTCGATTCCTCCTCACTAAAACTGGTGAGGCCGGTTTTTCCTATGATGTGGCCGGTTTTTTCATGTTAGAATCGCTTCGTTTTTGTTCTGGGTTCATCTCATAGTCAAAAGATCACTCTGCACTTGCTTAAAAAATTTTCAGAGGCCTTTTAAAAATTGACAGAAACTTGATTTCAAGGTTTCGTGTTTTGGAGCTGTTTCGGTTTCGTTGTTTTAACATTGTTTAAACATTCTAGTGTAGGGTTTATGGGTTGGCTCTGATACCATGAAAGATTCCGCTAGTGTTAATTATATGTATGCCCTAGAGGCCATTACTGTACATACGATGTATATTGTAGTGGATGCTTGGACATATATAGGGAGGACTTTCTTGCTCGACATGATAGTATGCTATCTGGTTACACTTTATCTTAACATGTACTCTGATTGTCTCTATGTTACATGTTGATAAAGCCCTTAGGATGAGTACTTGACTACCAGGACTATGATGCAGATCATACTAGTGCGGACAGTGTAGTCGCCAAGTACATCCTTCAAATGTTCCTAGTCGTGGGAGTACCGAGACAGGGCATCGATACTCCAGAGTAGACTAGCGTATGCGCTTCTTGACCCATATGATGGGCGATGGATGATCTCATATCCATTGGTTTTTGACATCAGAGAAGGTATACGGGTGCTCAGTGGAGACTGGGTATACTGGACGGACTCGCCGAGAACTCGCAGATGGTATTATACCTCACGTCAGATGGCAGTTCTCTGGTGACACTGGTACAGGTTAGTCTGTAGACCCGAGATCGTCATAGAGTCTTGTGTGATTCCCACTGTGCTTTGATTTCCATCATACCATGTCCAAGAGGGCGTGCAAAAAGGTGGCTTTTGGGTATAGTCCCGAATCACATGGAGGCAATGAGCGATAGGAGGGGTTTCGTTTCTCCCGGTATAGGGAGTTGATGTTGCGCTGTGTTCGATTGGCTATAACTGGAAATCCCTGGCCGGGGTTGCTGAGATTTACTGGTAAGTGTTATCAGTAGTTTCTCGAACTGTTATAGATCTCATATCGACACGACTTATCAAGCTACTGGAGTCTAACGTTTACTACCCGTAGGCGAGATATACGACATATTAGACGAAGAGACCGGACTGTACAGGAGTGTTACTGATTAGATTCACAGGAGAATGTACAGGCTTGCTTGTTGATCTTCTGATCACTCAATACCTGGGTGGCTGTTACGTTTAGCTGACCGCTTGCAGCTTGTGGGTGTTTGATATGATTATCACCTACTGCCAGCATATTGACGATTCTTTAGAGTCCTACACAGAGGTTTCTTGACTCAGGCAAAACGGAGTAGGAGCACATATATGATATGTGCGGGACCAAGAACAATACGTGTATGTGATACCGTATTAGATTCTCGCGATATGAGATATCGGCCGGGTATATGTGATATAGCCAGGTCATCGGATCAAGTGTTGATTCGATGAACTGATACAGATTATATTAGTCGGTTATTTATGAAATAGCCGGATTATCGGATCAAGTGTTGATTCGATAATTTAATGTATAATTATATATATGATATATTAAATTACATTAACTAGTATAAGCTCACAAAAAGATTCTTTTTCTATCTCGGGTAATACATTGATATATATGCGATAAATATTAATTGTATTATTTTATTTTGTTACAATAAATATTGTATGAGTGATAAATAATAATGCAACATGTTAGGGTTATTAATGCAACATGTTTAGTGGAGATTAAATATGGTTAGGGTTTGATTTGGGTTAATCTTTTCTAGAAGTTTCTAGAAGCTTTGCTTTTGTTTTAAGCAAAGATATTTGTTATGATATTTTGCATAGATTTTTGTTTAACCCAACCCAACCCTTTAACCATGGTTCAATCTCTACAAGGGTTAGTTCTTCTCACCTTTACCATGGTTGCATTTCTAACCTTACACTTGAGTTATTCATTATTCATCACAAAAGAGTTAGCTTCTTCTTCTTCTTCCTTCTTACTTGAAAAGCTTTCTAGCTTTTTAAGAGGTGACGAAAATGAGTGAGATTAAGAAAACAAATGAGAGCTAAAATCCTACTTCATCATCCTAATCTATCCTAGCCATTTAGATTAGGGTGTTCACTTCATTAGTGAGTGAGAGCTTGAGTAAAGGTTTCTTCAAGGTAGATAATCTTAGTTAACGAAGATCGGAAGCAAGCTTGTATCTTTCTCTTCGTGGAGCCTCTCTAGAGTCCGGATTCTCGATGATCGCAGCGAAGGGACCTCAACACGGAGCTTTTGAAGTGAAGGACCGGACTACAAAGGTTGTAATCCCAAACTCTTAGATGTTAAAGTGTTTAACATGCTTTGTTTCGCCTAATTTCTAGTTTAAAGATCTTGGTTAGGCTTGTTCGGCACGTCTAAATTTTAAATCGGGCATGGTTGATGCCTTGTAGAACCTTGTGAGTGTGCCTAGTAACCCTACAGTGGTATCAGAGCCAAGCTAGAGCTTTAAGCGAAGTTTAAAGTCCGATCGAACTCCGAATACCTGTAAAACCCTAGTTTCTAGAAAAAATTTCAAAAGTTGACATTTTTCATATTAAAAATACTCAGAAAATTAAGCAGGAAAATCTAAGAATTACTGTGAAAAACGAGCCACCAATACCATTAAAGCGCCGCGGAACCGCGGCTGTACCATGGCTTGCGCGGCGGTTCCGCGGCCAAACAGTAAAATTATGGTTTGCATTTTGCACAGTAATATCCGTATGTACTTCTGCATGTTTCTGGGAATTTTTAATTATACTCAAGTGTTGAGTTTTCTGGGATGTATTGGGGACTCGTTGATTTGATCGGATAATTGAACTTCGTTTAAGTTTTTCCGGATAATTTTAGAACGTGTTAAAAAGTTCGAACGGATATCAATAACTCACTTTTTCCCCTGCCGGAAAATTTCCAAGTGTTGGATTTTTCTATAGTTTAAGAACGTTCTTAGTCGTGCAAGTAACGCGGTGGACCCTCTAGAAGAACACAAACCTTAACTTGATTATGCGACCGTCTGAACCGTCTCTAAACCTTAGGGTTTGGGGCAGTACGGCGGTGCCACATGTGAAGCGTTGGTTTGACCCTTCTACGGCTGGACCATTAGTACTGTGGCATATGATGGATACTTTTTGAACTCCGCTCAAGTGTTGAGCTATTTGGGAAATCTTGGATATTTGATTATTCGATCGAAAAGTTTAACACTGTCTATTTATCTGGAATGTGATACAATATTTGGAATCCACAAGAAGTTATGAGATAACTAATTTTGAATGTTATAAATCTAGCAGTTTAGTCTCAGATGATCGGTTGCCACGGGATTTTGATGCGATCAAAAGTTCGTCGCAATCACGTAGCGTACGCGGATACTCGCCGGGTAAACTTAACAGACAGCCACGCCCCATAGCCCCGACCAAGTGACTGTAGGAGAACCCCGTCGCCAAAAGCATCCGTTCAGGTGCTCGCGGCAGCGGTATTCCGCCTTAGTGCACTTCGTCGACGGCATCGGGGGTGCGGCCGTCTACTAAAGTTTGCGACGAGCATTCGATCAGGATGTCGGGAATCTTGTTGAATTTCCCGACTTGATATTGAAAAGAGTTTTCGAAAATGGGACTAAAATGCGGGGTTTATAATTGTTAGGCATGAGATGTCTAAGGAATTCATTTGGTTGGGCATACGATGTCTAAGGAGGTTGCGGATTCCAACTGTTGTAGTTTTACACTTTCTTTTCTGCGACCGTAAGCGTAGTATATGGTGTATCACCGGCTTCGTTGCTATACATCAACGACAATCGGGATACGCGTACTTGCTTACGTTGATAATATGAGATATTATGTGTTGTTGTGATATGTTATATTGGATCGTCGCGTTTTGAATAGCCGGGGGTTTTATGTGAGATGAAGGTTTTTCTTTTTCATTCATGTAAAATTCATTGGTATGTAATATTCTTTTATTGGGGCACTTCCGAGCTGAGGATGATATCACCATTGTATATTATTTACTTTTCCGCATTAGGTAGACCCAAGGCGGGGAGCACAAGTAACCGGGTTCTAGGGTCCAATGGGAGACCATCTCGAGGAGTCGAGACCGGGTCTCCTAACCCTAGAATTGGCAGTGTTGCTTGCCGCTCTCGTAGGGGTCTAGGGATGTGGGTTTGGCTATTCATCATGACCGTGGAATCCGTGTTTCATACAGGCTCGTACTAAAACACAGACCTCCTAGTATATCCAATATTTCATATATGTTTCTTCTGCTGCAATGTTCTGTGATGAGATCATATTACTGCCTGAGACGGATGTTTATATTATATATATGAGATATATGTTATATTGCAGATTTCGTTTTAAAAGTGATGCTTGTGAAGCATAATAAAATGGGACTTCATTAATGAGATTAATGAAACTAAAAGAAACCTAAAGATGTTGTAGAAACTTGTCTCAAAAATAGGTAGCTCTAGTTCTTGCTTTGCATAGCGGTGTTCCTTGTAGAACATCCAGCACCTTATTCGATAAGGAAAGAGCCGAGATCCCTTCAGCGGGAGTGCCCTCTTTAGCGAAACTAGCAGATACTACAAACTCGGTTTGTCTTTTGATTGTTTCTATAGTTTTTGTTTTGCATAGTGATATTTGTGAAATATCCTGCACCTTATTCGATGAGGAAAGAGCCGGCGATCCCTTCACTGGGAGTGACCTCTTTAGCAAAACTAGAAAAAGCCTTAAAAATATTCCATTTAAAATCACTCGATTCTACAACGATATCAAGTTCATTACGCAAAGGGTTTTCTTAAAAACCTGTCGTAGCCCTCCGTCATTTCAGATAAGTATTTCATAGTATTCGTACTACGTTTGTTGGCTTTCGTCAAGGCGTAGTGTGCGGTAGCTATTTATGCTTATCTGTATAAGCATATGATGCGATTGAGTTAGGATAGTCGTGCGACTTTGTTGGCTTTCGTCAAGGGTCGTACGGGTGGGTTTAATTCAATCGGAAAATGACGGGTTGAACTTGACTAGTAGCCTATGGTTTGTTGGCTTTCGTCAAGGTCATAGGATGCTAGGGGTAAAATATTATTGGGAATTTCAAGAGTTGAAATTTGCAATGAGATTGCATACCTTCTATGAGATAGTTGGATCCCGATACCCGCTGCGAGTAAGAGTTACTCCTGGGAGAGTTTTACACATTACAATTAGCCGATCAAGTAGGTGTCTAGAAAGGTGTTAATGGGGTTACGCCCCTGGGAAAACGAGGTTTACTTTAATTAGGTTCGTGCGAAAGCGCGGGGAACCTCCCTCAAAGTACCCGGCACTGGCCTGGCTAAAAGATTGACGAACTTATAGAGTGTAATTAATCGCGGCTAGTCTTTCCTTTTAGGGTTTGAAGGAAGATTTGACTAAAACAGTGGGAGATATCCTGATTAGATATATTAATAACCAATCTAATCTTCTAAAAGCGCACGCTGAGTATTTTCTTCTCTCTCTCTCCAGGTAGCGACCATGTCACGCCTTAATCAAGATAATAAATACGGATGTATTGACCGAACCCGCTTGTTATACTGCGCTAAGGAACGTTGGTCCCGCTCCAACTTATAATTGTTATAAGACAGAGCAGGAAATAGGGGATTACCAGAATTCCCGTGCCACCCAAACGAAGAAAGTGCATGCTGATGCATCTTCTTCGGGTGTGTTCATTACACAAAACTATTTCTCAATATCCTTTACGTCCTGGGTATTTGATACCAGATCAGGATCCCACATATGTAATTTGTTGCATGGGCTACAGATAGGTAGAGAACTGAGAACGGGTGATAAGTTTCATGAGATAGAAACGGTGTAAGTGTTGCAGCCAAGTCTGTTGGCAGTTATCACCTTATATTATTAGAATACATTGATTCTGAACGAATGTTATTAGATACCAAACCTGATATACAACATCATATCAGTCTCTTTATTAGTAAAGAAGGATATAATTTTGTATTGTTGGATAATGTTTTGAGCATTTCCTATATCAAGAGTTGATCGGTTCAGGCACGTTATCTAAAAGCATAGACGTTCTAAATCAAACCACAGTTCTTAATGTACATAACACACACAAGAGGAAAAGTTCAGAAATGAACGAATCCTTCTTGAGGTATTGTAGACTAGGTCATATCAATGCGACCCGACTAGCTGAAGTTACATAAAGATGCATATTTAAATTAGTTTGGATTTACATCTTGTAAAAAGTTGCCAGTCGTGTCACAAAGATAAGATGACCACAGCTCCGTTTATTGGAAACAGAGAAAGAGTTAATGAACTCTTGGGATTGATACATGCTGATGTATGAAGGTCCCCTGTCTACACATGCCAGGACCGGTTCTTTGTACTTCATTACATTCACTGATGATCTCTCAAGATTCAGACATATGTTCCTGTTGAAACACAAGTCCGACACTTTTGAGATAATCACAGAATATAAGTTAGAGGTAGAGAACCAAAAACCGGGTATAAGTATTATGTCCTTTGACGTGATCAAGGAGGAGAATACTTGAGCACGGGATTCCTGGACTATTCTAAAAGAGAATGAGATTCTCTCTCAGCATTACTCCTCCGTATACACCACAGCACGTCGGTGTATCGGGGCGGAGCAATCGCACCCTATGTGATATGGTGTGCTCTATGATGAGTACCACTGAGTTGCCTATTTCCTTTTGGGAGTTATGCACTTGTGAAGCTGCATACCTATTGAATAGGGTTCCAATCAAATCAGTTGCCTACCACTTCATATGTGATATGGAATGGGAAGAGCCCATATCTTAAGTAAGTTAAGATTTGGGGTTGTCCGGCCTATGTCTAAAAGCAAAATCCAGACAAGCTCGAGGCAAAGTCAGTTCTGTGGAAGTTTGTTGGATATCCCAAGCATTCGCAAAGGAATATCTTCTACCAAACCGAGGAACAAAAGATGTTTTGTTTCTCAGCATGCCACCTTTGTGAAAGGGAATTTCTTGTGAAGAAATTATTGGTCATGAGGTAGAACTGGAAAAAGTTCCAGCTATACAAACTGCAGCTGATGATTTGGTAGAACCAAAGAATTCAATAGTTTCCAACGAACCTCAGCCTCTCCGCCGATCTAGTAGGGTTCCTCATCCACCTGAGAGATACTTCGTTTCTCTATGACAGTGGGAGCGAGGATTGCATCATGAGATGATGACCCAACTAGTTTCAAGCTGGCCATCAGAGTGGGACTCTGTAAGAATGCTGGATACTTAGCGATCTGAGATGGAATCCTTATACACCAACAAAGTATGGACTTTGGTTGCTTTATCTGAAGGGTTAAATCCCCATCAGGAGCAAGTATATCTTGAGAAGATTACTTGGTGTACATGGAAAAGTTGAGACTTTCAAAGCTATGCTTAAAGTCCATCCAGATCCTACTTGCCACGGCTACACACCATGACTACGATATCTGGCGGTTGGGTGTCATGACTGCTTTTCTAAATGATGATTTGGACGAGAGCTTCTATAAGTACACAGCCAGAGGGCTTCGTAGATAGTGGGAGCAGCGGAAACGTGAGCAAGATGTTTTATGTGATAAATCGGGCATCGCGGAGTTGGAATGTCTGTTTTGATGTGATAGTCAAAGAGTTTGACTTCATTAAAATGGTAGATGAACCTTGTATATACAAAAACATAGAAGAGAGTATGGTGGTGATCCTCGCAGAGTACGTGGATGACATACTCTTGATAGGGAAGGAGTTTCCTATGCTACTCTCGGTCAATATCCTCTTATCACAAAGATTCTCCATATAGGATCAAGGTGATACCTCCTAAATCCTGATTTATGGATCTATGAGATAGATCTAAATGGATGTTAGGATTCTCACTAGTAGTAGTGAGATGGTATCAAACGATCCTGGGGAGAATCACTGGAAAAGGTTCCAGGGTGATAAGGACGACCGAATGTCAGTCGCAGGCATTGTCTTTACCCTCAGTGGAGGGACGGTATGTTGGAAGAGTTCCAAGCTAGATACCATGACTTACTAGACGATTAAAGGCAAGATACGTCGTTACCAAGGATGCTACCAAAGAGGCAGTCTGGATATATATAAGTTCATGAGATGAACTTCGTTCCTACCATTGTGTGACAATGGAGTTGTGGCTTATGCCAAGGAACCCCCGTCCCATCAGAAATCCAGATATAATTCTTAGGCAGTATCACCTGATCATGAAGATGGTTGATCTCCAAGAAGATCAAGGTTAGGAGAGTAGACACAGAGGACAACAACGCGGATCCACTCACAAAGGCCTATTTCCCAGTAGAGACTTTTATGGGATGGTTGAGTATGAGATACTTCAACTACAGCTGATTGTTGGGTATGCGATACCACAACAGATGGCCCTAGTGCAAGTGGGAGATTGTTAGTTATATGTATGCCCTAGAGGTCATTACTGTACATACGATGAATATTGTAGTGGATGCTTGGACATATATAGGGAGAACTTTCTTGCTCGACATGATAGTATACTATCTGGTTACACTTTATTTTAACATGTACTCTGATTGTCTCTATGTTACATGTTGATAAAGCCCTTAGGATGAGTACTTGAATACCAGGACTATGATGCAGATCATACTAGTGAGGACAGTGTAGTCGCCAAGTACATCCTTCAAATGTTCCTAGTCATGGGAGTACCGAGACAGGGCATCGATACTCCAGAGTAGACTAGCGTATGCGCTTCTTGACCCATATGATGGGCGATGGATGATCTCATATCCATTGGTTTTTGACATCAGAGAAGGTATACGGGTGCTCAGTGGAGACTGGGTACACTGGACGGACTCGCCGAGAACTCGCAGATGGTATTATACCTCACGTCAGATGGCAGTTCTCTGGTGACACTGGTACGGGTTAGTCTGTAGACCCGAGATCGTCATAGAGTCTTGTGTGATTCCCACTGTGCTTTGATTTCCATCATACCATGTCCAAGAGGGCATGCAAAAAGGTGGCTTTTGGGTACAGTCCCGAATCACATGGAGGCAATGAGCGATAGGAGGGGTTTCGTTTCTCCCGGTATAGGGAGTTGATGTTGCGCTGTGTTCGATTGGCTATAACTGGAAATCCCTGGCCAGGGTTGCTGAGATTTACTGGTAACTGTTATCAGTAGTTTCTCGAACTGTTATAGACCTCATATCGACACGACTTATCAAGCTACTGGGGTCTGACGTTTACCACCCCTAGGCGAGATATGCGACATATTAGACGAAGAGACCGGACTGTACGGGAGTGTTACTGATTGGATTCACAGGAGAATGTAAAGGCTTGCTTGTTGATCTTCTGATCGCTCAATACCTGGGTGGCTGTTACGTTTAGCTAACCGCTTGCAGCTTGTGGGTGTTTGATATGATCATCACCTACTGCCGGCGTATTGACGATTCTTTAGAGTCCTACACAGAGGTTTCTTGACTCAGGCAAAACGGAGTAGGAGCACATATATGATATTTGCGGGACTGAGAACAATACGTGTATGTGATACTGTATTAGATTCTCGCGATATGAGATATCGTCCGGGTATATGTGATATAGCCGGGTCATCGGATCAAGTGTTGATTCGATGAACTGATACAGATTATATTAGTCGGTTATTTATGAAATAGCCGGATTATCGGATCAAGTGTTGATTCGATAATTTAATGTATAATTATATATATGATATATTAAATTACATTAACTAGTATAAGCTCACAAAAAGATTCTTTTTCTCACTCGGATAATACATTGATATATATGCGATATATGTTAATTGTATTATTTTATTTTGTTACAATAAATATTGTATGTGTGATATATAATATTGTAACATGTTAGGGTTATTAATGCAATATGTTTAGTGGAGATTAAACATGGTTAGGGTTTGATTTGGGTTAATCTTTTCTAGAAGTTTCTAGAAGCTTTGCTTTTGTTTTAAGCAAAGATATTTGTTATGATATTTTGCATAGATTTTTGTTTAACCCAACCGAACCCTTTAACCATGGTTCAATCTCTACAAGGGTTAGTTCTTCTCATCTTTACCATGGTTGATTTCTAACCTTACACTTGAGTTATTCATTATTCATCACAAAAGATTCAGTTTCTTCTTCTTCTTCCTTCTTGCTTGAAAAGCTTTCTAGCTTTTTAAGAGGTGACGAAAATGAGTGAGATTAAGAAAACAAATGAGAGCTAAAATTCTACTTCATCATCCTAATCTATCCTAACCATTTAGATTATGGTGTTCACTTCATTAGTGAGTGAGAGCTTGAGTTAAAGTTTCTTCAAGGTAGACTATCTTAGTTATCGAAGATCGGAAGCAAGCTTGCATCTTTCTCTTCGTGGAGCCTCTCTAGAGTCCGGATTCTCGATGATCGCAGCGAAGGGACCTCAACACGGAGCTTTTGAAGTGAAGGACCGGACTACAAAGGTTGTAATCCCAAACTCTTAGATGTTAAAGTGTTTAACATGCTTTGTTTCGCCTAATCTCTAGTTTAAAGATCTTGGTTAGGGTTGTTCGGCACGTCTAAATTTTAAATCGGGCATGGTTGATGCCTTGTAGAACCTTGTGAGTGTGCCTAGTAACCCTACAGCTAGTGCCCCGGCCAACTACCGTGACCAAATGCGAAACAAAAATTTTTCTAACGATTAGAACATGGCACTAGAATAAATTTTAACCCGGATCTTACCATAAACCTAACTAGCTAAATAAAGAGAGCTATCTACTATGATGAAAAATCTCATCAAACGAACCAAGTCCTTCGGTCTTCTTTCTTCATCTTTAGCTCCAAGTGGCCACCTTGAACATGCTTGATCTTCTTTGTTGGCTCCTTTGATTCTCCGCGATCGATCTTGTTCTCCTGTCCTCCTTTTTCGTAGATGATCCACCCGAGAGATATGATACATGGCTCTAGCTCCTCACAATATGTCAAGTGAAGTAACTAGAGAACTTGGGTAGCTAAACCAAATAGTCTAGAATGTAGTGTGAAGATCTAAGTGTTTGATATCTCTTTCTTACCTCTTCATTTGTTTCTCAACTCATGAGAATGGTAGTGAAGAGGAAGATGATGGAGGTGGAGGAAAATCAAGAGGAGAGAGGAGATGAAGAAAAATGGGAGCTCGAGAAAATAATGAAGCAACAATGAGAGAGAAATTCAACACAAAGGTTTTGTGTATGAATTTCTTGAATAAACAATCAACAACCATACTTCAATAGTAACTCCAAATGAATTAAAAATTCATTTATTAAATATTAAAGCATGGTTATCACCATTCCTCCCATACCTCACACTTTACATCTCATTTTCCATTTATCAAATAAATGGAAAAAGCATAATGAGGTGGCCGCCTTCTAGAAGGTAATCCGTAATAAAATACGGATTACAGTCTGCTGTATATACATACCTGCATTCGGATAAAAACGCGAATGCCCAAAGAGATAGAATAATACGAAGAACGTAATACTAGAATATACATATCGAAATACATATATGTAAACTATTAAATCAATACCTGATTTAATAATCCGGCTCAAACCCGAGCCGGCTAGTATTACCAACTGTCCGATCGAAAGTCCGAGTACAAAGTACATCAATTGATCGAGACCTTGCACGTATCCAATACGGATACTACATCATTTCTCCTGATCCAGGGAAACCCTCTGTGTGGGACTCTAAAGACTCGACAGTACGCCGGCAGTGAGTTACTAGATAAATCCATAACCACAAGAACGTCAGCGGCACTAGCTGTACGTAACGGCTACCCGGGTACCTGTCGAAAAGGAAGGCCGACGAGCAAACACATCTGGATCCCTACTGAGCCTATCTATAACAATCTCCGTACAGTCCGGTCTTCTCGTCTGAGAGTATCACATACTGGGTCTAGAGGGTGGTAAACGTCAGACCATAATAACCCGATAAGTCGTGCTGATGTGGCTCAGGACCAATCCGGGAAACTACTGATCAACCTATCAGTAAATCACAACTGCCTTGGCCAAGGTCTTATAATCCTGACCAATCTCACAGTGCAATATCGACTCCCAATACCGGGAGAGAAGAATCCCCGACAATCGCTCACTCCCTCCATGTGGCTCGAGACTGTACCCAACCAAAACCTGTTTGCACGACTCATTTGTTGGATATAGTGCCCTCAGAGTCAATTATTGGATCACAGGCACGTGATTACAATGATTGAGGGAGGACCTATGCCAGTAGGACAGTCTTACTCGAGATGATAGTATGCTATCTGGTTTATCTTTATCATCGTGTACTGCTTTAGGTGACCAGACATGTCGCTATTACACATTGATAGAGCCCCTAGGATTCTTGCTTGACTGCCAGCAGTATGAGGGCGATCATATACGTGGGAGCTGGTAGTCTATAAGCATATCCTTAAAAGGTCTCTAGTCGGGGGAGTTTCGAGATAGGGCATCGATACTCCAGAGTAGACTAGTGTATACAGTCGAGACCCCGACGAGGGGCGGTGGCCGGTCTCACAAGCCACTGGTGTCAGTTGTTTCACCTAAGATGTATACAGGTGCTCATTGGGTTATGAGTACACCGGACAGGACTCGCCGGGAACATGCTAGTTGGTCTTATACCTGACGTCATATGGCAGTTCCCTGGTGACATGTGTACAGGTTAGTTCATCGACCTGAGGATCGTCATTTGTCTCGTGTGAGTTCCCACTGTACTTTGATTACTACCCTACCACGCTCAAAGGAGACGTGCAAACAGGTTTTAGTTGGGTACAGTCCCGAGCCACATGGAGGCAGTGAGCGGATTTTCAGGGGTTCGTCTCTCCCGGTATTGGAGGTGAGGTCGCGCTGTGTCTAGGAGAGCCATTACACAAAGCTCTCGGCCGAGGCAGGAGATTTACTGGTAGGTATTCCAGTAGTATCTCAGGGTGTTCTGGGCTACACTCCGACACGACTTGTACCGCTTTTGGGGGTCTGACTTTTACCAACCCCCTAGGCCCGCCATGCGATGCTCATAGACGAACGGACCGGACTGTACGGATATTGTCACTGACAGGCTCAGTAGGGTGTCAGGATGAGTTCGCTCATCGACGTCTCTTTTGGTCAATAGCTGGTGGCCCGTCACGTATGGCTAATACCTCTGACGTGCTAGTGGTTAAATCCGCAGCCATAGTATTGACGAGTCTTTAGAGTCCACCACACATACAGTTACTCAAGTTTCGGGCGAAACGCTGTAGAGGCCATATGGAGATATGGCAGGGTTCGATCAGATACGTGCGGTATTGCACGGATCAGGATCGGACAGATAATACTAGCCGGCTTTGGTTTAAGCCGGATCCTAGTATAGTACAGTGTAGATTTTGTCTCATTGCATTTGTATTCGGTTGGAATACAAATGCGGGTGTGTATACACAGTATCGGGGTTTTCCTGTAATTTATTACGGGACCAGTTTTCTGGAGTTGCCAGTTTGCTTTCCGTTTCGGCCATTTTCATTTGTATCTTTCAATGGCCGAAGATTGGTGGAAGAGGGCTTATTTGCATTTGTGCAAATAAGCATTTGTGGAGGGTGTTTTTTGCAAGACTTTGTATCATGATGGTCTCATGATGGAGGACCATCCCTTGACTTTCCATGGTTCATGATTGCTTGACTTTGTGAGCAATCATGGTTGTTGATGATGGTAGTATGAGTGTTGGAGTTTCTTTGTGATCATTTCTTCATATGATAACATTTTCTCTCTCTTGTTTTTTGGCTCACTCTTTTGCATTTGGCCACATATACTCTCTCCTCTCTCTCACCATGATACATGGCCGGCCACATATTGGAGGGGCTGCCCAAATTATGGAAGGGTTTTTTTGTTCATTTGGCTTTGCAAAAATTCCCACAAGTTCCATCTCCAAACTACATATCATTTCCTCCACCAAAGGCAACTCCATAAACCCCAAATGAGACATAGCTCACTACACTGTTCTACAGCAAATCTTGGGCACGTCGACTCGCCAGCTTCGTGCCCGAGTTGCCTCGGTATAGAGGTGGGAGCCCGTAAAAGAAGCCGGCGACGTGGTGCCCTTCCGGCGAGGAGGTGGAGACCGGACATTCCGTGGGAGATCGGGACGACGGCGAGAAGACCGGAGGACACGGATCGCTCGGTATATCTCTCTTCCCCATCTTGCAGTTAGCTAGGACTAGTTTAATGGCACGATCCGGGTTTATAGTGCGCGGTGGTGCCAGTTTGAAAAATTAAAGTTAAGCATCACTTCCGCATTCCGGTGTCGGATTGATGGCCGGGGCGCCGCCGTGCACTTACATCAGTAGAGCCGTGGTAGGGTAGTGATCAAAGTACAGTGGGAACTCATACTAGAAAAATGACGATCTCAGTTCTAAAGACTACCCTGTACTCATATCACCTGAGAACTTCCATCTGACGATAGGTATAGTACCATCTGGAAGTCCTCGGCGAGTCCGTCCGGTATACTCACCCCCAGTGATCACCTGTATATGATCTTAGATCTAAAGACCAATGGTTGCGGGACCAAACCATCGCCCCTCATCGGGGTCTAGAAACGTATACACTAGTCTACTCCGGAATATTGATGCCCAGTCTCGATACTCCCACGACTAGGGACCATTTAAGGATGTGCGTACCGACTACCCAGCTCCCACAAGTATGATCGCTATCACAACGCAGGTAGTCTAGCATTGATCCTACGGGCTTTATCAACATGAATAAAAGATATGTAATAGAAAGTAAAACACACACATGTTAAGATAAAGTCAAACCAAATAGCATACTATCATATCGAGCAAGACTGTCATGTACATATATATGTTCAAGCATCCATATGTATACATATACAATAATGGCCTTTAGGGCATACATATCCAACAGCGGGCTAAACAATAGTCCAAAAACCCAGCAAATATACCAATGATGTAGTAATGGAAGAGTACACAATCCACACAATCTATATGATGAGACCCGAAAAACAAGTCCTTCTACGCTTCACAACCATGATAAAGACATGGTTGCCGCTGTCCAATCCCGACTCGGTTCAGAGGATGATAAATGCTATGCACAGACGGCTAAACAAAAAGAGCCAACAGCTTCTAAAGAATCAGATAACGGTGATAGCCCGGTCTTTGACCTCTACGTCGTTAAACTGAAAAAGGAAAAGAAAAGGAAAAGAAAATAAATAAAGGGTCAGTCCGCAAGCAAAAAGGGCACGAATGAAAACCTAAAAAGGCTTCGTTAGTAAAAACAGCGAGACTACCCGCGAGTTTGTGAAAACCATCAAAGGCGCAAACTCGTTAAAAAAATCTCCAAACGCGAATGATGAGTCGCTCCTAGTACCATATTCCAGTGCAGCGATGCAGATGCCAACTAAAATCCAAATCTCCAAATTCCCAAACGGCGAATGATGAGTCGCTCCTGGTACCATATTCCAGTGCGACGATGCAGACGCCAACCAAAATCCAATTCTTCAAATTCCCAAAGGGCGAATGATGAGTCATTTCTGGTACCATATTCCATTGCAGCTATGCATACGCCAACCAAAATCTAAATCTCTAAATTCCCAAACGGAGAATGATGAGTCGCTCCCGGTACCATATTCCAGTGCAGTGATACAGACGCCAACCAAAATCCAAGTCTCCAAATTCCCAAATAGTGAATAATGAGTCGCACCCGGTACCATATTCCAATGCAGCGATGCAGACGCCAACCAAAATCCAAATCCCCAAAATTCCCAACTTTCAATCCAAATTCAAATCTAACTCCAGTCCAAATCTCACCTCCAAATCAAACCATACCAACTTCGAAAATCCTAAACTAGGAACAGATGACCCCCTAAGTCGTTAAACTGAGAACAGATTACCCCTAAGTCGTTAAACCGGGAACGAGGTAAATACTCTCATGGCAAATGATAATTCGCTCCTGGTACCATATTCCAGTGTAGCGATGTTGATGGCAAACCAAAACCAAAATCTCCAAGTCCTCTCGTGGGAAATGATGATTCACTCTTGGTACTATATTCCAGCGTAGCGATGCTGATGTCAAACCAAAACCAAAATCCCTAAATCCTCTCATGGCAAATGATGATTCGCTCCTGGTACCATGTTCCAGTGTAGCGATGCTGATGTCAAACCAAAATCCAAAATCCAAGTCAAATCAACAAGTCAGTTAATGTCCACCTCTGCGTCGGAACCATGCTTCGTCTCAGAATATATTCCCCGTGTCAGAATTATGCTTTTCCTCGAAGTATTTGTCTTCCCTATCAGAATTATACTTCGCATCGAAGTCAACCTCTGCTTCGGAATTATACTTCGTTCAGAATGTCCACCTCTCCATCGGAACTATACTTGGTCTCAGAATATATGCCCCGCGTTGGAATCATGCTTCACCTCGGAGTATCTGCCTTCCTTATCGGAATTATACTTCTCCTCGGAACTAACCCCTGCTTTGAAATTATAATTCATCTCAAGATATATCTGCCCCGTATCGGAATTATGCTTTGCCTCGGAGTGTCTGTCTTCTCCATCGGAATTATGCTTCGCCTCAGAATCAATCTCTGTATCGAAACTATATTTCATTCAGAATATCTACCTCTATGTCGGAACCATGTTTCGTCTCAGAATATATACCCCGCGTCGGAATCATATTTCTCCTCGAAGTATCTGCCTTCTCTGTCTGAATTATGCTTCACCTCGGAATCAACTTCTGTATCGGAACTATACTTCATTCAGAATGTTTACCTCTGCGTCAGAACCATACTTCGTCTCATAATATATGCCTCGCGTCGGAATCATACTTCGTCTTGGAGTATCTGTCTTCCCTATCGGAATTATACTTCGTCTCGGAATCAACCTCAACATCGGAATTATGCTTCGTTTAGAATTTCTGCCTCTGCGTCGGAACCACACTTCATCTCAGAATATATGCCCCATGTCGAAATCAAGCTTCACCTCGGAGTATCTACCTTACTTGTCGGAATTATGCTCCGAACCTCGGAATTATACTCCGCGCCTCAGAATGATACTCTGATCCCCAGAATTATGCTCCCGGAAGGATGCTCCGCCCTTGGAATTATACTCCGCTCCCGGAATTATGCTTCGCACCTCAAAATGATGCTACGACATCCTAGAAATATACTCCGCACTTCAGAATGATACTCCGACCCTGGAATTATACTCCCCTCCTCGGAATGATGCTCCAAGCCTGAAATTATGCTCCTCGGAATGATACTCCGACCCCCTGGAATTATGCTCCACTCCCGGAATTATGCTCCGCTCCCGGAATGATACTTCGACCCCCAGAAGTATGCTTCCGGAAGGATGCTTCGCCCCCGGAATGATGCTCCATCTTGAAGGCAAACTTCCCACAGAAGAAAGATCCATCAATTTCATGCACACGGCCTATATATGTAGTGTGCATTCATTGATAGGGGATATTTTGTTGGGGTGAAAATTTATACCCCGTTGCCGAACTCAAAAATCATAATCAAGCTCAGAGTTAGAACTAAAATTAAAATCAAAAGACAAATGGACCCAAGCCTAAACCCGAGTCCAAGTCAAGCCCAAGCATGGTGAGAGGGCTTCCCAAAGAAAAGAAAAGGAAAAACTAAATATAAATTTTGTTTTTAATAGACAATAAACCAATTTTTGTACAAGCCATGGGGCTAAATGTAAAAAATGAAAGTCTATAAAAGGCCCACCCCTATAATGATTTGAAAAAAAATCTGAATCTTGATTCCTCAAAAAAATCTTGAATTTTGAGCCACTTTTTATTGTGTAAGTGTCTTTCTACTTCCTCCTATCCTTTTTTTCAATTAAATATAAGTACGCACATCAGGAGGCTTCAAAAAGGGGAGGAAAGAGCCCCTTTTGATCTTCAAAGTCAAAGTGGTTGTGTTTTTAGATTGTTGCTCCATTGAGTTTTGACTCTTCTTATACTGTGTAAGGTGCCCATTTGGTTTAATGCATACCCCGTTGGGTGCACATCAAGTCAAGTGCGCACCGGCTCAAGTGCGCACCTCGCTAGGTGTGCACTTCCTTAAATTTACACCTTACTGGACCTTTTTGGCCCATTCAGGATCCTTTGGCCCCTTCCTAAGTGTGCACCTTGTCAGGTGTGCACCTTCCTAGATGCACATCTCGGCAGGTGCGCACTTTGCTCTTTCCAGGTGCGCGCATAGCCGAATGCGCACCTCGCTAGGTGTACATCTCGGTAGGTGCGCACTTGTCACGTGCACACCTTACCACATGTTCGCTTTACTAAGTGCGCACATGGCACATATACACTCATCACCTCTCCCGTTAGAAAAAAAATTTAACAGGGGGCTGCTAACCCCCAGCCCGCTGTCCGGATAGCGAAACTCCCATAAAAACTCTGTAAGGCCCCTGATATGCCTAAAGCACCCTAAAATTTGTTCCCAAACACAACACGCATATATTGCATATTGAGCTCACATGATCTGTTTGGCTTGTTAATCGGAGATTCTCCCACTCCAAAAGAGAGGGGTAATTAACGGCAGCTTAGTCCGCGGTTGCCGGAGATTTGGATCCTCGCCGACAATAAACCCATGCCTACCACAGACAGGAGGAATCTGTAATATACCTGACAAGCGACGCGTATTGCTATCTCAATAGGGTAACGAAAATGCTTCTACACACATGACAAGGTCTGCAACGTATTTATTATGAGAAAGTCATTTCCCTTAATACAAACATTAAGCATTTAAAAGCAATATGACAACATGCAATAATTAACAAGATTAATTAAAATTCAACAAATTTATTTACATTCAAATTTCAAAGTACAGATATGATTGTCTGAAACAAAGTTAAATAAAAGGATAGTGTATAAACAATAGCAGACTGGAATGAAAAGTAATAACTGCTGAAGGACTAGTAGTCGGCCTGGGCTTCAAACTGCGAGAAGTCTTCTGAATCCGGTTTGATCTCCTCCGTTCCCTAGCCTCTTGACAAACATTCCAAGGGGAAAAAAAAGAGGAAGGAATGTTGTCAGTGAACTAGCACTCGGTAAGTCCCTAAAGAAATAAATATGATAACTGAGGGTGTGTAAAATAGAACATGGATCTAAATAGAAACTAATATGTATGAGCGAATATGTAAAAGTATTAAGCATGAGTATTTTAAGGTATTTTAAGCATGATAGTTATATGAATATGGTTATTCTATTCTAGCATGCTTGTTTGTAGTTTGATAAGCAAGGTATGCGTATAAACGAGAGTAGTCTCGCTTACCCTGTGGACCAAAGGTACAGGAAGTACAAGTCCCCGTCATAACCCACGGGACAATGGCATTCGATATTTCAGATTCGGTATCTTTTAAAGTGACCTCTCATGACATGGCATACGTTCCTTACCAACCTATCTCTTATCCCCGAGTATTTCATTGTATAGCTAAAGTTTACAGGTCTTGACCAAATCCATGATTATAGCGAGTGCAAGTTCATGTTTGAGTTGCTTCAAGTATTTATGTCAATTTCAAGCCAAGTCAAGTCAAGTTGAGTTTGAGTTCAATCATCTTGGGGTTTGATTCAAGTGATATTACATTTTATTTTATCAATGATTTTATCCTAATAAACTTCTTGAGTTTAGGAACAATCGGGCAACCCCTGCACATGTACGGCGGTATTTTGTGACTTTTTCAAAAACGATTGTCATCGATAATTCCACCCTAAGGTTACGATCTACATTTAGGGATAGGAAAGTGAAGCAACATTGTCTCCGGCAATCCTGAGGCACTGACAAAAGAAGATGTCACTTAACCAATCTGCAATCTAAATGCGTAACATATACTAGTCTTTGATTTCTAAAGTATTTATGTGAAATAAACATTTAAACTCTCGAGGGGGTTTTATGTAAAATAGTCTAGTTGAAAATAACCTCGAGAGCGTTTTTGGTAAAAACATATTAATTTGAATGTCAAGGGTTTTAATAAAAAATATTTTAGATGTTATGGTATTTTAATATTAAAACCTAGTTTTTAAAAGTTTATGGTATTTTCATGAAAAATCTATCTTTTTGAGAAACTTGAGATATTTTCTAAAAAAATTGCTTTAATTATTTAAAAAATAGTGATAACCTAATTCAACACAAATTTTTATCTTTTCTTTTATTTTAAATTTTATAGAAATTATATATTTTTCTTTACAACTGTATATTTCCTTTCGAGACTGTATTCTCCGTGAGAAGTTCTGCATCTCACTCCACTAAACACAGGATGTGCGATAATCCGTACCAACCATAAACGGGTCTCCTAAAGAGAGTTGTAAAAGCGTATTTGTAAAGGAAAGAATTATAGTTAAAAGTTGTTTGTTATAAAAGAGTATTTAGAAATTTGAGGGTATTTTAATGAAATTTTGTTTATTAGTAAAAGTAGCCATATAATTGTGCTATATTTTCATATGTGTGCGTGTGTAGGGAAGTTCATTACCCTGTGCAATGTTATCATGTCATAAGAAAGAATGATATCGAACTAGTATAAAGATTATGGTATTAAAATGTTAAATATCATATATCGATTAAAAGTGTTTTGTTAATATACAATAAAGTTCTATTAAAATCATCAGGCAATATCATGTAACGAAGAGTCATGGTTGCACATTTTTTTATTAGCATGATCATTTCATCTATTTATTTTAAAAGTTTAGTTGTGAAGTTTTAGAAAATTTGCATTGACTCGATCCCATCGATGGGGAAAGAAGATAAAGGAATAGAATTTCATGGACCAGCCTAGCTGATTTGGTGACATTACAATTCGAAGAGATTTGAAAGGATTGGAAATTAGAGAGACTTACTCATGGTATGAATCGGTCTAACAATCGATTCATCGATTAATTCTTCTAAAAAGATTCGGTGCGGTGTTCGTTTTGTTATAGTGGTTGTTGGTTGTCGCCGACGATGGTGATGGAGGTTGAGAGATCGATGGTCGACTTGATAGCTTTGTAGAGATAGAAAGGAGGAAAGCAAAGCCTACGATGCACGGAGGAAGATGCGTTCGAGAGAGCTTGAGCTTGAGGGAACTTGCGAGTTAGAATTTCTTTGAGAGTGTATATTTTGAGAGATGTATGCCTAGGGTAAGAAGATGGAACTGAGTAGGTATTTATAGGTGAAGGAAAAATAGGTATGATTAATTAAAAAGAATTAAATTTGGGATTAAAAAGAATTAATATGATGAAATGAAAAGTTTGAAGGTTTTTGAATTGAATTAGGAGTTTTAGTATATTAAACAGGGTTGAGGGAAGTCAAAGAGTCGCCTGTGCAGAAGACGGAAATGAACAGAGCAAGGGGGCCGAGATCGACTACTTTTCGGCGGCCAGAAGTTGGGCAGGGGTCTCGGGGTTCGTGTCAATTACTCTCAATGTTTAAACATCACATTAACATACTTCTTTTCTTTTGAAACCCTTCGTATCTCCGTGTAATACTCGTGCAAACTCTTGGGCTTCAAAAACATCGAAAACAAAAATAATAAAATATTTCGGGATGATAGGATTCGAACACGCAGGTTATGGGACAGCAATAGAGATTCTTAACCAGTAGGCTATACGGATTTTCTTGCATTTATTTAACAAATGGACAGTCTTAAATATATGTCATAACTCGAAAAGGAAACGGGTTTAGGAAGAGATCAAAAGGAACCGTTTTGGATGGGGGCATAGGAGTTGGGTTTTTGTAAGATTATAGAATAGGGAAAATAAATGGAAGAAAGGTTTAGAGATTTTTGGGTCGTTACAATCAACTTGCAGCCATGAAAATGCCAATTGAAGACGAGATGCAAGCACTTATAGTATTGAGTTCCCTTCTGAGCAGTTGGGAAATTCTGGTAGTTTCTGTAAGAATTCGTCTTCTAACGGAGTTATTTCTGTGATCACGGTAACAAACTGTCTTCTAAATGAAGAATTAAGAAGGAAATCATCAAGTAGATCATTTGATTCATTTGCGCTTGTTGCAAGAGAGGGTCCGAAGTGGAGAAATGAACAAAGTAATGATAAAAGAAATTAGAGATCGTGGCCTGTAAGAGATGTATCGAAGATAAGATGTCATTATTGTAATGAGATGGGTCACTATATGTCTGATTTCCCAAGATGGATGAGGACTTAGATGATCTAAAGAGACGTAGAGAGGAACAGCATGTGAACGTGGCCTACGATGCCGAACCAAAGTGCGATTTACTTAGTGATGAAAAAGTCAAATAAGAAGATATGTGGTACATGGATTCGGGAGCATCCTTCCATGTATGTTCAAATAAGAATGGTTCGATGAAATTGCAGAGAAAAAGGAGAAAGTAACGTTAGCTGATAATTGTAGGGTGTTTTTTGTCATACCATTGAGATGAGAATACACGTTGCTTGTCAGGCGTACTACAGATCCCCCCGTCTAGGGTAAGCGGGGGTTTATTGATTGTGGGGATCCGAATCTCCGGCAGCCGTGGACTAAGCTGCCATTAATTAGCCCTCGCCTTTGAAGCGAAGGAACCTCCGATTGACTGGTCAAACTGGTCATGCGAACTCAATGTGCAGTGCGCGTGTGTTGTGTTTTGAGGGGTCTTGGATATATCGGGGCTTCGCATAGTTTACGGGGGTCCCACTACCTGGATAGCGGGCTGGGGTTTAAGGGGGCTAGCAACTCCCTTGCGGCGTGCGGGTCAGCGCCCCGTTAGAAAAAATTTCCTAACGGGGGACGTGTTTTAGGTGTGGAGTGCATGGAAAATGAGGGGTGAGGAGCGTCTTAAAGACACGTGCATGGCACATGGGCGTTAAACGCCCACGGGTCACATGCCCGGCACATGGGCACTTGGCGCCAGTGGGTCACGTGCCAGGTACGTGGGCACAGGGCACCTGCGGGTCACGTGTCCTGCACGCGACCGCTGGGCGCCTACGGGTCACGTGCGCGGCACGCAACCGCTGGGAGCTCGGCGCCTGCGGGTCACGTGCCCTGCACGCGACTGCTAAGCGCTGATCCCCGCGAATCTCGTGAGGCGCATGTGGGCCCTAAACGCCCATGGGTCACGTGCCCTACAAGCGATCGCTGGACGCGTGTGGGTCACGTGCGCGACACGCAACCGCTGGACGCCCGTGGGTCACATGTACGGCACGTGACCGCTGGAAACACCAGCAGAAAAGGGGCTTAGCCCCTGGGCTGGGAGTTGAACTTCCAAGGGGCTTTGGAGTTGAACTCCTAACAAGGATTATATATAGATTTGGAGTTAAAGTCCCAAAAAGGCTTTGTTTATGAAGTTAAACTCCAACAAAGCTTGAGTGGAGTTAAACTCCTAGAAATCTTTGAAGATGACCAGAGGGGGCCCTTTTCTTCTCCCCTTTAGACCTGGATCTTCTTTTAAGGTTTGGATCTTTCCGGAATGGGATTTTGAAAAAGGGTATCCTTCTTCCTCCTCTCCGTTGGCTGGGTCTTGAAGAAGGAGGGGTGAAACTCAAAAATCTCCCCTTTTGGGGATTTGATGAAAGATCCAAGTTCCCCTTTAAGGGTTTTATAGTGAAAGACAGTTTCTTTTTAGAAAAAAAAGAGTTAAACTCTTAATTTAATTCAAAAAAGAAATATGGTTTAAAACCATGAGAAAGAGGAAGGAGGCACAAACCCTAAAATTTGAGAGAATGAAAAGTCTTTTTTTTTATTTTTTCATCATGTTTGTATTTATAGGCTACACACTTTACATATAGTCCCTTGGGCTTTGCCAAATGGCACTTATGCCCCCCCATGCCTTATGTGCTTATCTCTTTTTGCACATAAGCCATGGGGTTTACAAAATTTTGGCTTTTTACTTATTTTACATACATTTATTTCTATACATATATATAAAAAAAGAATTATATTAAACCAATTTATGACTTCATTCCTTTTATGATGGGGTCGGTCCCTTTGACCTGGGCTTGGGCCCACTTGGTTTGGGGTTGACTTTAATTTTGACTTGGTCAACCGGAGTGTAATTTTTTATCCCAACAAAGTGCCCCCCATCAATACATGCACACCACATATATGGGTCATGTGCATGAAATTGATGGATCTTCTTTCATGTGGAGGTTGACTTGATTTGGCTCCCGTTTTGACGACATGGAGGTCAATGTTGCCCTTTTCGTGACGTGGACGGTCGATACTGCCATTTTTGCGACTTGGACGGTCGGTGCTGCCTATTTTGCGACTTGGACGGTCGGTGCTGCCCTTTTAGCGACTTGGACGGTCGGTGCTGCCCTTTTTACGACTTGGACGGTCGGTGCTGCCCTTTTAGCGACGCAGACGGTCGGTGCTGCCCTTTTAGCGACGCGGAAAATCGGTGCTGCCCTTTTAGCGACTTGGACGGTCGGTGCTACCCTTTTTGCGACTTGGACGGTCGGTGCTGCCCTTTTAGCGACTTGAACGGTCGGTGCTGCTCTTTTGCGACTTGGACGGTCGGTGCTGCCATTTTTTTCAGTGTCGGGATTTGATTTGACTTGCTCCACTTTCTTCAGTATCGGGGTTGAAGTTGACTTGCTCTGTTTTCTACGGTATCATGGTTGATTTGTTTGATTTGATTTATTTTAGGAGTTCCCTACCTTTCCAGCGGAACTTTTGAGCTTGGAAGCACTACCGGGTGGGACATTAATTTGATCTGTTTGATTTCTGCCTTATTTGGCGGGACTTTTGAATTTGAGAGGAACTTGCAATTTGGATTTTGTTTGGCATCGGTATTGTTGCACTGGAATAATGCCAGAAGCAACTCATCATTTGCCCCAAGAAGACTTGGGATTTGGTTTTTGGGTCGGAATCAGCATTGCTGCACTAGAATAATGCCAGGAGCAATTCATCATTTGCCCTGAGAAGACTTGGGATTTGGGTTTTGGGTCGGCATCAGCACCGCTAACATTGAAGCGTAGTGCCAGGAGCGACTCATCATTTGCTCTGGGAAGACTTGGGATTTGGGTTTTGGGTCGGCATCAGCACCGCTAACACTGAAGCGTAGTGCCAGGAGTGACTCATCATTTTCTCTGGGAAGACTTGGGATTTGGGTTTTGAGTCGACATCAGCACCGCTAACACTGAAGCGTAGTACCAGGAGAGACTCATCATTTGACGTTGACCGTTGGAAAGCGATGTCTTAGGAGACGGGTTTAGATCTCTATCATCTAAGGCTTTTCAATTTTATGAGCCGTACGGGACTTATAAAAGCATTTTCTCCCTACGAGTCGTGAGGATCTCGCAGATGTAATTTCTCCCTAGGAATCATGGGGATTACTAAGTATGTTGCTCCTTTGTGAGTCGTAAGGATCTCACGCGGGGATTTTTTTCCTCACAAGGTCGAGAGGATTTTGCGAGTGTATTTCATCTCTTTTTTAAGAGTTTGCGCCGTTTCGGGTTTTCACAAACTCGCTGGCAGTCCTGCTGTTTTTACTCAGGGAGCCCTTTTGGGTTTTCATCCGTGCCCGTTTTGCTTGTGGACATACCATTTTTTTTTACATTGGCGAATCTTCATTGCTAATGGGGCTTTAAATGTAGTCTCGCCGGTAGGACTCGGGAGAGATAAGGGTCATTTATGCCTGTGGATTGTATACGGTTTTACAGGATGTATGATTCAGACCATAGGGCCGGGTACTCAATTCGCCTACGACTTAGAGCATTCACGCGTAGTATATCTTGAGATATCGGCCATTGATGGGTGGCATGGGACTTTCTCCCTCGGTATTTATCAGCTGGTAAGATCCTCCATCAAACACTTTCTCGATGACGATGGTCCTTCCCAGTTTGGCTCGAATTTCCCTTGGCATGTCGATTGGGGATGATCGGTCTTTTGAGGATCAACACCAATTCGCCTTTCTTGAAAGCACGGGGACGGGTCATCTTGTCATAGGCCCGTGACATTTGGGCTCGGTACAGCTCAAGATTTTGCTGTACTGCGAGCCTCTTTTCTTCGAGGGCTTCGAGCCGAAGGAGCATGTTTTCTCCTCTGTCAACTCGTGCTGAACGTCCATTCTTAAGCTTGGAACTTCGACTTCGAGGGGGAGGATCGCCTCCACTCCAAAGAGTAATGAGTATGAAGTGGACTGAGTTGGAGTACGGTGCGTGGTATGATATGCCCACAATGCCTCATGAAATTTGAGATTCCAGTCTTTCTTGTTGGCTGAGACATTTTTCCTCAGGAGCTTGCATAGAGTCTTATTGAAGGTTTCGGATAGCCCGTTGGCTCTTGGATTATAGATGGAGGAATATCTCCAGTCTATCTTATGCTGAGTAGCAAATCTTAAGACTTTGAAGCTCTTGAAAGAAGGCCCGTTGTCAGATATGATTCTTCTCGGTGTACCAAAGCGGTATAGAATATTATGCCGGAATAACGTCAGAATATCTTCTATCTTGACTTCTTTTAGCGGGACAGTTTTAGCCCATCTGGAGAAGTAGTCAGTTGCAGCCAATATGAACCGGTGGCCTTTGGATGACGGAGGATCAATTGGACCAACTATATCGGTGCCCCAAATTTCGAAGGGCCATGACGCCACCGTAGGATGCAGCAGATTAGGATGCTTATGAATGAAGTCACCGTGAATTTGGCAGAGATGACACATCTTCGTATGCTCTTCGCAATCCCTTATCAAGGTAGGCCGGTAATACCCAAGCCGTTTAATTTGAAGCTGCATTTTGGGGCCAGATTGGTGGGCTCTGCAGACGCCTGAGTGAACTTCTTTCATGATTTTTAGGATTTCGGCCGATGGTTGTAGAGATTTTCGTATGCGTTTTTAAATTTAAGAATACCGCAATCAAGACGGTGTCGCTTGGTAGCTAGCCGGTTGAGTACGAGTCGATCCACAGGGAAATGGTGTTCTTTTCTTTAAATTATAACGAGTTAAGTCCTAACTTTGGTAGGTTTTGATTTGAGATCTAAGAATGAGAATAAATTGATTAAAAGGCTTGCTAGGGATAGGATTAGGTTAGTTCGAAATAAGGTTCTTCTTACTTCTATTAATCCCCTAGTTAAGAATATAGGTGTTAGGGTAATAGTCAACAACGGGGATTAGCACGACTAGGAAGAAACATAGTTTCTTCCTTTTGGTCCTTGTCCGTCCGTTCTTGGCTCTTAGCCCTAACATCCGGTTAATTCAACCACAACCGGTCTAACTAGGGAATCACCGCTATCATGTAGGATAGGGTGCCGTAGTGAGCGGTGTATAGTTGAATTAAATAGAGTCCGTATTTTAAATTTATATGGGCAAAGAAAGAAGTGAGAGAGATTTCCTTCTCTCAACCTTCCCTCTCCTATCCCTAACAAGTGAGGAATTACTCACTCATTAGGAAGATGACAATAAAATTCATTTTTGTTTTCTTTTTAAAAGACAAACTAACTTGCAGCTAATTAAAGAACAGGTAAAAATTTGCAGGTAATAAATTGCAGGTAATAAATTGCAGATAAAAAAATGCAAGATAGAAAAAAGAAAACTTACTTTATTGATGTCCTCTCAACAACGCATTACAATGGAATTAAAATCTAGATCTAAGAATTAAAAAGAGTAAAAACTAAAGAGAGTCATGCCTTCATTTGGCTTTCAACTTTCCTATTTATAGATAGGAAAACCCTAGGTTACATTCTGATCCACACTTGAATTTACAAGGCTACCCTAAGAAAGCCGGGTTAAAGCACCGACACCCACCGACACATGCACCGACACGTGCACCATACGGCCGCGGTTCCGCAGCAGAAAGGCATGTTTGGCCGCGGTTCGGCGGCCGTATTGTGGGATCTTGGTCTCAATCTTTCAGGGTTGCTTCATGTTGCTTTTTCCTTCTATTTTTCTTCACTTGGTTGCACAGAATCTCTTCTATTTTCTTCCAGATTTCCAACAGTGCAGAACGATGTGGACTTTCGCCTTGAGCTTCGTGTTGAAGTCTTGAATCTTGTGCTGCCCTTGTGCTTTGTGCATTGAACTGTCTAATGATTTTCATTTATTCCTTGAACTGGTAGGCAGTATCATACGGATTCATCTATTGTTGGTCGTAGTCTCACATTTGTAGCGAATTTTTCATGAATTTCACTGTAACGATCTGAGAACCTATAACCTGCAACTATTTAGAAGACATGGATCAAAAGCACCTATTTATATGTAATGTGATTAAGAATGGGCGATATAATAATGCAAAATTCTGATATGAACAAATACCCCCAAACTTATTTTTTGCTCGTCCCGAGCAAAACCAATTTTATTCTCGAAAAAATCTTAGCCTCACTTTCGCAGGGAACGCGATTGCACTGAGCTCGTGCAATAAGCCGTTAAACCTCTAGGTGTCCCTAGTAGGAGGAGTGTTGTCTCATGAGGGTTTTCAGCGGATATTACCCATAAAATCCGATCAATTTGGTATGTTGACTCTCATTCTTCAATTCAATATTCTAATAAGAAATTCTATTATCTTTAACTTAGAAATTATCAACCCGTATTTTTCACACTCACTTTTTATTTAACTTAAGATCGTATATGTTCTGCAAATTTATTAAGTTTTCAGCATCTTTTGAATTTTTCTTCTAAGGTTCAATCTCAACTCAAGAATTTTTATTATCTTTATTGAAGATATAAGCCCTATCTTTCATTCATATCTCTCATCCAAACCCCAATCATATACCCCTACATGTGTGTGATTATCCCCTCTACACTTGGAAATTCAATTCAAGCTATCATACTCTTGTCCATCGTCCAAACTAATTTTAGTTGGTGAATTTTAGATGAAATTGCTTACACATTCTTCATGCGACCGTTAATACTTCTTGAGTTACTAACGACCGATTACAAAATGTGTTTGCGCATTTAAGCGTAATTCCTCGTCTTGTAATACCTAAGGCTTAGCAATGACTCCCAAACCAGTTGGTCTAAGGCACTAGGTGATAAAGCATCCTCGCAATATTTTTTTATTTATGTTTCCTTAAGTAATTACAAAACCAGTGTTTATTCAATTTTTTTTTATCTTTTTATCCACCACTTATACTTTTATTTTATTTTCCTTCATACTAAGGTTTTTAGACAAGAGCATTTCAAGGTATTCTCTACTATCCGAAATTTCAAGGTGCGTGTACGTGCAAGTTGTAGGGTATATATTTTCAGAATTTAGACTTAAGATTCGGAATTATTTTTCAAATTTACACTTCAAATAAAAATTTCAATACTCTTCCCTTATTTTGACTTAGCCCAAGAACTGAACTCAAAATTTGCCTATTTCTAAATAAACTACAAGAACATATATTTTCTACAGTTAAATTTTAAGAAAGACTATTTTTAGGGATTTTAATTTACTAAGTTTAGGATGTAGTTTTTTCCTACTGTTCAACCGTCATGTTGAACTTAAGTCAAATATAGCCAAAATTGAACATTTCAATTTTTATAATTTTTAAAAAAATTCAATTTTTTATTGATTTTATATTTTTTTCATTTTTTTTCATTTTTTATATTTTTTTATAAAGATGCAATGCGGAATTAAATATACAAAGAAAGAAAAAAAAAACAAATATGTACAAAAAATGCAATGCAAAGATAACTATTTACAAACCATCTCTACCCACAAACTTATCGAAAGCAGTGTCCTCACTGCTCATAGCCTCGCCGTCCCCTCGATCGTGAGCGGGACCGTTCCTCTCTTACCAGCAGGGTGGTCATTCCCTGCTCCAAACTCGTCACTCGCTGACCAAGGTTGGTCATCATACCTATCAACCTTTCTACCCCTATTGGATCTTCGCATCAAGCGCACTTGCGCAGCTGGGGTAAGCTCTTCATCACTCGCGGTCGAGCTCGAGCTGGGTGTCTTGGCGGGCACGTCCTCTGCCGGCTCGGTGCGCGACCATATATCATGTAAGCGTGTGTAGGACGTGGATACGCCCTCAAGAAGAGGTCTAATGGGGATCCCTCCATGCATATAAAATTCGAATTCCTCCACAGGGAGGAAATGGTGACACAGTTGTGTCACCAACATAGGGCACGGATAGTTGGCAGCCCTCTTGCCCGCACCAATTGAATGAAGTAATATCGTGCACATATCATAACTGGGGTTTCTAGTCATCAAAGTGTGCACGATATGAAGGGATGGTGTGAAAAATATAGGGTTGTGCGAACTACCAAAAATATTATTTTGTGCTCAACGGCACACAGTCAACACGTTCGCAAAAAGGGTTCTAGCCTGGATGCCTTTGCGTGGCTCCCTCGAACAATCATTACCCATCAAGGGTAGGTAGTCCTCAAATTGGAGGGGTTGGTCATGAATAGGTAGTCTAGGTATTAAGTTGACTTCATGGATGAAGTCCCTATCGATTATTATTTCCCTATCCCCCTAAATTAACCTAATGTAACCGTGTTGTGAGAGGCAACCATCCTCTATGCATTCGTAAAATCGGGTGACAAGATCTGGAAGTGCGAAGGAATTTGGATGGTTAAAAAGTAAAAAGTTCCACCCACGCCTTCGGATCTCATCACCTAAATAGCTACCATAGATCGTGTGTGCAAGATTTGTGAAAAATCTCTTTCGAATTGAAAAGTGGGTGCCATCACAGAGAATGCAGATATTTCTAAAAATTTTAACTGAAAGGATCAGAGAATGTAAACCTCCTCTGAAGTTTTCAGAGGGAGAAGACGACAGATGGAGGTGGAAGCGCGGAACAGAGGAGACATCGGCGGCGGTTGCGTGGCTCGAAGGAGTGATCTCTCTGCAGAAATTGAAGCGGCGGCTAGGGTTTGAGGAAATGAGAAATTAGGGTTATGAAAATTCAGAGGAGGGGTCGGTTTGGTTTTATAAGGGGTGTTTTTGGTTATTTGCAAAAGGGACCTCTTAAAAAGAGGAATTTATTTGTAAATAAAAAAAATTTATTTTTTTATTTATTATTTATTAAAACTAAAAATTTACAAAAATACCCCCAAAATTTTGAATTTTTTTTTTATTATTTTACAAGTATGACATACCCCCAAACTTATTTGAAACAGTGTTTCCACTGTTTATGGCTGGATAACCGAAATTTGGGGATAGATAGAGGAAAATCAGTCAATGTAAATCGGCTCCTGCAAAAGCAGGAGCTCCTCCAAAGGGTCCACGGTGAGGAACGGTTTTAGTTTATGTCCGTTCACTTTGAATAGTGAACCGTCCTCAGGATTTTCTAAATCGACCGCACCGTGCAGATATACGGTGCGTACCAAGAATGGCCCTTTCCATCGAGATCTGAGCTTGCCGGGATGGAAATGTAGCCGGGTGTCGTAAAGTAAAACATGTTGACCAGGTTTGATTTGCGCATAAGGTGTTTATCGTGAAACACTTTCGTTCGGTTTTTGACGACAATCGCGTTCTCATAAGTTTCATCCCGAAGCTCGTTCAATTTATTTAATTGCAACTTTCTATGGCTGCCCGCATCTCCGATAGATAGATTCAGCTGTTCTATCGCCCAAAATGCACGATGCTCAATTTCAACTGGAAGGTGGCAAGCCTTTCCATAAACAAGCCTATAAGGAGACATGCCAAGATTGGTCTTATAGGCCGTTCGAAATGCCCAAAAGGCATCAGTAAGTTTTGAAGACCAATCCTTACGGTTTTTGGAAACCGTCTTCTCCGAAATCTATTTAATTTTTCGATTTGAAATCTCGGCTTGCCCACACGTTTGGGGATGATAGGACGTTGATAGCTTGTGATTAATGGAATATTTCCGCATTAAGGACTCGAAAGTCCTATTACAGAAATGAGTTCCATTATCGCTAATGATTGCGCGGGGGTGCCCAAACCGGGAGAAAATGTTTTTTTTATAGGAATCTAACGACAATCTTGTTGTCATTAGTCCGGCTGGGCACAGCTTCGACCCACTTAGAAACATAATCAACAGCGAGGAAAATATACAAGTTCCCAAAAGAATTGGGAAACGGTCCTATAAAATCAATCGCCCAAACATCAAAAATTTCCACAACCAAGATTGGCTGGAGTGGCATTTCGTTTATCCTAGATATCCGGCCCAAATGTTGGTACCGGGAGCACGTCTTGCAGTAATCATATGCGTCTTTAAAAAAGTTGTGGCCAGTAGAAGCCATACTGCAAGATCTTTTCTGCTGTCTTTTTAGGGCCAAAATATCCTCCACACGCTTGATCGTGGCAGAATGACAGCACGCTCTTAAATTCATTGTCGGGGACACACCGACGAATAATTTGGTCGGGACAGTATTTGAATAGATATGGTTCATCCCAGTAAAAATGTTTTACCTGGGATAGGAATCGGAGTCTGTCCTGATTCGACCATTCATTTGGTATAAGTCCGGTGGCCAAATAATTCACAATATCTGCGAACCAAGGTTCGCATGATACAGTCAAGAGCTGCTCATCTGGAAAAACGTCTTTTATAGGAAATTGAGGCATCGGCGAAGAAGGAAGGTGTGAAAGATGGTCGGCGACTACGTTTTCGCATCCTCTTTTGTCTTTGATGACAAGGTCAAACTCTTGTAGTAAGAGGATCCAACGTATCAGCCGAGATTTAGCGTCCTTCTTCGCAAAAATATGGCGAAGAGCTGAATGGTCAGTGTATACGATGACTGGAGAGCTGATTAAATAGGGCCTGAACTTTTCTAATGCAAACACAACAGCTAAGAATTCCTTCTCGGTTGTTGTGTAATTTAATTGGACCTCGTTCAAGGTTCGGCTTACGTAATAAATCACATGTGGCATCTTATTGATGTGTTGTCCAAGGACAGCACCAATGGCAAAATCAGATGCATCGCACATAATCTCAAATGGATGCGTCCAGTCAGGAGACGAAAGAATGGGAGCAGAAGTAAGTGACTTTTTCAATGACTCAAACGCCTTCATACAGCTCGAGTCGAAATCAAATGTGGTGTCCTTGGCCAACAAAAGAGTCAAGGGTCTAGCAATCTTGCTAAAATCCTTGATGAACCGTCTATAGAAACCGGCATGGCCAAGAAAGGCTCGAATGTCTCGGATGCATTTGGTAGGAGGGAGATGGAAATGATTTCAATCTTCGCTTTATCTAGCTCAATGCCATTTTGCGAGATGATATGTCCTAAGACAATACCTTCTCGTACCATGAAGTGGCACTTCTCCCAATTTAAAGTAAGATTCTTATGTTGGAGATGGTGCCCTCAGAGTCAATTATTGGATCACAGGCACGTGATTGCAATGATTGAGGGAGGACATATCCCGGTAGGACAGTCTTACTCGAGATGATAGTATACTATCTGGTTTATCTTTATCATCGTGTACTGCTTTAGGTGACCTGACATGTCGCTATTACACGTTGATAGAGCCCCTAGGATTCTTGCTTGACCACCGGCAGTATGAGGGCGATCATATAAGTGGGAGCTGGGGTCTATAAGAACATCCTTAAAAGGTCACTAGTCGTAGGAGTTTCGAGACAGGGCATCGATACTCCAGAGTAGACTAGTGTATACAGTCGAGACCCCGACGAGGGGCGGTGGCCGGTCTCACAAGCCACCGGTGTCAGTTGGTTCACCTAAGATGTATACAGGTGCTCATTGGATTATGAGTACACCGGACAGGACTCGCCGGGAACATGCTAGTTGGTCTTATACCTGACGTCAGATGGCAGTTCCCTGGTGACATGTGTACAGGTTAGTTCATTGACCTGAGGATCGTCATTTGTCTCGTGTGAGTTCCCACTGTACTTTGATTACTACCCTACCACGCTCAAAGGAGACGTGCAAACAGGTTTTAGTTGGGTACAGTCTCAGAGGTTCGTCTCTCCCGGTATTGGGGGTGAGGTCGCGCTATGTCTAGGAAAGCCATTACACAAAGCCCTCGGCCGAGGCAGGAGATTTACTGGTAGGTATTCCAGTAGTATCTCAGGGTGTTCTGGGCTATACTCCGACACGACTTGTACCGCTTTTGGGGGTCTGGCTTTACCAACCCCCTAGGCCCGCCATGCGATGCTCATAGACGAACGGACCAGACTGTACGGATATTGTCACTGACAGGCTCAGTAGGGTGTCAGGATGAGTTCGCTCATCGACGTCCCTTTTGGTCAATAGCTGGTGGCCCGTCACGTATTGCTTATACCTCTGACGCGCTAGTGGTTAAATCCACAACCAAGATGTTGACGAGTCTTTAGAGTCCCCCACATTCAGTTGCTCAAGTTTCGGGCGAAACGCTGTAGAGGCCGTATGGAGATATGGCAGGGTTCGATCAGATACGTGCGGTATTGCACGGATCAGGATCGAACGGATAATACTAGCCGGCTTTGGTTTAAGCCGGATCCTAGTATAGTACAGTGTAGATTTTGTCTCTTTGCATTTGTATTCGATCGGAATACAGATGCGGGTGTGTATACACAGTATCGGGGTTTTCCTGTAATTTATTACGGGACCAGTTTTCTGGAGTTGCCAGTTTGCTTTTCGTTTCGGCCATATTTCTTTGTATCCTTCATTGGCCGAAGATTGGTGGAGGAGGGCTTATTTGCAATTGTGCAAATAAACATTTGTGGAGGGTGGTGATTGCATATTGTTGTATCATGATAACTCTTCTTTGACCTTGACTTCTATCTTCATCATGGCTTGACTTTTGTTGGACATGATTGTTGATGATGATGAAGGGTGAGGTTGGTGGAGTGTTGGTGTTTCTTTGTGATCATTTCTTCATATGATAACCATTCCTCTCTCTCTTGGATGATTAGAGTGTGGCTCCCTTTTTTTTTGACTCTCTCTCATTCTCTCCATTCCATCAGTAGTGGCCGGCCAATTTTTAGAGAGGGCTGCCCATTATTTTGGTGGGGGGGTTTTGGTTCTCTTCATGCAAGAAAAATCCCCAAGTTCATCTAGAAAAAATTCACATCTCAAACCTCCACCATATGGCAACTACCTGAACCCCAAAATGAGACATGAGCACTACACATTCTACAGCAAACCTTGGGCACGTCGGCTCACCAACTTCGTGCCCGAGTTGCCTCGGTATAGAGGTGGGATCCCGTAAAAGAAGCAGGCGACGTGGTGCCCTTCCGGCGAGGAGGTGGAGACAGGACATTCCGCGGGAGATCGGGACGACGACGAGAAGACCGGAGGACTCGGATCACTCGGTATATCTCTCTTCCCATCTTGTAGTTAGCTAGGACTAGTTTAATGGCACGATCCGGGTTTTTAGTGCGCGGTGGTGCCGGTTCAAGAAAAATTAAAGTTAACCATCGCTTCCGCATTTGGCCTCGGGATGGAGGACGGGGCGGCGCCGTGCACTTACAGTGGTATCAGAGCCTCGCCATTAACATAGTCTAGCTTGGTCTAACGTGTTTACATTTCCGATCGAACAAAAATCCCAAAACCCGCGTTTTCATGCATATCAGTTTCTGTCGAAATTTTTTTGTCTCGAAAAATTTTTCAGGGTGTTGCAGAATGATGTGCAGGGAATCCTAAGAACACTGTAGAATTTTGGTCACCTGATCCTTCCGTACGACCGCGTAACCGTGGCCATAACCCCTCTTTGGCCGCGGTTCCACCGCAGGAATTTGAATTCACGTCACCAATATTTTGCAGTGGGCTTGTGGGTTGAAAATAGGGGTTTTGGTATACTTTGTTTGGGCCCAGAATTTCTGTGAATGCTACAGTATTGCTTGGGGGCCCACTTGGTAAAATTTAATCGATCAAATATTTTAAACACATTATTTCACAGTATTTACATTATATCTGCGACCGTGAATGTCACTTGATCGGTAAATCCAGTCTAACTGCTATAGCCCGGTTAGACGGATTTGCGAACGTGACTTTCATGTTGATGTTCTGTGTATCGCTGTGATTTTTCGGATTGGTCGTGGGGGATAGCCTGGATGCAATGCTAGTACAGTTTTTGTTGTATTATGTACATTTGATATTGCGGGGCGAGCGTCTGACATGTGGACTGCCGTCACTGCCTATTTGTATATTATTATTTTGGGGCACGACCAGGTTGCGGTCGATGTACCCGTTGTATGTATATTTTACTTTCTATACTAGGATTACCCCGTGGAGGGGTGCACGGATAGCCGGGTTCTAGAGGGCAACGGGCCCGCATCTCATGGCATTGAGACGGAGGGGGCTTCACTCTAGAATTGGCGGGCTATTCGCCGCACTCGTAGGGGGTACAGGTTGACCCAGGAGGGGTGCCCAAGTTACCGGATTCCGTGAAGTGCTGGGTGGTCCATTCACGTTGCTGAAGGGGGCTGCCTCGCTTCAGGTTTTGGCGGGTGACTTGCCGCGTCCGTAGGGGTCTAGGATTTCATTGCACAGGCTATCCACACGACCAGGGGAACGTCGGGTTTCAGTAGTGGTTCTGTGAAACCCGGGGATCCCAGATATCTGTATTGTTCTGTGATGCTGTACATTTCTGTGATGTTGCTTTTTTTCACGCCTTGAGCGAAAATTATATATTGATATATATATTAGTAGATGTTGTATATGTTTTGCATCCGCGCTAGTCCAGTCCCCGCTCTGTCGTTAGTTAGCTAACCTAATGGGTAATGACAGGACCCAGTGGCGAATGCGGATGGCATATACGTACATCAGTATATTTTCGTTCTTTTTGGTGTGATCAATTAATGGGACTGCGTTGATTCGGATCAATGCAAGTTAAAAACAAACCAAATCTGACATTGTTGGAACACTTTTCAAAAAGCTGTTATTGCAAGGACGTTCTCTTTTTTTTAGCATCGTGGTATTCAGTTGGAATATCCTGCTCCTCAGTCGACGAGGCAAGGGCCGAGATCCCTTCACCGGGAGTGACCCCTTGGACAAAAAGTTTGCGTCAGGGCAATGACTTCACTATAGCCGATTACTTTTGCTTTGCATCGTGGTATTCAGTTGGAATATCCTGCACCTCATTCTACGGGGAAAGAGCCGAGATCCCTTCACCGGGAGTGACCTCTTTAGCAAAGGTTTTCGTCACTATATTTTTCTAAAAAGCTATCCGTTCCTTCAACGATATCAAGTTCATTACGTTAAAGGTTTTCGCCAGAAACCATTCGTAGCCCTCCGTCGTTTCATATGGGTAGTCAATAGTATTCAAGCTGTGTTTGTTGGCCAAAGTCAAGGCACAGTGTTTGGTAGCTGTTGGTTATTCATATGCAGCATAGATAGATGCGTTGGTTTGGAACAGTCGTACTGCCTTGTTGGCCAAAATCAAGGGTAGGTACGGGTGGATTCAAATCAACCTGGAGAATGACGGGTAGAACTTGACATGTGACTTATGATTTATTGGCCAAAGTCAAGGTCATAAGAGCATGGGGTAAAAATCACATCGGGTGTTTCTAAAGAAACTGAAACTTGCCAGATATGCGCATACCTTCTGGAGTGTGACACCGTGAGCAGATTCCGTCACGTTATCATGCGATGATAGTTGGATCCCGATTCCCACTGATGAGTTGGTTTACTCCTCGGGTGATCCCGACTAATTCTTCTTTCAGGTTTGGAGGAGAATTTGACGGTACAGTGGGAGGTTTCCAGATTAGATAAATTAGTAACCATTCTGATCTAGGTTAGAGTGCACGCTGAGTGTTTCTTTTCTCTCTCTCTGGCAGCGACCATTGACCCGACCCTAAGACTATGACTCAGTGACCAAGTTGACCGAACCTTCTTAAACACTGGCTTTTGGATTGTCAGAGTTGCATACCTCATTGCCACTCCTACTTTTACCCTTTTCTCCAGGACACCCCGTACTACTACGAACGTCCACTTCCATTGGACAAAACCATCGTATGGTTATATACGAACTCGAAGGGATTTATTCGAGGATGGTTTCCGGTTCTGGAGAAAACGGATAGGACTATTCAGTTGTCTTTACCTTTTACCTTCTCTCAGGTTGCGAGTACTCCTTGGTTTAGGAGATAGTACACCTATTACGCAAATTGGATAGTCTTCTTCCAAACCTCAGGCTGGTGCCGACTGGTAGGGAATGAAGAAAACCAATTAGCCTAACGATGGTGTACAGAAGGTATTAGGTAAAGGCAAATAAAGGGATTAGTAAGAGGACAAAGTAAATTGCAACTGATATTCATGACCAAACCAAGTATTTCATTACCACTCCCAAATCACCTTTGTATTTCTCCAGAACACTCCGTATCACTACGAAGATCCACAGTTTATTGGATACTCCATCGTATGGTTATATACGAACTCGAAAGGAACTTGTTCCAGTTCGGGGATGGATTCTGGTTCAGGAGAAATAGGAATAAGGTTTATTCGGTTGTCTTTTATCTTCACCTTCTCTCGCTTTGCGAGTGTTTCTAGGATTAGGACAGTACACCCATTATGCTTATTGGATAGTCTTCTTCCAAACCATAGGCTGGTGCCGAACGGTAGGGAAGGAAGAAAACCATTTGGCCTAAAGGGGTGTGCAGAAGGTAATGACTAAAAACATATAAAGGGATTTGGATAGGTGGCAAAGATATATACGATTACAGTTGTGAATCTGGATAATGGAAGAGGCATTACTAGGAATACCAGGATAACCCTAGGAAACATTTTAATGTTTCAGTTTCACTGTGTACTGTTAAAAGAAAACTGATTTTCCAATTAGACACTTGCTCCAGGGTATGTATTTACCAGGTATGATTCTTACATCTGTATGGTTTTTCAGATGATGAGTGGGAGTAAGCTATTGGAAATTGGGTGATCATCCTCATTATATCGGGATTCGTTGTAATCAGTGATATTTGAGGAAGTCACCTGGGTTGTTTGCCAGTCGGCAAGTATTTGGTTTTGAATATCCGCTGTTGTGCACCAATTTCAAATCGATACATCTGTACGTCTATTTTTATAGAGTGAGATATATCTTTTTGAAATTATGTCTGTGACATTTACCTATATCAGTGGATGGTTAGGTAAGGAGCATTAAACAGCGGTGTAATTCTTCTTAACCATAAGTACAGTTTTCAACCTACGACACACAGTGAATGAGTAATCAGACTCAAAGGACTTATACAGAGTATTGTATGTTGTCCAGTGTCCATTAGAACAGAGGGGTTTGGTCCTCGTACTATATTCGGTTTACTTATGACTTCTCTAGTTTTTAGACAGGTGTTTCGTGGAAACACAGGGTCCGAATTTTGAGAAGTTATAGGTATTTGAATAGAGTAGAGAACCAGGTATTGCAAATGTCGGGATTCTTCAAAGTGATCGAAGATGTAGACACTTGTGTATGGTATTCAGTTGATAGTAACGATTATGAGAACTTGCTTCTCTTTCAGGTTACTCATAATTGGAAGCATTCCTAAGTTGAGTAACGCTGATCGGCCTCCTTCCATTTAGTTGACATGCACTGGAGACAGCTGCATGATTTGAATTTGGTTCAATTAAATCAGTGCCTCTGGTTCTATATTGGATATAGAACAGTTCATATCTTAACGATGTTAAGATACGGGGCGTTGTCTGGCTTATGATTAAAACCAGACTCTGGATAACTCAAGGCACGTTTCTGTAATGGCTGTTTGTGGGTTGACCCAGGCTATGATGAGGGTTGACTTTCTACCATCTGGCAGATCAATAGAAATATTGTTCTAGACTCGCCACAGTTTTAATAAAAATGGATTTTTTCAGAAAACAGTAGTGGGAGTATGGTAGAACTGGAAGTGATTCCAGAACCACAAACGATTACTGAAGATTTGATAGGAACCTAAAGATTCAATCTGGATTGACATTCCATTGGCCACTCCGCAGATAAGGTGGGTAACCTCAGGCACCCGAGGGGTACTCCGGTAGCCTCAAGGACGGTGACAGGGAGGTTCTTGTTTACCCACACTTACCATTGCTGTTGTTCCAGACTGTGAGACCCGGCAGGAGGATGAGTATAGCGTCGTTCTAAACTAGTTTTAGAAGTGTACGTGTATATGACTCTGCCAGAAGGTTGTCGTAGTCAGTGGGAGCAGCGGAAGCATTGGTGGACAAGTGGCTTATGTCTATTTATAGACTAAAGCAGATATGGCGGAGATAGATCATCTATTTCTGACGTGACAGTCATAGGTTTGACTTCATCAGAATAGGGGATGGATCTGTTGAGAAGGTAGTAGGGTGTGATGTCCTGGTATTTGGATGACATACACAGAGTAGGAAGTGATATTCCTATACTACGATCGGTTATACTTTGGTCGTCACACAGTGGTTTCTCCACATGGGACTTGGACATTATATCAGACATACCGGTTACTAGATCTATGGTTTTAGATCTAGATTTGGGTAGTTTCCCAATCTGAGTACTTAGACAGCATTCTAAGAGTATTTAGAATGGACGACTCCTGGCACGGTAGTGTACCTGCAGGTGATGGAGCCACTCTCTCTAAAGGTGTCTTACAGACTAAAGTGGAGAGGGATGTGCATGATTGGCAGATCACTTTCTCCGGCAATTGAGTCAATCATGAGATGTCAAGTACCACACCAGATATTGTTCTTGCACTAGATGCAATAAGTTGACATTGATCCAATCCTGGAGAAACAGTCGGAAGCAGTTTTAGAACATAAGTGGATGTTCTAGGGATATGATAACGATAGCCTCATGCAGGAGACAGTTATCATTCCAGGCTTCCAAGGTGACCTGGACGACAAGGAGGTTGTCAGAGTTATAGTTTTTCCTTCTGACGAGGGGCAGTATTTTGGACAGGTGATCCAAGGCAATACTGAGGGAGGCATGGCGCAGGATACTGATTAAGTTCGGTTGACGATACAGTCTAAGAAGTTTGGATTTGGAGTTCATTTATGAGCTAGGTCCCATCAGACATCAAGACATATTCTGAGACAGGTATTGCTCATTTCGGGAGATGGCTTTCTCCGCGAACATGAGATATAGAGAGACATAGAAAGAAACATCAAAGCGGATCCGCTCACTGAGGCTATTCCTCGAACACAATAGTTTCGCAAACAGGCTTTGTGAGACTGACTAGTAGAGGAGTTGGGTGTTCGGTATCACACGGGCTGTGAGTATGCGACATCGCAATAATTAGCCTTGAGTGCAAGTGGGAGATTGTTGGAGATGGTACCCTCAGAGTCAATTATTGGATCACAGGCACGTGATTGCAATGATTGAGGGAGGACCTATCCCGGTAGGACAGTCTTACTCGAGATGATAGTATGCTATCTGGTTTATCTTTATCATCGTGTACTGCTTTAGGTGACCTGACATGTCGCTATTACACGTTGATAGAGCCCCTAGGATTCTTGCTTGACCACCGGCAGTATGAGGGCGATCATATAAGTGGGAGCTGGGGTCTATAAGCACATCCTTAAAAGGTCCCTAGTCGTAGGAGTTTCGAGACAGGGCATCGATACTCCAGAGTAGACTAGCGTATACAGTCGAGACCCCGACGAGGGGCGGTGGCCGGTCTCACAAGCCACTGGTGTATGTTGGTTCACCTAAGATGTATACAGGTGCTCATTGGGTTATGAGTACACCGGACAGGACTCGCCGGGAACATACTAGTTAGTCTTATACCTGACGTCAGATGGCAGTTCTCTGGTGACATGTGTACAGGTTAGTTCATCGACCTGAGGATCGTCATTTGTCTCATGTGAGTTCCCACTGTACTTTGATTACTACCCTACCACGCTCAAAGGAGACGTGCAAACAGGTTTTAGTTGGGTACAGTCCCGAGCCACATGGAGGCAGTGAGCGGATCTTCAGGGGTTCGTCTCTCCCGGTATTGGGGGTGAGGTCGCGCTGTGTCTAGGAGAGCCATTACACAAAGCCCTCGGCCGAGGCAGGAGATTTACTGGTAGGTATTCCAGTAGTATCTCAGGGTGTTCTGGGCTACACTCCGACACGACTTGTACCGCTTTTGGGGGTCTGACTTTACCAACCCCCTAGGCCCGCCATGCGATACTCATAGACGAACGGACCAGACTGTACGGATATTGTCACTGACAGGCTCAGTAGGGTGTCAGGATGAGTTCGCTCATCGACGTCCCTTTTGGTCAATAGCTGGTGGCCCGTCACGTATTGGCTTATACCTCTGACGCGCTAGTGGTTAAATCCACAACCAAGGTGTTGACGAGTCTTTAGAGTCCCCCACATTCAGTTGCTCAAGTTTCGGGCGAAACGCTGTAGAGGCCGTATGGAGATATGGCAGGGTTCGATCAGATACGTGCGGTATTGCACGGATCAGGATCGAACGGATAATACTAGCCGGCTTTGGTTTAAGCCGGATCCTAGTATAGTACAGTGTAGATTTTGTCTCTTTGCATTTGTATTCGGTCGGAATACAGATGCGGGTGTGTATACACAGTATCGGGGTTTTCCTGTAATTTATTACGGGACCAGTTTTCTGGAGTTGCCAGTTTGCTTTTCGTTTCGGCCATATTTCTTTGTATCCTTCATTGGCCGAAGATTGGTGGAGGAGGGCTTATTTGCAATTGTGCAAATAAACATTTGTGGAGGGTGGTGATTGCATATTGTTGTATCATGATAACTCTTCTTTGACCTTGACTTCTATCTTCATCATGGCTTGATTTTTGTAGGACATGATTGTTGATGATGATGAAGGGTGAGGTTGGTGGAGTGTTGGTGTTTCTTTGTGATCATTTCTTCATATGATAATCATTCCTCTCTCTCTTGGATGATTAGAGTGTGGCTCCCCTTTTTTTTTGACTCTTTCCCATTCTCTCCATTCCATCAGTAGTGGCCGGCCAATTTTTGGAGAGGGCTGCCCATTATTTTGGTGGGAGGATTTTGGTTCTCTTCATGCAAGAAAAATCCCCAAGTTCATCTAGAAAAAGTTTACATCTCAAACCTCCACCATATGGAAACTACCTGAACCCCAAAATGAGACATGAGCACTACACATTCTACAGCAAACCTTGGGCACGTCGGCTCGTCAACTTCGTGCCCGAGTTGCCTCGGTATAGAGATGGGAGCCCATAAAAGAAGCAGGCGACGTGGTGCCCTTCCGGCGAGGAGGTGAAGACAGGACATTCCGCGGGAGATCGGGATGACGACGAGAAGACCGGAGGACTCGGATCACTCGGTATATCTCTCTTCCCATCTTGTAGTTAGCTAGGACTAGTTTAATGGCACGATCCGGGTTTTTAGTGCGCGGTGGTGCCAGTTTAAGAAAAATTAAAGTTAACTATCGCTTCCGCATTTGGCCTCGGGATGGAGGCCGGGGCGCCGCCGTGCACTTACATCTTATCCTTACACCGGGTAAGGATTGCGTCGAGATGTAGCAAACACTCATCAAAGGAGTCGCCGAAAATGGAGAAATCATCCATGAAGATCTCCAAGAATTTTTCCACCATGTCTGAAAAAATTCCCATCATACACCGCTGGAAAGTAGCGGGTGCATTGCATAACCCAAAGGGCATGCAACGGTAAGCAAATGTACCGAAGGGACAAGTGAATGTGGTCTTGTCTTGGTCCTTTTCGGCGATGGGAATTTGATTATAGCCGGAGTAGCTATCCAAAAAGTAATAGTACTCATACCCAGCCAATCGTTCTAGCATTTGTTCAATGAAAGGTAATGGAAAGTGGTATTTCCTTGTAGCGGCGTTGAGTTTTCTATAATTCATTCGCCTCATTAGTTATGACCGTTATGCCCGATTTTTTAGGGACAACGTGAATGGGGCTAACCCACTGGCTATCAGAGATAGGGTAAATGATACCACTATCAAGACATTTTACGATCTCCTTTTTAACAGCCTCCTTCATGACTGGGTTGAGTCGTCTCTGTGGATCCCTTGCTAGCTTGGTATCATCCATCATATGAATATGATGTTCAACTATTAGGGGACTAATCCCCTTGATGTTCGCCATAGTCCAGCCAAAACCTTGCCGATTTCCTTGCAAGACCGTCAAAAGGGCTTTCTCTTGCTCTAGGGCTAGAGAAGCTGAGATGATAACAGGGAGGGTCTTATTCTCACCTAAGTAAGTGTATTTAAGGTGAGACGGCAATAGCTTGAATTCGAGTGTTGGAGGTGAAACAATTGAAGGTAAAATCGGTGAAATTGTCTTAAACTCAAAGGATTCCAACAGAGTTTCAAAACGAGTGTAAGCAACCGAGTCGGATGGTTCAGCTAACTCATCCGAAAATTCAAAAGATTCAAACTCGGGTGGTGATTGGTCAAGATCGTTCGAGAAAGTGAAACACTCGTAGTCATTAAAAGGTGTGAAAACAGTATCAGATTCAAGGAGGAACGCACTAGTAGAAAATTGCTGTGATCGAACAGAAATTTCTCGAGCTCACAGTCCTCCTGGGCGATCTCTTGGATCGAGCAAAAATCAAGTATATTAGCATTAGGTTCGGAAGGCTGATTCCCTAACTTAAAAATATTGAGTTCAATTGTCATGTTTCCAAAAGATAGGTTCATCGAACCATTTTGACAATTGATCACCACATTAGAAGTTGCAAGGAATGGTCGACCGAATATCACCGGAATTTGATTCCGGGGGTTAGCTACAGGCTGTGTGTCCAAAACAATGAAATCAACTGGGAATATGAAGTCCCCAACTTTTATTAACACATCCTCTAGCTTACCCCTGGATGGGTAATAGATCGGTCGGCCATTTGGAGAGTAAAATGTATAGGTTTCAGCTCTCCAATACCTAATTGCTCATATACCGAATAGAGAAGCAGGTTAACACTGGTACCAAGATCTAAAAGTGCGCGGTTGATGTTCTTATCCCCAATAGTTATTGAAATCGTAGGACAGCCAGGTTCCTTTCGTTTTTGAGGTAAAGGTTGGGTAAGAGCATCACTCACGGCACTAGCTAAGAACACTTTCTTGGGTACCTGTGATTTCCTCTTCTTGGTGCACAAGTCCTTCAAGATTTTTGCATAAGAAGGGACTTGTTGGATTGCATCCAAGAGGGGAATGTTAATGCTAACCTGTTTAAATAACTCCACAATTTTCTCCATTTGTGGATTTTGTTTATTGGATCCAGTTTGGAAATGGAATATTTTGAAAATTAGTTGAGTCCAATGCTTGTGGAGTAGATTGTGGAGTTGGAACGGACCCTAGAACTGGTGTTTTCGTGGAGTGAGAAGTGGGTACGTTCGGAATAGTAGAAGAAGTAGAGCCTTGTGAAGAATGGAGAACAGGCTCTGAAGACGAAGAAGAAGAAGAGGCGGCCGGGGTGTCATCAGTGCCAATATTGTTGTGCAACATCCTTCCAGATCTCAATGTAGTCACGGCACTCACATTATGGTTTTGTTGTTCAAGAGCAACATGTGCATTTTGTGGGTGACCAGGATTTGGCAGTGGTTGAGATGGAAGCTTCCCCTTCTCTCACTCGTTTAAAGCTGCATTCAGTTATGCAATCTGGGCTTCAATGGTTTTGATACTTTGCCCGTGTGATGCAGTGTGTTGCACCAAAGACTGAATGGAAGACTGGTTGTTGGCTGAGGATTGAGTTGATTGTTTTAAAAATGCCTCCACACTTCGTTCTAACGAGGAAACCTTATCGATATTTAGTGGAACAAAATTGTTTTGAGGAAAAGAATTGTTGAGTGCAAAATTGTTCATTTGATTTTGATAAGGTTGGGGTTGGAAAGGTTGCTGATATTGAATTTGTTGAGGAGCTTGTTGTTGAGGAGGAGGCCTCTGGAAATTGTTATTGCCTTAGATTTGTTGTTGATTTTGATTCCAAGCAAAATTGGGGTGGTTCCTTCAACCAGGATTGTACGTTGAAGAGTATGGATCATTTCTTTGTCTTTACTGAAAGGCAGCATTGACTTGATCCTGTCCTTGAGAAGGTGGGTTGTAAGGACACTCTTCAGTCAAATAGGATGGATCCGAACAACAAGCGCATATAGTGCGAGGGGGTAAAGCAGGGGCAGGAAAAGGCGATGAGAATTTGCTCTCAATCGCTTCTAGTTTTCGTGTAATTGTTGCCATTTCGGCTTTCATTGCAATTGACATATGAAGTTGATGAACGCCTGCCCTAGACGGACCGGAGGAAGTAGATGAAGTGGACGAAGTGGTCTGTCTAGTGCTTTCCCACTGAAGCGTTTATTCAGCAAGATCGTCGACAAATTGCCAAGCTTCCTCGTCAGATTTGGTTAGGAAGTGACATTGACAAATGGTTTCCAACAACTGCTTAGTTGTTGGGTTCAGTTTTTCGTATAAGGTCTGGCAAAGTTGCCATCTCTCAATACTGTGATGAGGGGACTGAACAAGAAGGTCATTGAATCATTCAAAATACTTCCAAAAAGGTTCGGAAGGAAGCTGGGAAAATTGGTTAATTTCATTACGTATTCTCGCGGTCTTGTGATGTGGGTAAAACTTTTTAAAATGCTTTAACAAACTCTTCCCAACTGTTTATAGAATGTGATGCGGTGCTATACAGTCACTTTTCAGCTAGGTCACACAAAGTGGAAGGAATGACTCGTAACCGTATAGCATCGTCGGAAAGTTGGGTGGTCTTCATCATTGCACAAACATTCTGTAATTTGTTAATGAAGATATATGCATCTTCGGATTCTAGCCCGTGAAATTTGGGCAACATATTGATGAAGTGGGGCTTAATTTCGAAATTATCCCCATTTGCCGGCGGAAGTAAAAGACAAGTAGGAAGTGCGGAGCGGGTAGGATAGAAAGGATCCTGAAGCGTGATTCGCTGTGGCGCTTCAACAGGAGGGTGTTGTGGGTTATTCGCACCCAGTTGAGATGGAATCAGTCCCGAGGTAAGTAAAGGTTTGTTAGGATTGAATCCTGACATCTCTTTAGAAGATGATGAATGTGAAGATGAAGGTGAATGGACAGAATTCCGGTCAACGTTGGAGTTGGCCGGCAAATGTAAGGATGAAAAAGAAGTGGAGGGAGTTTCGACTTCGGAGTCGACCGCGTAGTCGGTAGCGACTAATGAAACATGGACTAAGCGGGCGGTAGTGTCCCGAGTCCAACCGGACATACACTAAACGAGTTTTAGTGCAGTCAAAACGTAGAATGTGGGGGTAAGAAAACGTCAATGGGGAGATGTGAATGAAGAGTGAGTGCAATGGGATTCTAACGAAAAATGGCAAGTTTTTGTAAAAATTTTGTTTTGTTTTGTTTTTTTTTAATATTTTTATAAAGAGTTTTGCAAAAATTTTGTACGGAACTACGACACACTTTTAAACAATTATAATTTAAACATGCACAATCAAACATAGAGCTAGGGTCTCCTAAGTCAACTAGACTGCTCTTAACTGGTCCAAAGCGACAAGTTGTGAGATATCCCTCAAATCGCCTCTTCACCGCCAATTGTGATCAGGTAAGCACAAATGAAGAAAGGAGAGTTCCGCTCACGAATCACCGTGAGACGGGCCTTTTAAAGTTACCTTTCTCACTTGTCTAGCATAGGCACCACAAAGTCAGGTTTAGATAAACGACTGAATGCACACAACCTTTCTCTGTCCTAATGAGCGCGACAGTTCTTAATTGGCTGAGTCTAGATATTTTTTAATTAGCTCAAGGGTGATGCATATGCTTTTTGTGATTTCTGGGGTCTTAGGAAGGGTAATGAAATCCCCACCCAATCTTAATTGGTGTTAGAGCCCCTTAGATTCCGTTTTAAATATGCAAAGCAGTAAAACACCAAAATCTAAAACACTTGCCAAAAATTTTTCTTTTTATTTGCGGCGCAAAGAATCCTGCATAAAATGATTTATTGGAGAGGGAGAAGAAGTTGTTGTGCAAAGAATATCTGCAGGAAAAAATTTTCAGTGGAGTTCAGGGGGTAGGAGAGAAGACAAAAAATACTCACAGAGAAATTAGGGTGCTGACGTCACAGATTGACCGCGGTTCCACGGTCAACTGCTTGAAACTGCCGCGGTTCCGTAGCGGTTTAGTTGGTTTAGATCTTCAAAAAAATTTCTGTGTTGTTTTGGTTCTCCTCTGTCTGTTCAGATCCTCTATTTCTGGATTGATTCACTGAGCTTGCTCCAGATCTGAATCAGTCCGTCTTCTTTTCCTGCACAATTCACACAAAAACCAATCAAAAATAACAAGATGATTTTTTTATGTTTTTTTTCAGTTTTTTATATTTTTTATTTAATTAACCCGAAATTATAAAAAGAAATAAACTATCGTTTCCCCGGCAACGGCGCCATTTGATTGTAGAGATTTTCGTATGGGTTTTTAAATTTAAGAATACCGCAATCAAGACGGTGTCGCTTGGTAGCTAGCCGGTTGAGTACGAGTCGATCCACAGGAAAATGGTGTTCTTTTCTTTAAGTTCTAACGAGTTAAGTCCTAACTTTGGCAGGTTTTGATTTGAGATCTAAGAATGAAAATAAATTGATTAAAAGGCTTGCTAGGGATAGGATTAGATTAGTTCGAAATAAGGATTCTTCTCACTTCTATTAATGCCCTAATTAAGAATATAGGTGTTAGGGTAATAGTCAACAACGGGGATTAGCACGACTAGGAAGAAACTTAGTTTCTTCCTTTTGGTCCTTGTCCGTCCGTTCTTGGCTCTTAGCCCTAACTTCCGGTTAATTCAACCACAACCGGTCTAACTAGGGAATCACCGCTATCATGTAGGATAGGGTGCCGTAGTGAGCGGTGTGCGGTTGAATTAAATAGAGTCCGCATTTTAAAATTATATGGGCAAAGAAAGGAGTGAGAGAGATTTCTTTCTCTCAACCTTCCATCTCCTATCCCTAACAAGTGAGGAATTACTCACTCATCAGGAAGGTGACAATAAAATTCATTTTTGTTTTCTTTTTAATAGACAAACTAACTTGCAGATAATAAAAGAACAGGTAAAAATTTGCAGGTAATAAATTGCAGATAAAAAAATGCAAGATAGAAAAAAGAAAACTTACTTTATTGATGTCTTCTCAACAACGCATTACAATGGAATTAAAATCTAGATCTAAGAATTAAAAAGAGTAAAAACTAAATAGAGGCATGCCTTCATTTGGCTTTCAACTTTCCTATTTATAGATAAGAAAAACCCTAGATTACATTCTGATCCACACTTGAATTTACAAGACTACCCTAAGAAAGCCGGGTCAAAGCACCGACACCCACCGACACATGCACCGACACGTGCACCATACAGCCACAGTTCCGTGGCAGAAAGGCATGTTTGGCCGCGGTTCCGCGGCCGTATTGTGGGATCTTGGTCTCAATCTTTCAGGGTTGCTTCATGTTGCTTTTTCCTTCTATTTTTCTTCACTTGGTTCCACAGAATCTCTTCTATTTTCTTCCAGATTTCTAACAGTGCAGAATGATGTGGACTTTCGCCGTGAGCTTCGTATTGAAGTCTTGAATCTTGTGCTGCCCTTGTGCTTTGTGCATTGAACTGTCTAATGATTTTCATTTATTCCTTGAACTGGTAGGCAGTATCATACGGATTCATCTATTGTTGGTCGTAGTCTCACATTTTTAGCGGCTTTTTCATGAATTTCACTATAACGATCTGAGAACCTGTAACCTGCAACTATTTAGCAAACATGGATCAAAAGCACCTATTTATATGTAATGTGATTAAGAATGGGCGATATAATAATGCAAAATTCTGATATGAACAGCCGATGACAGATATGTGAGCCAGAGTTGGTCGTATGATCTGCGGTATAGCGTATTTTTTACAAACACGTATCGGGGAGCTCTCTTCTTCAGCTGAATCCTCGCAGATTTTCCTTCAGGCAGCTTGTCGTATCGGAGGTAGTCTATGAAGGGTTTTCTCCAATCGGGCTCATCTTGGATGATTAGAGCTTCTTCGGCAGGATTGTTCTCTTGTTCTATGCTTCCCTCTTCACGCAAAGGCACCGGAGGTAGGATTTGCCGTCTTCTGACTGTTATCAGAATTTTATCCATGTCGGGATCAGCCAGTTCTTTGGCTAGGTGAGCGAGTACGTCGGCTTTTCCGTTCAAAGCTCTAGGGACTCATTAATTCAATGTAAGTGAACCTTTTCATGAGTTCCACCACCCGGCTTCTATATCGAGCTAACTCAGGTTTATACATCTATTAGTTGCCGCTCACTTGGTCGACGACAAGCTGGGAGTCGCCGTAAACCCGTAGCCGAAGGATTCCCTTTTCTATGGCGAGCTCCAGACCAGCTATCAGAGCTTCGTACTCAGTCTCGTTGTTTGTGCGAGGCTCGGTAAGAGCGAAAGAACGTCGTAGGGTTCCTCCCGATGGCATTACAAACACCAATCCTATCCCCGCTTTTATCTCCGGGACGTTTGATTTACTGGAGGTCATTATTGATGAGGATTCATCGAAGTAGAGCTCCCAACATGGCTCGCTATCCTCGAGATGCAGCACTTGTTCATCAGGTAATTCACAATTTAGCGACAACCCTTCTGGTATGGGATGAGAAGCGAGGAAATCGGCAAGGGCTTGCCCTTTTATTGCTTTCTGAGGAGTATAAACTATGTCAAACTCAAGCAGCATGGCAGCCCATCTTACCATTCTACCGGCTAAGCTTGCTTTGGTCATTAAGTGTTTGAGCGGGTCGACCTTGGAGATCAGTATAACCCGATGAGCGAGCAGATAGTGCCTCAGTTTCTTCACAGCGAATATCATAGCCAGGAATTGCTTTTCGATCGGGAAATAGTTGTGTTCCACCCCGACAAAAGTTCGACTGAGGTAGTAGAGGGCATTCTCTTTTCCCTTCTCGTTGTTCTGGGAAAGGAGTGCACCGAGTGACTCATCTAGTGCGGCAGTATAAAGAATCAACGGTTTATTTACAATAGGGACAGCAAGCACTGGAGGGTGCAACAGGTACTGTTTGATGCTTTCGAACGCTTCTTTACATTCAGCATCCCAGACAAAAGGAGCTCCTTTCTTCATGAGCTTTGAGAAGGGCCTGGATCTTCCCAATAGGTTCGAGATGAACCTTCGCATGTAAGCGAGCTTGCCTTGAAAGGATCTTAGCTGCGTCAGGTTCTTTGGAGAAAGCATCTCTATGATGGCCTTTATCTTTGATGGGTCGACTTCGATCCCCTGATGTCGGACTATAAAGCCCAAGAATTTTCCTTAGAGGATTCATCTTCAGATCGTATTCCCTCAGTCTAGTAAAAACGGTCCTGAGATCTTGGATGATCGGCCTTGGTTTTAGTCTTGACGACCAAATCATCAACATAGCATTCAACGACTTTATGGATTAGGTCATCAAAGATATTGGTCATTGCCCTTTGATATTAGCACCTACATTCTTTAATTCTAATGGTATCACCTTGTAGCAGTATATCCCGATCGGGGTTCGAAATGCTGTGTGTCTCTCATCCTCAGACGACATCTTGATTTGATTATATCCAGAACAGCCATCCATGAAAGTGAACAGGTTGTAATTTGAGGTATCATCGACCATCATTTCCATGACCGGAAGCGGGAAGTCGTTTTTAGGGCATGCCTTATTGAGATCCCTGAAATCGACGCAAACTCGTATCTTCCCGTTCTTCTTTTTCACTTGAACGATGCACGCAATCCAGTCCGCGTATTTCTCTTCCCTAATGAAGCTGGAATCGATGAGTTTCTTGGTTTCCTCGATGACCTTTTCTTCCAATTCCCTTCTCATTCTTCAAGGAGCTTGTTTGACTGGCTTAGCATCAGGAGATATAGCCAGCTTATGCATGTCCACTTCAGGGGAAAGGCCAGGCATTTTTTTGTACGTCCACGCGAAACAGTCGGCGAACTCATGCAGCAGGACAATTATCTGCTCTTTCATTTCCTCTGACAAGAGTGAGCTGATGTAGGTCGGCCTTGGATTATCAGGCGTTCCCAAATCGATCTCGGTTAGCTCATTGAAGGTTGCTTGTCCGCCATCTTCGAGCTCTTGAGGGGATTCTTCTGGCTCGGCTAGCTCGTCTTCATCATTTGACTCTTTGTTGGCTTCACCAATATGGATCATATAGCATGCTTCGGAATCAGGTTGAATGAAACCTATACCCCGTTTATCTGGAATTCGTCCATCGATGAATGCTCGGACCTGAGGCGGATACCATAGCCCTTCATAAAACTTTGCTTCGGAGTCCGTTTAATATAACCGACATCCGCACTTTCTAAAATATTCTCGCATCTCGGGCGCATAATATCTGGGATTGAGGACGGCTCTTATGCCTCTCTCATAGGGAAGGCACGTGATAGACAAATCATCCGGGTGCGTGACAGGGTTTGACCCATAAAACAGGATGCCCTTCTGTCCACTTTTTCTTCCAGGAATGTAGAAAGTTTTTAGCTGGTCCACGATGGAGACTGATAACGCATCAAGCTCTTTGCACATCTGCTCTAGCACCCTTGTGACGGCTAGGGACCCTTCTGCAACTTCGAAGGTCTCTCGTAGCTTTTCTTGTTGCGTGGGGGCCCAATCTGCATAGCTGCTACGAGGTAGGTTCTCTTCTTCTGATTCTTCAAGGTCACTGCCTAAACGAGGGCAAATTTTGCTGCCGGGTGAGCCTTCAATATCAGAACCGTTTGTATCGCTACCGAAATGAGGGCGAGTTTTACGGAAGGACGAACTTCCAGCGTCGGATTCATCAGTGTCACTGCCGAAACGCGGACGCACATGGGGGTTTTTGCTTTTGAAAGTGACAGCCGACTCGGATTTGCTTTTGAGTTTCGGAGCCGTTCTGTCTTTGGTCAATTTTTGGGATTCCACGAAGTACCGAGAATCTTCATATCAGACTTCATGCACACTGAACGGCTGGATGTCTCCGTCAATGCGTCTTTCTTCTCCATTTTTTGTTTACTTCATGCACTGATGGAGAGTTGATGGAATGATACTGTAATCGTGAAGCCATAGCCTTCCTAGGAGAATCTTATAAGACTTGTCGGCGTTGATCATGTATATCTTGGCTTCAATTTGTAGGTCCTCGAACCTGATCGGCAGAGCTATGGATCCCAAAACTTGCTGGCAATTTTGATTGAAGTCTTGAATGGCAATCTATCCTTTGACAGGTGTTAGGCGTCCATTGACAAACTCTTCATAGTCCGTAAGTTCATGATGTTCACTGAAGACCCTGGATCGATCAATATGCGATTAATCCGGTCTCCGTCGCTGTACTCGGTCATGTAAAGCGGCCGATTATGCCCAGCCGTTCCCAGTAGCAAGTCTTCATCCTTAAACGTGACTGCGGCGGCATGCAGAGTGTACTGGGCTTCTTTCATATAATTTCCGCAAAGCGAGCCTAATACCGCTCGGAGTTTTGTAGAGCGTGAATGAGAACATCTCTAAGCTCCTTAGATAGGACTAAGGCATCGTAGATGCTCAGGAGAGAAGGAAGCTTTCAGAGATGAGCTAAGACATTATAGTCCACCGAGGAAGGACTCGAATTTTCATGAGCTGGCTCTCCGCCATTTTCTTCATTAGCGACTTATTTTTCCTTCCCTTTTGGGGCGTTGTCCTGTCTGAGATGGATTTGGTTGTCCTTTGTGGCGAGCTCCTCGTCCTCTTCGGAAAAATAGAGATCCTCCTCAGAGTCGCTGCCAAGACGGATGGCGTAGCAGGTCACTATATGGATCTCTTCATTGGGGTCTTCCTTTAACTCCTACAGAATCTCAGCTGCTTCTACAGGGAAGAACTCCTTCAATTGAATTAGAGTCCTTTCCTTTTGTTCATAGTCTTTAAGGGAATCGATATATTTTTGAATGGTCGATCTCCCTGCAGACTCTTTTTTACGTTGAGCTGCACTTTTCTTCTTCTTGACCTTTTTGGATTTTGAGCCTGGTTGAGCCGAATTGGCGGATGGAATGGTGGGCTTCTTCTACCCTTCCCATTCTGTTCTGGGCTCTTTCCGAAGTAGCTTTAGCATTTTTCGTCTTATTAGATATTTGCGTACTCCACGGAGGCTGCGGTGAGTCAGTTTCATTTCTCAGGGCAGCGGGTTCAGCTGTCGCTCCCAGAAGGCTTCAGCTTCAGTCTGTATAAAGTTGGTGGTTGCAACTTGACTGTTCACCAACACACTCTTGGACGGCTCAATCTCTCCAATCTTGTAATGCTTCTCGACCCAGTCTTTGAAAATATAGCAATCCTCGATCGCATGGCTCACTACTATGTGGTACGGGCAACATAAGGGATTGTCAGTCATTTTTGCTTCGTAGGGTCTTTTTGACTCTGGCAATTGTAGGCCGTTGTTCAAGGCATCTTTGAATATCTTGCGGATCTTGTCCCTTCTGAAAGAGTAAAAATTGTTCTTTTTCTCCTCTAGGGATGGCCCTTCTCTTCCCAGCACTGTCTTTCGAGACCGGTTGGTTTTGGATTCGCCTGCCTTTGGCTTGTCTTAATTGTCGGACGCATTGAAGACATTGGTATTGCTGGAATTCCCGCTTCTACGGTTGTCGTCCCGCTTGCTTTTCCAAGTATTATCTCTCTGAGAGTCCGGGGTAGACTCTTGTTTCGAGCGTTCCAGCATTTGTACTTTCTTGATCAGCTCCTGAAACATATTGAGGCCTACTGTGTTAGTTATATGTATGCCCTAGAGGCCATTACTATACATAGGATGTATATTGTAGTGGATGCTTGGACATATATAGGGAGGACTTTCTTGCTCGACATGATAGTATGCTATCTGGTTGATCTTTACCTTAACGTGTACACTGATTTCTCTCTGTTACATGTTGGTAAAGCCCTTAGGATGTGTACTTGACTACCTGGACTATGATGCGGATCATATTAGTGGGGACATGGTAGTCCATAAGTACATCCTTCAAGGTCCCTAGTCGTGGGTGTATCGAGACGGGGCATCGATATACCAGAGTAGACTAGCGTATACCTTCTCGACCCATACAGATGGGCGATGGATGATCCCATATCCATTGGTGTTTGACATCAGAGATGATATACGGGTGCTCAGTGGAGACTGGATACACTGGACGGACTCGCCGAGAACTCCCGGATGGTATTATACCTTACGTCAGATGGCAGTTCTCTGGTGACACTGGTACAGAGTAGTCTGTTGACCCGAGATCATCATAGAGTCTTGTGTGATTCCCACTGTGCTTTGATTTCCACCTTACCACGTCCAAGAGGGCGTGCAAAACGGTGGCTTTTGGGTACAGTCCCGAATCACATGGAGGCAATGAGCGATAGGAGGGGATTCGTCTCTTCCGGTATAGGGAGTTGATGTTGCGCTGTGTTCGATTGGCTATAACCGGAAATCCCTGGCCAGGGTTGCTGAGATTTACTGGTAAGTGTTACCAGTAGTTTCTCGAACTGTTATAGACCTCATATCGACACGACTTATCGAGCTATTGGGGTCTGACGTTTACCACCCCTAGGCGAGATATGCGACATATCAGACGAACAGACCGGACTGTACAGTAAGTGTTACTGGTTGGATTCACAGGAGTGTGAGCGGGCTTGCTCGTCGATCTTCTGATCGCTCAATACCCGGGTGGCCGTTACGTTTAGAAGACCACTTGCGGCTTGTGGGTGTTTGATATGATCATCACCTGCTGCCGGCGTATTAACGAGTCTTTAGAGTCCTACACAGAGGTTTCCTGGCTCAAGCGAAACGAAATAGGAGCGTATATGAGATATGTGCGGGACCGAGAATAATGCGTGTATGTGATACCTTTTTCTATTCTTGCGGTGAATGTATCGATTGGTTTTATGCGATATAACCTAGTTATCGAATCAAGGATTAATTCGATAAGCCGATACATTGGATATTAGTCGGTCATATGCGATATGACCGGATCGTTAAATCAAGCGTTGATTTAATGATTTAATGCATGATTATATATTTAATATATTACTTTGCATTAACTAGTATTGGTTCACTTTAAATGGATTTTCTCACTTGATGTACACAAGTTGTATATGTGATATACTTTTGTGCACTTGTTTGTTTCATGTTTGATGATACATGCAAACTTGGGTTTGTGTAAAGAATTAAACCATGGTTATGTTAATGGTTAGGGTTTTGATTTACTTACTTATTCATTTATTTATTTATTCATTAATTCATTTTGGGCAAAAATGAAATGGTGGCTTAGTTTATTTTGTTGTTGAAGCTTCATGAAGCTTTGACTAAGTGACCATTTTGTCTTCATGTCCTAACCCTAACCATTCAACTAAACCCTAGTTAATTCTCTACACTAAACCATGGTTGAGAATATGATAAGTATCATTTTTTTTTCTATTTTAAATTAATTCTTATCATATTCTTTCTTCTTCTTCTTCTTCTTGAACAAAGAAGAAAACCTTGCTTCCATCAATGGCAACTTGAGAAAAGGAGTGAGAAATCCAATTCTAAAGTGAACCCACTTCCTATTTCTTCATCCTCTACCACTTGCCAAGTAGTATAGGGTGTTTTCTTCACAAGTTTCATGGCTTGGTGAAGTTGGAGCTTGATCTTATGTTGCCTCGACGTAGATCATTTTCGGCATCGAAGTCGACGACCTAGCCCGCCCATTTCTCCGATGAAGCTGATGCTAGAGCCCGGGATCCGATGATCACAGCGAGGGGACTACATCATGGAGCTATGGAGGTGGAGGACTGGATCTACAAAGGTTGTATTTCCGTTCACTTAGTTAAGTTGTTAACTAGTGCTTATTATCGCCTAAACTCTAGTCAACGATCCGTATTAGGGTTTGTAGGCACCGGAAATTTTTGAATTTGGCATGGTTGATACCTTGTGAGACCTCATTAGTGTGCCTAGGAACCCTACATACTGTACACAAGAATAGGACCATCCAATTGCTCAGCTTTCCAATGAGAAGATTGACGGACTGGTCCTGCTCTAGCGGCGGTTCGCACTTGACCGTGAGATTACACCATCGGGCAATAAAGTCGGTGTTGCTTTCATTCTTCCCCAGCTTGGTCCTCACAAGGTCGGCGATGGAGATTTTGTCACTAACACTCATGAATTTTTGCCGAAACAGAGACTCCATTTAGGCGAAAGTAGTAACAGACCCGTCTAGTATGCTTGCGTACCAGTCAAAAGCGACACCGGTCAGGCTGTTGACAAACTGGCGAAGAAGAAGCGCATCATTGCCCCTTGTATTTCCGCACGACGCTTTAAAGTGGGCGACGTGCTGATTTGCGTTTCCCATCCCGTCGAATCTTCCAAACTTAGGAATGACGTAGCCACTTGGGAACTCGATCAGATCGTACTGTGCGGGATAAGTTCGCCCACTACTACCAATTTCTTTCTGAGTTTCAGCTTCAGCCACCAATGTTTTAACTTTGCTGGTGACCAAATCCATTATTTGATCCTGTGTTAGAGGGATGGTGCTATCTAGGGCCAAGGCATCCCCAGAAGCGGAATGTGGTCGACTTTCATGCGGCTCGCCCAATCTTAGACCCAATGGGACAGGTATCGATTGTTTCGGGTTGTCATCACCCTACTCATGAGTAGAGACTTGTGCTTGATTGGGAGGCGCCCGAGCAATTTGATCCATGAGCTGCATCACAACGTTCGTTAGGTCATCAATTTTCGAATAGAGCATGGCCATTTCTTTATCTTTGCTCCTGAGCTGTTTTTGAACCTCTTGAAGCAGCTCTTGCTCTGCGGTCCTGGGGCGGAAAGTCGGCTCTTCCTCGCTGTCCGAGCCTGACTCTACATAGATTGAGGGGTATTTCTGCCTATCGGCCTCATCGAGAGGGTTTTCATCGTCCAGCGGAGGCGGCTGATCTTGGGAAACGGCAACCACATTCAAGCCATATTGGGCTTGGGATGTGGTGGCTCCATCCTTGTTTTTGCTGCGCAAGTTGTCGTTGGGACGAGCGCGCGTCATATAGACCGTATGGATAACATATTCGGCCGCCTTTACATTATTGGCAGCGGATTTCATAGACCGCTGTGTAGGGTCCCGGCAGCGCCCCGGCCGTCGAAACGCAGCCAAAATGCGGAACAAAAATTTTCTAAACTGGCGCTACCGCTACCCGATTTACGGATCGATCTTAAACCCTAAACTAGCAAACTAACTAAGAGTTAGAATCGTTATACCGAGTTAATCCATGTCCTTCGGTCTTCATTCCAAGCTCCTAGCGGCTCGTTGATGTGGTTTGGTTGCCGGTCTTCCTTCGTCTCCGATAATCCACCCGAGGGAAACGGCGTAAGCTCCAGCTCGACGAACGAGACTACCGGCGCTCCAAAGTTGCTAACGATGGAGAGTCGAGGTGTAGTAGTGTGTCCCTATATTTTCTCTCATACTCATGAGCTCCATGGAGCAACTCAAGAAAGATGAAGAAGGAGGTGGACTTCGCATGAGCAAAAATGGCTAAGTGTGCAAGTAATGAGAGTGAGAGAGTGGGCTAGCATAATGTTTCATGTAATCTCCAAATGAAATGAACCCCCCACCACCATAAAGTGGCTGGCCCCCTCTCTCTCTCCCATTATAAAAAATGTCATTTCCAAATTTGCATTAAACAAATGTGCAACCATGCTTTGACCCATGCCACTTACATGTCCATGACCATGCCTTCTTTTCCACCTCATTTATAAAAAAAACAAATGAATTTCCATAAATGGAAAATCATATAAATGAGGTGGCATCTTCTAGAAGCTATTCCGTATAAAATACGGAATACTTCCGGTACATGTATCGAAATACATATACGCGTATTTGTACCAAAATACGAATAGCCAAGAGAGAAAATGAATAGTGAACAATAATACTAGAATACATATATATAAATACATATGTAAATTATTAAATCAAAACCTGATTTAATAATCTGGCTTAATCCTAAGCCGCTAGTATTATTAACCGTCCGATTAAAGTCTGTGCCGCACATGCACATATTTAATCGGACACCTGTATGTATCAACATACGCCATGTACACCATATCGCCTGAACCGTGAAAACTCTCTGTGTGGGACTCTAAAGACTCGTCAATACGCTGGCAGTGGGTTTAACCACAAGCATGTCAGCGGCACGAGCTGTACGTAACGGCTACCCAGGTATTGAAGGAAAGGGAGGCCGATGAGCAAACTCATCCTGAACCCCTACTGAGCCTGTCAGTGACAATATCCGTACAGTCCGGTCTGTTCGTCTAAGAGTATCGCATATCGAGTCTAGGGGTGGATAAAGTCAGACCTCAGACCCCTAACAACGCGATATTTAGTGTCGGCATGTAACCCATCACCTCCTGAGAAACTATCGATCCTGGATCGGTAATCCTCGTCTACCATGGCCATGGATTTGTGGTGATGGCCACCCGTACACAATGCGACATCAACCCCCAATACCGAGAGAGACGAATCCCCGACGATCCGATCACTGCCTCCATGTGGCTCGGGACTGTACCCAACTAAAACCTGTTTGCATGACTCCTTTGAGCCGTGGTAGGGTAGTAATCAAAGCACAGTGGGAACTCACACAAGACAAATGACGATCTCAGGTCGACAGACTAACCTGTACACATGTCACCTGGGAACTGCTATCTGACAATAGGTATAATACCAACTAGCAGGTTCCCAGCGAGTCCGTCCAGTGTATTCAAAATCCAATGAGCACCTGCATACTATCTTAGATGAACAAACTAACACTAATAGCTTGTGAGACCTGGCCACCGCCCCTCGTCGGGGTCTCGATCCGTATACACTAGTCTACACTGGAGTATCGATGCCCGGTCTCGATACTCCTACAACTAGGGACATTTAAAGATGTGCTTATAGACTCCAGCTCCCACATATATGATCGCCATCATACTGCTGGCAGTCAAGCAAGAATCCTAAGGGCTCTATCAACACGTACATGATGATAAAGACAAACCAGATAGCATACTATTATCTTGAGTAAGACTGTCTTATCAGTATAGGTCCTACCTCAATCATCATAATCACAAGTCCGCGACTATGATAATTGCCTTGAGGGCACTATAGCCAACACGCTGTCATGGACCTTCTGTTTTGGTAACGGATAATTGATTAAAGATGGCTGGCCTGACCGACTTCTTGAGTAGTGCCGGCGCTTCTTTTCTGTATTTGCCCCGCTGCTTGTGCGCGGCACAGAGCGCCTGATAGACTCTTGAAGAGACAGTGTCATGCTTTCTCTGTTGGGGCTGGGACACGTCTTTTTGTAGCATCGTTCGGACTGATGTCTCCTTGATTCTAGTGGTCATAGCGTTTTTCTGAACCCACTTCAGGAGTTCGAAAGAATTGCTGATTTTTACGGCTGACTCAGCCGTCGTCGCGGGGTGACCCTGCTCTTGGAACCTTACAAGAATCTACTTGGACGAAGTCCTGGCCCTTTTGTTGGCTCAATACCTGAGCCGCTTCTTTTTCAACCTTTCTGTTTTGAGCACTGGGCAGGCTTCGGCCCTTTGGGACGACATTGTAGACTGACTGACAGAGAGTCGAGAGAATATGCCTGCTCGCTCGATCGTCAAGGGCAACGTCTGAGCTTGCTGGAGCTAATTTGTGGCCCTATTGGTGTTGATGGCCTTGCCCCCAGTTGGAACAGTGGAGAGCCATTCGAATATGGATTTGCATTTGGGATGGGATGCTCTGGTGACCACGACGTTCGGCCTCCTGCCCCTTGAGGTCGGTTTGGCCACTTGGTTTGTCGGGACCTCCGCCAAATGAGCGCTTCCAGCAGGGTAGATGATGACCAAACCAAATTGATAGGGTGGCTCCTCCCATTGCCGGCTGAGACCGATAGAGAGAACCACACGAACATTGATCTTGACCACGTACAAGATTGGGGTCGCGTTGGCAGCTAAATTCATCTTGGGAGATATCGTCGTTGAAAGTTGATTGCTGCACGAAAAGAACATTACTTCAGTACAAACGTCGGTATATATGTTACATGAGTTCGCATGAACGCTTGACCCGAGATATGGGAGGAGAGAAAGGTCCCACCGGACGTGCCAGAATCTATAGGGTGTTGTTCGTCACCCCATTGAGATGGAAATATGCATCGCTTGTCAGGCGTACTACAGATTCCTCCTTGCCTAGGGTAGGTAGGGGTTTATTGATTGTGGAGATCCGAATCTCAGGCAGCTGTGGACTAAGCTGCCGTTAATTACCCCTCGCCATTAGAGCGAAGGAACCTCCGATTGACTGGTCAAACCGGTCATGCGAACTCAATGTGCAATGCGCGTGTATTGTGTTTTAAGGGGTCTTGGGTATATCGAGGCCTCGCAAAGTTTACGGGGGTCCCGCTACCCGGATAGCGGGCTGGGGGTCAAGGGGGCTAGCAGCTCCCTTACAGGGTGCAGGGCAGCGCCCCGTTAGAAAAAATTTCCTAACGGGAGACGTGTTTTGGGTGTGGAGTGCATGGAAAATGAGGGGTGAGGAGCGTCTTAATGATGTATACATAGCACATGGGTGATAGACGTCCGTGGGTCACGTGCCAGGCATATGGGCGCTTGGCGCCCGCGGGTCACGTGCCAGGCGCGTGGGCGCTTTGTGCCCGCGGGTCAAGTGCCAGGTGCGTGGGCGCTGGTTCCCGCGGGTCACGTGCCCTGCACGCGATTGCTGGGCGCCCGCGGGTCACGTGCACAGCACGCACGCTGGGCGTCCGCGGATCATGTGCCCTGCACGCGACCGCTAAGTGCTGAGCGCCTGCGGATCTCGTAAGGCGCACGTGGGCCCTGAACGCCCGCAGATCACGTGCCCTGCACGTGACCGCTAGGCCCCTGCGGTTCACGTGCGCGACACGTGACCGCTGGACGCCCGTGAGTCACGTGCGTGGAACGCGACTACTGGAAACACCAGCGGAAAAAGGGCTTAGCCTCTAGGCTGGGAGTTGAACTCCCAAGGAGCTTTGGAGTTGAACTCCTAACAAGGATTATGTATAGATTTTGAGTTAAACTCCTAAAAAGAGCTTTGTTTATGGACTTAAACTCCAACAAATCTTGAGTGGAGTTAAACTCCTAGAAATCTTTAAAGATGATAAGAGGGGACCCTTTTCTTCTCCCCTTTAGCTCTGAATCTTCTTTTGAGGTTTGGATCTTTCCGGAATGGGATATTTGGAAAAGAGTCACCTTCTTCTTCCTCTCCGTTGGCTGGGTCTTGAAGAAGGAGAGGGGTGAAACTCAAAAATCTCCCCTTTTGGGGATTTGATGAAATATCTGAGTTCCCCTTTAAGGATTTTATGGTGAAAGACGGTTTCTTTTTGGAAAAAAAAGAGTTAAACTCTTGATTTAATTTAAAAAATAAAGAAGGTTAAGAACCTTGAGAAAGGGGAAGTAGGCACAAACCCTAGAATTTGAGAGAATGAATAGTCTTTTTCATCATGTTTGCCTTTATAGGCTACACACTTTACATATAGCCACATGGGCTTTACCAAATGGTACTTATGCCACCCCATGCCTTATGTGCTTATCTCTTTTTGCACATAAACCATGGGGTTTACAAAATTTTGGCTTTTTGCTTATTTTACATACATTTATTTCTATACATATATATAAAAAAGAATTACATTAAATCAATTTATGGCTTCATTCCTTTTGTGATGGGGCTGGTCTTTTTGACCTGGGCTTGGGCCCACTTGGCTTGGGGTTGACTTTGATTTTGACTTTGTCAACCGGGATGTAATTTTTGACCCCAACAATAATTCTGAAGTAGAAGTAGAGGGCATTGGCCTTGTAAAAATGAAGATATTCGATGGGAAGCAGAGAGATTTTGGAGATGTTAGGTATGTCCCGAAACTAAAGAGGAACCTAATTTCGCTTGGGAGATTAGATATGAAATGTTACACAATTATTGCTCAAGATGGATTGATGAAGGTGTACTAGAAAAATTGTGTCATGATAAGAGGAGTCAAAACTTCAAGCAGCATATATCAAGTTGTGGGAAAACCTATGTATGGAAGAACAACCTTGAAGTAAGGTGGAGGAAACTTGAGTTAAGATGGAGTTTTGTGCAGAACTCGGAAGATGCTGTGAGTGGAAGTTGTGAAGAGAAAATATAAGATAGCTTGTTGAATGCATGCCAAGGTGAAGATTGTTAAGATATGTCATACATTCAAATTTTTTAAGAGAAGTTACAGATTTAAATTTAGATTAAATATAAATTTAAATTTTTAGTTGAATGTGATTAATTATGAAGATATTTGAAGATTAATTTAGAGATAAGATTGAGTTAGTTATTTAGAAATAAATCCTAATTAAATCAATGTTATCTCTAAGAATCATTGTTTATGCCTATAAATATAAATTGATTAGGATATTTTATGTGGAGAAGAAGAAGAAGAGTTGAAGAGAAGGTTTTTGTAGAAAGAGAGATTTTGTAATTCGTATTGAAGTTGGGTAAAGAAGAGAAGTTGGAGAATTTTTTTGTGTTTGATTGTGTCTTTTTATTTTATTCTTTTTTCTCGAAAATTGTGCAAATTGAGTTTTTACTACAGTATCATGTCCTGGCTAGGATTGTTAGTTGTTTTTTATTCCTCCCTGTTGGTAGAAAATCAGACTTGATTTCTAAACCATCCTAGCAACACTCTGGCTTTAACTCCATATATACTATGAAAACCCAAAAAGGGTTATAGATCCACAGAGGACAAAAACAAGAGATAATATTATAAATAAAAAAACAAATCAGAGAAAACAATCAACGGCGGGGACAGGCAGATTTTATGTGGAAAACTCAAATCGGGAAAAACCAATGGCGGCAGCAGAAATCTTCACTGTTTTAATATAGAGATTATGGATTTTCGTATGGTTGTTCCTTATTGTCAGAACATAAAATATATTCTCTCAACTCTTATTAGAACTTCGAAGTTTTGGTGCAGTGAAATGGACATTTTACGTGATATTGGAACAACCCAGGTTCTTGGGGGTGTATTTAATGTTGATTTATTAAATTAAAAATATTGTTGCGCAAAAGCCTAGATTTCGATCCAAAAGACCTTCGGCCTGCGGGCCTGTTAGAATATAAAATATATTCTCTCAGCCCTCATTAGAACTTTGAGGTTTTAATGCAGTAGAAAAGACATTTCACACGGCCTCCTTAAAACCTGAAATAGAATCTATGGTTTACTTACAGACAAAATTCTTAAAATACCCCTCAACAAATACGGTTACAAATACCGATAATTCAAAATACCAGATTCGAGTACAGATGAGCGAAGCTCTAATACGGCCGGTTGGTGAACTGTGCCAGAATAGAAATCATAACAGAGTTAGGATTGAAAGTGTTTTCTAGCACCTCCACTGGGTTTTCACAAACATCAAGCATGCTATATTTTAAAAATTCTTGGTGCTAAGCTATAACAACCTAGAATCTTAACTAGAATATTAGGGTTTAAACAATGATATCATAAAAACTATACTAAGTGAAAGAAATAACAACCTTTGTAAACCGAGTCCTTCACTTCTATAGCTCCGGGTAGTAGTCCATGCGACTCCTCTGGGCTCCACTTGAAGAAGAAACAAGCTTGCTTCGCAATCTTCATGTCGAAGATGATCCACCTTCAAGCTCCTCTAATTCAAGCTATCTCTTTACTAATCTATTATTAGTGAAGGAAACAACCTAAACTTAATTGTTAATTGAGTGTAGGTTGATGAAGTAGAGTATTTAGTTCACTTAGATTACTCTAAAAACTCTATGGTTCACAACTCATATGAGAGTTAGAGCTTTGAGACGGAAGAAGTAGAAAATGGAGAGGACAAGAGAGTGTATGCAAATGAGTTAAGGAAATTATGAAGGGAAGAATGGCTTTTTTATTTGCTACTTACTTATTGGAGCATCCAATAATTTTCAATAATAAATTAGAACCATGCTTCAACAGTGATAACAAATGAATAAACTAAAGAAAAAATCATGCCTCACCCATTCCTCAAATATCTCCTCATTTTCCACCTCATTTTCTATTTTCTCAAAATAGAAATTCCATGCTTCATTATATATATATATATATACATATATATATATATATATACAAATACATTAATATATATTAAGAAAATAATTAGTGAGCAATAATATTAGTTAATATATTATTATATCAAATATAAATATATATCATATTATTAAATCAACACTTGATTCAATAATCCGGTTACATCATATATAACCGACTAATATTATTTATCTGTATATCACATTATCAAATCAACACTTGATTCAATAATCCGGTTATATCGCATATAACCTAACCAATAACAAATGTCGCCAGATTAGAATACAGTATCACATACTCATATTTAATCAGGCTCCCGCACATATCAGCATATGTGCCCTACTTCATTTCGCTTGAACAATGAAATCTCTGTGTGAGACTCTAAAGACTCGTCAATACGCCAGCAGTAGGTAATGATCATATCAGTTACCTACAAGCCGTCAGCAGTACTTGCTGGACGTAATGGCTACTCGGGTATTGAGCGAATAGAAAATCAACAAACAAGCTTGTCCAAACTCCCGTGAAGCCTATAAGTAACATTTACCGTACAGTCTAGTCTCTTCGTCTGATATGTCGCATATCGGGTCTGGGGGTGGATACGTCAAACCACGGTAACTTGATAAGTTATGTCGATGTATGGCTTATAACGGTTCGAGAAAATACTGATAACTCTTACCAGTAAATCTCACCAGCCCTGCTTAGGGACTTACTGTTATAGCCAATCGAGTATAGCGCAACATCAACTTTCTATACTGGGAGAGACGAAACCCCTCCTATCGCTCACTGCCTCCATGTGACTCGGGGATGTACCCAAAATCCACATGTTTGCATGACTCGTTTGAGCCGTGGTAGGGAGGAAATCAAAGCACAGTGGGAACCACACAAGACACTATGACGATCTCAAGTCTACAGACTAATTTGTACCAGTATCACCAGAGAACCGCTATCTGACGATAGGGATGGTACCATCTTAAGAGTTCTCGGCGAGTCCTGTTCGGTATACCCATTCTCTGATTAGCGCATGTATACAATCTTTGATGTCAAATACCAATGGTTATGAGATTAACCATCGCCCCATACAGGATCAAGAAACGTACACACTAGTCTACTCTGGAATATCGATGCCATGTCTCGATATCCCCTCGACTAGGAACTGTTAAAGGATGTGTTTGTGGACTACACAACTCCCAGTAGTATGATCTGCATCATAGTCTTGGTAGTCAAGCTATCATCCTAAGGGTTTTATCAACATGTATCAAAGAGGCAGTATAATAATACAAGTGTACATGTTAAGATAATGAACAAGCAAATAGTATACTATCATGTTGAGTAAGAAAGTCCTTTATATATATATCCAAGCATCCACTATATCATACAATAATGGCCTCTAGGACATACATATTCCAAACAATCTCCCACTTGCACTAAGACCAGTTGTTGTATCTCATATCCAACATCCCAAAAAGTCTCTCAAACTACGTCTGGAGAAGGGCCTTCGTGAGTGGATCCGTTGTATTGTCTTTCATGTCAACTCTTCTGGCCTCGATCTCCCGGTGATCTACTATCTTCCGGATCAGGTGCTACCGCCTAAGAATATGTCTGGATCTCTGATAGGACCGGGGTTCATTGACTAAAGCCACAGCAGGTTTACATTTTGAAAAAATGAAGATTATACTGTTTGAGCTGTATATACGAGTTTGAAAATTGATTTTGAAATTTCTGCTTAGGAATCTATTTTGCATAGGAATCTATTTTGCATCTTAAATTTGAAAAGGGTAAATTGTCAAAAAAAAAAACTGCTTGTGAAAAATCCCGTGTTCGTTTAGGCATTTATTCTCTGTAACTGCTTAAATATTTCAGCCAACTGTTTAGATATTACATATAACTTTTTAGATATTACAGACAACTAGTATAAGGGTGTTTTAATTGGGCCCATGGGTTTTTTAACAAGAGCAAAAGACTAAAGGTTTTAACACAAGTTTGAAGCAGGCCAGGGTCTTTTAATTGGGCCTATGGGATCTTAACAAGAGCTGTCCAGGGGTTTTAACACAAGTTTGAAGCGGACGGACAGCTATTTTAATATAGGCCCAGCTAATAATGGATCGTAACCTGTATATTTGATGCCTATTAATCCCCATTGCCTTTTATTTTTTTGATTCTAGCCCATCTAACATGCCCAAATGATTAGCAGCATTTACAGCGACCCAAGCGAGTAGACTAAAAAAATTTTGTCTATAAACAACAGGGTAAATTGTTAAAAAGCCCCAGACCTGTTTCAAATTTGCAAAAACAAATCTGGGCTTTTCTTGGTCAAAAAATCTGGGCTCAACTAAAACCCGTCATCCTAGATTATCTGTGGTATCTAAGCGGTTTGAGAAAATAAATTTCTAAATGTAATGCAGCCCCGGGGTTTTTGATAAAAATTTCGAACGACCCTCGCCAACAATTTCAAATATCAAGGTTTTTAGACAACTCCTGCAACTCAAAGACAATAATCTTTTTATTCCAATATTATAATTTCAAACAAAAAGGTAAATAAAAATTAAGTCATGCACACGATATCTCATCTCTATTGTATTAATTCCAAAGAAGGGGTGTGCGGAGCACGTGCAGAACAAATCCCTCTAATTTTCCGCCATATCAACAATACGGATGCGTAAAAAATTGATAATTTTGATTTATATTAAACTTAAAATAAAATATGAAGATTTTGTGGTTATTGTTGCTTTTCGGCTATAACAAACTCCTCACAACTGAAAGATTCCATCTCTGTAATTCTCCTCATTCTCAAGTTTCCATGTCTTCAACTAAACCTTTGAAAATCTTTATAATATAAAAATATACTAAGGCGTGCAGCATACTGGTTTACTAAATCTACACGTTTACATCTGAGTCCAATTGGTTTTACTCCAATGTAAATATCGAGCCATTCTCCTCTCTAAACAAAAACTTGTAATTTATAGACTAAATTGCAGGAAATATCCTGACATTTATCCTAACAGCAGAAAATATCACTAACTTTCTAAAACTGCATTTTGCCACACTCAATTTTAAATGATTTCCAAAATCCATATGTAATTTAGAACAATACATTTAGTGGACGTTAGCTGGAATTCAACTTACAAAAGTTCGACAAACGTCGATCGAAGGGGGAGGATGACCGATGGCGGTGAAGGCGACCGTCGGCCACTGACGAGGATAGTCGATCGGTGGTTGACGACCATCGGTGACAGCGGTGGCGATTGGCGACGGCCGGCATTTGGTGGTTGCCATGATCAGTCGGTGATCGCTCGGCGCCGCCCTGTAGTGGCGGCGGGAACTGTCGGTCGGCTGGCGGGTACGGCCAACCAGCGACATCAACAATCGACCAGTGTGGCGGCCGCCGCCGGCTGATTAACGGTGGCAACAACCCGTGGTGATTTTAGATTATGTAGATTTAAGTTTTGATTTAATATGTAGACTATGAATTATAGAACACACCCGTTACATGGTGATTTTGAAATTAATCGGTGCAATCATTTTTGTACTTTAAGTTGAATAATGAAAACTAAATTCTCGCATTCTGAAATGCAAGATTCGATTAACGCTATTAAAAAAAATTCAGTTTTAAATAACTTCGGACTAATATGGATTTTCAAATTTCATAATTGCATTTTCAAATGACTGCGAATTAATTAAGTTGTTTTTAAAAATACTTTAGGTTGCGCTTGATACATGGAATGAAAGATTTCCGGAAATTCTCGTTTTCCCGTGAAAGGGATGGCCGAGTATCTAATTCCAAGGAATTTTGCATTAACGTGCTTGATATATTTTAATCATTCTCGGTAATATATGTATGTACAACCATCGACCGCAGCGAGACGAGAGAAGGGCCGGTGAATGGCGATAAGGCCAGCGACGAACGGCTGATCGATGGTGGGACGACGATGTACAGTTGATCGGTGGCGAGTCGGTGAGCGGCGGGGCCGACGGGTGGACGACCGACGGCGAATTGCGATCGGCCGGCCGACGATGGCGGCGGAGCCGGCCGGTCGACAATGGGCGGCGGGACCGACCGGCTGGTGGGTGATGAGGGAGGCCAGCGGTGGATGGTCATGATCCATTTCATGTTATCCAAGAATATTTAGTGGTAATTTAGGATAAACACGTGTTTTGTGGGGAACATGACTACCATGAAACTGGGTCATTTGATTACCATGGTAATTCTATATTCTCGGAAATATCTTTTGCACCTAAATAAGTGTGATAATATTTCATTTTAATATAGGATTACCATCTAGATTATCTACTACCAAGCGTATGGTTAAAGTGATTAGGTGACCGTTATGTTTATTTTTCGGTTTAATTTATTTATCAAATACCAACTTTACGTTCATATCTTCTTCTTCTTCATCACTGTCCAATAAAATCTTGACTTCATCTTCTTTATTCTCATCTCTTCGTCCCATTCATTCTAACTCTTCTCTTCCTTTTTATTCTTATAGGCTTTTTGTTTGTTCTCCTCTCCTCTTCTTATTTATTTACTTCCAAATTAAGAAATCTTAATATAGAATATCCAAAATTTAGAAAATTCAAAGGAAACCTCGCATTATTCAAACCCTACCATAAAAAAATTCAAATCGATTAAACCATTCAAAAGAAATCTAAATTAATCATATCTTATAAGAAAAGGCAACTGGATGAAACAATTTGTTTAATTTCTTTTGGAAATTTGAGAGGGCTTGAGGATGAGAAGGGGCCAAGATGGAATTGACCTTTTTTTTATTCAATTTCTATCAAAATTAATCGTTGGAGAGCATTTAAAAAAACTTTTTGAATTTTAGGAGGTATAGGAAAGAATTTTAAGAGGAATAGGTAGTATTGAAAAATAATGGGGTTCATCATATTAGAATAGAATTTTATGGGGTATGTTAGAAAAATCTTTGATATAAATGTTTTAATTAAAATTTTAAATGAAGGTTAATTTGGTAATCAATTAAAGTTGAGAGGGCAAAATACTAGTTTCGGAAAGTAAGGGATATTTTCTGCTATTGAAACAAAAGTTAAAGATGTTTCATGCATTTTAGCCTGATTTATATTCCGCCTTGAGTTCGAACTAATTGTCAGCTCAGAAAAAATATGTTAATTATCTATACCACCTAAAATTCTCCCCTTTAGATCTGAGAGGACGTGAAGTGTAAAGAATAAGAAGGAGCTATGATGGAATTGACTTTTTTTTTAATTCAACCTCTGTCAAAATCGATCACCATTTAATGGTGTTGGAGTGCGTTTTGAAAAAAAAACTTTAAGAAGTCTAGGGGGCATTGGAATTTTAGTCTAGGGGGCATTGGAATTTTAGGAGATACAGGCGATATCGAAAAATAATTGGAGCATATCTGATGATGCTCGATATCGGTGATCTTCCGGATCATGACACGTGACAGATGACGTGTCCCAAAGCTCACAAGAAAGGACCTACAGTGTCCGACCAGACCACTCCTATTCCCGTCCCACAAACAAGCGCTGGCTCACCTCCGAGCACCCAGCACAATCGGCCTCACAGCTCGTCTCCGGGCTACCACGGAACAAAGATACCTCTGCTCTCCCGCTCGTCCGCGAGCTCTTCCGCCGAGGTCATCTCCTCGGTCTCATCGACTGACCGACGGCACCGCTCACAGGCGCAACCGCCATCCCGCGAATCTCGCCATGCGCGAGATATCCGCCGGCCACATCCCACGTTCCACGCCATCACGATCCCCATTAACGAGCCAGTCTCGCCATTAATGGGAGATCCCGCTCATCATGCGGACGTGACGTCAGGAGCGTAACGGCCGACGTGATTCTCGCGCCTGCCCTGCCTGCTGCCACCGCTATATAAACCCCTTCTTCAGACGGTCCAAGTAACCCATTTTTACTCCACTAAGCCGTTACTCTGCTCGGATTTCCTCTCTAACTTGACCGTCAGAGGGTCCTCGGTGGTACAATCACCCCGGGACTTCCTTGCAGATAACTCGGCGCAAACAACCTCAAACCAATTGAGATCCACACGCTTCAGGAGCCAGCCTCCAGATCAAATCTCAGCCGTCCATTGCCGCCATAAGCAGACCAACGGAAGGTAACATCTTGGCGCGGATCCGCTCCGCGTCAGCGGGCGTCGTCTGTGGGAACCCTTGATTCCATAAAAACAAAAGTTCATCTTCCAATCTTAATCTAATGGCGAGCGATCATCACGACGATCCCAGCACCAGCCGCCACCTCCCCCTCAACGGAGGCGCGGAAGAACCTCCTCCGCCGAATGCCATCAACGCCTTTGCCGGCCGGATAGACCGACTCGCGTCTTCGTGGAGGCGCTCATCCGTGTCCAAACGGCAGGGCAAGTTCCCCAGGTCGCCGTTCCTCCGCCTCGAGACCGGGACCCCTACAGGGGGAGAGAAGACTCCGCACGCGTCGGCACTGTCGACCACCGCCTCGCTACCTCCCATGGACGCAGATCTCCCGGGCCAATACCTTCTGTTACTCGCTGGGCGCCCCACAGTTCAACACCGAGGTCCGTCACCAGAGCACTTCGCCCCGAACCTCTTCGCGGCCCTTTCCCTCCCGAGGACATGTCGATCAGCTCGCCTGTTCCCAGGCATGACCAACACCCCCTCCCTCGACGGGGTCGCGCGGACGGGGCTTGCCACGGTGGCTCGAATGCCACCCCACCGGGGGATCTGAGGAACCTCGTTAAAAGGAACCGGGGCCGCTCCCAGACGCAGGTCCCAACAGCAGAGGCCGGGGATCAGAATGTGCCGAATCGTTAGGATACCACGGCCGACTCGACGCCCTCGAGAAGAAGATCAAGGGTATGCATCGGAAAGGTCACCTCTCGAACGACGGGGCTAAATACGCCACCGACTCGCTCACTAAGCCATTCACCGAGGAGCTGTTCGCCGTCCACGTCTCCTCCCGCAATAAGCCCCCAAAGGTCTCTCTCTTCGACGCTAAATCTGACCCGAAGGACCATTTGGATGCGTTTACGACGAGAATGAGCTTCCAAGATAACTCCGACGCCGCCCAGTGCCGAGCCTTCCCGACCACTCTCATCCGCTCCGGATGAGACTGGTTCCGAGGAATCGAAGCTCGCTCGATCTCAACTTTCGATGAGCCGGCCACCCAATTCCTCAGCCACTTCTTTGTGAACAGGCGGCAAAAACGCATGGTCGACTATCTCTTCACGATCAAGAGCGGGGACAAGGAGGCGTTCAAAGCATACGTCACCCGCTTCTACAACGCCCTTCTCGAGGTCCCAGAGCACCGGGATGAGACTGTCATCACAACACTTAGGTCTGGTCTTAGGCACAAGGAGTGGTTACGCTCATTTGCATTAGCGCAACCTAAGACCACGGCCGAGGTAAAAGCCTGGATCGAGCGCGAGATCCATCTCGAATCCGAGGTGAATGCAAATCTCCCCCGGGCAGAGCAAGCCAACCAGAAGAAAAGGGCAAGGGAAGAGAAAAGGGGACTTGAGCGGGCAAAGCCCTATCTCCCGAAGTTTCAGGAATATACCCCGCTCAACGTCTCCCAGACAGTGCTACTAGAGGAGGCCAAGAGCGAGGGATTCTTCAAGCTTCCCCCGATCTCGCGAATGGCCTCAAAACGAACCCGGGACCCCTACTGCGGTTTCCAAAGGTCGCTAGGCCACTCCACGGAGAGCTGCAAGCAGCCCCGTGACTATATTGAGGAGATCTTCCGTTCGGGGCGCCTCGCAGCATACTTGAGGGACAAGCGGCGAGCTGACCGCGAGCAAGAGCAGCGTCCCCCTCCCGCCGAGCTGACCATCGGCCAAATCATGGTTGTGTCAATGAAGGATACGTCTGGCACCAACGAAGCTCGATACTCTATGCCGGGCATAGATGCCAACAGACATCCGAGGGGCTCAAGCTGCACGAATAAGAACATCTACTAGCATGTATTTTTTTTCCAAAGCAATGTACACTTTTCTTGAGATCTTTTCGTTCGTATAATAAAAGGGATCAATAAAGCATTGCAGAAAAGAAAAAGAATCTTATTCATTCAAAAGGTACTGTGGGCTCCTCAGCCGTACATCAAAAAAGAAGAAGAAGAAGAATTTTTTTTTACAATAGCGGGGGAATGGGGTGCAGAAAACACTGCTCATGGTATTCTGACGATATTTCCGCCAACCGAGCCCTCGCAGCATCTAACCTCTGCCTTCGATACCCCCCGCTAGCATCGGCATCGAGCCTCAATTGGTAGCACTCAAGGACGAGCACCTCCGAGCGGTTTAGCCGACTCGCAGAGATCAAGCCGAAGCGCCTCAAGGACCTTAGCTTGCCGACGGCCTCGTCTTTCAGCTGTTCGGACAAGAGGTTGTAGAGCCCCGGCGATGCCCACCAGATGGAGTATATCAACAGCTGAAGTAGGGGGAGCGCCGAGGGAGCAACCGGCCAAAGTGATTCTCGATATGGCCTATCACCAACTGCACCGTGTCCTCAGTACAGTACTAATCGTAGAGGTACACGTCCTCGAAGTTTATGATATCTTGGATGGTGAAAGAGAAGTCCTCCATTTTTGCATTTCGGGTGTGAGGAAGGGAGTAGTCAACACCCCCTCCGTTTTATAGCCTGCTGCGCTCTCGAGAATCCAACAGTCGCTCGTTTCACCCACAACTGTACCGCCACGCGGCAAACCTCGAGCCTTTCTTGGCGAAATCGAAACAACGCGGCCCCGTCGATTTGCCTCCCCCACGCGTTCGATACACGCGTTGCCCGTGACTGTTACTATTCCCCATACTTACACTGGGAAGGTCGGACAGAACCTCACGAAGAGGCAACCGAGCGGCTACTATGCTCGGCTATCCCTGGCTGGTAGTTCTGCTAACCCACAACGCTAGGGATCAAAGCCCTCGCCAAGAGGCAGCCGAGCAGCTTCACTGCTCGGTCAATCCTTAGCAGGCCTCCCATGGCCCCTCCAGCGCTAAGGATATAAGCCCTCACGAAGAGGCATCCGAGCGGCTGCCCTGCTCGGCTATCCCTGGCTGGTAGCTCCCTACCCCACAACGCCAGGGATCAAATCCCTTACCAAGAGGCAGCCGAGCGGCTACCCTGCTCGGCTATCCCTGGCTGGTAGCTCCCCTAACCCAAAACGCCAGGGATCAAAGCCCTCGCTAAGAGGCAGCCGAGCAGCTTCACTGCTCGGTCAATCCTTAGCAGGCCTCCTATAGCCCCTCCAGCGCTAAGAATCTAAGCCCTCAAGAAGAGGCAGCCGAGCGGCTGCCCTGCTCGGCTATCCCTGGCTGGTAGCTCCCTACTCCACAACGCCACGGATCAAAGCCCTTACCAAGAGGCGGCCGAGTGGCTACCCTGCTCGGCTATCCCTGGCTGGTAGCTCTCCTACCCCGCAACGCCAGGGATCAAAACCTTCGCCAAGAGGCAACTGAGCCGCTTCATTGCTCGGTCGATCCTTAGCAGGCCTCTCATGGCCCCTCCAGCGCTAAGGATCTAAGCCCTCACGAAGAGGCAGCCGAACGGCTACCCTGCTCAGCTATCCCTGGCCGGTAACTCCCCTACCCCGCAATGCTAGGGATCAAAGCCCTCGCCAAGAGGCAACTGAGCCGCTTCACTGCTCGGTCAATCCTTAGCAGGCCTCCCATGGCCCCTCCAGCGCTAAGGATCTAAGCCCTCATGAAGAGGCAGCCGAACGGCTACCCTGCTCGGCTATCCCTGGCTGGTATCTCCCCTAACCCACAACGCCAGGGATCGAAGCCCTCGCCAAGAAGCAGCCGAGCGGCTACCCTGCTCGGTCAATCCTTAGCAGGCCTCCCATGGCCCCTCCAGCGCTAAGGATCTAAGCCCTCACGAAGAGGCAACCGAGCGGCTACCCTGCTCAGCTATCCCTGGCCGGTAGCTCCCCTAACCCACAATGCCAGGGATCAGAGCCCTCGCCAAAAGGTAGCCGAGCAGCTTCACTGCTCGGTCAATCCTAAGCAGGCCTCCAATGGCCCCTCCAGCGCTAAAGATCTAAGCCTTCACGAAGAGGCATCCGAGCGGCTGCCCTCCTCGGCTATCCCTGGCTGGTAGCTCCCTACCCCACAACGCCAGGGATCAAAACCCTCACCAAGAAACAGCCGAGCGGCTACCCTGCTCGGCTATCCCTGGCTGGTAGCTCCCCTACCCCACAACATCAGGGATCAAAGCCCTCACCAAGAGGCAGCCGAGCGGTTACCCTATTCGGCTATCCCTGGCTGGTAGCTGATTGAAAGAGATTTTGTGTATCAAAGAATTGTTAACAGCAATCAAGAACAGCGTCGCTTGGTAGCTAGCCGGTGAGTACGGGTCGGTCCACAGGGATTTTGTGTATTCTCAATTTGTTCTAACGAGTTAATTCCAAACGGTGTTGGATTGATTATCACTAAAAACTAAGGTTGGTCTAGATTAGGATTAAAATCTTGCTAGGGTTAGGTTTAGCTTAAGTTTGGAAAGTCAATATTCCTTACCGCTTTCTATGCCCTAATTAAGATCTATGAGGTGTTATGGTAATAATTAATAAAGTGAATTAGTACTATCGAGAAGAAACGATATTTCTTCCTCTGGGTTCTTGTCCTTCCTTTCTTAATTCTTACCCTAACCTCCATGGAAAACATGCACAACCGGTCTTTTAAACTACGGTATTACCGCTACCTCATGGGATAGGATGCCGTAGGGAGCGGTGTGTGTATGTATGTATGGAGTCCTATAAAAATATGTGATGGGCAAGAAAGGGGTGAGAGATTTTCATCTCTCAAACATTTCCTATTCCTAACCCTAACAAGCGAGGATCTATTCACTCATTAGGGAATTGATAAATATGTTCTAAACTAATTAACTAAGGCAGATAATAAAAATTAACCAGGGCAGATAATAAAAGTTATATTAGGGCAGAAAGAAAATTAACTACGGCAATAAAAAGAAAACTTACTCTAGTTTTTATTTGATGCTCTTTTCCAACATTTACCGGAATTGAATTCTGAATTTTGATAAATACAATGAGGCATAAGAAGAGGCATACCTCAAAAAGAGGTTTATGGTTTCTATTTATAGATCATAGAAACCCTAGGGTTACATTCGATTCATATCTGCATTTACAAATATACCTTAAAGAAGCCTAGTCAACGCACCGACACGTCGCCAAACGACGCACCGACACATGCGCACCATGGCTACGGAACCGCAGCTAAAACCCATGTTTAGCCACGGATCCGCAGCCTTCTAGTGGGGTCTCTGGCTGGGTTTTTCTGGTTTTCTTCCTGTTGCATTTTCCTACTTGTTTCTTCACTTGGTTTCTCAGATTGTCTTCTATTTTTCTTCCAGATTTCCACAGTGCATAATGTCGTGGACTTTACCGTTTGATTCGTGTCGAAGTCTTGAACCTTACGCTGCCTTTGTACTTTGTAAACTTGTTCATTGATCTTCATTGTCCCTCAAACTGTAGGCATGATCAAGATTCTTCCATTTGTTGGTCGTAGTCTCACTTTTGTATCGTCTTTTCATCATTTTCACTGTTTTTGTTCCGAGAACCTATAACCTGCAACTATATAGCAGACATGAATCAAAAACACCTGTTTATTTGTAAAATGAATCAGAATGGGGAATATAATAATGCAAAATTATGATATAAACAGTAGCTCCCCTACCCCGTAACGCCAGGGATCAAAGCCCTCGTTAAGAGGCAACTGAGCCGCTTCATTTCTCGGTCGATCCTTAGCAGGCCTCCCATGACCCCTCCAGCGTAAGGATCTAAGACCTCACTATGAGGCAGCCGAGCGGCTACCCTGCTCGGCTATCCCTGGCTGGTAGCTCTCCTACCCCACAATGCCAGGGATCGAAACCCTCACTAAGAGGCAGTCGAGCGGCTACCCTGCTCGGCTATCCCTGGGTGGTAGTTCCCCTGCCCCACAACGCCAGGGATCGAAGCCCTCTGTTCCCCTCCGAAAGACGGCGCGACACCGCGTCTTGCCTGAGATTCGGGGCAGATGCAAATAGGTGCTATCCGTCCACCTCTTCGAAGATGCCAAGTTGATTTATGGCACCACGTATCGAAGGTTTAGACGGATGCGTCCGATGTAGCAGACTTCGTCAGATTCCCCCTCGTTTGAGGGGTTTTTGATTGTGGGGACGCTCTTCCCTGCAGGCGCAAGCCCCTGCAGTTAATTACGCTACCGCATTGCGGTAACAACTTTCTCCTTCTCCAGATGGTCACTTCGTGTCGTGGGTGTCTGTTTTGTATTTTGTTGCCCGTGGATCGTTTACGGAGACTGAGTTATGTCGTCGCCCGTAGGGCGTGGACTAGTCCAAATCCGTATTATCTTAGATTTGGGTTTGGGGAGGTTTTGGTTTGAGGATACGTCAGCCCTACTCGAGGCTAAGATCAACTCAAACGTTTGTTAAGGATACGTTAGTCTAACTTTGTGACTAAGATCAACTTAACGGGATCGTTTAGATCCGACAAAAGAGCGTTTGGACTCTAATGTTCCAGTTTAGGGACATAGTGGTCCATGAATGTATGGCCGTCGGGACCCGTCACCTCTCTGATGACGTTGAAGGATTACAACGACGGATGTCAGAGGAGTTCAAGGATGTACCCTCAAGCCGGAGTCAATTGGGGGGATTTATAGTCCACTCTGTTTGAAGGTTTAAGGATACGTTAGCCATCTTTGAGGCTAAGATCAACTTAAACGGGACCGTTTAGATCCGACAAAAGAGCATGCGGGGCTCTATTGTTCTAGTTTAAGGACATTACGGTCCATGGGTAGTTTAAGGACATTGCGGTCCATGGGTAGTTTAAGGACATTGCGGTCCATTGTTAGTTTTAAGACATCTCGGTCAAGGTTAAGGACGTCGTAGTCCATGGGTTTAAGGACCCCACAGTCCATTGTTAGTTTTAAGACATCTCGGTCAAGGTTAAGGACGTCGTAGTCCATGGGTTTAAGGACCCCACAGTCCGGTATGTGCTCTGGATGCTTCACACGGGTTCACTGCCGTGCTTGGCGAGGACCAGGCTCCGCTCTGGACGTTTTCCACGGGGTCAAAGAGTGACATTATCCGCATTCCACGTAACTAGGAATTTGCATTAGACATGAGTTTAAGGACCCCACAGTCCATATCAATGTGTGGTCGTCGGGACCCGTCACCTCTTTGACGGCATTGAGGGATTACAATGCCAAGTATCAAAGGAGTGAAGAGATGTACCCTAGAACCGGAGTGGATTAAATAACCCTTGGCCCAATTTGGGGTCAAGACGAATTAATTATGTTATGAGTCCATTGGACCAGTTAATCACAAATTAAGGACTTATGGCCATCTTGGGCTAAGTCCAATCAGGAGAGGCTTTGCCTCCATCCATTTAAGCCAATTGGGCCGAAGTCTAGTGTTAAACACTACAGAGCAGTCAGTGTTGAACACTGGGAATGGGGTTGACAAGTTAGTGTTTAACACTAAGAGAATATTTGGTGTTGAACACCAGCAACAATGTTTTTTCAGGTTAGTGTTAAACACTAAGGTAATCAGTGTTGAACACTGCAAATGAAGATCTCAGATTAGTGTTTAAACACTAAGGTAATCAGTGTTGAACACTGCAAATAAAGCTTTTTAATTAGTGTTGAACACTAAGGCCCAACAGTGTTTTAACACTGGGTTCGAGAGTTTTAGTTTAGTGTTTAAACACTAAGGTAAGAGGGGTCACGTGGCAGCACGTGAGAGCGCCCTCCCTTCCTTTGTTCTGCTGAGATTATCGCGTCTTCCAGAGCATCACGTGCCATCACGTGATGGGCATTCAAATGCCTATGGATTAGAGCTTCTGCTGAGGGTCACGTGGGTCACGTGGGGTGCTGCCTCAAAGGGGTTTTCTGTAGCTCTCTTGGGGGGGGTCACGTGATGACACGTGACCCTGCCTCTAGGTATTTTGTTTAGAGGCTTTGTTAATCTTCTTTTAGGAATTAAATTCCTCGAACTATAAATTTTAGAGGAATTAAATTCCTACTTCCTTTCGAAGACTTTGTTTTCTGGAATAGAGTTTAACTCTGAATTTTCTGTAGGAATTAAATTCCTCATATACGTGAAGGGCTGAATAGGGTTAAACCCTAATAAAAGTTTTTAAGGAGTTTAAACTTCCATCCTCTGTATGATTAAGGGAATTAAATTCCTGCTGTTTCAACAGAACTAGGTTCTTAATTAGGGTTAAACCCTGTTTCTTTTTTGTTCTGGAGGAATTAAATTCCCATAATATAGGGTCAAGCCCTCCTTTTATTTTAAAGGAATTAAATTCCTATAGTTCTGTGAGAATTAAATTCTCGTGCTTGCATTCCTTCTCCGTGTTTTGGATCTGCATGGCAGGATCTCAACCCATTGAGAATTAAATTCTCAACCTTATGGGGAGATGTGCACTTTGCAGATCCTCCATCAAAGAGAGAAGAAATATGTTCTTCTGTTTTCGCATTATCAGAGTTAAACTCTGTTGAGAATTAAATTCTCTTTCTTTCAAAAGGCCTTCCCTTTCTTACCTAGGGTTTTTCGCAGAAGATCCGAGTCTTTTCAAAGTATCAAAGCTCTTCTCCTTTTTTTTTTCTTTTCTGCGCATCTATATGTATGTATGTCTCTTGGCTCCTATTTATAGGAGAAGCAGCCGAATCAATCAGTTTTTTGACGAATCTTCATTGAGATTTGATTTGCATTCATCATTCATTTTGGACCTTTGGATTATTAGGTGAATTTTATTCACCATTGGATTTTAAATCCAGAGATTCTCCCTTGTTATTTTGGTTAGATTTAAAGGGGAAATCTTTCCAAACCCGAGATTTTCCCATAGATAGATGATATTTCATCACCTCTGAATCTTTAATTCGATCGGTTCCAGATAGCCGCTTTCCTTTGGAAAGATTTGATTCTCCTTCAGAATTTAATTCTGTTTGACAAAATGGGCTTTGAAAGCTGATCACGTGTGACCACGTGACCCATGGTCACGTGTGGGCACGTGACCCCCTTTGGAATGAGCCTTTTCCTTTCTTTTGCGCTCTGTCTTCTGATCGCTGCCTAAGCGTCACGTGCTACCACGTGACCCCTGGTCACGTGTGAGCACGTGACCCTTGTTTGAACTCTCTGTCTTCGGTTCTTCTGGAGAACGAGTCTGCTGTCTTGAACGTCACGTGCCAACACGTGACCCTGGTCACGTGGGGACACGTGACCTCTTCTGAAGCCTTTTCTTGACTTGATCAGAGAACTTGTGTGCTTTTGACGCTTGCGTTTAAATGTCACGTGTCGCCACGTGACCCTGGTCACGTGGGAGCATGTGACTCTTTCTGAAGCCCATTTTCTTCAGCGTAGTCAGGAAACTGCACTTGACTTGATGATGCCTTTTAGGCGTCACGTGCCAACACGTGACCCCTTTTTGAAGCTTTTCCCAGAAGCTTTCCTGATTTTAAATCAGGAAACAAATGCCCCCACAGCGTTGTTCTCACGTGTCTGCACGTGAGTGCAACGCTGTCACCTCTCGTGACCGTTGGATTCCTCTAGGGATCTGGGGAGACGAAGCGTTTCCATTGTCTTCTATAAATACCTCTGTCTCTTCATAGGAGCCTTCACTTTGTTCATCTTCTTCTTCTGAGAACTTCTTCTTTGAGAATTTAATTCTCGCTTTTAGAGCTTAGTTCTCTGTCTTGAAACAATCTTCAGAGTTTAACTCTGTTCGAAAAGAATCCTTTTTCCTCAGGTAATGTTCTTGGACAATGATGGACCTTCACATTTCTCTGGATTTTAAATCCAAAACAAGGGTTTTTACCCTTTTTTCTTCATATTTTCCATAAGAACATGAAACTGTTTAATCTTTCAACTGAAGATCTCTTAGGGTTTAGATGATCTTTGGGGAGATGATGATGACGGTTCAAATCCATGGAATTTAATTCCATCCAAAATGCTTCTGGGAATTTAATTCCCTTTTCTCAATAAGGAATTTAATTCCAACGAAGAACTCGATTTCTTCACACAGAGGCTTCCTGGGGTCTCTTGGCCCGAGGTTGTTCTTCTGCAATTAATGCAATGGGGGCCTTGTAATGATGTCTTATGACTTTTATTTTAGGTACCATGGATGCCCATCTGTACCGTCTTGATGAGATCATTTCCTATGGGAATATTCGTGCGCTGGGCCGTAGTCAGAATCAGGAGTTCACTGATGCTCAGTGTGCCGAGATCATGAGCCGCTTCGATGAGTACAACCATAGGCTACTCCCCCGTCGTTCTTCTCTTCTGAGGCTGATCGTGCTGGCGATCCGGGAGGCACTTCCTCTCTTTTGCGCCGGCATACCGCTCGAGGCCTTGGACACTGCCGAGGATAAGGTGCATTCGGTGTACCTTATGGGCCTGATCTCAAAGAGAAGGCGGGATAATCTCATTGATCTCCTTCATCAGATTTTTCAGCAATCAGCCATACTGGGCGCCTACCGGAGGGTAGAGGACATCCGCGGGGACCCCGATGCTTGTGACCGTGAGAGAAAGCATACTCGGGAGCTTCGAAATGCTTGGAAGATCTTGAATAAAGTCAATTCCGAGTTTCTCAACCCATGCCCCGCGTCTGAAGCCTTACCATTGTAAAAGTTTCTCTTTTTGTTTTGTATTGCCTTCTTGAAGTCTGGATGATAAGTTTTGTTGTGTCCTTGTATGTTTGCACGCTTTTTCTCTGAGATTTTATTATTTTGCTACTATTGTTGTTTGTGCTTTTTAACATACAGGGTACCACTCCATATTTTCCTTTTAACTGCACATCAGGTTTAGGCCTCACGTGTTCTACACGTGGGACCCCTTGATGTGGCTGTTCACAAGATTCTCCTCATGCCATATTTTCAGTGCACAATGTTAGGTGCAGGAAAAAGGCCTTGGAAATAATTCCATCTCCTTGATTTTCGGTGCTTCTCCTTTTTTAGGCCTTGGAAATAATTTCACCATGCAGGATTTTCCGCGCACAGCACTTAATGCACTTCATTATATATGAGGCTATAGCCTTCTTTTCTTTTCACAGAGAGATTCATATCATACATATATTTTTCTTGAGAGAGAAGCGAGTGCCATGGCTTGTAATCGCCCTCATGCTCGTCGACAGCCGTGGGAAGTTCCCCTTGAGGAGATGATCCCCCACTTTGCTGCTCGGTTGGTGGACCCCCTCCTTACCGACAACGAATGCGACTCAGCCATGCATGAACTCTCGATCCGTAGGGGGTCTCCCCTCCCGATGGGTTCTCTCTGGCTCCGGATGATCCTCATGGCCGTGCTTGCCGACATTCCTCCTCACCCGGCAGAGATGACCCTGGCGATGCTTGATGCGGCGGAAGAAAAGCTCGAGGGCTTTCATGAAGCATGCCTGATTACTCAGGCTCTGAAGGACTGCTCAATTCATCTGCTGAGCGAGATAAAGGCCCGGCGAGCTGTTATGTTTGCATTCGCGGACGAACATGGCGCCAACCGATGGGGAGCGACTTCTCGCGAGAATCGTCGTTTCGATGTGCTGGAGAAAGCGGAGAGAGAGATGGAGAATTTTATCCTTTGCTTCGTCAACCCCTGTGCCGTTGATCCTGTGTTTGGTGACCTTTTCCGTTAGTGTAGAACCTTTTTAAATTGGTCCCTCCTTTTTGCATGCTTTATGTTGAACTTCCATGTAGGCTTGGTACTCGTATGTATGTTTCTGCTTGCATGAATAAATTTTGCGTTCTTTTTATGAAAATTTCCTTCAATTATCAATACTGTTGTCATGTCGCGTGCACATTAAAGCTTCTAATTTTACTTCTTTTTCGGATGTTCATATGATTGCGAGCACATGCTTGATAGGATAATCATCTGAAAGTTTTCTGTTGCCTGCCATACCGGGTTGTGTGAGCGCGTTCTGGATCGATTATTGCTATCGATCGAGAACCCATTTATATGGTCTCGAGCGTGTATGTCCTACTGCTAAGGTTGTGGTCGCAGAGTGAGCTTTCATGACCTGATAGGGCGACATGTAGTGAATATAAGGTTGTGGCTCTCGGTAAAGTTGCCATGTTCACTCGCGAGAGGGTTGAGGCTCATAGGGCCACTGAGAAAGAGCTTGAAGCCCGGCTCGCTTCGTATCAGGCTCAGCAAGCTCAAGCGGAGGCTCGTCTTCTGAAGATCTTGCGTCATGAAGCCGTGGCTCAGCAAAAGCAGGATGAGCTGACCAAGCTGCTGAATCGCCCGCCGGCCTGAAACATTTGTATCTTTTTCTTCCTTTTTGTACATACTCATAGATGAAAGTATTTTCTTTTTGTTTCTTTCATGAATTATACTTTGTACTCATTTTGGTTTATGAATAAAAGATACATTTTTTCTTGTCAATGATATGTCTCCTTTTCATTGAATGTATTCTGCGGGTATTCTATCTTGATCTCCTTGCAGGACAGCCATGGCTCAGGACTCAGGGTTAAGATCTGCTTCCTAAGGCTTTTGCATCTTATGAGCCACGAGGGTCTCATAAAGAGTTTTTCTCCCTACAGGTCGAGAGGATCCCGTAGGTGTGAGTTCTTCTTAAAGATCGTGAGGATCCTTAAGCGGGTTTTCCCTTGAGAGTCGTAAGGATCTCACAAGAGAGTTTTTCTTCCTTACAGGTCGTGAGGGCCTGCAAGTGCCGGATGTGATCCCCCTTATCCGTGTTTCACGGAGTCAGGGATCTCTCAAGGTATCGTAGTTTAAAGACGTCACGGTCAAGGTTAAGGACCTCATAGTCCGTGGATTTAAGGACTCTACAGTCCGCTGTTAGTTTTAAGACATCACGGTCAAGGTTAAGGACCTCATAGTCCGTGGATTTAAGGACTCCACAGTCCGGTGTTTGGTTGCAGGGACCCGTCACCTCTTTGAAGACGTTGAGGAATTACAACGCCGGGCATCAAAGGAGTGAAGAGATGTACCCTTAAACCAAGGCAAAGTCTGTAGGGAATCGGGGTGGTTGATCGTTAGTTTTAAGACATCACGGTCGAGGTTAAGGACGTCATAGTCCGTGGATTTTAAGGACTCCACAGTCCGGTATTTGCTCTGGATGCTTCACACGGGTTCACTGCCGTGCTTGGCGAGGACCAGGCTCCGCTCTGGACGTTTTCTACGGGGTCAAAGAGTGACATTATCCGCGTTCCACGTAACCAGGAATTTTGCGCTAGATGCTTCACACGGGTTCACTGCCGCGTTAGGCGAGGACTAGGCTCCGCTCTGGATGCTTCGCACGGGTTCACTGCCATGCTCTGCGAGGACCAGGATCCGCTCTGGACGTTTTCCACGGGGTCAAAGAGTGACATTATCCGTGTTCCACGTGACCAGGAATTTTGCACTAGATGCTTCACACGGGTTCACTGCCGCGTTAGGCGAGGACTAGGCTCCGCTCTGGATGCTTCGCACGGGTTCATTGCCATGCTCTGCGAGGACCAGGATCCGCTCTGGACGTTTTCCACGGGGTCAAAGAGTGACATTATCCGTGTTCCACGTGACCAGGAATTTTGCACTAGATGCTTCATACGGGTTCACTGCCGCGTTAGGCGAGGACTAGGCTCCGCTCTGGATGCTTCGCACGGGTTCACTGCCATGCTCTGCGAGGACCAGGATCCGCTCTGGACGCTTTCCACGGGGTCAAAGAGTGACATTATCCGCGTTCCACGTGACCAGGAATTTTGCACTAGATGCTTCACACGGGTTCACTGCCGCGTTAGGCGAGGACTAGGCTCCGCTCTGGATGCTTCGCACGGGTTCACTGCCATGCTCTGCGAGGACCAGGATCCGCTCTGGACGCTTTCCACGGGGTCAAAGTGTAAATCCCCGTTTCCTTTCTACATGAAACTTCCTATTTCTGAATCCTAGTGATTAACTTATTCTTGACTTCGTATATTTTTAGTTGGTTGTTTAAACCCTATTTTTCCAACTCTTTTGGAATTATAGTCCAAACCCTAAAAGTCAAAACCCAGAATTTAAAACCAAAAAAAAAACAACTAACACAAATAAAACCAATTTAATTCAACCATTATTTTTCCTAATCCCTCAGCCCACACTAAATAAATTCTGTTAATTTTCATCAGCCCACTCGATTTTAGCAAAATCCCTTTTATAAAATCCCAGCCCGTTCCCTTCTCTGCAGCCCACTTTGGGAATTAATTGTTTTTTTAAAAACCCGAACCGTTTCTTTCTGAAGCCCACGAGATTTATAAGGGAAAAATGAATTCCTTTCATAGCCGGCCCACTTCCATCAACCCAAGCCCGCTCACTTACCCTTCACTGTTCTTCTTCCATTCAAATTTTCTCCCAACGGCTACACCCCCGTAACGCGCGCGCGCGACACGCCTCCCCCGCCGTCGCCCACGCCCTCGCCCTACCGTTGCCCCCACGTTGTCAAACTCGTCGCCCTCATCTCTCTCGTACTCACAAAAACTCCTCCCCTCTCTTCTCTACATTCACCGAGCCCAAAAGAAAACCCGAACACCCAAATTCCTCTCGAACCCATTTTTTTTGCCGACCGCTCAACGCCCCATCGACGGTGACCACACCTCGACAACACCTCGACAACCACCGACGACCCTCTCTCAGCCTCCCTCCTTCACCCTCTACAACTCCACCATTCTTCAAACCGAGCCCTCTCAATTATCCCCTGCACACAACCATTTCAGCCGAGCTCGAGTCATCACCTTATACCCTCGACGCCGGCGAACTCCCCACCACATCGCCGACCTTCCCACAACATCCACACCCTCAGCATCACCCTCACCTCTCCAGACCCGACCCCCACTGCTCCCCATCTCTCCAAATCTCAAAACCCATTTCTATTTTTCCCTCACTGTGAGCTGCTCCGTACTCGCTGCCGGAGCGACGCCGTCGACCGTCGGCAACTCCAATACACTCGCTGTGAATCATCAAACATCCATCAACGTCTAGTGGCTGTGCAGACGACTCCGGGAACTCCGACGTATAACCCGTTCTCGATCGGGGCTCGCGCGAATAGATTCCACGGCGTACAACGCGTGTTCGCTGCATCGTTGCTGCCGTGTGATCCCGAGTCATCTTCCAGGCAAGTGTTTACTTGCTTCATGCTATTATAGTCGTGTTACACACCTAGATCACCTAGTTTACGAACTTAATGATTATATATATATATATTGACCAAGGTGTTCGATGCTAGTCTCTCATGGATATAGCTGTTTAATTTGACGGAAACCGATACCTTCTGTTGGCCCATATAATGTTAAATATAGTGTATGAATCTCGCTGGAAAATACGAATGTTTGTAACGAAAACTGATACCCCCAAATATGTCGTTAAAACTGGAATTTTCTCGTGCCTGAAAACGAATAAAATCACCATAAATCATATGTATACTGGATTGAGACGTTCGAGGGCTTAAATCGAAGCCGACTTGATGAACTTTAACCCTATGGAAAATCCTAATGAATCCTGTTCTGTAATCATGATGATAACTGGGTCGGAACACGACTCTGGACTGCAGTCCAGAGCGTTTCTGATTAGTGTGTTCTGTCTAAAGTCCTGCGTCCCCGTGTTTCTTGAAATCGTGTGATACGGAACCTTACAGTAGTTATAAGATATTCCTGTTAGTGAAAGAAAACAAGTGGTCTCATTCCGATTCATCGCAGTTTGTTATTTTAAACTATATTAAAAAGTACGGAATGTAAAGCTGTTCAGAACAATTTCTGAAATGACATTTGAGATTGAACCGTATATAACTTTCAACGTACAGATGCGATTATGGATCCGTCTGTTGCGTTGAATACTTTATCGAAAACCCTAAATTTCATCTAACTGTGACATCGCTAAATTCTGAGCCCAACTGGGCGAAATTCGTGTCGCGAAACAGACGTTCAGTTCTGAAATTGAAATTTCAGCCGCGAACACTTAAACTGAAACAGTTATATCTTGAAAACCGAAACTCCGATTGAACTGAAACAAATTTTGATGGATTCCTGACTGGTTGTTCTATATATCTTACCTACATCATTTTTGCTGAATTCGTAACATATTAATCTGTGCAATTTATTTTAATTCATGACATGCATGCTAATTCGTAACATACCGTGTTTATTGGTAGCATACAATACGTATATCATACCCTTGTCATTTACTCAGTGTTAGTGCGTGTGGACATTGCATTATCGTGCGTGATAGATGTTGATTTAGGAGTGATGAGTCCACCAATGGAAAGTGAACATTCGTGACAGTGATTGATACAGTGGATAGTGATGAAACCGTGCCATTGGTATACTCGTACACAACTAGATCAATGTCTTAAATAGTGTAACCTGGGGGAAAAGGGGAAATCAAAGTGGAAAGAGTATCGTATTTAGCGGGACCGTGTTTAGAGGATGATCATTCGAACTGTGATACTTATACGTGTAGGACAGGATCTAGCGATCCGGCTGACAGGGTTATGTCCCGGGCATGTGGGCCGTGGTCTCGGGTATGTACGAGACTCCTGTTAAACATGATCCTCCTTCCACTATGTGATTTCAAACATGACTTAGAGACCGATAGGGACACATAACATATTCTGCATGATATTGTGACATAGTGGTCACTTGCATTATTCTCATATCAGTATTACCTCATTTACCTGTTGCACCTGATTATAATAATATTATTATTTGTGTCGCTCTGACGACCTGAGTATGCATGCTCAGATTCCGCGGGAGGACCAGTACAGGAGACGGATCTATCCTTTGAGCTCACGGAGATATAGTTGGTGTACCTACTTCATTTATTTCTTTCCATAGAAGAGATTGTGAGATTGAACTTGGTTAGTTATCGTTTTTATTATCTGTAATCTGTGAACAATGAAATCTTAATGTAATAAATTAGTGATGTGATTCCTTTAATACTGTGCTTTATTACTGGTTACCATGTAGTGCTAGAAGCCGAAGTGCGACTACGGCGGGACGATTCCTTGACCGTAGGAGCATGGCTGGCCTAGTCATACCTCGTATTCCGTATTTTGGGAAGCGGGGCGTGACATGGTTTAGTTGGTATCAGAGCCAGGTTTAGTATCAAGGGATAACATTAACTATGCAATATTACGTTATTCTTGTTTCACTACCCTGATTTCTATCCTTGAATCTGAACCTATTCTTTTGAATCTTCCAGTGATATGACGTCCCCGAACGACCCCTCCTCGGACTCCAGCTCTCAGGATCGCACAGAAAGAATACTCAGTGCACTGACCACTCTCGCGGAAGCTCAGGAGAGGAAGACAGATTTGCTTACTGAGGGACTCAGGGCGATTACCGCCGCAGGAGGACCCTCCGCACTGATTACCACCTCCGAGGGCGCTACTCCACCAGCTTATCAGGCTAGGGCCGGTACTGTGTCAGACTTCCGACGGTTACACCCAGCTGCGTTCACAGGGCTAGCTGAACCACTTGAAGCTGAGCAATGGCTGGTAAACATGGAGAATTTATTGGCAGCCGCCAGGGTTCCAGAGGAAGACAGAGTGAATGTGATAAAGATACAATTAGAAGACGAGGCTCGTACATGGTGGTCGGTAGAAGAAAGCAGACTTGAAGAGCCGATTGAATGGGACAAGTTTAAGGAGTGCTTCTTAGATCACTATTTTCCTCCCACAGCCAAGGCAGAAATGGAGGAAAGGTTTATTCTTCTGAAGCAGAATGGACGCCCAGTGGACGTTTATGCGGCAGAGTTCAACCGTCTGAGCCGCTTTGCTCCATACATGGTCAAATCAGAAGTCACCAGGGCTAGGCGTTTCCTTCAGGGGTTAGATTTTGAGTTGCAGCAGCTGATTGCATCGTTAGATCTGCAGACTTTCGCACAGGTACTCAACGCGGCGAGAGTTCAGGAGCAATTGATTAACAAGTTCAGAAGACCCCCAGTCGTTCCAGCACGTAACCACGCGCCTCCTCGAGGAGCCATACCGGTTCACAGAGTAGGGACGACGCAAATGAAGCGCCCTTTCGTACCACAGCATCGCCCCCAGAGGCAGGGCATAACTTGCGGATATTGCGGTAGAGGAGGACATACCCAGAAGGACTGTCGCCGTGCTAAGGGACAGTGTCTGATTTGCGGCTCCAGTCAGCACAGGATTAACAGTTGTCCTGAGCGAGCAGAGATACAAGGAAGTTCTGGACCGCCACAGCAGAGGCCGCAGGAACAGAGACAGCCATTTACAGGTCGCGGTCAGGGACGGGCTTTCACCTTGACCGCAGAGCAGGCAGAAGCGTCAGGAGATGTGGTTACAGGTACTCTACTTGTACATTCCTTGCCAGCTAGAGTACTTTTTGATTCAGGAGCATCGCATTGTTTCTTGTCTGAGCATTTCACAAATACACACTCAATACCACATGAACCACTAACCAAGGGATGGGAAATTCATACGGGTAATGGCATCATAATATCTAGTCGAGAATGTAGATTATGCCCGGTTGTAGTGTGTGGCAGGGAATTCTATGCGAATTTCCTCCTGATCGGGACAGGCAGTTACGACGCAATCCTTGGGATGGATTGGATGAGCACTTTTCATGCAGTTATCGATTGTCGTGCAAAGAAGGTGATCTTCCGCATTCCCAATCACCCGGAGTTTGTTTTCGAGGGCGGAAGCGAATGTTTGGAACCAGCTAAGTACAGAGCAAAGCCTAAGGAACTGACAGCCATGGAGATTGATAAGAGCCCAGCCCCAGAAATTGTTCGGGACTTCCTAGACGTATTTCCTGAAGATCTACCAGGTCTACCACCTCCTCGAATTTTAGAGTTCTCGATCGATTTGATTCCAGGTACCGCCCCAGTATCCAGGGCCCCCTACAGGATGGCACCAGTGGAGTTGGCAGAATTGAAGAAACAGGTTGAAGAATTATTGGAGAAGGGATTTATTCGGCCAAGCGCTTCACCGTGGGGTGCACCAGTTCTATTGGTAAAGAAGAAGGATGGATCGTTGCGAATGTGCATAGATTACCGGGAGCTGAACAAGGTCACAATAAAGAACAAATACCCAATCCCGCGTATCGATGACCTATTCGATCAGCTAAGTGGAGCCAAGGTTTTCTCGAAGTTGGATCTCCGTTCTGGATATCATCAAATCAGAGTAGCAGCCGAGGATGTATGCAAGACGGCTTTCAGGACCCGATACGGACATTACGAATTCCTTGTGATGCCGTTCGGTGTTACAAATGCCCCAGCAATATTCATGGATTTAATGAACAGGGTGTTCGCAAAATACTTGGACACGTTCGTCGTTGTGTTTATCGACGACATACTTGTCTACTCGAAGACCTGGGATGAGCATGCTGAGCATTTGCGCACGGTTCTACAAATTCTTCGGGAAGAGAAGCTGTATGCGAAGCTGAGCAAGTGTGAATTCTGGCTCGATAAAGTTCAGTTTTTGGGACATATTGTTTCGGGCGAAGGCATCTCGGTGGACCCGGCAAAGATAGAATCTGTCAGAGATTGGCCGACGCCAAAATCAGTAGCAGAGATCAGGAGCTTTCTGGGATTGGCAGGTTATTATCGAAGATTCGTCCAAGATTTCTCCAGAATCGCGGAACCATTGACGAGGTTAACACGGAAGGACGTGCCGTTTACATGGACAGAAGAGTGCTCTCAGGCATTCGACACTCTGAAGCAGAAGTTAACCACAGCACCTATACTTACAGTACCAGATAATTCCGGTGGTATGGTGATACACAGTGATGCCTCGGGGAAGGGTTTAGGCTGTGTTTTGATGCAGCACGGCCGAGTGGTTGCTTACGCCTCTCGACAACTGAGAAACCACGAGAAGAACTACCCTACGCACGACTTGGAGTTAGCTGCGGTAGTTTTTGCATTAAAGATTTGGAGGCACTATCTTTTGGGTGAGAAAGTGGAGGTATACACGGATCACAAAAGTTTGAAGTATGTTTTCACCCAGAAGGAACTGAACATGAGGCAGCGCCGATGGCTAGAGCTAATGGCAGATGATGATCTGGACCTTCAGTATCACCCGGGGAAGGTCAATGTTGTACCGGACGCACTCAGTCGCAAACCAGCGGTCATGATGTTGACCGATCAGAGGAGTATTATTGAGGATTTCCAGAGACTTGAACTTGAGGTCGTTACGCCGAACGCACTAAGTCAATTTTGGCAGCTACAGGTGCAATCTTCCCTAGTGAATCGTATCAAGATTGCCCAAGCGGGCGATCCTCGATTGCAAAAGTTCAGAGAGCAAGTGGAAGCTGAACTGTGTGCTTCAGCCAACACTTCTTCTCGTACACCACCTTTAGGTACACAGAGTCTGCTACCGAATCTCAAAGAACCATCTTCATGTATAATCAAATCCGTTCTCAGTCCAGAGACAGATCGGTCCCCAAAACTAATTCTGAATGGTCCAGAACATGGTTCTCATCTCGTACGTAACGCCGCAACTGTGACACGTGGAAGGTATTGTGCACACCAGCTAGCGATGGGGGCAAGGCAAGTCGATAGGCCACCTCTCCTACTCGCTCTAGCACCTCAAAAGGTCCGATAAAACGGGGGCTAAGTTTTCCCCGACTTCCGAATCTGATAACTCCACGAGTAGGGGAAATCTTCAAGAACACATGATCTCCGACTTCGAACTCAAGTGCCCTTCTGCTGGTATCTGCCCAACTCTTTTGTCGATCCTGAGCCGTCTTAATACGCTGCCTGATCATTTGGACCTTGTCAACTGTCTGAACGATGAGTTCGGGGCCCAGTAATCTTCGCTCTCCCACATCATCCCAGCATACTGGGGATCGACATTTCCGCCCGTATAATGCTTCAAAAGGAGCCATTTGAATACTAGCCTGATAACTGTTGTTATAAGAGAACTCGACTAGGTGCAGATGGTCCTCCCAGGAGCCCTGAAAGTCCAACATACAGGCTCTCAACATGTCCTCGAGCGTCTGAATTGTACGCTCGGATTGTCCATCCGTCTGTGGGTGATAAGCTGTGCTGAATTTGAGGCGGGTTCCCAAACTCTCCTGTAAGCTCTTCCAAAAGTGTGACAAGAATCTCGTGTCCCGGTCTGACACAATGCTGACTGGAACACCGTGAAGTCGCACAATCTCCTGTATATATCTTTCTGCCAGTGATTCTGTCGACTGTCCCACTTGGAACGGTAGAAAGTGTGCAGCTTTTGTGAGGCGATCTACGATAACCCAAATAGCGTTATTGCCTCTAGGGCTCCGTGGTAAGGCCGTCACAAAATCCATAGTAATGTGCTCCCACTTCCATTCAGGTATCGGCAATGGTTGTAATAATCCTGCTGTTCTCTGATGTTCCGCCTTCACCTGCTGGCATACTAAGCATCTGGATACGAACCTCGCAATTTCCCGCTTCATTCCGTTCCACCAAAAGTGCTGCTTTAGGTCCTGATACATTTTTGTACCTCCTGGATGCACAGAATAAGCTGAACTGTGTGCTTCAGCCAACACGTCTCCAGACCCGACCCCCACTGCTCCCCATCTCTCCAAATCTCAAAACCCATTTCTATTTTTCCCTCACTGTGAGCTGCTCCGTACTCGCTGCCGGAGCGACGCCGTCGACCGTCGGCAACTCCAATACACTCGCTGTGAATCATCAAACATCCATCAACGTCTAGTGGCTGTGCAGACGACTCCGGGAACTCCGACGTATAACCCGTTCTCGATCGGGGCTCGCGTGAATAGATTCCACGGCGTACAACGCGTGTTCGCTGCATCGTTGCTGCCGTGTGATCCCGAGTCATCTTCCAGGCAAGTGTTTACTTGCTTCATGCTATTATAGTCGTGTTACACACCTAGATCACCTAGTTTACGAACTTAATGATTATATATATATATATTGACCAAGGTGTTCGATGCTAGTCTCTCATGGATATAGCTGTTTAATTTGACGGAAACCGATACCTTCTGTTGGCCCATATAATGTTAAATATAGTGTATGAATCTCGCTGGAAAATACGAATGTTTGTAACGAAAACTGATACCCCCAAATATGTCGTTAAAACTGGAATTTTCTCGTGCCTGAAAACGAATAAAATCACCATAAATCATATGTATACTGGATTGATACGTTCGAGGGCTTAAATCGAAGCCGACTTGATGAACTTTAACCCTATGGAAAATCCTAATGAATCCTGTTCTGTAATCATGATGATAACTGGGTCGGAACACGACTCTGGACTGCAGTCCAGAGCGTTTCTGATTAGTGTGTTCTGTCTAAAGTCCTGCGTCCCCGTGTTTCTTGAAATCGTGTGATACGGAACCTTACAGTAGTTATAAGATATTCCTGTTAGTGAAAGAAAACAAGTGGTCTCATTCCGATTCATCGCAGTTTGTTATTTTAAACTATATTAAAAAGGACGGAATGTAAAGCTGTTCAGAACAATTTCTGAAATGACATTTGAGATTGAACCGTATATAACTTTCAACGTACAGATGCGATTATGGATCCGTCTGTTGCGTTGAATACTTTATCGAAAACCCTAAATTTCATCTAACTGTGACATCGCTAAATTCTGAGCCCAACTGGGCGAAATTCGTGTCGCGAAACAGACGTTCAGTTCTGAAATTGAAATTTCAGCCGCGAACACTTAAACTGAAACAGTTATATCTTGAAAACCGAAACTCCGATTGAACTGAAACAAATTTTGATGGATTCCTGACTGGTTTTTCTATATATCTTACCTACATCATTTTTGCTGAATTCGTAACATATTAATCTGTGCAATTTATTTTAATTCATGACATGCATGCTAATTCGTAACATACCGTGTTTATTGGTAGCATACAATACGTATATCATACCCTTGTCATTTACTCAGTGTTAGTGCGTGTGGACATTGCATTATCGTGCGTGATAGATGTTGATTTAGGAGTGACGAGTCCACCAATGGAAAGTGAACATTCGTGACAGTGATTGATACAGTGGATAGTGATGAAACCGTGCCATTGGTATACTCGTACACAACTAGATCAATGTCTTAAATAGTGTAACCTGGGGGAAAAGGGGAAATCAAAGTGGAAAGAGTATCGTATTTAGCGGGACCGTGTTTAGAGGATGATCATTCGAACTGTGATACTTATACGTGTAGGACAGGATCTAGCGATCCGGCTGACAGGGTTATGTCCCGGGCATGTGGGCCGTGGTCTCGGGTATGTACGAGACTCCTGTTAAACATGATCCTCCTTCCACTATGTGATTTCAAACATGACTTAGAGACCGATAGGGACACATAACATATTCTGCATGATATTGTGACATAGTGGTCACTTGCATTATTCTCATATCAGTATTACCTCATTTACCTGTTGCACCTGATTATAATAATATTATTATTTGTGTCGCTCTGACGACCTGAGTATGCATGCTCAGATTCCGCGGGAGGACCAGTACAGGAGACGGATCTATCCTTTGAGCTCACGGAGATATAGTTGGTGTACCTACTTCATTTATTTCTTTCCATAGAAGAGATTGTGAGATTGAACTTGGTTAGTTATCGTTTTTATTATCTGTAATCTGTGAACAATGAAATCTTAATGTAATAAATTAGTGATGTGATTCCTTTAATACTGTGCTTTATTACTGGTTACCATGTAGTGCTAGAAGCCGAAGTGCGACTACGGCGGGACGATTCCTTGACCGTAGGAGCATGGCTGGCCTAGTCATACCTCGTATTCCGTATTTTGGGAAGCGGGGCGTGACACAAAGAGTGACATTATCCGCGTTCCACATGATCAGGAATTTTGCTGAATGTATCCGCATTTCACGGGGTGAGGGTTTGACTGTTGGCAATATGTATACCACCGAGCCATGGAACTGGGAGTGGCCGCTGTTCCGCTTAGCTTGAAGTTGTGTTCGTTGTTACGAGACGATCTCCAGGTTATTTGTGAACCGTCGAGATTTGGCTTCCTCTCATGACGAAACCTGGGGGGAGGAGTATGATCCCTTGTAGTATCACCTGTAGGGCATGTATTTTATTTTTATTTTATTTCTTTTCCCGCGATGCTCTATCATTTCAGCTTTTTATATCGTGAAAATCGCGACTGCCCAATCATTTCGGCTATTTTTCGCGGTGCCCAATCATTTCGGCTATTTATTTTATTTTTACTCGCTGCTTTTTATTGCGAGTTGCCCCATCATTTCGGCTATTTTTCATGCATACATTTTTACTTGCTGCTTTTTATTGCAAGTTGCCCCATCATTTCGGCTATTTTGTAGGCATGTGTGGCCTGCTAGCTTTTTCGCCGCAAGCTCGGATTTCGGACACCGATTTCGGCATCAGCACCGCTGCAACTGGGATATTGCCAGGAGCGAATCATCATTTGCCATGAAAGGACTTAGGATTTGATACCGGTTTAGGCATCAGCATCGCTGCAACTGGAATATTGCCAGGAGCGAATCATCATTTGCCTCTGTCGATGTTGAATAAAGGTGGCTTAGCAAACAGGGTTAAGGTCCTGTCGACTAAGGCTTTTGACTTCATGAGCCGTAAGGGTCTCACAAAGGTATTTCTCCCTACAAGTCGTGAGGATCTTGCAGGTGTATTTTCTCCTTAAGGATCGTGAGGATTCCTAAGTGTATGTTCCTCCGTAAGTCGTAAGGATCCTACAAGAGGGTTTTCACCTTATGGGTCGAGAGGACCCACAAGGGTTGGACTTTGCTGGGGAAATGTTTATTCGCGCCCGTGGATTGTATACAAGGGTCAGTATTGAGCCTCTTGTAGGGCAATATCGGAGGTTGTGGAGGATTTGCTTAAGAACAGGTTTAGGTTTCTGTAACTTAAGGCTTTCAAATCTCATGGGCCGTGAGGGTCCCACAAGAGAATTCTCCTTACGAGTCGTAAGGATCTCGTAAGTGTATTTTCTCCTTAGGAATCGTGAGGATCCCCAAGTGTGTTGCTCCCTTGTGAGTCGTAAGGATCTCACGTAGGTGGTTCCTCCTTACAAGGTCGAGAGGACTCTGTAAGTGTCCTTTAACGAGGTTGCGCCCTTTCGGGTTTTCACAAACACTCGCCGGTAGTCTTGCTGTTTTTACTCACGGAGCCCTTTCGGGTTTTCATCCGTGCCCGTTTTGCTCATAGACATACCGTTTTTTTTATTCTTTTCACTTTTTTTTTACAAGGTCGCGCCCTCTCAGGTTTTCACGAACACTTGCCGGCAGCCCTGCTGTTTTTACTCACGGAGCCCTTTCGGGTTTTCATCCGTGCCCACTTTGCTTATGGACATACCGTTTTTTTATTTTTTTTTATTTTTTTTTTATTTTTTTTTTCTTCTTTTTTTTTCTTTGTTCATCCATCTCGTCGACCTAAGGGCGTTGCGGTAGTAGTTTAAGGACGTTTCGGTCCGTCGTTAGTTTAAGGACGTTCCGGTCCGTTGTTAGTTTAAGGACGTTTCGGTCTGCCGATATGGGAAGGCTGGCTGCTGCTTGTAAAGTCTGAGCCTAGGAAGATAGTGAGCGGACATAGTCGTCGTCATCTATCATTGACCCAGGCTGTGGCTTATTAAGCATAGTATTTCTTTAAGAAGCGGCCGTTTATTGGCCTGAAAGGCCTTTCACCGTGCATGTCCATGAGTAGGTAGGCTCCACCCTGGTAGACCTTGTCTATGATATACGGGCCTTCATAGTTTGGCTCAAATTTTCCCCGCTTGGCACGATTGGGGATCATAGGTCTTTTGACCACTAGTACGAGTTCGCCTTGGTGGAATGTCCTCGGCCTGGTCAATCGTTCGTACGAGCGCGTCATCGTTGCTTTGTAGGCTTCTAGATGTTGTTGCGCTATGAGCCGGGTTTCGTCGAGGGCATCAAGCTCCTCAAGCCGAAGGTGAGCATTTTCTTCGTTCGTCAGCTCGTGGTGGACTGCTACTCGTAGAGAGGGTAACTCTATCTCGAGGGGGAGCACTGCCTCCGTCCCAAACACCAACGCGTACGGCGTTGTGTTTGTGGCCGTCTTGAACGTAGTTCGGTAAGCCCAAAGGGCTTCTTGCAGCCTTTCGTGCCAGTCTCTCTTATTCCTGGAAACGGTCTTTTTTATGATCTTCGTCAAGGTCTTATTGAAAGCTTCGGCCAGACCGTTAGCTCGTGGATTGTAAACTGAAGAATATCTCCAGTCTATATTGTGCTGCTGTGCGAAGCGGCTAACCTTATGGCTTCGGTAGGCCGGCCCATTATCGGAGATAATCCGCCGTGGAGTTCCAAACCGATAGATGACGTGCGTCTTGAAGAAGTGGAGAATATTCTCCGTCTTCACTTCCCTCAGCGGTACTGCTTCTGCCCATTTGGAGAAATAATCAGTGGTCGCCAGGATAAAACGGTGTCCCCGGGATGATGCTGGCTCAATGGGGCCGACTATGTCAGTCCCCCACATTTCGAATGGCCAACTAGCCAACGTCGGGTGCAGTGGATTCGGATGTTGGTGGATGAAGTCTCCATGGATCTGGCATGAGTGGCATTGCTTCGTATACTCGAGGCAGTCCTGGATCATCGTGGGCCAGTAATAACCCATCCGTTTAATTTTTAACTTCATCTTTGGGCCTGCTTGGTGAGAACCGCAAAGTCCGTCATGAACTTCCTGAACGACTCTTTCTGCTTCGTCAGGTCCTAAGCATCTGAGCCATAGAGAATCAAACGATCTCTTGTATAGAATGTCGTTGACGAAAGCGAAGGATAGAGCTCGTTTCATGAGCTGATGTCTTGAGGACGCTTCTTCGGGCATTCGGTGGGACTTAAAGTAGTCTATGAAGACTTCCTTGCAGTCTTCGGCCTTCTCATGGTCTTTTATTTGTAGGGTCGTCTGCTCAGTCGTTCCCTTTTCTTCGCATGATTCCGGAGATATTTCTGCCGGGGCGAGCACTCGACGGCTTTGTACCACGATTCTGACGTCATCGAGGTTCTCGTCAGCCAGTTCTTTAGCAAGTTTAGCCAACGCGTCTGCTTTGCTGTTTTCTGCGCGCGGTATGTTCTCCAAAGTATAGGAGGGAATTTGGGTCAATAGTTGTTGCACCCTTTCGCCGTACTTCACCAATTCCGGCTTGCATGTTTGGTAGTCACCATTTACTTGACTGACGACCAGCTGAGAATCCCCGTATATGAGGAGGTCTTCAATTCCCATGTCGATGGCGATCTCGAGGCCTGCTATCAGGGCTTCGTATTCGGCTTCATTGTTTGTCCTCGGCTCTGTTAAGGAGAAGGCGAAGCGCATTATCCCTCCTTGTGGAGTTGCAAAGATGAGGCCTATCCCTGATTTGATCATTGGGATACCTTGTTTCTGTTTCTTTATGGAGGACGCTCCATCGAAATAGAATTCCCATCGGGTGCTTCCGCCGCTAACCGCATCAAATGCATGCTCGTCCGGCAAATCACAGTTCAGAGGAGAATTGGCCGGTATCGGGTGCTCGGCGAGGAAGTCGGCAATGGCCTGGCCTTTCACTGCCTTGAGAGGTTGATACGTTATCGAGAACTCCATCAAGAGCAGGGCCCACTTAGCGAGTCGTCCCGTCAATATGGCTTTCGACATCAAATATTTGAGAGGGTCCACCTTCGAAATAAGACGGACTTCATGTGCTAATGCGTAATGTCTAAGCTTTGTTATTGCGAAGATCAATGCCAAGCAGTGCTTTTCAATGGGGGAATAGTTGCTTTCTGCCCCCAGTAGAACTCGACTTAAGTAGTAGAGTGCTCTCTCTTTCCCCTGATCGTTCTCTTGTGCCCATAATGCGCCTAAAGAACCTTCAAGGGCGGTCGTGTAAAGAATGAGGGGTTTTCCCTTGACCGGCGCGGCCAACACCGGAGGGTTCTGCAGGTACTGCTTGATCTCGTCTAGTGCACCTTGACATTTGCGATCCCAAACGAATGGAGTTCCCTTTTTCATCAGGTGGCCGTAAGGACGGCATTTGCCCGAAAGATTAGCGATAAACCGCCGGATGTATGCGAGCTTCCCTTGGAGAGACCGCAACTGCTTGAGGGTTCTTGGCGGAGGCATTTCCATGATCGCCTTAATCTTTGACGGATCTATTTCAATACCTCGGTGTCGAACGATGAATCCCAGAAATTTGCCCGAGGAGACTCCAAACGCGCATTTGAGGGGATTCATTTTCAAATTATATTGCCGAAGGCGTCGAAATACAGTCTCCAGATGCTTTAAATGATCTTCGTATGACATGCTCTTTACTACGAGGTCGTCGATATAGCACTCGACGACGTCGTGTATGAGGTCATCAAAGATCTTTGTCATGGCCCTTTGATAGGTAGCGCCAGCGTTCATTAGGCCAAAGGGCATAACCCTGTAGCAAAATATACCCAAAGGGGTGCGGAAAGCGGTGTGCTTCTGGTCTTCGGGATGCATTTTTATCTGATTGTATCCTGATGAACCGTCCATAAAGGAGAAAACCTCGTGAGTGGACGTGTTATCTATCATTAGCTCGGTTACCGGCACCGGGAAATCATCCTTTGGACAGGCTTTATTGAGATCCCTGAAATCCACGCATATGCGTACCGTCCCATTCTTCTTCATTACCGGGACGATATTGGCAATCCAGTCGGGATATTGGACTTCTTGGATAAATCCTGAATCGATCAACTTCTTGACTTCGGCGTTGATGCTCATTTCAAGCTCGAGTCGCATCCTCCTTGGCGCCTGCTTGACTGGCTTGATATCTGGGGATATTGCTAATCTATGCACAGCAATCTCCGGATCCAATCCTGGCATCTCGGAGTAGTTCCACGCGAAGCAGTCTTTATGCCGTAGAAGAACGTTCTTTAACGCAGCCACCTTTTCTTCGGATAATAGCTCGCTGACAAATGTCGGTCGCGGGTCGTCTGCCGATCCCAACTCAATCTTCTTGAGGTTATCTGCAGTAGTATGTATACCATCTTCCAGTTCTTTCGGAGCTGGCGGAAATTCTGAGATTATCTCATCATTGCTGTTCTCAAAGCACCAGGGAAGGTTATCTTCGTTCTCGGGCTCTTCTTTTAATATCGTAATCGCATAACAGGTGCGAGTCCGCTCCCAGGACTGAGGTGGATCCGGTTCTACTCTTGTGGCTTTGGGCTCATGCTTTCGCGGCGGCGTTACCTTCCAGCCGTCGGATAAAGCGAATCTACCCTGTTGGTACTGGTCCTCGACCCAGTTCTTGAAGGTGAAGCAGTCTTCGGTAGGATGTCCTATGGCTTGGTGATAAGAGCAGTAACTCGGATGAGAGACCTGGCTAGCTTGCTCAGGACGTCTAGACTCTGGAAGCGTGATCATTTGATGTTTTATAGCGAGGTTGAGTAACCTCTCCGTCTTGTCTCGGGGGAAGGAATACGCTCGACTCATCTTCTTCACGAGGGGCAAACCCGAGCCGCTTCTTGATTTATTTCCGTCTCCGCGTCGGGCCTTTCGTACAACGGGTTGACAAGGATGAACATCTTTGTCTTTTTCGGTATGTTGAGATAGACGTTGCGTCCTGGCCTTCTTGTAGATGGCCATCTCGCGGTTGTGGTCTTCCTGAGCTCTCTGACCCGTTTTCCTGATAGGCTTGTTCGTTCGCTCTTCAAACGACGGACTCGATGTTTCAATCGCAGGGTCTAGTTTTAATGAAGGGTTGGCATCTCCTGACAGGGCGTCCTCCTCTTCATCAAAGGTATATATAGGGTAGCTGCTGTGAGTCCGTTCCCGTTTTCCAGCTCTTGCGTATCCGAGCCCGAGTGTTTCCATCTTCCCGTTGGGCAATTTGCGTTGAGTCCCGGGGACATCCCAAATCTTGTTGTAGAACCGCGCCTGCCGAACGGTCTGTTCTAAGGGTACTCCTTGGCGCTTCAATAGCTTCTTTAACCCATTTGTATAGTATCTGGGCAGACGGATGGGTTGGAGCCTGTCGAGCGTAGTATCTGCGCCGTGCCAGATCTCTTTCTCTATTTTCGACTCTGAGGATCGGTAAAATAGGATCACCTTCTCGCCCCTTCGCCTGGGAGGGACGTAAAATGTTTGCAGGTCCTGCACATCGTGAGCCTAAAGCGCGTCGAGATCCTTGTAGTGTTCTCGCGGTACCATGGTGATTTGCAAACTATGGTCATCGCCAAGGGGTGCTTGTATTGACAGCCGATTGGAGAACACAGCATTAACTTCATCTTCTGAATCACTTCCGAAGACTAATACGGGGGCGGGTGTCCTCCGGTTGTTGCGTTGAGATGGCCCTGCATAAACTATCTCTTCCTCTTCTTCGGTATCGCTCCCGAAAATAGGGATGGTGGCGGCGGTTTTGTTTTCCGGATTGCGACACTTTTCTGTATCCTCGAAATCTGGCAAAAAGTATTTCGCATCTTCGTATTTGCGGACTTCGTTCACGGAAAATGGGTTTAACTCACCTGTTACGGTATACTCGAAACCATCCTTGAAATACTTCATACACTGATGTTGTGTAGAAGGGATGATATTGTACTCGTGTAGCCAAGGGCGGCCGAGCAAGGCGTTGTAACAGGTCTTGGCGTCAATGACATGGAATTTGATGTCTGTGACGAGAAGTCCGAAGCGTAATGTTAGTATCACGGATCCGAGAGTCCGTGACGATTGTGAATCGAAACCGGAGATAGTGATTTTGTCACGAGCAAGGTGTTGCACACTCATGCAGATTTCCTTCAACACCCGAACATTAAGGAGGTTGACGGAGGATCCATTATCCACCAGGATCTTGCCTATCTTGATATCATGGCAGTATCCGGAGACATATAGGGGCCGGTTGTGGTCGCACGTCCCGAGAAAGAGGTCTTCATCACCGAAAGTGACGTCGGCCGTATGCACTTCCTCCAGTTCATCCTTCATCCTTTCAGTGGCGAGGAAGGCTTGGAATTGCTCGGGTTCTTGTAACGCCTTAATTAGCGAGTCTCGCGCTTCTTTCGATAATAGGAGGGCATCGAGAATGCTAAGCTGAGAAGGTAGTTTCCTTAGGTGCGCGAGGATGTTATAGTCCACTTTACTCTTCCTAGGAGGGTCTTTGGCAGCCAGCTCTCTCGTGGCTTGGTCATCTAAAGTGATATCTTCAGTGACTTTTTCCTTTCCCTTATCTTTTCTATTCCCGAGCCCGAGATTCTTTTCTGGGAGTGTGCGATTGCGCAGCTGAATGTTCTCGCAGATCTCCGATTCCTCCTCTTTCCCTAAAACGGATTCTTTGAAGAGAGGGCCCAGAGCCATTTCTTCGTCAGAGTCGCTCCCGAAGGTGAGAGCTTGTGACCCCCCGGCGTTAACCATGTAACAGTTGCCAGTAGTTCTGTTGTGCCCATCGACGGTACTTCTTCGCTCTCGGCGGATCTTGAGTTTCATGCGCTTAAAATGTTGCCGATGAGCAACATATCCTTGCCACCATATCTTAAAGGCGTCGCACTCCTCCATGGGATGTGATATTTTTCGATGATATGCGCAATAGTCAGGGTGCGTCTCTACCCCATCGTGTGTGTTTCCTTCCGAGGGTGGTAGCTTTATTCCCATTGACATGGCTTTGGCAAACCTTTTCCTCGTCTTGAGTATCTTCTTGTCTGCTTCGGATGCCTTATGCTCCGGCAGGGGTAGTTCAACTCTTTCGTTCGGCTGCCCGCATTTGGCTCCTTCCGATGTGGCCATCTCACGCTCCTGGTCCGCTTTACATTTTAGACGAATCTCGTCTAGAAAAGCGTCGATCATTTCATCTGTTGGACATGCACGCTCTGGTACAGGCTCTGTCTCCAGCTTTTCAATGCCAGGAGTTTTCCCATCATCGGTAAACGAGTGGGAGATTACGTTACAACTCGCCACATATCCTTCGGATTCGTCCGACGAGCTTTCTCCATCATCTTCCTCTTGAAAGATGTGGTTGAGGAACTCTTGCAGTGTGACAGGAGTTCGCGCCTTTTGATTGTACTCTTCCAGGGCGTCGATTTGCTTCTGCAAGTTCGTGTGCTCTTTTCCAGGCTTCACGGACTTCTTGGATTTCTTCTTCTTTTTCTTCGAAGATTTTGACGATTGGGCGTGAGTATTTGGGCCATTATCGCGAGTCCTCGTAGTTGGGCGGGGCTTCAACATTCCTTTGATAATTTGAGGTTTGAGAGGGTCCTTCCATTCGATCGCAGGGCACGCATGAAGGTCTCTCAGCATTCTTTTGGTTTTAGTTGATAGCACGACCTCCCATGGAGCTTCTTCAATAAAAGAACATGTTGCCCCCGGTGTATCCGCTTTCCTCGGAGCATGCGGCTGTGGTGGGTTCACCTTCCACTTTTCGGACACTACAAACTTTCCCTGGAGGTATTGGTCTTCAATCCATCCTTTGAAGACGAAGCAATCTTCAATCGGATGGCTTACCGTTTGATGGTAAGGGCAATAGTTAGGGTTATTCACCTCGGTGGGTTGCGGCGGTCGCCTTGGATTTGGCAGGTTTATAAGTCTGTTGCGTATTGCCAGCTCGAATAGCCGTTTCGTCTTGTCCCGTGGGAACGAGTAGGGACGCTTCATCTTCTCATTATAATACCGACGTCTCTCCTCCAGTTGATCTGTCGGTTTCGGGGCGTTAGGTTGCTCTTGGGCATTTGCGACAAATGTTGCTCTTCCTTTACCCTTGTCATTCCGAGGTTCCGACTTCGGTGTAGGCGGTCTATGACCCATCTGGTCCATCTGAGCCAACTTGTCGATCAGGGCCTGGAATGTGGTTGGCTTAAAGAACATCATAAACTGGGAAATAGTTGCGTGGGGGTCTAAAGTTCCCACGAACATGCCCACCGCAGGTGCTTCCTCAATGCGTTGCTCACATCTCGACCACAAGTTCCGCCAGCGTATAGCGTACTAGACCCAGGTTTCGCCCGGTTTTACCCTGGCGTTAATAAGTGCAGTTATTGGAGTGCGTTCGCTGGCACTTGCAAATCGCTGAGTGAACAACAACTCCATTTCAGCGAACGTTTTGATGGAATCGTTCGGGAGTTCCGAATACCATTCGAACGCCGTTTCTGATAAGCTGCCCACAAACTGGCGGAGCAACAACTTATCATCACCGCCGGTGTTACCGCAGAGGGCCCGAAACTGGACGACATGTTGATGGGGATTGCCGGTCCCCTTATACACGTGGAATTTTGGTATCGTATAGCCTTGCGGGTATTTGATTTGGTCGTACCAGCTCGGATACGGCCGCCCCGTTTTCACGACTTGACCAGCTGCCTCAGTCGCGTGGTGAACCCGGATTTGCTGGGCTATGTAGTCAGCCAAGTCAGCCTTAGAGATTGCATCCTCCTTGGCCGTTGAGAGGGCTGGTGGTGGATTTGACGTTTCTCCTCGGTCGTCTTCAAGAACGATCGGGGGATCCTCGGCGGGTAAGTCCTGCTGGATCATCATTCCTATCACATCTTGGAAGAGAAGGCCCATCCGTTGTATGTTGGCCGCTTGTTCAGCAGCCTCTTTGTCCCTTTTCTCCAGTGTCCGGCGAAGGAATTCAGCATCGGTTTCTTCCTCCCGGCGTGCGTCTGAGGACGTTTCTGGGTTTTCTTTTGGCCCGGTGAGCGCGGCCATAGCATTCATCATTTCTTGCAGCTTTTGTTGCTGTTCCTGGGCTTTCGTCACGGATCGGGTTAGCGGTCGGTGGCCCGTAGAAGTGCGGCTTTCCTCTTTTCCAGAGGCCATGTAAACAGTGTGCACCACCATGCCCCCAGACTTAGGGTGTCTGGGCTCAGTGCTTTTAGCCGTCGTTGCGTGCCGTGGGGTCTTCTCCGGCCTCCTTCTTTTATGAGTCAATTGTTCCACAGCCTTCTGGGGTTTGGCCTGGTGACCAGCTTCCGGTTGGGTTTTCAGCTTTTTGTGTCGGCGGGAGAAGTTCGGATCGATGATCGAGTCCCGTGCCTGCCGCCAAACCTTATAGATTTTGGAAGATAGCCGTTGAGGAGATTGGGGTCGTTCTGACTCCATTTCCAGAACCTTCTTTAACGGGGGAGGAGACCTCTTCAGTACTGCAGTAGGAGAATTTCTTCGCACTTTATTTAGCATTTCGAAGCTGTTCCCAGTTGGAACAGCAGCATTGACTTCTGCCACCGGGACTGATGGAGTCAACCCAGATGGGGAGTTGCCCCCAGCCTTCCTCACTCGGCGCCAATGGCGACGTCGAGCGTGTCGAGCGGACGGTGTAGGGTCAGCGGTAAGAACGGTTTCGTTTTGCCCTCTGTCTGGGCGTGGGGTCGCAGTTGGTATTAGCCTGTCAAAGACCGATGTCCCTTGGGTAGTAGGAGCGGGAGCTGAAGCCGTTAATCTTGTAAAGACCGACCTTTTGGCCGGAGAGGCTGTCTTGACGACTTCTGGGACAGGAGCGGCCACTTTCTTAGAAGCAACCTCCTCTGAGATTGTAGGTCCCACGATGGGTCTGCAGGATTTCTGGCCCAGTCTAGAGAAGACCGAGGCGTTGACGTTGGGCGACTCGTTGAGAGGAGCCGTGGCAGGGGTAAGACGATCAAAGACCGACTTTTTAGGAGCCTCCGTTGTCAGCACTGGAGCGGCAAAGTTTGTCGGCGGGACCATGGTCCCAAAGAACAATCCTGTGGTGGCGCGAGTGACCTGTTCCACGGGCATTGTGAATAGCGAGGCAGCTTGGGGTCCGTAGGCTATACCTCCTGGCGAGGCAGAGCGTTGGTTGCAATTGCAGTCTGAGCAGTTGAACACTTTCACGGAAGTAGAAGCCATCGATCCTTTTCTTTCTGCAATAAACCAGACGCCAATTCTTAGTATCTTGAAACCCGAGGGCAACCATTAGCGAACCGCGATTGGTTCGCGAGTCACGACACACGAAGTGTGGAGTGGAAAGAGGAAAAGGTCCCACCGGGCGTGCCAGAATCTGTTCCCCTCCGAAAGACGGCGCGACACCGCGTCTTGCCTGAGATTCGGGGCAGATGCTAATAGGTGCTATCCGTCCACCTCTCCGAAGATGCCAAGTTGATTTATGGCACCACGTATCGAAGGTTTAGACGGATGCGTCCGATGTAGCAGACTTCGTCAGATTCCCCCTCGTTTGAGGGGTTTTTGATTGTGGGGACGCTCTTCCCTGCAGGCGCAAGCCCCTGCAGTTAATTACGCTACCGCATTGCGGTAACAACTTTCTCCTTCTCCAGATGGTCACTTCGTGTCGTGGGTGTCTGTTTTGTATTTCGTTGCCCGTGGATTGTTTACGGGGACTGAGTTATGTCGTCGTCCGTAGGGCGTGGACTAGTCCAAATCCGTATTATCTTAGATTTGGGTTTGGGGGGGGTTTGGTTTGAGGATACGTCAGCCCTACTCGAGGCTAAGATCAACTCAAACGTTTGTTAAGGATACGTTAGTCTAACTTTGTGACTAAGATCAACTTAACGGGATCGTTTAGATCCGACACAAGAGCGTTGGGACTCTAATGTTCCAGTTTAGGGACATAGTGGTCCATGAATGTGTGGCCGTCGGGACCCGTCACCTCTCTGACGACGTTGAAGGATTACAACGACGGATGTCAGAGGAGTTCAAGGATGTACCCTCAAGCCGGAGTCAATTGGGGGGATTTATAGTCCACTTTGTTTTGAAGGTTTAAGGATACGTTAGCCATCTTTGAGGCTAAGATCAACTTAAACGGGACCGTTTAGATCCGACAAAAGAGCATGTGGGGCTCTATTGTCCTAGTTTAAGAACATTACGGTCCATGGGTAGTTTAAGGACATTGCGGTCCGTGGGTAGTTTAAGGACATTGCGGTCCATTGTTAGTTTTAAGACATCTCGGTCAAGGTTAAGGACGTCGTAGTCCATGGGTTTAAGGACCCCACAGTCCATTGTTAGTTTTAAGACATCTCGGTCAAGGTTAAGGACGTCGTAGTCCATGGGTTTAAGGACCCCACAGTCCGGTATGTGCTCTGGATGCTTCACACGGGTTCACTGCCGTGCTTGGCGAGGACCAGGCTCCGCTCTGGACGTTTTCCACGGGGTCAAAGAGTGACATTATCCGCGTTCCACGTAACCAGGAATTTGCATTAGACATGAGTTTAAGGACCCCACAGTCCATATCAATGTGTGGTCGTCGGGACCCGTCACCTCTTTGACGGCATTGAGGGATTACAATGCCAAGTATCAAAGGAGTGAAGAGATGTACCCTAGAACCGGAGTGGATTAAATAACCCTTGGCCCAATTTGGGGTCAAGACGAATTAATTATGTTATGAGTCCATTGGACCAGTTAATCACAAATTGAGGACTTATGGCCATCTTGGGCTAAGTCCAATCAGGAGAGGCTTTGCCTCCATCCATTTAAGCCAATTGGGCCGAAGTCTAGTGTTAAACACTACAGAGCAGTCAGTGTTGAACACTGGGAATGGGGTTGACAAGTTAGTGTTTAACACTAAGAGAATATTTGGTGTTGAACACCAGCAACAATGTTTTTTCAGGTTAGTGTTAAACACTAAGGTAATCAGTATTGAACACTGCAAATGAAGATCTCAGATTAGTGTTTAAACACTAAGGTAATCAGTGTTGAACACTGCAAATAAAGCTTTTTAATTAGTGTTGAACACTAAGGCCCAACAGTGTTTTAACACTGGGTTCGAGAGTTTTAGTTTAGTGTTTAAACACTAAGGTAAGAGGGGTCACGTGGCAGCACGTGAGAGCGCCCTCCCTTCCTTTGTTCTGCTGAGATTATCGCGTCTTCCAGAGCATCACGTGCCATCACGTGATGGGCATTCAAATGCCTATGGATTAGAGCTTCTGCTGAGGGTCACGTGGGTCACGTGGGGTGCTGCCTCAAAGGGGCTTTCTGTAGCTCTCTTGGGGGGGTCACGTAATGACACGTGACCCTGCCTCTAGGTATTTTGTTTAGAGGCTTTGTTAATCTTCTTAGGAATTAAATTCCTCGAACTATAAATTTCAGAGGAATTAAATTCCTACTTCCTTTCGAAGACTTATATTCTGGGATAGAGTTTAACTCTGAATTTTCTGTAGGAATTAAATTCCTTATATACGTGAAGGGCTGAATAGGGTTAAACCCTAATAAAAGTTTTTAAGGAGTTTAAACTTCCATCCTCTGTTAAATTATGATTAAGGGAATTAAATTCCCGCTGTTTCGACAGAACTAGGTTCTTAATTAGGGTTAAACCTTGTTTCTTTTTTGTTCTGAAGGAATTAAATTCCCATGATGTAGGGTCAAGCCCTCCTTTTATTTTAAAGGAATTAAATTCCTATAGTTCTGTGAGAATTAAATTCTTGTGCTTGCATCCCTTCTCCATGTTTTGGATCTGCATGGCAGGATCTCAACCCATTGAGAATTAAATTCTCAACCTTAAGGGGAGATGTGCACTTTGCAGATCCTCCATCAAAGAGAGAAGAAATATGTTCTTCTGTTTTCACATTATCAGAGTTAAACTCTGTTGAGAATTAAATTCTCTTTCTTTCAAAAGGCCTTCCCTTTCTTACCTAGGGTTTTTTCGCAGAAGATCCGAGTCTTTTCAAAGTATCAAAGCTCTTCTCCTTTTTTTTCTTCTCTGCGCCTCTATATGTATGTATGTCTCTTGGCTCCTATTTATAGGAGAAGCAGCCGAATCAATCAGTTTTTTGACGAATCTTCATTGAGATTTGATTTGCATTCATCATTCATTTTGGACCTTTGGATTATTATGTGAATTTTATTCACCATTGGATTTTAAATCCAGAGATTCTCCCTTGTTATTTTGGTTAGATTTAAAGGGGAAATCTTTCCAAACCCGAGATTTTCCCATAGATAGATGATATTTCATCACCTCTGAATCTTTAATTCGATCGGTTCCAGATAGCCGCTTTCCTTTGGAAAGATTTAAATCTCCTTCAGAATTTAATTCTGTTAACACAATGGGCTTTGAAAGCTGATCACGTGTGACCACGTGACCCATGGTCACGTGTGGGCACGTGACCCCCTTTGGAATGAGCCTTTTCCTTTCTTTTGCGCTCTGTCTTCTGATCGCTGCCTAAGCGTCACGTGCTACCACGTGACCCCTGGTCACGTGTGAGCACGTGACCCTTGTTTGAACTCTCTGTCTTCGGTTCTTCTGGAGAACGAGTCTGCTGTCTTGAATGTCACGTGCCAACACGTGACCCTGGTCACGTGGGGACACGTGACCTCTTCTGAAGCCTTTTCTTGACTTGATCAGAGAACTTGTGTGCTTTTGACGCTTGCGTTTAAATGTCACGTGTCGCCACGTGACCCTGGTCACGTGGGAGCACGCGACTCTTTCTGAAGCCCATTTTCTTCAGCGTAGTCAGGAAACTGCACTTGACTTGATGATGCCTTTTAGGCGTCACGTGCCAACACGTGACCCCTTTTTGAAGCTTTTCCCAGAAGCTTTCCTGATTTTAAATCAGGAAACACCCTCACTAAGAGGTAGCCGAGCGGCTACCCCGCTCGGCTATCCCTGGCTGGTAGCTCCCCCACCCCACAACGCCAGGGATCAAAGCCCTCGCCAAGAGGCACCGGGCAGCAATCCTGCTCGGCCATCCTTAAGGATCAAAACCCTCGCCAAGAGGCACCGGACATCAACTATGCTCGGCCATTCTTAGTAGGCCTCTTATGGCCCCTCCCGCGCTAAGGATAAAAATCCCTCGCAAGAGGCAACCGAACCCGCCCTTGCTCGATTATCCCTGGCTAGTAGCTCCCTACCCCAACACACCAGGAATCAAAGCCCTCGCCAAGAGGCACCGGGCAGCAACCCTGCCTGACCCATCCTTAAGGATCAAAGCCCTCACCAAGAGGCACCGGGCAGTAACCCTGCTCAGCCCATCCTTAGTAGGCCACTTACGGCCCTTCCCGCGCTAAGGATCCAAAGCCCTCGAAAGAGGCAATCGGGCCCGCCCTTGCTCAGTTATCCCTGGCTGGTAGCTCCCTACCCCAACACACCAGGGATCAAAGCCCTCACCATGAGGCACCAGGAAGCTACCCTGCTCGGCCCGTCCTTGGTAGGCCACTTACGGCCCCTCTCACGCTAAGGATCAAAAGCTCCCGAAAGAGGCAACCGGGCCCGCCCTTGTTCGGTTATCCCTGGCTGGTAGCTCCCTATCCCAACACACCAGGGATCAAAGCCCTCACCATGAGGCACCGGGCAGCTACCCTGCTCGGCCCATCCTTGGCAGGCCACTTACGGCCCCTCCCGCGCTAAGGATCAAAGCCCTCACCAAGAGACACCGAGCAGCTACCCTACTCGGCTCCGTCCTTAGCATGCCTCTCCGAGCCTCCACGCTAAGGAACATGACCTCACCACGAGGCATCTGATCTGTCTACGTCTGAGCGATCTCCACCTCGACTTTGGGGCTATGGAGATACCGTCTTTGCACACTGGGCAAATGAACAGATTCAACTCGACGCGTAATCGCTAGACGAAGAACTGATATAACACAAAGGCAGTACCATGCAACTACAAGTGTTTACTGACAAAGAAAAATACCCGCGCAAACACGACTGCAAAAAAAAAATCTTTATTCACAAAGTCAAAGTCCTTACAAGGGTATTGGGGGCTCCCCAGCCTTACAAAATGCCCGGAGGCCTACAATTCCCGATACAACAAAGAAATGAAACAAGAAGACAAGGGGCTTCAGGCCTCAGGGCCAGGCGCGGCCTCTGAAAGCTCAGTGCCCATCACAGGAGCCTCGGCGTCGCCCTCGCCGGGAATCTCTTCTTCGGTCTCACCCCCGGGGCCGTCCCCCTGCTCATCATCCCCACGAGGATATTCAGCTCGGAGCTCGTCGTCAACGAACTCCGGCATCCGAGCCTTGACGGCATCGAGGGCCTCGTGCCACATGGCAGTAGTGGCCGAGGCTAGGACGGTATAAAAATGTTCCGACTTCTGGAAGTTCTCCACCGCCCTCGCCGCTCTGAGGTCGGCTCGCTTCACCCCCTCTACCGTCGCCTCCAGCTCCTTCCGGAGGGTGCTCGTCGACTTCATCAAGGTGCCGACAAGCACCTTAGAGTCCTGAAGCTTGGCCTCGGTGGCCTGGGCGGCCTCGCGATACCTGGCAGCCTCCTGTTTCACGGCCGCCACCTCTTGCTTCACGGCCACCATTTCCTGCTTCCCGGCCGCCACCTCGTCCTCCAAGGCAGCGACCCTCGCCATCGTCGCCTCCAGCTCCCGCTTTGAGCTCTCCTCAGCGAGGAGAGCTCGCCCGCGGCTCACACCGCCGGGGTAATTTCCTTGTCCTCCATATGGATGACGAGGGCGACATGCTGGAGAACCTGAAGAAGTCAGAGGGGGGTCAGAAAGAAAGGAAAGGCACCAAATCTCACGAATGGTATGAAGCTGAAGCAAAAGTCAAGTGAAGTACGGACACTAACTTGCACGGCCTCTTGGGCGATTGCCGCCATCTGTGCCCTGAGAGTCCCCTGAGGGATCTTGCCCCTGGCCGACCTCTCCATGTACGACTGCAAGCTGTCAGCGACGGAAAGCCCCGAGGGCACTTCAAAGTGGAGGCCTCCCTCGTCCACCAAGATCGAGGGGGCCGGGGTTCGCGGAACTGTTCGGGGGAACCTTTTGAGAGGCGACGGCGGAGAGCCGGTCTCCATCTCCGAAGCCTGGGCATCCTTTCCCCGAACCCGTTTTCTACTCGGTGCCTGGCTGGGCTCTGGGGCTCGGCCCACGGTCGAACGCTGGGGTGGGACAGCTGCCGAGGGAACCGGGACAGACGTTGGACGAGAAGAGCTGGCACCTCCAGCCTTCGATCCCTTCTTCGGCTTGCGCATGGCTGCTCGGAGGTGGCTCAAGTCCATGGGTTCTGCACAAGACAAAATACAATGGAATTAGCAACTCAAACAGAAATGAAGACAAACGCAACCTCCTAGCTTACCGACGAACTGGGCGGGGCTGAGCCCAGCCCAACTAAAGGTCCGCTCAGAAAGTAGCACGTCGGCCTGAGGAATAGGCTCCCACTCCGCCACTCTCACTGTGTCGGGATCATTGGACGGACTTCCCCGCCAGCACTTATCCCTAGACCATTGGGTGGGAATGGGCCAGTCCTCACCCTCTGGCGGCCCAACAAAGAAAAACTTCTTCTTTCAATCGTGGATGGAAGAAGGCAAGACGACGACTCCCGACCCGGCTGCACTCTCCCGTCGTTTCCTAAAGGAGAGGTAAACCCACATCGGGTCGCCCGCACGAGTGCTGGGGTGACCTTTGTAAATGAGAGAGGAGGCAAGGATGGACAGACCGAAGGGGATCGTCTGCAACTTCAAACGGACCAGGAACCCGAGGAGAATCCTCCAGGAGTTCGGCACTAGCTGGCCCGGGGCTAACCCGAAGTAATTCAGCGCTCTAACAACCTCGGGGGAGAAGGGCAGGCGCATTCCGGCCCAAAAGGCTTCCAAGTACAGGGTAATCTCCTTGCCCCGCACCTGATCTGCCCTCTCCCCCTCCCCGGCCAAACGCAATGTGTAGCCGGGAGGAATATGGAAACGAGTCCGAAGATTGGCAAGCTCCTCCTCGTGCCTCACCGTAGACGGCACGCCGAGTGCATCCGCGACTTCCGCTCGGGGGGCCGCCCCCGTCGTGCGACCCTAGGAAGGAGACCTAACCTTAGCTTCCTAGGAGGACTCCGGTCCAGAAGAAGAAGAAGAGGAAAAGGAAGACTCTACAGAGGGCTCCCCAGACTCTACACCAACTACATCTACAGACTGCTCAGAGGAAGACATCTAACCTGATGAAGAGGAGTCCTCGGAAAAGCAAACGCGGAAATCCCGACCTAAAGAGGAGAATGCCGAGCTAACAAGACCAAAGACGAGGAGATTATGAAGAGATGTGGGCCCTGAAGCGGACCCCACCTCTACTTATTGCCACCGGCGTTCTCATCCAACGGCGACAGTCATCTCCCACCGAAATAGTTCAGTACACTCGACGGCCACGATCGCTCCACCTGTCGCATGCACATTGACATATCCCCTTAGACGCCAAAGGTCTGCGGCCCGTCGCGTCAGCCAACCAGTGCCCGACACGTGGACTGTCGCTTCAGTAAACGTACACACAATCCGGCGCACCCTCTTTAATGCAGATCTCTCTCTCCTGATCTGCTGGCGTCATCCAGAAAATACAACAGATTGCCCCGGAACACGCCCCGACGATATCTTCGAAAGGAGTTCACCTCGGGTGACCCGGCAGACCACTCTCGACCCGACTCGTCAGCTGGTCGGGACGAGAGTGGGGGGCTAATGATGATGCTCGATATCGGTGATCTCCCAGATTATGACACGTGGCAGATGGCGTGTCCCAAAGCTCACGAGAAGGACCTACAGTGGCCAAACAGACCACTCCTGTGCCCGTCCCACAAACAAGCGCTGGCTCACCTCCGAGCACCCAGCACAATCGGCATCCTCGGCCTCACAGGTCGTCTCCGGGCTACCACGGAATCAAGATACCTCGGCTCTCCTGCTCGTCCGCGAGCTCTCCCGTCGAGGTCATCTTCCTCGGCCTCATCGACCGACCAACGACACCGCTCACAGGCGCAACCGCCATCTCGCGAATCTCGCCATGCGCGAGATATCCGCCGGGCACATCCCACGTTCCACGCCATCACGATTCCCTATTAACGAGCCTGTCTCGCCATTAATGGGAGATCCCGCTCATCACGCGGGCGTGACATCGAGGGCGTAATGGCCGGCGTGATTCTCGCGCCTGCCCTGCCTGCCACCACCACTATATAAACCCCTTCTTCAGACGGTCCAAGTAAGCCATTTTTACTCCACTAAGCCGTTTCTCTGCTCGGATTTCCTCTCTAACTTGACTGTCGGAGGGTCCTCGATGGTACAACCATCCCGGGACTTCCTTGCAGGTAGCTCGGCGCAAACAACCTCAAACCCATTGAGATCCACACACTTCAGGGGCCAGCCTCCAGATCAAATCTCAGCTGTCCATCGCCGCCATCAGCAGACCAACGGAAGGTAATATCTTGACGTCAACATCAAACCGGTATAGAAATTTAGAAGGTATATCAGAAAAAATTTAGAAGGTACCGGCAATATAAAAAAATAATGGGCTACATCAAATTAGCATAGAATTTTAGAACGTGTATTAGAAAAATCTTTGATGTAAATATTTTAATTAAAATATTAAATGAAGGTTATTTGGGGAGCCAATTAGTTACTGGAGATATATTTTATTTTAGTTACTGGGGTAGTGCCCATACCAACTGAGTCATTGCTCATCGGTAAAATTATGTTAAATTAGTTACTGGAGATATATTTTAGTTGGGTTTTTTGATATTGCCCTCTCGAAAATCAATTATCTTGAAAAACCAAATCCACACATGACTGTTTTTAAATAACCCACTTTTAAAGTCTCCGTCGACTAAATGCCCCATCCCTACAGGCTTCTGTTAAGTTGACCCTCAACCATGGTTTATTAGAGAGGTAAAAAGACCAAAATACCCCCACCCTCTATCCACTCTGTCACCTCTCTCCCCCCTCACCTCGACGCTCCCGCCTCCCTTCTCGAATCTTCGCCGCCGTTTCCCTTCCTCCTCTGTGCCCTTGCCTCCCTCCTCTTCTCCTCTGGCCCGGCCTCCTTCCTATACGCCTCCTCCTCCCGACGCCACTTTCCTCTTTCTCTGCGCTCCCATCTCTATGGTTAGATGATGATGATGATGATGATGGGGGTTGGGGGACGGTGGAGGGCAGAGGGTGCTCTCTTCTCACCTCTCTCTCTTCTTTCATTCTTCTTCTCCCATTCTTTCTCCTCGTCATCATCGATGTCGCCCCCTGCCCTAATCCCGATGGACCTATCTTGCCCTTCCACCCACCGCCGCCGCAACTCACCATCGCCCTCCGGTCCCTCATCCTCGCTATCACCGCCGTCCCCTCATCATCATCGTATTTTCCTTATCATCATTCTCCTTCATCCTCCACCTTCTCATCATCTCTGGCGATGCTCTCTTTGCCGTCGATCTTCTTCCTCCACCTATTGCCGCTGCCTCTCACCATCACCCTTCGGCCCCTCACCCTCGTCATCACCCTCCTTCATCCTCACCGCCGCCCCCTCACCTAAGCCATGGTGCTATAAATTAAGCTTCCTCGCCCCCTCGGAAAATAAACTTAGTCTCACAATTTTCTTTTCTTTTTCACTTAGTTTACCTCCTTATTGTAAGTGCCATCCAGAGCTGCATGTTATGATACTTTAAAGCTGCATCTTAAATTTGATGTCAATTCTATTTTAAAAAAAGGAAGGAGGAGAGAGAGAGGAGGGAAAGAGAATGAGTGTGGATAGTGCTGATTATAGTGGCGGGTGGTGGTGGTGTGCAGTGGCGAGTTGCGCTGATGGCAGTGGCGGGTGGTGGTTGCGCTGGGTGCTGGTGATGGTGGATTAATGTGATAATGGTGGTGGAGAAGAGGAAGAGGATGACAGGGGAGAAGAGGCTAAGGGAGGAGAGGAGGCGCCGATGGTCGATGAGAATGCGAGAAGGGCGTCAGCGAGAAGGGAAACGGGAGACTGATGGAGGCGGCGACGGTTGATGAGGATGCGAGAGGAGGCGGTAGAGAAGATGAGGGCATTTCAGTTTTTTTACCTCCTAACCGCAGTTTTAGACGGTCAAAAAACGTCGACCAATTCAAAGTGAACCGGAATGGGTTTTTAGTTAGGTTAAGGTTTTTGAGTGGGTTATGAGCAATTAATCAAATGTGAGTGAGATCTTCGAAAATATTTATCCATTGAGAGGTGTAAAATAAAAATTACCCACTTTAGTTTATCAAATTTTCAAAGAGTCTAAAGCAACACGTTTACCGAAAAGAAAAAAAATGTCCTTTAACATCTTACCCATTCTCTGCGCATCATCAGTATCCGGTGACCTGATCCCACTCCCAACGCGTAAAATGTCACTCGCAACGGGTGGCTGTATCTCTCCTAGCGGTAAGATTAGGGGTGTAAACGAGCCGAACTCGAGCCAGCCAAGCTCGGCTCGAACTCGCTCGAGTTCGGCTCGTGGTTCTTTTTGTCGGCCCAAGTCCGGCTCGTTTAGTTAATCGAGCTAGAGATGCTCGGCTCGAGTCCGGCTCGATTAAACATGCCAAGCTCGTGTTCGGTTCATTTGTGGCCCATTAACTAAACGAGCCGAGTTCACGAGCCGAGCTCAACTGAGCTCGTTTAGAGCTCGTTTGTGAGCTCGGCTCATTTGCAGCTCATTTACTCATATTAATAGTATCTTCCAAGAAAAAAACACATAATTAACAATAATGCTTAAAACTCAGGGTTTTCAGATATGGAAAAATTAAAAAACATTAACTTCTAGGGCATTGAATGGGTCTAAGTGCTGGGTTTTATATTTATCTCAGTACATTTTATATACTGTCATTTAATTGAATTAAGTGTTCTGAGAGTTATATAGAATCTGCTATATATTACATATTACTGTTTTTTTCAAACTGTGTAACCCAGTCGAACCCGAGTCAATACCGAACGAGCCTGGCTGAGCTCGAGTTCGGCTCGTTTAATAAACGAGCCAGGCTTTCTGGCTTATGTCCGGCTCATTAATAAATGAACCGAATTTGAACGAGCTGATACCGAGCCGAACCTTAATCGAACCCGAGCTGGCTCGTTCAATTATCACCCCTAGGTAAGATACTCCGCAGGCACAACTTATTCCTCCCTCTTTCTCTCTCCAAACAGCAATTAAGAGTCTAGAGAGAGAAAGAGAGAGAGTAATGGCGACGCTACCAAACCCCTTCTGCATCTGAGAAATTAATATTTTAAATAAAGCGAAAAATATTTCTCTTTTTTGACCCGAAAATTATAAATCGCGTTGTCGATTTGGCTCAATTAGGGTTTTCTGGAGCTCGATTGATCCGGGGTCGGCTCATCGAATCAGAGATTTCTGCAGGTTTTTCTCCCTTTCTCTCTCTCCCCTAAATTTTGAATTCTTTGTGTAAGCAAGTAGTGATCGGATTTGTCTCGCATCAAATTTAAATCATAAATGATGAGAATGCAGAAAATCCCTTTTTTCCCCAAATTTTTTCTTTGGGATGGAGTTTGATTAATTACGATGTCTTTTGGTTGCCTGTTACAATGCTATATTTGTAATTTTGTAAGGTTGATAGCTTGATGCATAGAACATGAATTAGATATGATACTAGCATTAAAGTCGACAGCTTTTGCATCTTCTGTTGAAAGCTGATGGATTTTGGTTTCTTTGTCTTTAAGATGATCTTAAGCAATAGGAGATTAGGCAAAGTCCTGCGAGTAAACCCCTGAATAAACAAGTTTGATCGGTCGATCATTCTTTATTTTCTCTGTGATGTTCCGTTATTAGTCCTCTTTACATTTGTTTTGGATGAGATTCTTCAACATATTCACATATTCAGGGCCAAATATATTGTTTTAGTTGACGAGTTTGAAAAAGAAATGGTTATCAAGATAGAATGGTTGAACAAGTTTTAGACTATAAATGATGCAGAATTAGCATAACAAAAACATAAATATGGAGGGCAGTTTTAGGAAAATCGAGAATAGTTGAGGATACAATGCAGATTGATGGTCATGAAATAATCAGGAGTGACCGTTTTGATAGTTAGGATCAACCAATCAATAATAATGTTGGTAAGAATGAGGAGGATGTGGCTCATAAAATTAAAATTGGATGGTTAAAGTTGAGAAATGTTATTGGGGTCTTGCATGGTCGCAGGATACATATAAAATACAGTTCGAGAGATATATAACACCGACATTGCTTTATCAGTTTGAATGTTGGACGTTGGACGATTCAGAGACACTATTTTTAAAAAAAGAAAGTGAGTAAGCTGGTTTGCTTAAATGAGAATGAGATGGATGTGTGGCAATGAAGGCATCCCCAAGTTTGTATGATAAGCTTCTCCTTGTGGTGTTTTTTCCCCTGTAAAAGTTAACATGTACCTGCTTGTATAGATCCCGCAAAATTTTATTAGTTATATTCATGAAAAATTATTTGATGAAACTTGCTAGCTGCAGGACATCTAATATAATAGTTTTCAAATGTGTTTTTAATTGCACACCTTAACTTGAGCCCTGTAATTACAGCATGTTTTGTTAGCTACACGAATATAAAATAAATACGGTGGTTCTGAGTTCTCACTATAGTTAAATAGCAATCCATACGTGTATTACATGAGCACATATGATGTACAATCTAAACCATATTAAATTTCTATATATATGCCGCCTAGATGAACTTAATTCTTACAGAATTTCTAGATCTAATTGCATTGTTGTCTTTGATTCACAACTGCCCTTAGCTGAGATATCTCGAAGTGAATCCTACCACAAAACAGAAGCTTTTAGAAGCCTCATTTAATGACTGCATCATTTATCATGATAAGATATGAAAGAAACACATTGTCTTGTCCATTATATTAATAATTATTTGTAAAATCATTTACTATAATTTAATAAAAGAATTATTTCAAGTTCTTAAAAGCCTAGGCATGAGAGCTAGATGCAAGGGATTGCATATATGATTAATAGCCTCTTAACGTACAAACGAAAGGATTTTTTAATATCATACCTAAAATATCAGTTATCTTTTAAAATACACGTGATAATCATAGTATTTTTAAATTTCTTCCGTAACGAGTCATTTTTACTTTTGGCATTACACCTCAAATTTTCTTCTTATATTTAAATTTCTTCGTTTATCAGTCATTCTCAGTGTTGACATTAAACCCCATGTTACTCAGAACGTAGAACGTTTCGGTACATGAACAAAAAGGGAACACGGAACGCCACTTATCATGCAATGTGGTACGCTAGGAGTAGTTTTCGTCAACCCACTTATACAGAACGGAGATGGATCTTTGGAATGTGAAGTATTTTTTGGATCGTTTATATGTGTGCACACGCGCGTGCATTTTACATATATAAAATTTAATTTCTTTGCTATCTATTTGAGTTCTTGAAAAGGATTATATATTTTCTTAGTTTAATCTAACACAAAGCCGACTTCATACCCAATTAACTTAAGTTCTTAATGGATAAGATTGGAATGATGATTCTTCCAATTTGGAACACTAATGATCCCTGACCGGAAACGACCGTTCCAAACCACAAATCGGGAATGGTGTAGCAATTTATGGTGACATAGACTACACCTTAAACAAATAAAAATTAGTATTCTTAGTGTGTTTTAAAATGAATTATTCAAAAATTTTATTTAATATTTATAGACGTTAGTCGTTCTTGGTGTGTAATAATCAACATTTTTTTCTTCTTTTATAATCAATGACTTTTTCATCACTTCATAGCAATCAAACTTAATCATTCTTGACGTGTTATTAAATACACTTTTTTTTCTTTCTCGATTAAATTATTCGCTCGCCATTTTACAGAACGTTTTTTATATAAGAAAATCACTCATTTCACTTTGCTATGGCAAATAAATGAATCTAGTTTAGCACTTGTAAAACTATAAATTACTCAAATCTATCAACATAATTTTTTGATTTCTTAGGTTAATGATTCTAACCAAAATAGATTTATTGGTTAAAACCACAACAACTGTTTTATTCTTACTCTTATTTTCATTAACCAAAATAGATTAGTCTAATTACCCATTATTTCTTAACGATATCTGCATCATTTTACTTATCTTTTATTAAAATCATTCAGTTATAACCCTGTATATATTTTTTATTTTAATGATGACTCATTCTCCTACTTATATATATTTTTATATCAAAATTAATCATTTCGGTGTGCTATATACCAATGCTTTTCCCTTTATTTTGCAAAATGTGTCATCAATTTATTTTTCAATCATATCAGTGATTCTCAGTGCTACCGATAATATCTTCTTTTTCAAGCCTGTAATTCAAAATGTTCTTCTTCTTAGATCAGATGTCTTATCATTTTATTTGATAGTTATCAAACTGTCATTTTCATTGTATATTCTTGTCAATATAATTACCAGTTTTTTTGGTATGTGAATCTTTGTTGATGTTGTACATATAGTCAAGTCCTCTGTCATCCTCGTTATGATTTACTTATCTAAATTAATTCTGCAACTCTAATGCCACTTCATCTGCTTTCTTATCTATGTCCTCTGATTCTCCTTGCTTTGTCCCACACTAAACTTATTTGTCTCATCATTTTGAACAGGCAGAATGTTAAGCTGAAATTCACACATGCGTTCTACCATTGATAAATGACTGATACAGTTTAATACCATCAGCGATTCACACTTATGAAACAGTGGTTAGAAAACAAGTATGCAAAAGGCCTTTCACCATATCCATATTATTAGTCCATTAAGAGTATTGCAAAAACAGTCTCTGAACCGCATGGGAAGTAAACGTTCTCAAATATCAACAGCTCAGCACTCGTCCCCTACAGTATATCCTGTAAGGCAAGGCAAGATAAAATCTTCGAGGCAAAATGAGGTGAATGCAATTAATGATGATCCTGAGAAGGCAAAGACTTCAGAACATAGAATTGATATAGGAGACGAGCAGTCTGATTTGTTGGGTTATGATGTTTTCTCTGGGAAGCTCGCCCTCATGAAAAAGACTAAAAGCACAAGTATTTATGAGCAAACTGCATCTACAGCTCCAAATGTGGATAGTATCGACGCCAAGCTTTCAAGCAAAGCACTGGTCTGGGGTTCTCAAATGTTATGTCTTGAGGATGTTGTATCTGTGAGTTTATTTTTCTAGAGTGGTTAGAGGTTGATAGCATAACGATGCAAATAAAAAGTTATGTGCTTTGCTCTTTCATATATAAATGATAATAGAGTTCTTTTTAACAGATCCATTAGAAAATATTTTTGGCGCTGTGCCAAACTCATTCTCTAAAATGAAGCCTTTATTTTCTGATCCTGTTACATGATCCAATTTTTGTTTAGTTTGGTCTATTTCTTTCAAACAGACATCTCCGAAAAATAAAAATAAAAAAGGAGATAACCATGAATGCGCTGTAAAATTTCTACGCATTTGATCTGCCATCAAGCTTTCTTTTTCATTCATCAGTCTAAATATGTGATGTAATTACTCTTGCAGGTATCGTACAGTGCTGGCCTACGGCAATTCACTGTGCATGCTTATCTCAGGAAGATGCCACGGCTTTCATGTTTTTTCAAGCCCCAAAGAATTCAAAAAGATTTTTGTTTCTTGGCTTCGAGTCCCGGAGAAGCCGTTCAGTGGGTCAGTGGTTTTGCAGACCAGCAATGTTTTGTGAAGTGCTTACCTCATCCCATGGTTGCTTCGAAGAAGCATTCCTCTGAATTACTTGCAGACATTCCACTTTTTGATCAACTGCCAATAAGATGTAAAACTCCACCAAGAGTTCTTGTGATATTAAATCCTCGATCTGGGCATGGTCGTTCCACTAAGGTTTTCCATGGAAAAGTGGAGCCGATATTTGAGGTGGGTAAATCTTGGAAATAGACTGACTGTATATTGCTTGCGGATTTTAATAAGAAACTGTGCCCTAAGTGTCACCATAGAATGGCACTTTGACATGGCAATTCATTTGATGATACCTAGCATTTAAAGTGATGTCATCTCTTGTCACATCACTTTATCTAATTTGTAACACCTAATGAGGTATTGTCATATCACCCCCATTGTTGGGAGTAGGTTACACCCTACAATGACACTTTAGGCCCCGACTTCTCTTCCAATACTGCAAAAACTACGCAGCTTTTATGGTTTTATTCTGCTCTCTTTTATTCTAGAATGCTTTGTCAATTTTATCAATTTTTCTAGCTCTTTGATTATAACTAGTCTTGCATCAAAGTCAGGAGATTCCAAGAGACAATCACTAGCATCTCTAAAAAAGATGAAAACTTATATATGAAGTGACATAAAATTGAGAATTACTAACCTTCATATTGGGTTTTACTAATTCTCACATGCATCATGTTCTGTTCATTAACGTTATGAAATAACCAGCTTGCAGGTTTTAAGATGGAGGTAGTCAAAACTAAAGCTGCAGGCCATGCAAAAAAACTCGCTTCTACTGTTGACTTCAGCACATGTCCTGATGGTATGCACATCATCAAGAGACACTCATACCCTCTACTGTCTTTAAGTTACTGCAGATATCACGTATTAATTAAAAAAATATTTTGTAGGAATCATATGCGTTGGTGGCGATGGAATTGTAAACGAAGTCAGTTATTTTCTGTACTCAATATTCTTGACATTTTGCATAAGTGAACTTGAGTAAATCAGGCTTCATATACTCTAGAACTGCCAACAAGGAGTATCCATGATGTTCCTAACTCTATTCCATTTCCCCTCGTTTGTTTGCTTAACATGTTTGCTTTCTCTTAATATTTCTTTTGATAATTTGTTTTAACCCTACTTCATTGTGTATATTGCTATTATGCAGGTTCTAAATGGCTTACTGAGTAGAAATAACCAGAAAGAAGCAATTTCAGTTCCAATTGGCATTATTCCTGCCGGTTCTGACAATTCACTTGTTTGGACCATTTTGGGAGTAAGAGATGCAATTTCGGCCGCAATGAATATCGTGAAGGTAACAAAAATATCCTTATGTTGCGATCATTGTAAATTGCTGTTGTCGCATGAAGTTTGTTCTTGTGCTTCCTTACCGTATTTAATACCGTGCGTAACTTTTTTATATCGTGTATAAGCTTAGGTACTTATAGATAATTGGGACAAGCATCTCCCTACCAAAAATGAAAATGTGTTCTGAACTTTCAATTTTGTTATCAAGTATTAGTTTATGTATGTGACCTTTCTGATTCTTTGTGTATCTTTTGTTTATTCACATGGTATATTTTTAATGCAAAATGTTGATGGATCATGTGGATTGGAAATTCATAAACAACAATACAATGTATATAAACAGTACGATTGCCACCCCTCGGTTTCATGTCAATAACTTCTCATAAATTTTCTCGACTTCCATCGACTTATTTACCTTATTTATTCCACTAGAATTAGGTGTTTAATCTTGTAGGAAAAGGAGTGATCTCTATATATAGAAGACCTCTTGATTGTAAAATGGAAAATCTAATTAGCAACATGTGGTGTCTGAAGGTACTGCACAGAAAAAAAACTCACTTGGAAGATTACAAACTTGTAAAGATCTAGAACATTGAGCAGATTGAAGGGAGCGATTTCCCATTTCGCACATCCTAAAATTTATCAAGGATACCTGCGGTCCAGATTCTTTTGAATTAATCAAGGATACCTGTGGTCTTATCATTTCAACATTGGGCAGATTGAAGGGAGCCATTTCCCATTTTCCCCTTTGCCTTCAACATCTTGCTTCTACTGTAGCATCTCTATTATGAGGAGTGGGCTTGCATGTGCCTCCGGGTTAACCGGTTATGTACCACCTATATGATTTATCCAATGATTGATAATATCTTGGAATTGGCAGAGCACTAGTTTTATTCTATTGATCGATATACTTTCAGAAAATATATGCTTTTATTTTTTTTCTGAATTGACAATCAGGTTTCTGGTTCAGGGGGGTCTCACTGCTACTGATGTTTTCGCTGTTGAATGGATCCAGACTGGGATTATTCACTATGGGACAACAGTGTCGTATTTTGGTTTTCTTAGTGACGGTAATTTCATTTATCTCCTACAAAATTCCCTTATATCCAATTCAGCCTCACCTTTTAATGCTTAGTAATGTAGCTTGTCATGCATAGATTTATCTTGGATTCACCGCTGAGGAGATGAATTCATATTGAATTTGTATCCATATCAGATTCTTTTGGATTAATCAAGGATACCTGTGGTCCACTGTGGAACTTCTTTTGGCACATCCTAAAATTTATGTTGCATTCAATATGCATCGAACATATATTTATGGCCAAGACTCCAGCAATTAATGCATTGACACTAACAAAATTACCATTCATCAATACTAACATCACTTGTTTTATCATATTAGATTTTGCTAAAATGATAAAGTTTTTGTTAGTATGAATATATTAGTGTGTATTTAAAATCCCAGTGAATTCTATCGTATAGGCTTTCGAAAAATCATGAATCCACAAATCCGCTTCGTGTCATGTGTCATATCTGTAGCAGAATCTAATGCTACTTTTCAAATATATGTTATACAGCAACTTTCTGAAGTTAATTTTCCTCTGACTTGCAGTCCTGGGACTTTCTGAGAAATATCAGAAGCACTTTGGCCCTCTTCGATATTTCGTGGCTGGGTTTCTTAAAATTCCTATGCTTGCCAAAATACAATTTGAGCTAGAGTATCTTCCTATGCCTGAGGTATCAAAAGATAGAAAATTTTCTGAAGACAATGATAAGATCGATATGTCCGACCTTTATACAGACATAATGAGACGATCAAGTAGAGATGGCCTTCCTAGGGCTTCAAGTTTATCTAGCATCGATTCAATTATGACTCCAAGTAGAATGTCCGGGACTTAGACACGACTGGTAGTAGTACATTAGCAAGCACTGAAACCATCTGAATTTGTTCGCTGCATCGATCCTAAATCAAAACGACTATCTTCAGGAAGAAGCCATCTTGTGCCTGAACCTGAAGAAGTTATCCACCCACAACTTCCTTTTTCTACAAGAACGAGATCAAAGTCTCGAAACACAAACACTACAAGTGATTCGAGGTCATGGGATATTTCCTCAACTGTCTCTGATCCGGGGCCAATATGGGATGCCGAGCCTAACAATGATCAAAATTGGGAAACAGAGGATCCTATCGCGCTTTCGGGCCCACCGGATGATATAGAGCAAGGGGTAAACAACGAATTTGCTGTTCCAAATCTAGATGAGAAATGGGTTGTTAAGAAGGGCACATTTCTGGGTGTTCTTGTGTGCAACCATTCATGCAAGACTGTTCAGAGTTTGAGTTCGCAGGTTATTGCTCCAAAAGCCATGCATGATGATAATGCTCTGGATTTGTTGTTGGTGCAAGGAAGTGGGAGGCTCCGGCTGTTGAAGTTTTTTATCCTCTTGCAATTTGGCCGGCATCTTTCGCTGCCCTATGTTGAATATGTCAAGGTATGTGTTGTATTAGTTATATTTTATGCATTATCGTTTACTAAATTATCTATTTGCTGAATTTGTAAATTCTTTTGGACGGATAAATAATTGGTTTTTGCCACTTCCCATGTAAGAATGGCTAACAAGTGCAACCCAATTGATTTGCATTTGCCCTTCATCTGAGTTTTCATACACACAGAGCTCATCATCAGGGAATATGTTTTGGAAGTAAAAGGCCGATGAAACTAACTTGATCTTGTGAAGTTCCTGTGAGTGTGAACTCCTTTGGAAGCACTATTTGGAATAGTAGAAAACAGGGTCCTCCATTGCATGTTAAAAGTATGTGGTAATAATTTCTCAAGGTTCCTGATCTAAAACTGCTGTTTTTACACTTCTTTATTACCTATTTAATCGCACATAACTCCATCTATCTTCATCTGTGCCATCAGTTATAACCCCTCAAATGGCTTATTAGCATTTAGTATCCAATATCTCAGGATTAGTTAGCAATCTTGTATCGGAGTGATGGATAAAATTGGATCAAGGGTTCTAATATGCTATTGACCTTGCTTTATTTGAACTTGAGCACTATTTGGATATTGATTCCAAAAAAGAGTTTAGTGGGATGTTCATGTATTAGTAATATTATCTTTGCAGGTGAAGTCGGTGAAGCTAAGACCAACAAAAAACAATCAAAATGGATGTGGAATCGATGGGGAACTTCTGAAAATGAGTGGCCAAGTCATGTGCTCTTTGCTCCCCGAGCAATGCAGATTGATAGGCCGCCCCCCAAGAAATCCTGTACAGCCTTGAAACCAGCACTCACATTTTTTTTTGTGGTAACAGCACTCACATCTTTCTTGATTTTGAGATTTCTGTATGGAGTATCGTCATCATTTTTTATTTTATTGTTTTCCCCTCACATTTTGTCGCTGTGTTATTTGCTCCATTCCTCATCAGTATTTTTACCCTTTCAATCTTTTGGCTGTGTCGTTTTTCTTCTGGGTTTACAAAGAGACTGCTTGTACCATACATCCTGTTTATATTTTTTTCAGAGTTCTGGGTTTCCAGGAGCTGATCTCATACATTATCTGAGTGTTTTGTCAAATATCACTTTTTTCGAAATTTCATTTTGCCTTCAACTTTGGGCCCTTTTGGATGACCGAAGTACCGGAAGTGCAGGAAATAGTTATGAAGTAGCTTCCAAAAAGTTGTCATAGAAGTAAATCTTGAACTTATTTATAATGGTGTTTATAATATTTTTTGAAGAAAGCAGTCAAAATCAAGTAAATTCTAATGTTTTTTTAATTAAGAGAAACAAGAAAGGCAACTATTTTTTTAGTAATTTTTTTAGTAATAAGAAATTATTACATTTTGGATGTATTAAAGAGAAGCAATAAACAAATTTTTTTTTTGGTTTCTTATGTTCCATGGCATCTTCTAATACAAAATGAGCGTAAGAAAATTTTGGAAGTAAGCATGCTGTGTAGAATCCATCTCATCAATTGAAAGTATCTTCTTAGTTATTTTTCCACCAAATATCGGAAGTATGTTTATGTACTTCCATACCGCTTGATGTCAAACAAACAGGCTCTTGGTGTTTGGTGTGAGAGTCCTATGCTCTCAACATACATTATCATGTGCAAATAATAATCTTATGCATTGCCTGCATTGGATTTGTTGGAACAAGCATATCTATAGTGGCGGTTATGACTGGCTATGCTGCTATAGCCGTATATTTCCTCCTCCTGTAGCATTCTCTACCCCTCTTTCTTGGCGAGTGCAGCTATAGCCTTTGTAGCTATATGGTGCCAATTTTTGTGGTATGTGCCTCTATAGCCTCTGAGCAATAGCGCCATTTTCCTGAGAAGGGCTGAAATGGCCTTGGCCGCATAGAGCGGGTTTCCTAAGAAGTGTCGCAGTAGCCTTCTGAGCTTTAGTGGCAGTTTTGGACGTGCTGATATGGTTGGCTGGCCTATGGTGCCATCTTTTGTGAGAAGTGCTGCTATAGCCTTTGAGCTATAGCAGCATCAAGAAAAGTGCGACTGCAGACCGTTTCCTGAGAAGTGCCGCAATAGCCTGACCTCTGAGAAGTGGAACTACAGTGGCGATTTTTCACGTAATAGACTAGCACTTTTTAAAACTTGTGTTCTTGTAACTGAAAATTGTATATTGGGAATCGTTTGTTTTATACCTGTGTCGGCCGTCAAATACCTGAGAAAAATGACAGCCAGGGATTTTTTTTTTCCACAAGAGTGAAGGTCACGCCCCCACTTAAAATTACAACCAGGTTAACCAGGTGCTATGTATATATCAAATATCTCACAATAGATGAAGTGTCGGTCACAATTATTCAAACATAAATACATTGCCTCTCCACTGTATAAAATAATATTAAAAAGAAAGGGAAAATAGGTCTAACTTCTGGACTTGAGAAGCGATAGCAAAAACTCCCCAGCCAAAATAATCGGTGAACCCCCCCCCCCCGTCCCCCTCCCTCCCTCCAAAAGCAATCGGTGAAAAACTCCATAGATCCCAAAAGCTATAGGTTTAAATCCCTATAGTATAACCAACCACTTTTTACTTTTTAATATTCTCATATTACTTTTATCAACTTCTGGCAAATAACTGTCACATTTAGTATGTAAGCTGCTACATTTAGCAGGTAAACTACTACATTATCTGCTACAATTAGCAGATAACTGCTATATTTATCAAACATAGCAGTTTACATTCACTGCTATATTTATCTGATATAGCAATTTACCTGTTAAAGGTAGCAATTTACCTGTTAAAGGTAGCGGTTATCTGCCAAAAGTTGACAAGGGTAACATGAAAATATTAAAAGGTAAAAAATAGTCGGTTGCACTATAAGTATCTAAACCTATAAATTTTTAGATCTAAGAAGTTTTTCATTAGATTTTTTGTCTAGTGTGTTTTTCCTATTGGTTTTTGGATCTAGAAAGGTAGAACCATTTTTCTCTTGGGGGGGGGGGGGGGGGGGGGAGGGGAGTAAATTGTCAAAAAAAACCCAAACAAAATTTTCCATTGTCAAAAAACTCTTGGCCTCAAATTGTAGTCAACCCCCGCCCTCCCAAAAAAAGGTTTATAGTTGTCAAAAACTTCTTACCTGTGATATCTAATAGTTTTCTACTATATCTAAACAGTAACCGGCGATACATAAACAGTTGCTTGTGATATCTAAATCATTTTTTGTAATATCTAAATAGTTTATATAAATTGGTTAGATATAAAAGACTACTATGTAGATACTGTCGGAAAACATTTCAGGAGGTTCTGGCTACTGCTTCAAGTTCAAGAAGGTTTTGACTACTGCTTCAAGGCTTCAAGGCCA